>JASFAX010000020.1:20346187-21081187 GCA_030737875.1 Allium sativum | reverse complement strand
TGTAAACCGGATTAGGACATTCGCAAATAAAAAATAAACACGGGACAAAAACAGCTGTGAGCCACCATCTTATGAACCGGTACGTGTCCATCTTCTAACTGGAAACTCTTTAAACTCCCAAAACATCATCACTTCCCCAAGCTCTTTGACACTTACCAAAGACTTGAAAAACAACATACCCCAAATGCCATTCCACCAATGGAGAAAAAGATATGGTAGACTCCTTAACCGCCATCCAGAAGGTCAATTCCTCACCGCTCCATAGCTTCCGTACTTTGAGTGCTTCAGTTAGCTTTGGAAATACAAATGAATGGATACGTGCACAAGTAAGGTAGATTAGAATTTTCCCTACATGAAAATGTGTTGCAACATCTGCAATATAACTGTCTAAATATATAGCATAATAGTTATTTCTTCATTTTATATTCGATGCATTCCTCAGCAAAATAAATATACAGATTCATTAATATACATATATATATATAATTTTAAAAGATTAAAAATCTATTCAAACATGATATTGGGTTCGAGAATCTATTGTGAATCATTGAGTGAAAAATAAGGGTTTAGGGTTAAATTATCTTGTCCAATTGTTTAAGAACCTTTACCAAATACGTGTACACCAATATGGGTCAATTTTCTCAACATATTTTAACCGAAAAATCAAAACTAGTTTTTTTAAAATATTACGTTGAACTTTCTCATGTAAGTATTTAGGAACCTCTAATAATAACATTGATCAAACATATCAACCAAAAATTTTAAACTACTTCACCAACAAATTAACGTGAAAAAATTCTTTAACTATTAATTACTTGCGAGTATATTATTTTAACCAATCATCATGATTATTATTATTATTATTAAAATATTTGTTTGTCTAAATATACTGTTTATTTCAATTTCGCTTTTACGTTAAATTCCAATATCCATTTACAATATATTTATTAAATAATCAGCAAATATACAATGGTCAGACTATTCTATATAAAGAGGCGTATAAATTTATTAAATATTCATACTGACACTAATTGTTAGTCTCATAATTTCTTTTCTATTAACCACCGTCCTTAATTTAATTTTCAATTAAAATAATCCTTTGATAAAAGAGGAAAACATAATTATGTAGATATATACCATAATTTTTTTTAATAAATACGTCATACTGATGACTACCCCAAAAGACTTGATAAGATTAGGACATGATAAGGGACGACAATGATTAATGATAACGATGATTAGAGATTATGTTATACTCCAATGTACTATAATACATATTCTATTTTGTGTTTAACACATCTTTTTATGAATTCATATTTGATACCAAGTTGTGACGCCTTACCCCAATACCCCCAGTAACAAAGTGTTTTACAAAGTAATTTCGTCTGCTAGCGTAGAGAACATGGTTATTTAAAAGCAACCGTCTATAAGTTTTGTCTTAAACAAGCATCAAATACATCGATTGGATACTCTCTTTTTTCCCTTTCATGTTGATCGACGTATCACATCTAGGTTTTAAAAAAAATATGGTGATTAACGAATTTATGCAGAACAAGATATAACAAAAAAATAAAAATAAAAGTCGCAGAACAACAGATATTTCTATCTACGGATACATCATGAGTATAGTACATAATGGTACATAAGTCGGTGGTTATATTAACTACATCTATGTACATCATGTCCAAAAAGAATATATACATTAGGGTTAAGCAAGTATACTAATAAATATCTACACAAAACATGCCCGCACATCAAAAGATAATAAGATAGAATAAAGTGGAAGCAGGCAACTAATCTGAAACAACCTGGTTTGATCCGAGTACATAAAATACACGGGTTAATCTATATTAACAAGATGATTAGAACATTGTTGATAAAGTGTAATGTCATAGGAGGATAACTCTTCTATATAGAGAAGAAGTAACTTCACTTTCAATCAACATATGGTTCATGAGATAATTTCAATTAAATAATCATATAATGGTCTCATATAATAGGCATCAACAACAAAGTATAAGTATTTCCATCGACAACATGTTGCTAAGCACGAAGGTTAAGCTTTATAAATAAAAACCCCACAACATAATGAAACAAGAAGGATGAAACCAACTCAACATCAACACATGTTACTCTCTCAAAAGTTCAAAACACCATAAATGTAATCACCATATTTAATCAACATGATAGTTGTTTTGCTATGTATATAAAATCAACATCAACATGAATGGTGAAAATATTTGGAAATCAACAAATTCTTGAAATAAAGAAAAATTAAATCTAGAGATAATATAAAAGCATATGGATCCATATCAATGTTGGCTAGCATAAGCTATGCCGCACGTGCATCAACAACGAGTGATTAAAGCCTGCAAATTGCTAGCAACAATAACAATGACCGGAAGCTATCAACTGACTCGAAGGTCCACGAGTGGCCAAAGCCTAATAACTGACCCTGAGATCCGTCGGACGGTCGAAGCCTAACAACAGAGCCAAAGGTTTAGTACTGGCAATAAAAACAACTGAATGTGCAAAAGACTTCAAAACAGTAACCTAAATAATAATATCGATGCGTCCCATACCAAACCTTGTCATATATCAATTTACCAGATGTCAGTCAACTCTGCATTACTGTAACTTGAATCGAACAAGTTTGGAGTTAACCAATATAGCAAACCTACATGTCCTATATCACGTGGTTTGTTATATCATTTAAATTGCTCCTCATCCCATCGATGAGTGCAAAAACGTATGATTCTATATAAAAAATACTTAGTTTGAGAAAATGAGTTTTAAAATGATTTCTAAAAAATATATAAAAATTATTCATGAAAATATCTATATAAAGAGAATATTTATATATAAAATAATTTTTATTTTAATAAATCAATTGTACCATATTTATTTCAAAGCTTGGTTTCTAAAACAAAACTCTTTAGAAATCGAGTTAGAAAACATATGCATGAAATAGGCAGAAATCATGAAAATTTTACTAACCTAAAATTTTATTTACTAGATTTGAAATGTTTAACTTATTTAAAATATTTAAATGGTTGGATTTATATAATTTAATAAGTTGAATTCCAATTTTGTGGTTATTTAGATAATTGAAATTGTGATTAAATATTAACTAAAATGAATTCGACATTTCATTTACCATTGTTTAGTTAATCGATATCTTTATTAATAATTCTCTTGGGAATGGTCCGACCATAAAATACCAAACTGCCCTTCACTCTATAAATATATCATAAACTGTTTATCCTAATTCCAATGAAATAGAATCATAAAAGTTTGACAAATTCAATTTAACAAATCCCCACGACATACTGTTTTAGCTGGGTATTTTCAAAATGCAGCTTGATCTATTACTGCATATCTCCCTAAAACTTTGCAGCTTGACCAATTCCTGCATAATTCTATACCAGATATCTCCTAAATTTTGCATGACCACTTCTTATTTCACATAATTCCACTTTATAAATACCACCTTAACTTTCCCACCTCTCTCCACTCCATCTTGCTTAAGGAAACATAAAATTTGTGACATAAATAAAATGGTGAGCTTTGATATTATTATATGGACACTATATTTACCATAGTGATTCTAATTTGAATATTCCCACCATTTTTGCTTTTCTTTTATCAGATCAAGGACAAGGATGGAAAATCTGACAAGCAAGCACAAACATTTAAAAGAGGTATGTTATTGTTTCTTATTTTGTAGAACATTTTAAAATGTGTTAATATCAGTGGGCTAATATTGTTTCTTATTTTGTATGGTACTTAATATGGTGTATTTACACTGCACTTCTTAAATAAAAGTTTATTCATCTTTGCTTCGTGACTTCAATTTGAGGTACATCATCTATGTTATTTTCGTTTTATATGTACTGCAAAAATTTGGGTTTTGTATAAACTTACTGTGTACGATAGTTTGATAATTGGTATTTGCACTAAATATTAATTTGCTTTCTATTACAAAAAAATATGCTGTTGTAGAAAAAAGAGGAAAACTTGCCCTGCTTTGGCCTGTAAAAATTGCACTGATTATCAATTCAATCTTAAATGCATGCAAGAATTTCTACCCACTTGACATAGTCTTCTGTAAAACATGGATTTTAAACAGAGCTTATAAATATTGCCATGCTCGAAATTTGTTAATATTTCTGCTTCTAACCAAAATTGCAATTTGTTCTAAAAAAATAAACTTCAATATCGTTTCTTTTTCCTGGACCTTTAAACTTTTAGCTTCATTAAAACAACTTTAAGACTTTCACTTCTGAAGTTTGTATCTAAAGTTTCTCTACATTAAGCATGCTGCATATTGTGTAATATATATATGTAAATAAATTCAGATATTTCCATGTAGATGTAGTGGCCTTGAATCAAATATTTCCATGCAGAAAGTTGAGAGATCTGAAAGAAAAATCTATTTTGTGAGATGTAAAAGAATAGATAGCAAACAAATTAGATCAGCGAGCCTTGAATCAAATAAAGAAACGAACGCGGTGTGGAGGAAACGGATGTGGAAATAAGGCCTACTGTAGGTGTGAGGATTCCAACTGCCTGACAGTGAAAGCGATTGAATTGAGGTTCAAGCGGAGTTTATAACGCCTTTATCCATGTTGATCATGGTGATGAGGTGGTTAACAGATAGCCATTTGATATATATTGCATTGTTATAAATCTATAGTGTTCTTTGCCTTACTTTTATCTTGCCATTAAATTAAAGAGATTTAATGCTGGAAAATTAAATTTTTTGAAAGAGTGAATTAATGTTGGAAAACACAACAGCTAATATACGCATAGTACATATACAAGCACAAAACCAAGCATGCAGGCCTATTAATCATATAGTAAATTATATAAATATAAAAAGGTGATAAAAAGGTACCTAATCTGACATCATGCAGCGATATCTACAAATCAAAACACGAAACCTAATCTGTAGCTTAGGTGAACAATAGAAAAGGCGAAAATAATACAACAGTGAGATGAAATGTGATGCTAAACTTGAAGAGTGAACAATATTCAAAGGTACCTATGTGTTATATGAGTTCCAATGTAGCTAAAATTTAATATTTAAATTTTCTTATTTTATGAGTTTCCTCCTCTTATTTTTGCAGGTTGATTTTATGGAGAAAAATGGATGGTGAAGAATATGACAACAAAATTCGCTATATAAAAATGGATGTTGAGTGATAATTTATAAATTATGTCATATTTGTACAATTTATAAGCAAACATATATAAAATGAAAAATATTTCAGAAATAATAATTCATGCGCGAATCGCGTGCCACGATCACGCGCGAACCACGTGCCATCATTACGCGTGAAGCGCGTGCATTACGCTCGTTGATTATAAATCCAGTCTGTAAATCCATTGACAATAATAAATAGTTTGGATTTAAATCGATATTTGGATTGTAGTTTAAATAGTACTTTAATATGGAAAACACCCATTTTCAAACGAACTCGGAACTCGACGAAACCAGTTTCATCAAATCCTTAATAGTAGATTATTGTAAGGTTTAAATTTTTGTATCAATTAGAGTTGTTATGCGGTCATGCGCGATAAAAACGCATACTAATAATCAATTTGAATTTATAATTTGATTTAAAAATAATTGTTATATATGTTCAATATGGCTTTCGAAATAAGCTCCATTGTTTTTCGAAATGAGTGTTATTTGGTAGGACGACTGTGAGAGCGTCTCATTTCGAGTTTGAGAATTTAGAAACTTGATGAATAGTGTTTTGGAGAGATTATATATAAGTACCTCATCTCTTCACTTTTCCAAAGCTTAAGCCCTAGCCTTCATTTCTCTTCAATCAATGGTTATAATTTATTCTTCCAATCCATCCATAATTAGCAAAAACTTTCAATTTGAAAGTTGTTTGCATCGTCGTTTAGAGTTCATCCATGTTGGACACCCAACCATCGGAGGTCATGGATGGTCGAAATTCTGCTAGAACCAAGAGATGGTTGTTTTCTTTTTTCTTTTAGTCCTATCGCATCCGTCGTTGATCGTTAGCCTATGGCATCTGAAGAGAAGAGGTCGAGGGAAGAGGGATCTTCCTAACGGAGGTACTCTGGTCGTGGATGTTGGTCGGTGGCCCAAGATAAAGATATTTTGTAATGACTAGTTTTCAGTCATCTGTGATTTACTGGTGAACCAAGATGGGCTAGGGTATGAGACTTCCGGCGTAGGAGCGCCTGGGTGAGGTAGTGGCAGCGGTGGTGCTAGCTCAATATCTGACACTGTGTAGGAAGCACGTTTGGTTTTTTTAAGTAGTCGATGATTTTTGATTAATGCCAGGGATCAAACGATGGATTTTGGGGTGATTTTCTTAGTGCTAAACAAGGTAATTAAAATGGCTAATGACATCGTTAACTAATTTATTTATTTTAATTCAACCAAAAACTTGTAAACACTGTATCTTATTCATACAAGATCAGATCTAAGCGAAACAAGATGCATTGGACTCGTAACTGCAAATACCTCACGTGCATGTTGTATTAGAGTGGACTGGGGTTTTTGGGTTTTTATCTAATTTCAAACATCTGCTTAAAATTAAACCAAAAGACATGAATCGTTCAATTGGAATGAATGGTGAGTTAACACTCACATTGTCTGGTATACTATTATATCATATCGTATAATATAATATTTATTATTGAATCAATATATATACATATATGTATGTGTGTGTGATATCTTTGATCGACTAGTTGATTTGCTTCTTTGTTGGTGGTTGTTTATATATGTATTTGAAATGACCAACCTTTTTGTCTGATTTTTGCTGTTAATTTAACCAAGTTAAATCATTCAGAAAGACGGATGGTTATGGGTACTAACATATTTGAACACAAACAGAATTATTTATTTCATTTCAAAACTTTACATCAAAATTACAATGAATCAGAGTACAACATAAGCTCAGTAGAAAAAAAAGCTCACAGCGGAAGAAGTAAGATTTCAAAACGTATCTCTAGCTCTAAATCTGAATCCAACTCTAAAAGCTAAACCTGCAGACTAAACTACTAGCTGCATGTGCAAAAATAATGGGCACCCAGAGTATAGGTGGAGAACAATAAACTCCAAGTCAGTCGTGGTACTAGTGTGAGAATGCAAAACAGTTATTATTTTGGGTTTATTTTAAAGTTAGGATAATTCACCAGACGACGCTGCTAACGTGGAACGGGTTTATTCCATGTGAATTCCCCTGCGCAGAAATTCGCAATGATTTTGGAAAATGACGCTATCATAAGCTTGTCCCACATCACACAATGCAACAGACACTAGATGGGCGATTTTTGTTTTATGATAACCAAAAATGTTTTAAAACATAAAATCCACTTTTAATATTACCATTAATACATAGTGTCGAAATATATTTCGCAAATAAATATAGAATCATAGCCCCCATAACCCAATTGGTTATATTGACATATAGGATACAATCAAAATTGCATGGGCTCGTATTGCTGATTGGGTTTCCAACATGATGGTTCCTGACACGAAAGATCATTGCAGGACACAAAGCTAAGTATTCCCTGTTAACATCCAGACAATGGACACCAAATACATAACACAAAAGTATATATCCCGGATAACATCCAGACATCAGACACCGTATATACTTTATTCCCTCAGGTTTCAAGGTAGATAAACCGCCGTAGCTTTTAATTTCACTAGAGATTATGTATACAACCTAATCGCCAGTTTACCATCAATCCGGGGTGTGAAGTTCGATGATGTCACGATATACACAAAGTTATGCTTCAATAAGCCGTGCTTTGATCATCACTAGTTTGTTTCATATTCGAGTATGCCCCATTGACAATTCATGACATATCATTGATTTCCATCAATACATAACCTCCAAGTTCGTATGTCTTAGAGACGAGAATAATTATTGCAACAAATCCGATATATATTCACAGAAATTAGTGCTACGCGGTTAATTTCAATGTCAGACACAAATTCCATACAAGTCTATTCTGGGTCTGAATGGAACAACAATCCAAAAATCTCCAAACATATATCCAGATCTCATGCCACTTATACCTCATATTGGGTGATCGGCCCCAACGAGACATCGACAATCAATCCGAATAACTCGATGATTTTCGGTCTTTATTTATCGATTTTTGAGAATTCGGTTCCTTTATAACGTCGTATTATTGCTTGGAACAGTTCAGAAAATATATTCGATCCCGGTCTTTCCAAGTAATAAGAGAATTTTTAAAACAATAGTTGTAGATCATGTGACACCCCCTATTTCTGTTAATATTAATGTTCACAAATTAAAGAATAACTAATCTCATATGTGAGAATTAAGGGAAACGGGATGTGCCATTCGTCTCGGAATTCTGGTTGAGATAGAGTCCGAGTTTGCGTGAATTGGACTTCGTATGAAGAAGTTATGGCCATCGGAAATTTCAGAAAATTCAAAACAGGTTTCAAAATTCAAAATTTCAGAGTCAAATGGGCTAGACGGGAAAATTTCCGCCAGGGCCCAGTCGACCTGGGGGTCGACCTACCCTGACCAAGTCGACCATAGGGTAGACCTGTCCCCCACCCCCCCGAGCAGATTTGATTAGTGACCGGTTAATGACTGTGTGCTGACTCATTAGGGTTTCTGATCTGCTCTGATTGGCTGGGATTAATTCTGGGTTGATTGGACGGCCAAAACTAATCCTAAACTCTATAAAAAGACATGAAGACTCAAACCCTAAAATCAAATTAAAATTAGATTCATGGCCTTCATGCCGTCACCTTGCAACTCAGAATAGCCGCCACCAATTAGAGAGGAAGAAAGCTAATCAAATTCAATTCTATTCAACTCTAACAATGAATCTACTTCAAAGGAAAGCTAATACAACTTCAGAACTTAGAATTCAGAACTCAAGACCTTCTTTGAGTCGTGAGTTCGATTTCTTTAATAAAATAATTAGCAATTTAATCGGATTGAGTTATGATGCGGATCATATGGCTATGTTGTGAATTATTGATCGCATGTTATTATTTATGTTGTAAAATTGTGATGTTATCATTTACGTTGTAAATTCTATGATGATTATCATCTATTTGTAAAGTTGTGATGTTATCATCTATGTTGTAATTTTATAATTGACCAATTCATGATGATGTTTCAAATGGTAGTTTGGTTATGTTGATTCATATGATAAATCATATGTATGTATGCAAGTTTAGGTGTTGACTTAGATGTGGATCATATGTAAGTTAGAAAAGATTATTTATAAATTTACATGTTTCATGACATCTATTTTAGATCTAAAGTTAGGCTATGACATGTGTGAGTTATATGCTAAATTCTACATGCTAGTTTACATGTTTAGATGTAAGTTTACCCCATTGTTATGTTGCATAAATCACATATACAAGTTTATACAAATATATGGGTTTGGAGTATGAATCACGTTATGTAAGTTTGTGGTTATTGCCTATGCAAGTTTACACCTTTAGATGTAGATCTATGACATACATGATTTATGCAAGTTTATGACTACTACCTAAACAAGTTTACACCTTTAGATTTGGATCTATGACATATGTAGTTTTTTGCAAGTTGTGACTTTGGCCTATGCAAGTTTTAGATGTAGAACCTCATTCACACATACAAGTTCACCCCTTATGTTTAGATCTAGTTTATCTATATGTATGTTGTGATGTTTTCTCTTTATTTTATAATTTAGACTATTCGGGTCTAACATATATTTTACGTTAAACGAACGAACATACAACGTGGGGGTAATGGGATAATATTAAAAGATTTAATATTCAGAATTGGCATAAATGCCTTAAAAGGCATAAAATAAATTTGTGATGAAAATTGGTATGATTTTACACACCATTAATAGATGGACATAATTGAGTCAATTATGGCCATAGTTAAATTTGGAATTGATTGATAATTTGAATATGGAAATTAATTCAAATTGGGGAATGATCAATTAGGAGTAATTAATCGTCTAAGACACGAGGTTAGGCTCTTTTGTGGTGTAAGACTGCCCGGACCCGCCCGGCAAATCCAGTGCCACAAATGCTAGTCTAATGTGGGAGGTCTTAGGCATAAATTAAATGCATAACAGTTGTAAAGACACGAGGTTAGGCTCTTTTGTGGTGTAAGACTGCCCGGACCCGCCCGGCAAATCCATCTGCCACAAACGTCAGTCTAATGTGGGAGGTCTTTATGAGGTTACGGTCTTAATGAATTAAGAAACACTTAACCATATAAACATGTAGTGGGACATGAGGGGGTTAAGTGGGTGCCTTTGGTGGCATCTGAAATACGATTAGAAACACTTAACCAAAATTTGAAACATGTAAGTGAACATGAATAAGAAGAGGGTTAAGTGGGATGTACTAGAGGGGAACAAGCTTAGGTGGATAGCTTGTGTCAAGTATTGGGGGCCCATTTCAATCAGTAACCCATACATATCTTTGTGGGCTCGACCCATATCGAGGACGGGACACGCATACTGGGCTTGACTGTAAGAGGCCAAAACGGTTTAGCGGTGGCAACGCAAGTCCAACGGGTTCATATGCGTGTGTGGGCCCGGGCTGGTAGGTAAGACGTTGTTGCATCGTGTAGGTATAAGCCGTGCATTATTGGTGGTATCGGGTTGCCACTTTGGGGAGTGATACACCCCACTGTGGGGCCAGCACGGGTATCTACGAGTTAGGGAGCCGATCGCTTGGGGGAAGTGGGTACACCTAGTGGAGATAGGGGTAGGCGGCACCTATGAAGGCAACTAGGGGTGCACGAAACTACCATTATCATTATTAAGTTCTGTAGGCGGGATCAACCATAGGGTAACCAGTGGTGGTGCAGTTTAGTAGTAGTGGTGCAATATAGTAATTATCTTATAGTGGGTTAGGTGCGCCATTAACGCTATCTTCGTTCAATCTTATTTTTTTGTTTACTCTGTTATACCCAATGTTCACAGTCATTTCCCTATTTTCCAACTTATGCCTTAGCCTAGTTATTTTGGTAATTATATTGTTAAAGTTATCGCACTAGCCAGACTTTATGTCTGACCCCCTTTGTTTCCTCCTCTTTTCTTCCTCCCCTCCCCCCAGGTGCTCAGGTTGGAACTAACACCAGTGGAGCTTGATTTTGGACAGCTGTATCTCTGCTTTTAGAAGTTGCTTGGATCGCTGAAGTAAAGTTCAACCTCTCTTATTTATGGCTATTTTGTACTGGGGTTATGTCTTTCAATTTATGTACTTTGATTTAGTCAAGATGGATATTATGTACTTTGACTCTGGTTTTTGATGATGTAATCAAACCTATGTGTTTACCGCTACAATGAATAAAATTTTAAAATTTTAGTACTATTTATATTTGTCTTATTGTTAAGTTTCTGTTCTATACACACTTAAAACGCTCCATAGAAGTTAATGCATTCCCTTTGTGGGTGACATTAATGGACGTGGGGTGTTACACGTGGTATCAGAGCTGAAGGTTACCGTAACAAATATGAATTTTGAAAAAAACTGTTTTTCAAAAACACTTTTATAAAGAAGTACCTTCAAAAGTATGTTTTAAGGAAAGTATTTTCAAGAGAAAATCTTATTTTAGAAAGCATAACCCCAAGAGCCATATATCTTTCCTTCTGTTCTTTTGTATTGAATCTTTCCTTTTTCGTTTTAGCATGTCTGGAATTCCCGAGGTACCCGAGGGGATATTGATACCCGGTTGGTTTAGGAGGTATTTGGAGACTAGGGCCACCACTGCAGGTCCAGCAAATGCTCCTCCTCCTCGTGTCGATACTTTTGCTAAGATATGTAAGGACTTTCAAGCAATGGGTGGAAAATGTTTTCACGGGACGGAAACATTTGTTGAAGCACGAAATTGGCTAAAGGAGGTGGAAGAATTGTTTGGGATCATTAAGGTGGAAGATGGAAGAAAGGTCCAGTTAGCTGCCTGGCTAATAAAGGATGAGGCCTCGCTTTGGTGGGAGGTCACTAATGGAGAATATCCAGTTGATATATGGCCAGATTTTAGGCGAAGGTTTGAGGTGAAGTTTCTCTCACGGGCTGAAGAAAATTTATATATGGAAAGATTTTTGGCATTGAAGCAAGGGAATCTATCAGTGAAAGAATACCTCAACAAGTTCAACCAGTTGGCGAGATTTGGCTTAGACTTGGTGAATACTCCAGAAAAGAAGGCCCTGAGATTTGTTAAGGGTTTGAACGAGTCGCTTCATTGGTTAGCTATGACTCACATCCCCATGGGGGATACCGTTGAGAGACGAGTTGACATGGCGCTTATGCATGAAGATGAGAAGGGCGCCAAAGCTAATAAGGCACCCGAGAAGAAAGGGGATCAAAAGAAGCTGCAACAGCAACAACAGAACAAGAAAGGTGGTAAAGGCAACAATGGTAAGGGAATGAAGAGATGCTTTAACTGTGGGGCACCAGGCCATCTAAGCAAAGATTGTAGGAAGAAAAAGAAGACTGGTTGTTTCCACTGTGGGGAAGCGGGACATCTGATTAAGGTCTTCCAAGGAAAGGGCAGAGGGCAGGGTCTACCTCGGGAGGACAGGTGCAGGCTCTTATGGCACCAGGGAAGACAAGGGGGCAAGTTCAGGCTCTCGTGGTTCCACCGCTGCAAGAACGAGGTAGAGCAATTTCCGTTGAAAGTTTAGTTTTTCTGTTTGATCATCTTGTCCGTACTTTATTCGATTCTGGCACATCACATTCGTTTATTTCTACATCATTAGTTGAAATACTGCACCTAGATACTAGTTTAGTTACAGATCCCTTAGTAGTCTCGAATCCTATTGGTGGTTTGGCTCATCTTTCTATGATTTGTTGAGATTTGAGAGTGTCAATTTTGGGTGTTGGGTTTGAATGTAATGCCTTTGTTCTTGGCTTCATGGGCTATGGCTTGATTCTAGGTATGGATTGTCTAACTAGCTACGGGGCCATCCTAGATTGTGAAAGAAGGGTAGTTAAATTATTGACTCGTTGTGGAAAGACCTTTAGTATTTCTTGTGACCCTAGAGGTCCAGTAATACTTAGCTACCTAGAATCACATGACGCATCCGATGATGATTTATATTCTGTTTGTATAGTCCGTGAATATGTTGATGTCTTTGATTAGGTGAGGGGTTTACCCCCAAAACGTGAGATAGACTTTCGAATATATCTAGTAGATAATGCAAAGCCAGTTGCATTGCCAGTGCACCACATGGCTCCAAGATAGATAAAAGAACTCAGTAAGCAAGTGAAAGAATTGCTTGAGAAGGGGTTCATCAGACGTAGCATATTGGAGTGGGGTGCTCCAGTAGTATTTGCCACGAAGGCAGATGGGTCCCTTCGACTTTGTGTGGACTATAGGGAACTTAATAAGCTTACTAAGAAGAATAGGCACCCACTGCCGAGGATTGACGATCTCTTCGATTAGTTAGTTGGTGCCTCAGTGTTTTCGTAGTTGGACTTAGCCACTGGTTTCCATCAGTTGAGAGTGGCTGAGGATAGCATAGACAAGACTGCCTTTAGGACTCCAGACGGTTTCTTCGAGTGGCTTGTGATGCCCTTCAGTTTGACAAACGCCCTTGCATACTTTGTTGACTTGATGAGTTGGGTGTTTAGGGAGTACCTTAATAAATTCGTGGTAGTCTTTGTGGATGAAGTCTTGATCTTTTCTAAAAACGAGGAAGAGCATGCCCTATATCTTAGGGAAGTGTTGGGGACTCTTCGAGCGCATAGCCTTAAAGCTAAATTTTCTAAATGTCACTTTTGGAGAAAGGAAGTGCGATTCTTAGGGCACGTGGTTTCCAAAGAAGGGATAGCTGTGGATCCCATGAAGGTAGTGACCATCCAAGATTGGAAGGTCCCTAAAAATGCTACCGAGGTGAGGAGTTTCTTAGGGTTGGCTGGCTACTATAGGAAGCTTATCAAAGACTTCGAAAAAATATCAGCCCCATTAACACGCTTGACGAAGAAGAACTTAGTTTTCACGTGGGACGTAGATTGTGATGATGCATTCCAACGTTTAAAGAGAGCTTTGACCACAGCCCCAGTCTTAGTGTTGCCAGACGGGAGTAAGCCATTTACTGTTTATACCGATGCTTGTGGGACAGGACTAGGCGCAGTCTTAATGCAAGAGGGAAGGGTAATAGCTTATGGTGGAAGGTAGTTGAGAGCGCATGAGAAAAATTACCCTACGCATGACCTAGAGTTGGCCGTTATTGTCTTCGCGCTCAAGTCTTGGCGCCATTATCTTCTTGGCGAAAAATTAGAATTGTTCACTGACCACAAATCACTAAAATACTTGTTCTCTCAAAAGGACTTGAACTTAAGGCAGCAAAGATGGATGGAATTCTTAGCATCCTACGACTTCGAGATAGCACATACCCCTAACAAGGGTAACGTGGTGGCAGACACCTTAAGTAGGAAGAGGTTATCCTTGAGTCCATTGTTTGTTGAGCAGCGAAGCTTAGAGTTCATCTCTACGTTTGACTTTAGATCTTCCATTGACTTTGTATCCAGTTTACTAGCATCCTTGGAGGTCAGACCTACGCTTTTGGGACGGATTGGTGAGGCACAGCGAGATGACCCACAGTTGGTTGAGTTAGTAGAGAAGCTCAAGAGGGGGGAGTCATCGAGCCATCTCAGTTGGTATACCCTAGATGATAAGGGTTGGTTACATAGGGACGGTAGACTTTGTGTACCACGGGACGAGAATTTTAGGAAGACTATTCTTGATGATGCACATCGTTCGAAGATGACTATCCATCCCCGCGGGGACAAGATGTACATGGACATGAGACGAGTTTACTTTTGGGCCGGCATAAAGAAGTATGTGGTCGAGTTTGTCGCTAGATGCTTGGTGTGCCAACAAGTAAAAGCAGAGCAAAAGAAGCCCGGTGGGTTGCTTCACCCATTGGAGGTCACATAATGGAAGTGGGAAAGTGTTACGATGAACTTTTTTGATGGGTTACCGAGATCGAGGAAGGGTAATATGGTGATTTGGGTCGTGGTAGACAGACTTATTAAGAGCGCCCATTTCGTTCCCGTGAAGTGTAAGAGGACTTCTCCATGGTTAGCTTCCGTATACATTCGAGAAATAGTTCGTTTGCACGGTGTTCCTTCTAGCATAGTGAGCGACCACAATCCTTCACTAGCGAGTTTTGGAAGAGCTTGCAAGAGGCGGTAGGGACTCAATTATGTTTGAGCACCGCATATCATCCTCAGACGGACAGCCAAACCGAGAGGGAGAATCGTATTCTAGAGGACCTATTGAGGTTGTGTGTCTTAGACTTTGGAGGTACATGGGAGGAACATCTTCCATTGGTGGAATTCGCATATAATAATAGCTTTCAGTCTAGCATTAGCATGGCACCGTTCGAGGCTCTTTATGGACGGCCATGTCGTTCGCCTACATGTTGGTGGGAGTCTACAGATAAGATCTTGCTTGGGCCCGATATGATTAGAGAGACTTCGAAAAAGATCGATCTAATTCGAAGGAGGATGAAGACGGCGCAAAATAGGCAAAAATCTTATGCGGACAAGAGGAGGACAAAACATGAGTTTGATATTGGGGACATGGTCTTTGTCAAGGTGTCTCCATTACGGAATGTGGTTCACTTTGGGTCCGTTCGGAAGTTATCACTAAGGTTCGTAGGGCTGTTTCCTATTAAGGAGAGGATTGGGCAGATGGCGTATAAAGTGGAGATGCCCGAGAGACTTAGTAGTGTACACGATGTATTCCATGTATCACATTTGAGGAAATGCTTGCATGAGACCGCGGAAGTGGTAGAGCCGAGCTTGCTTATAGAGGTGGAGGTAAAGTGTGATGCGATGATTCGACGAGCTCCTACGTGCATTCTTGGGTCGGAGATTAAGAAGTTGAGGAATCGAGAGGTCAAGCTAGTCAAAGTGCAATGGGGAGATGATGAGAGCAACGCTACTTGGGAGACGGAAGAGAAGATGCGTTCATTATACCCTTTTCTTTTCTAGGGTATGTCTTTTAATTTCTCCTTTATCGCTTAGCTTGTACTTGTTTATCTTTAGTATGTCCTCTCGCTAGTATCTTTTACCTTTAGATAGGGTTGTCATATGGTTGAAACATGTGTTTGAGACATGTTATGTTTGATGGATGCATGTGGATGCAAGTGTTTGCTATTGGTTGCTCGTGGATGCATATACACACACTTTAGGCACTAGATCGGCTCAGTCACTTCATATTGCATATAAATGTGTGTGCATATTTAAGTTAATGGATGTACAATGGTTGTGCTATCATATGGATGTCGCATTTTGGTGAATGGTTGTGCACACACAAAGAAATAATATGTATCGATAGGATTCTTTAGCATACATAATGGACGCATGACACTATCATGGTTTGCATTAAGGAGGTCAACTGAATTAGTAGACCGCCTGATTTTGCATTAGATAACGAACATATACACACACTTCTTGCATATGTTCATACAGCATTAGGAATTTTATAAGGACAATGGATGCCTGTGTTTGATGGTTGAGTAGATGGATGTTTGGATGCTAGAATATGCATTCTCCTTAACTTGGAGATTTCGGGGGCGAAATCCTTTAAGGAGGGGAGAATGTAACACCCTATATTTCTGTTAATATTAATGTTCACAAATTAAAAAATAACTAATCTCATATGTGAGAATTAAGGGAAAGGGTTGCACCATTGTGTTCGTCTCGGAATTCTGGTTGAGATAGAGTCTGAGTTTGCGTGAATTGGACTTCGTATGAAGAAGTTATGGCTATCAGAAATTTCAGAAAATTCAAAACAGATTTCAAAATTCAAAATTTCAGAGTCAGATGGGCTAGGTGGAAAAATTCCCGCCAGGGCCAGGTCGACCATCGGGTCGACCTGGGGGTCGACCTGCCCCACACCCACCGAGCAGATTTGATTAGTGACCTGTTAATGACTGTGTGCTGACTCATTAGGGTTTCTGATCTGCTCTGATTGGCTGGGATTAATTCTGGGTTGATCGGACGGCCTAAACTAATCCTAAACTCTATAAAAAGACATGAAGACTCAAACCCTAAAATCAAATTAAAATTAGATTCATGGCCTCCATGCCGTCACCTTGCAACTCAGAATAGCCGCCACCAATTAGAGAGGAAGAAAGCTAATCAAATTCAATTCTATTCAACTCTAACAACGAATCCACTTCAAAGGAAAGCTAATACAACTTTAGAACTCATAATTCAGAACTCAAGACCTTCTTTGAGTTATGAGTTCGATTTCTTTAATAAAATAATTAGCAATTTAATTGGATTGAGTTATGATGCAGATCATATGGCTATGTTGTGAATTATTGACCGCATGTTATTATTTATGTTGTAAAATTGTGATGTTATCATTTATGTTGTAAATTCTATGATGATTATCATCTATGTTGTAAAGTTTTGATGTTATCATCTATGTTGTAATTTTATAATTGACCAATTCATGATGATATTTCATATGCTAGTTTGGTTATGTTAATTTGTATGATAAATCATATGTATGTATGCAAGTTTAGGTGTTGATTTAGATGTGGATCATATGCAAGTTAGTAAAGATTATGTATAATTTTACATGTTTCATGACATCTATTTTAGATCTAAAGTTAGACTATGACATGTGTGAGTTATATGCTAAATTCTACATGCTAGTTTACATGTTTAGATGTAAGTTTACACCATTGTTATGTTGCATAAATCACATATGCAAGTTTATATAAATATATGGGTTTGGAGTATGAATCATGTTATGTAAGTTTGTGGTTATTGCCTATGCAAGTTTACACTTTTAGATGTAGATCTATGACATACATGATTTATGCAAGTTTATGACTACTACCTAAACAAGTTTACACCTTTAGATTTGGATCTATGACATATGTAGTTTTATGCAAGTTGTGACTTTGGCCTATGCAAGTTTTAGATGTAGAACCTCATTCACACATACAAGTTCACCCCTTATGTTTAGATCTAGTTTATCTATATGTATGTTGTGATGTTTTCTCTTTATTTTATAAGTTAGACTATTCGAGTCTAACGTATATTTTACGTTAAACAAACGAACGTACAACGTGGGGGTAATGGGATAATATTAAAATATTTAATATTTTGAGAATTGGCATAAATGTCTTAAAAGGCATAAAATAAATTTGTGATGAAAATTGGTGTGATTTTACACACCATAAATAGATGGACATAATTGAGTCAATTATGGCCATAGTTAAATTTGGAATTGATTGATAATTTGAATAGGGAAATTAATTCAAATTGGGGAATGATCAATTAGGAGTAATTAGTCGTCTAAGACACGAGGTTAGGCTCTTTTGTGGTGTAAGACTGCCCGGATCCGCCCGGCAAATCCAGCTTCCACAAATGCCAGTCTAATGTGGGAGGTCTTAGGCATAAATTAAATGCGTAACAGTTGTAAAGACACGAGGTTAGGCTCTTTTGTGGTATAAGACTGCCCGGACCCGCCCGAGAAATCCAGCTGCCACAAATGCTAGTCTAATGTGGGAGGTCTTTATGAGGTTACGGTCTTAATGAATTAAGAAACACTTAACCAGATAAATATGTAGTGGGACATGAGGGGGTTAAGTGGGTGCCTTGGGTGGCATGTAGAATTAAGTGGGTGCCTTGGTTGGCATTTGAAATACGATTAGAAACACTTAACCAAAATTTGAAACATGTAAGTGAACATGAATAAGAAGAAGGTTAAGTGGGATGTACGAGATGGGACCAAGCTTAGGTGGATAGCTTGTGTCAAGTAACGGGGGCCCGTTTCAACCAGTAACCCATACGTATCATTGTGGGCTCGACCCAAGTCGAGGACGGGACATGCATACTGGGTTTGACTGTAAGAGGCCAAAACGGGTTAGCGGTGGCAACGCAAGTCCAACGGGTTCATATGCGTGTGTAGGCCCGGGCTGGTGGGTAAGATGTTGTTGCATCGTGTAGGTATAAGCCGTGCATTATTGGTGGTATCGGGTTGCCACTTTGGGGAGTGATACACCCCACTGTGGGGCCAACACGGGTATCTACGAGTTAGGGAGCCGATCGCTTGGGGGTAATGGGTGCACCTAGTGGTAGGGCTGTAAACGGATGCAGTCGGATACGGATAGTGCCGTATCCGAATCCGTATCCGAAAATAAAAATCCGTATCCGAATCCGTATCCGATATCCGCGGATACCAGTTAAAAATATCCGTATCCGTATTCGAGGATATTTACGGATATCCGAAAATATCCGTATCCGCCTTAGCGAATATGGATATCCGAAAATATCCGAAATATCCGTATCCGAAACTTAAAACTGTACATTGGATGTGTATATCCGAAAATATCCGAAAACATCCGAAAAAATATCCAAAAATAAAACAATAAAAGTTTACAAATACATCACTCACATACAAATTTGGCTCATAAAATATATTTTTTGAAAATGTGTATACATCTAATTAAAAATTACAAGCAGGACATCAATCAAACAATTTTCTTACAATAAATATTTTAAGACATAAATTGTTCAAAATATGAAATACACAACCCTAAAACTAAAATAAAACAAAATATAAATCATAGAAGCACATACACAATTATGTTTTAATTATAACCATACCCCAAAATAAAATGAGTACATGATTTAAAATGTTGCATAATACAAAATTCAACTTTCCTTTATAATTAAATAGTTGAGTTTAGGTTAGCTATTTTAAGGAAATTTATATATTATTTTAATCTTAAATATAAATTAAAAATTATATAATATATATACATACATACACGTATCAGAAAATCGGACGGATATTTTTCGGATACGGATACCACTATAACCATATCCGTATCCGAAATGATTATCGGATATCCGTATCCGCATCTCGGATAACGGATATTTTTCGTATTTTCGGATACGGATGCGGACGGATATCGGATTTTTCGGGTGCCCGTTGACAGCCCTACCTAGTGGAGATAGGGGCAGGCGTCACCTATGAAGGAAACTAGGGGTGCATGAAATTACCATTATCATTATTAAGCTCTGTAGGAGGGATCAACCTTAGGGTAACTAGTGGTGGTGCAGTATAGTAGTAGTGTTGCAGTATAGTAATTATCTTACAGTGGGTTAGGTGCGCCATTAACGTTATCTTCGTTCAATCTTATTTTTTTTTTGTTTACTCTGTTATACCCAATTGTTCACAGTCATTTCCCTATTTTCCAACTTATGCCTTAGCCTAGTTTTTTTGGTAATTATATTGTTAAAGTTATCGCACTCACTGGACTTTATGTCCGACCCCCTTTGTTTCCCCCTCTTTTCTTCCTGCCCCCTCCCCCCCGGTGCTCAGGTTGGAACTAGCACCAGTGGAGCTTGATTTTAGACAGCTGTGTCTCTACTTTTAGAAGTTGATTGGATCGCTGAAGTAAAGTTCAGCCTCTCTTATTTATGGCTATTTTGTACTGGGGTTATGTCTTTCAATTTATGTACTTTGATTTAGTCAAGATGGATATTATGTACTTTGACTCTGGTTTTTGATGATGTAATCAAACCTATGTGTTTACCGCTGCAATGAATAAAGCTTTAAAGTTTTAGTACTGTTTATATCTGTCTTGTTTTTAAGTTTCTGTTCTATACACACTTAAAACGCTCCACAGAAGTTAATGCATTCCCTTTGTGAGTGACATTGATGGACGTGGAGTGTTACAGATAATTTTGGGATTACCCAACTAAACCTCCCTCTAAAGCGTTATTGATTTAGTCATAATCAGGGTTGGGTTTATTCAAATTCCACAAATCTCGTTATCGTCTTAACCTTTTTGTAAAATTAAATACTCATTTTCAAATCTTATGTTTCAGAACAAAACTCTTTTATTCGTTGTTATCATTTCATAAGTTTCAAAAATTTCAAATCTAGATTTGGTTTAGATTCCATTCCCGATAATTTAAACAATTCATATTACAAATTATGATATACCTTTTTATATCAGATATCGCAATATTATAACCTGTTTATATTCAAAATATAATATTTTCATGTTGGGACATCATAATCATGTCAAAGTCGATTTCATATTCAAATAGAATATTCATTCAATTTGCAATACCATGGTCTTCCAAATTGGTTTATATTCAAAGGAGAATATATTTTTATTCCAAATCTCATCTTGAATCAACGGTTTAAATCGAGACCGATTCTAGTTTAGGAAGAAGTTACAAATATTTAGAATAACTAGAATAAAAAAAGAAAATTTAAATAAAACCCTTTTTATGTATATAATAAAATAATTAGAATAAAATAATTTATGTCACTATATATATACGTATATTAACCTTTTCTAAAATAATCTTTAAATAATAAATGGCATAATATAATTTATTTCAAACTAGGTATATATATGTATATAGTTAATTCTTTCAAAACCATAATTGTTCCCTTCTTCCACATTCCAAAGCTTAAAATTTATATGCTGCTTTGAAAATTTGGTTTCATTTTCTATATCTCGATTCAAAACAACATTCAAATCCGACCTCTCAAGTTCAAATTCTTATTCAATCCCAGTCTCGAACAATTCCGAGTATCGTCGCATACTTCGAATAATATTTTGTATTTACCTTTGTGTTTCGAAATCACTTTTACTACAAAATTATCATTTCAAATTTAAATATTCACTTTAGATTTTATCAAAGTCTCAAAATAACATTTTCCAATACCAGTTCGATTTCTCATGATTATCGGTAAAACCGTTGTACATACCAATGCTTACATATTTCACACATTATCCGATCAACATTTGCAAACTAATTCGATTTCAAACTCGTTTTACGAACCTAGGTCGATCATTTTTAAGTTTTAAACAATTTTAAATTTAATTAAAAATAATTCTTCTTTGCATAATCAACAACCCATTTAAAATAAATTATTGAAATATTTCAAAATTTCTTCGTTCTTTACGGAAGTTAGTTATAACCTTTAACTAGAATTCAAATCTTATTCCAAACCTTTCAAATTAACATTTTCCTATTTGAATAACTTTATTTTGAGTTAACATTTTCCCATTTGAATAACTTTATTTTGAAACATCACTTTAAATTCCAAATATTCATTCCAAATTAAATCTAATGTCAACTTCTTAAATCTTGTTTGATTTCCATCATTTGCATAATCCATTCTTGGTATACAAAATTTGAAAGTCTCAAATTTTCTTAAATCTCAAAACTAGTTTATTCCAACTATTTTTTTTCCAAATATTGTTTAACTATTTAAGACTTCTACACATTTAACAAATTTAAAATTCCAAATCATAATTTTTTTTATAACAAAACATTATTTGCATAACAAGGAGATTTCAATCGATTATCGCAAAATTCCACAACTACAGTGTGTGGCACACCCATAGACAAATCAAAATCAATCATACAAACACGAAATCATTCATTGCAAACACCACAAATTTCAACAGTAAATTTTCCTATGCGTAGAGCGTTATGTTCAATAACACTAATTTTGTCTAGTGTGTAATAACTAGCTAGGCATCCATTTAAAATCATAAACACCCGCAAACAAAAAATCAACTCATTGTAATCATAAACAAATTAATCTACTAAATTTTAAATAAATAAAATAGGAGTTATCACCAGCATCACGCTCCGATCTTTACTGAAGAATTCTGCGCTACTGCAACCAAATCGACAGACGATATGCGTGCGTGTGTGTGTATATATATATATATGCATATATATATATGTATGTATGTATGTATGTGTATATATATGTGTGTGTGTGTGTAAATATATATATATATATATATATACTTGTACATGTCTTACAAGAAGGCCAGATTGATGCGGAGGGAAATGAGGACCATATGCAGTAAAGGAAATGGGATGTGGTTTATTTTACCCAAGTGAGCGAACGGTTTAGTTTTTTTTCTTCTTTCTGCTCTACGAAACAAAGGGGGCATTTTCTCCATTCTCTTCTCTTCATTTTTTGGGAA
This sequence comes from Allium sativum, assembly GCA_030737875.1. Lineage (NCBI taxonomy): Eukaryota > Viridiplantae > Streptophyta > Magnoliopsida > Asparagales > Amaryllidaceae > Allium > Allium sativum. The sequence continues at coordinate 21,058,174 of JASFAX010000020.1, read as the reverse complement.
CTCATGCCACAGTAGGAAATTCTCAAGACACATTTTTTCTTTCCATCCTTTTACCTCTCTCTCACTTCTTCTTCTCACGCTACTTCTCACATAAAACCCACTCGACCATGCATACAAACCTCTTTTTATTTTTTTATTTTAATTAATGACTTGTGTGAGCAACATGTAGTGAAGATAGAATGGAAAATAAGTCTCCCCTCTCAACTGCCATTCCCATTTTTGTCCCAAAAATTTTCCTTTTCTTCCCGTTTTTTAAATAAAGAAGCGGACGATTTGCAGAGGAAAGAGGAAGAGGCTTGCGACAACTAGAGGAGATGTTTAGCGAGAATATGGTTGTAACGAACTAGGATTTTCGACCCAGAAAATCAATATAAAACCCATGTTAATTATTCAGGCATCGAACATTCCAGATCATTAATAGGAAGAAGTTAGAGGGTGAGAATAGATAAGATAGAAAATTAGAATAGAAGAAGAAGAACACAATCAAAGTAAACACGAATCTCACAACGGAACGAATAAAATATAATACATAACATAACTTTGCGATAAAACAGTGTAAATATATATAATAACATTATCAGAGTACAACACTTACACATAGCGGAAATAACAATGGCTATATATATGAGACAACCCGAACTTCCCCGGTAAGGAAAGCCCGGATTGAATTGAGAACAAGGCACATCGGGACGCAAACAGAAGAACATTTCATTGTTTTTACAACAATTCCATCAGATACAAGAATATACAGAGTATGAATAAATATTATACAACAAAGAATATCAAAGATTTAAATTACATTTACATACATCGCAGCGAAAAATAATACAAAGCACAATTGAAGTAATACACGGATACAGAGCTTTCCGAGTATCGTTCCAGCTGTAAACCAGGATCCTTTGAATATTAATCTGCAAAACCAAAACTACTAGCTGCCCATGTGGAAAATAGGGGCACCCAGAGTGTAGGTTAAAACAATAAACTCCAGGTCAGTCATGTGACTGGTGTGAGAACTAAAACAGTTATTTAAAACTTTACTTTAAAAGAGAGTAAATCAAGGGACCACGCCGTATAACATGGAACGGGTTTCCTCCCAAGAACACTAGTGCACATAGCAAAACAGCGCAATGCTTTTTGAAAAAAATGAAGCTATTATAAGACCCAGGTCCCATCACAATGCAACGCAAGCTGGAGGATAGGGTTTTCCCTTATAATAGCCAAACATGCTTGGTACATTTAAAACAAATCATTTGATGCTATTATAAGTGTATAGTGTCAAAACAATTTCAATCATAAATATCAATCCTAGGCGGCATGGGTACCATCTATCATGTCGCCATACTAGTTCTACAATTAAAACCGCAATATCACGTATTGGAAATTGGATTTCCATCATGAGTCGAGGCAAGGGGCAAGCTCCTCTCCGATTCGAGACACTCAAGAAAATGTCTCAGGACCCCACTATGATCCTTTGGAACCTCCAAGGCCTGTCCTCTCTTACTTTTGAGGATTGGCAATTCCTGAACACACATTTCCCGGTCCTAACAGACCTATATCCGAGGCGCCTCGCATTCCAACAACACCACAGGTGAAAAGTATATATAAATGTAAGCCAGTTTAAGCACTGACACCACCACTAACTAGAAAGAAACGTCGTGCACTCCTTGGGTCCTTATCCCATTTTTGACTCATACCGAGGTATGAGGCTCACGAATTCACGCTATACACAAAGCTATGCCACACAGGTTGTGCTTTGATCATCAACCACAAGACTTTGCTTTTCAACAGAAGCCTTGATCATTTGCCACTTAGGCGTGCCACACAGGCAATTCATTCCATGCGACTGATATCCATCGATATACAACCTCTGAGCTCGTACGTCTCAGAGAAGGGCGTTATGTAAGAGAATAAATTGTCCACCGCCAAACAAATGTATATTTAATAGATATCAATCAACACAGAATAAAATCCAATGTCAGACACACAGTCCATTTACAAGTTCGTTCTGGGTCTGAATGAAACCGGAGGCACTTTCCTCGCATATCCATCGATCTCCAAGTACGTCTGGACGTTCACAAACTGATTCCCTCCTCTTGGGTGTACAGCCCAATCAAGATCATCAGTAATCAAGTAGTTTCTAATCTTAAATATGATAAAGATGTAAATTTTATTTTTAAAATATTTTACTCAACACATGAATAGTTTCAACACATGAGCATCGTCAACACATGACTATTTTTTAATTCTAATATTCTTTATTTTCCCAATTGGAATGAGGCCCAATCAATTACCATATAATGTTAATTATATGGATTCCACCCATCACATGTATATAATGGCACTGACAAATAATCAACCATCATCCAAAGTGCACTACTCTGTATAAGCATCAAATATAGATATCTAACGCTTATAACAGCCTGTCAATCAATCGATCGACATACAACTAATTATTGGGATTAGTGTATGCCGTGTTTTATCCCAACACCCGTGTGGGGTTTCAAATCAACAAATACAGATTTTTATTTATTCACGTACCCGTTAAAAATTAAATTTTTAACGATAAAATATTCTTAGCTATATAAATATTTTATTTCATTTCACATCACACAATCAATTTTCACCTTAACAAACAATCAAACATACAAGCCATCCATGGTCTGTGGACGACGGGTGTCGGGTGCTGCTAAGCACCGTCAAAGGTGAGGAGTTCTCACCTTAAGGATCTACTCCGCCGTGCTTTACTTTTGAACTGCTGAACCGTCCGGATCTGTCTGAAATTCCAATGCAGTCCTTGTCCCGCTGTTTATAATAAAAATTATATTTTTATCGCTTCATTCAATAAATAAATAAATAAAATCATATTTTTATTTTACTTCACATATAAAGATCGAATTTTTATTACATCGCTATAAAAATCACATTTTTATACCACTACTATATAAATAAAAATTCTATTTTTACACCGTTTCCTTCTATATAAAAATTATATTTTTAACCTTCTACAATATAAAAGATTATATTTTTATACTATAAAAAAAATTCACTTTTTGCTTTGATTAAAAATCACTTCTTTTACATGCTACCAGTATAAAAATCATACCTTTATTCACTATACATATAAATAAAAATCCTATTTTTATTTGAAAAAAAAAACACATTTTTATCTACATATAGGAAATAAAAATAGAAATAATACTTACATTCGCTGTCGGAGTGGCGGAGAAGGCTCGGGGAGAGCTGAAACAGGCCGGGATGTTAATTACACGCAATGAAGACAATAAAAATCGGATTTTTATCCAGTGGGGGACCCACGGTCGGAGGTGGGTGGCGGGGAGGGGCAGCTATGCCTGCTGATGGCCAAGGGAAGGTGCGGTGGTCGGGTGTAGGTCCAGAGGGAGGCGGCGCAGCGCGTTTTAGTGGAAGGGGGCTAGGGCTTCCCCAATCGATCACAGGGGAAAAAAAGGAGGAGCAGGCAGGGAAGAAGGAGGAGAGAGGAAGGAGGGGGGAGGGTGTAGGCTTCGGTGGCGGCGCGACGAACTGGTTGAGGGGGAGTCGCGGTTTTAGGTATAGGTTTTTTTCATATCTCGATTTAAAATGAAGAGAGAGAGGAGGGTAGGTGAGGTTATATAATATATATTAAATTATTAAATTTTCTAAAAAGCAACTTTTATTTTCGACCTCTAAATGAGACCCACCGCCTGTCATCCATAGCTAATTACCCCCATTCCGAACACAATGGAATATGTATCGTATGCTAATTCGATCGTTTCGATCAGTTTTCGTCAAAATCAACATATAACTCTATATATTGAATTTTGAACGCGCATTTCAATTTACCGGGGCCACATACTAACTCAAAAAATTCCTGAAAAATATTTTCTAGCTTCGTATTGACGATACGGTCCTAACAAACCTAGTTTCATCGAATTCTGAGACTGTTTGAAAAATGGCCATTTTCCAGTCGATTAAAATCAACTGAAACTGGTCAAACACGTTTTCCTTTGCCACACTCACATATTGAATCGAAAAATTACGAATTTTGGAATCTAGCAATAACTAGACATCCTGGATACAACAAAAGTGGTTTCATCGAAATCCGAGGTCGTTTGCAAAATTTCCATTTTTAATGGCCTGAATTCCATAGCGACTATTCTGAAATTTCAACTGGACATATCTTTTGATTCCCGCTATGAAATTTCGATTTTTCGGATTCATTGGAAAGTTATTCTCACTTAGATTCTAATATTTTTGGTTTCACTAAAATCCGGTTTATTTTGCACCCGGTATGTTCATTTGAACTTTGAAATCGAATTATCGAACTACCGCGCCATTTTCAAATCCTTTTATAATTTAAAATAAATATTATATTCTAACGACGATCTATATAAATATATTCGTTTGAATTCTATTCAAAATAAATTTCTCATCGTTATTATTTAAAATAATTCATTTTAAATGTTCAAACTTCATTAAAATTGCCAAAATAAATTTTTTTAAATTAGCTCGCATTTCCGAGCTATTACAATATATAATCCCGAAGCCTCCTGCTTCAAGCTCCTCCAAGCATCTCTATAAAGACCTGAACTACTTGACTGCCCGTACAAATTTGGGCACCCAAGAGTTTAGGGGGAAACAAAACAAAATAAACTCTGGGTCAGTCATGGGACTGGTGTGAGTGAACTCAAATCATTTGGTTTAACTTTTCAAAACCCTTTTCCAAAAGAAAAGATAATCGTAAGACCAATCCACACATAAATACGGATGGTTTTTACCTTACGATAAGCAAAACACTTTTGGAAATCATTATTCTTCTGATATTATAATAATGTCTAATCACAAGTAATTAACAATCTAGCAGAATGCTTGCATCTCACGTTCCACATATATAGTATACAAACAAAAACCGCAGGCGCTTATTGGAGATTTGATTCCAACTATGACAAGATATGGGACCACCTGCCGATAGTGTGTCTCTAGAGGGAAATACACTGGGTTCAACAAGAACATCTTGCAACCCGGCCCAAACATGACCGATCACTCATTTCGCTTGAGTGTATCGAATGTATACCACCAACGGTTGGGAGCTACCCACCGTCTTCCCGAAAAGGGACAACATCGATAATAGATAAAGAATGAATTGGATTTTCTCTAGATAGGTGATATACAACCTAATGGGAGCGACCCACCTAGCCATGCTTCCTGCCCGATTTCTGTCATTTCCTGGTTGATGAGGCTTGAGGTCATTACGTATCTTTTGAAACACTTGACCACCATTCACTTTGAATGCCACCTCGTCATACCCGCCAAATCACAAATTGATTTCTTCAAAAATACCACGGGTATAAAGCTAAGAGAAACGAATTCTTCCGCCACCAAACGTAAGTACATTTGAAGAGATCAACTTACGCGATCCGTTAGATATACTCTGTCGGACATTCGTCCATTCACGTTTGTCCAGGGACTGGACAAACCGAAGGCACTATTCTGTAAATAGGATAGCCCTTGCATAACTCCGTCTTCAATATTTGATCGCAACGCTAACGTCCATACAGAGTGGGTTTCAGATAATATATCTGATCCCGGTCTCTCTATATTGACGACGATAAAATGGTCAAAACTTCGATAGTCGGTGATTTAACTATCAAAGAAAAACAGGTGTACAACCAACGATATTATTTCCAGATGGAAATTCTATCGACCAATCATCATTCAAAGGTTTATTTCTTTAGATTAAATCATCTTTAATTTAGCCATTTACCATTTCTATATATTCGTAAATTTTTATTTTCTAAATTTAGAGAATATACATGATCAATCATTGGAAAACATTTCCATCTCTGCTTCACGTACCACTGTCATTCCAGTATTCTTTCTCATCAACATTTCATTTTCTATGATTAGAAAATATCTCTGATTTTCCAACATCTATTTATTTGATTTAAAATAGATGTTAAATAAAACATCACTACACCAATTTAAACCATTACACTCATTAACTAAATTCACCTAATCCATCTTCACTATCGAACTTTACCCATCCCTTAGTTAAAAATGAAGTCAATCAAGTTGGGGTATAATTACCTCTCAGACCTTAATCGAACAACATTCCTAACCCCGAAATAGACAAAGTTCACCTTTCACATCTTTAACACTTCCTTACGTACTCGGATTCTATTCAGGAATCCCCATCTTTATTTTAAAACATTGATTTAACTATAGCGTTAAAATTCCTTCTTCCTAAATATCTACTTTCAAAATATACTTTTATTCCTTAATTTAACTAAATAACTAAACCACTAATTTATTCATAAGAAAATCTTGATTAAAACGAAAAGTAAATATTACTTTTCCCGAATTTGATATAATCGAATTAAACATATAATTCTCCTTCGAATAGATTCTATCCGATAACTCCTTTCGAATAAACTATATTCGATAACTCTTTCTTCGAATTACTACATTCGATAATCTCTCTTCGAATGATTCACATTCGATTAATTTTCTACGAATGATTTACATTTGATTAATCTCCTTTCGAATAATTAATATTCGATAACTTCTTTCGAATAACTAATATTCGATAGCTCCTTTTTGAATAACTAATATTCGAAAACTCCTTTTCGAATAACTAATATTCGATAACTCCTTTTGATTAATACATTTGATTAACACATTTTGATTAATACATTTTGATTAACTCCTATCGAATAACAAATATTTGATTAACTTATCTTCGAATAACTATGTCTGTTTCAACTTTATTTCGAATGGCTAATATTCAATTTAACACTATTCGCTTGACTCTAGATCGCAGCGATCACAATGGTTACACCTGATTCCCTCAGGAAACATCCAACCGCCATAGGCTATCTGCAGCCCTGCGAATTACGCTAGCAGTCGTACGAAATGGCCACACATCTTGAATAACTATATTTGACTAACTCTATCTCAACTAACTATATTTGATCAACTCTAATTGAATAACTAATATTCAATTAATTCTAATTTGATTATCTCTATCTAATTAAATCTATGTTTATTCAGTTTCCAAATATCGATGTTGAAATCGACTTTTACTTCTCTATATGAGTCTTGACTTATATATTCTATTTATACAGTGATAAACATCTTATTTAATTTATAAAATATTATTTATAAATTATTCTTGTCAATCTATCGGTTAGAATAGATTTTATTTTAAACTTTGCTTTAAGTCCAAAACACGTTATACCCGTGTGTGAAGCACGGGTCTAAACCTTTCAAATGTAATATTTCCCTTTTATACAATTCTTGTCACTTTTCAAGTATTTCCCTTTTTAATCTATTTATTTTCTAAATAAATATCACCTTTATTTTATTTATCAAATGATAAATATTCTTTTTATAAAATCCCTTAATTTTATAAATATTTTATTTCTAATATTCACCTTTAAAAGATCTTATTTATTTTCTAAATAATATTTCCTTTACTATTTGTTATACAAATATTTCCCCTTTTCTATTTGCTATACAAATATTTTCCTTCCTTCTATTCTATTTATTTTTCGAATAAATATCCCATTTCAATTCTATTTGTAAATAGTTACAAATATTTCTTTCCAATTCTATTTAAAAATGTTTTACAAATATTCCCTTAAATTTTATCTATTTGATTAACAAATAGATATTCCTTTTTAATCTAAATAAATATTTTCTTTTTATAAAATCTTTTGATTTTATAAATATTTCTTTTTCAATATAACATTGAAATTTTCTTTTTTAACATTCCAGTATTCTTTATGGTATTTAACGTACTATATACAATGATCGGTATCATTCCAACATACAAAATCAACAAAAGATTTCATATCACATCATATAACACAATATATGAAAAACAGTAAAGTAAATGTTGAGGAACCTAGTTGGGTCCCTTTGACCTGTTCCCCTGCATCCATAAATGATAACCAATAAAATTAACATCAATTTCATTTTACTATGAAATATTCTGCTAAACAGAAGCAATATTTGATTAACGATTTATATCTTTATCGTTATCTGTGTTTTCAATCAACTGACTTGCAGTTCAATCAAACAACCAACACACAGCAAACAACCATTACTGATAAATTCTAAAAATATTTTGTAAAAATATAAATTGAGCAGGGTTAGTGAGATTACTCACATTGGACGGTTATCGTTAAATAACGATAATTGGTCATTGATTTGACTCAGGCATTTATTTTCACCACATATCCAAACGAGCTTCAATTCACTCCCGGTCAGTTCCATGGTGGAGCTCTCGTCCATACGATCCCGACGGATCCGACGGTTTGAAATTCTGATATCGTATGAGATAGATATCGCATTTACAATTTACACGCTTTTAAATTTATAAACTAAATTGAATTTATTTAACTTTGGGCCTTACCCCTTATATCTGGCCCAACACCCACGGTGAAAACTCAACCCGTACTATACATCTTCTCCACCGTAGCTTCAGGTACAGCTCGTCCTTTTGTTCGAATGCCATTTCCACATTTTAGAAAATCAAAGCTCCTCCCTTGTTCCATTAAAAATCAATCCGATGCTACCAAAATTCCTTTTATCAGTTTCTCTTTCTTCTAGTACCTAACAACCCCAACTCGACATCTCTATTTCCACCGCGTCGAACAGCCAAACCACGAAGCACAGAAAAAAATACCCAACTCAATTGCTTCGAAAATCCATAAAAACTTGCATGAGCACTCTATTCAATCTTATAAACACATATACAACCTTCAATTCGCTCAAAACCATCCCAAATTCCCAAAAGATCCAACCCTAATCGACGTTGAGAAAATACAGTAACCCAAAATGAACGCCGCACCCTCATATCAGCATACTAGATCGAAGAGCCTCGAACAGGGTTTACGAATATATTAGGATTGAGATTTATGGGTTTGGTTTTGATTTTATTTTGATTTTCAAAGATGAAAAATTTTACTGTAAAGGAAAAATGGTGGCGACGCAATGTTTTTGACCAGAGAAAAATTGGTCTAGGGTTAGGAAGGATTTTGGGTATATATAGAATAGTTTTAATATTTTTTTATTCAATTATTCTATTTTATTTTAAGCAAACGTTACTTTTCTGTGTCCTCTAAAATTCCTGTGATCACACATGGCCCCCAAAAATCACGAAAATGGACATGTAGCTAATGTTTGACATTGCGGTCCCAACGAAACTGGTTTCGTCGAATTCCGACTCCATTTGCTCACATAGCGTATTTTTAACCGTCAGAATATCGACTATTTTTCACATACAGCCACATACTGATTTCAAAAATCACGGAAACTAAAATCTAGCAATAATTTAATATTGTGGATCCAACAAAATTAGTTTCATCGAATTCTGAGGTCGCTTACAAAACTGGCTATTTTTAAAGCTCTAAATAACCCTTTTAAATATATAAATATATTTAAAAACAATTAAATTTAATATTTAAAAACAAATATTATCGTATATATTCACAACAGAATATCATATTGCTACACTGGGATTTATAACTCGATATTTCAAATCTAGTGTTACATCGAAATTCGATTTATATTTAAAAATCCATTTTAAAATATAAATAAATCGATATAATTTATAAAGGAATTCCATAGTGACTTTTCTAAAATTTGATTTGGACATAACTAAAAATCTACATGACGAAATCCTGATTTTTCTCTTCCACTAGAAGTATATACTTCATCAGCTCCTAGCGTTTCTTGTTTTACAGAAATCCGATTTAAAACGAATCCTGTACATTCAGTTGAAATTCAAATCGCCAAAATAGCGAACTGCCGCGCCATTTTGAGCTCGATTATAATTATATTATAAACTATACGTCCCACTATCGTCGATTGAATATATTTATTCATATAATTCAACTCTAAACTGAACTTTATATTTTGAATTGCCCAGTTCACACCATGTCGCCATTTCCGCCAATTCTGATTATTTCAGAATTAAATATATTATTTAATTATTATTTTAATTAAATATTCAGTATTATTTAATTTAACAACCATTTAATTCCCTAAATCACGATTTAAATAATTAAATAAATTAATTATATCGCTGAAAAATGCGGGTCGTTACATTCTTCGCCCCTTAAAATAATTTCGTCCTCGAAATTGCTAAGGTAGAAGACAGACCCTATTAACTGGTTTAAAAACTATTCGTTCACCTTTAACTTCAGTTCCAACTGAACCAATTTATTTCAATTAAAATATTAATTAATTTTGATTAACGAAAATTTTCTAACACCCGAAATTTTCGAAAAATTTGGACAGCATCTCCTTTGTACCGGTCAATATTTCAAACCACAACTCGCCTCTCTAGGCCCTCTCCAATCCAAAAGAAAATCAAATAGCCAAGCAGCTTACCAAATCGGCCCGTAAATCATCAAATCCATAAAAATAAACGTGTACCTTTTTGTTGGGCATATCAATATATCCTTACACTTGCTTCTACCCAATACCTACTGATCATATATTCATCTATACCAATCGATTTCCATTTCAATCAATCAATTCTCAATTCCAATCAACCCAAATCTCATTCCAAACCTTCAAATTCTATTACCAATTCCAACTTTTACTGACCAGTCCACTACACTTAACCAAATTCATAACTCACAATTCAATCTTATTCGATATCATTCTATTTCAATTCAATTTTCCCTTACTGGTTTTTATTCAATTCCAGTTTGCATTCCCAAATTTCTATTTGATTTCCATTTCTGGTTTTAATTCAATTTCAATTTTCTTTCACCAATTTTCTTTAATATTTTTTTTAATTCAAACAGTCTCTTTCTGGGAGCTTTTAAACAGCTTAGCTCTTTCAAAAATCAATTATTCCTTTTTGGATTCAAAACAGCTTCCTTTCTCAAAACAATTCAACACAAAATCTTTGGTAGTAATCCGTCACTTACAACTTGAAAATGAACACTGATGATGTGGCCAACATCATCAGAGTTATTTCCCAGCTATCGAAGTGAGTTAAATAGTATATAACTTTTCAAAAATCATATTTAAACAAATCCCATTTTGAAATTATTTCAAAATACTATTCATAATGCTTGTAAACAATTTAAAATCTCCCAGGATTTTAAAATTTTCATATATTTGATCCAATCCATTTGTAAATACCTTTTCAAATTTCCCAGATTTTTTTTTCAACTCTGATTTAAATTCAGATTTAATTCATCTGATTCCATATTATACGAACTCCAATTGGTTATTTACATAACCATTTCAATAACAATCAACCAACACATCACATATACTATAATACTTTAAATATAAATATTTTCCTTTATATCCAAATATAATTTGGGTAAAATTATTTCATTTACCCCTTTTCAAAACATATTGTGTCGGTTCATCGTATTCGAGCGTTTAGAAACTCCTACTGATACACTGGATCAAACTGATCGACCAGAATTCACAAACAACTCAACCAATAAATCTCCACAATATAAAACAATTTTAATAAAATCTACAAATACGTTCACTCGTATATATAAACTCAAACTCAATCTAGGGTATTACTAACCCCATCTCTACTGAGTCACGTCACAGAGCCAAGGTAATCACTTAACCTTCAGCTCTGATACCACTGTAACGAACTGGGATTTTCGACCCAGAAAATCAACATAAAACCCATGTTAATTATTCAGGCATCGAACATTCCAGATCATTAATAGAAAGAGGTTAGAGGGTGAGAATAGATGAGATAGAAAATTAGAATAGAAGAAGAAGAACACAATCAGAGTAAACACAAATCTCACAGCGGAACGAAAAATATAATACATAACAAAACTTTGCAATAAGACAGTGTATATATATATAATAACATTGTCAGAGTACAACACTTACATACAGCGGAAATAACAATGGTTATATATATAATCCTGGAGCCTCCTGCTTCAAGCTCCTCCAAGCATCTCTGTAAAGACCTAAACTACTAGACCGCCCGTACAAATTTGGGCACCCAAGAGTTTAGGGGGAAACAAAACAAAATAAACTCTGGGTCAGTCATGGGACCGGTGTGAGTAAACTCAAATCATTTGGTTTAACTTTTCAAAACCCTTTTCCAAAAGAAAAGATAATCGTAAGACCAATCCACACATAAACATGGATGGTTTTCACCTTACTATAACCAAAACACTTTTGGAAATCAATATTTTTCTGATATTATAATAATGTCTAATCATAAGTAAATAATAATCTAGCAGAACGCTTGCATCTCACGTTCAACATACATAGTATACAAACAAAAACCGCGGGCGCTTATTGGAGATTGGATTCCAACTATGACAAGGTATGGGACCACGTGCCGATAGTGTATCTCTAGGCAAATACACTGGGTTCAACAAGAACATCTTAAAACCCGGCCCATACATGACCGACCACTCATTTCGCTTGAGTGTATCGAATGTATACCACCAACGGTTGGGAGATACCCACCGTCTTCCCGAAAAGGGACAACATCGATAATAGATAAAGAATGAATTGGATTTTCTCTAGATAGGTGATATACACCCTAATGGGAGCGACCCACTTAGCCATGCTGCCTGCCTGATTTCTGTCATTTCCTGGTTGATGAGGCTTGAGGTCATTACGTATCTTTTGAAACACTTGACCACCATTAACTTTGAATGCCATATCGTCATACCTGTCAAATCACAAATTGATTTCTTCAAAAATACCATGGGTATAAACTAAGAGAAACGAATTCCTCTGCCACAAAACGTAAGTATTTTGAAGAGATCAACTTACGCGATCCGTTAGGTATACTCTGTCGGACACTCGTCCATTCACGTTTGTCCTCAGACTGGACAAACCGAAGGCACTATTCTGTAAATAGGATAGCCCTTGCATAACTCCGTCTTCAATATTTGATCGAAATGCTAACGTCCATACAGAGTGGGTTTCAGATAATATATCTGATCCCGGTCCCTCTATATTAACGACGATAAAATGGTCGAAACTTCGATAGTCGGTGATTTAACTATCAAAGAAAAACAGGTGTACAACCAACGATATTATTTCCAGATGGAAATTCTATCGACCAATCATCATTCAAAGGTTTATTTCTTTAGATTAAATCATCTTTAATTTAACCATTTCCTATTTCTATATATTCGTAAATTCTTATTTTCTAAATTTAGAAAATATACACCATCAATCATTGGAAAACATTTCCATCTCTGTTTCACGTACCACTGTCATTCCAGTATTCTTTCTCATCAACATTTCATTTTCTATGATTAGAAAATATCTCTGATTTTATTTGGAAAATGTTTCCAACATCTATTCATTTGATTTAAAATAGATGTCAAATAAGACATCACTAAGCCAATTTAAACCATTACACTCATTAACTAAATTCACCTAATCCATCTTCACTATCGAACTTTACCCATCCCTTAGTTAAAAACGAAGTCAATCAAGTTGGGGTATAATTACCTCTCAGGCCTTAATTGAACAACATTCCGAGCCCCGAAATAGACAAAGTTCACCTTTCACAACTTTTACACTTCCTTACGTACTCGGATTCTATTTAGGAATCCCCTTGTTTATTTTAAAACATTGATTTAGCTATAGCGTTTTAATTCCTTCTTCCTAAATATCTACTTTCAAAATATACTTTTATTCCTTAATTTAACTAAATAACTAAACCACTAATTTATTCATAAATAAGTAAACCTTGATTAGAACGAAAAGTAAATATTACTTTTCCCGAATTCAAAATAATCGAATTAAACATATAATTCTCTTTCGAATAGATTCTATCCGATAACTCCTTTCGAATAAACTATATTCGATAACTCTTTCTTCGAATTACTACATTCGATAATCTCTCTTCGAATGATTCACATTCGATTAATCTCCTTTCGAATAACTAATATTCGATAACTTCTTTCGAATAACTAATATTCGATAGCTCCTTTTCGAATAACTAATATTTGTTAACTCCTTTTCGAATAACTAATATTCGATAACTCCTTTTGATTAATACATTTGACTAACACATTTTGATTAATACATTTTGATTAACTCCTATCGAATAACTAATATTCGATTAACTTATATTCGAATAACTATGTATGTTTCAACTTTATTTCGAATGGCTAATATTCAATTTAACACCATTCGCTTGACTTTAGATCGCAGCGATCACAATGGTTACGCCTGATTCCCTCAGGAAACATCCGACCGCCGTAGGCTATCTGCAGCCCTACGAATTACGCTAGCAGTCGTACGAAATGGCCACACATCTTGAATAACTATATTTGACTAACTCTATCTCAACTAACTATATTCGATCAACTCTAATTGAATAACTAATATTCAATTAATTCTAATTTGATTAACTCTATCTAATTAACTCTATGTTTATTCGATTTCCAAATATCGATGTTGAAATCGACTTTTACTTCTCTATATGAGTCTTGACTTATATATATTCTATTTATACAATGATAAACATCTTATTTAATTTATAAATTATTCTTCTCAATCTATCGGTCAAAATAGATTTTATTTTAAAACTTTGCTTTAAATCCATAACACGTTATACCCATGGGCGAAGCACGGGTTTAAACCTTTCAAATGTAAAATTTCCCTTTTATATAATTCTATTCACTTTTCAAGTATTTTCCTTTTTTATCTATTTATTTTCTAAATAAATATCACCTCTATTTTATTTATCAAATGATAAATATTCTTTTCATAAAATCCCTTGATTTTATAAATATTTTATTTCTAATTTTCACCTTTAAAAGATCTTATTTATTTTCTAAATAATATTTCCTTTACTATTTGTTATACAAATATTTCCCCTTTTCTATTTGTTATACAAATATTTTCCTTCCTTCTATTCTATTTATTTTTCAAATATATATCCCTTTTCAATTCTATTTGTAAATAGTTACAAATATTTCTTTTCAATTCTATTAAAAAATGTTTTAAAAATATTCCCTTAAATTTTATCTATTTGATTAACAAATAGATATTCCTTTTTAATCTAAATAAATATTTTCTTTTTATAATATCTTTTGATTTTATAAATATTTCTTTTTCAATATAACATTGAAAATTTCTTTTTTTTTTAACATTCCATTATTCTTTATGGTATTTAACGTACCATATACAATGATCAGTATCATTCCAACATACAAAATCAACAACAGATTTCATATCACGTCATATAACACAATATATGAAAAACAGTAAAATAAATGTTGAGGAACCCAGTTGGGTCCCTCCGACCTGTTTCCCTGCATCCACATATGTTAAACAATAAAATTAACATCAATTTCATTTTACTATGAAATATTCTGCTAAACAGAATCAATATTTGATTAACGATTTATATCTATATCGTTATCTATATTTTCAATCAACTGACTAGCAGTTTAACCAAACAGCCAACACATAGCAAACAACCAATATTGATAAATTCTAAAAATATTTTGTAAAAATATAAATTGAGCAGGGTTAGTGAGATTACTCACATTGGACGGTTATCGTTAAATAACGATAATTGGTCATTGATTTGATTCAAGCATTTATTCTCAGCACAAATCCAAACGAGCTTCAATTCACTCCCGGTCAATTCCATGGTGGAGCTCTCGACCATACAATCCCGATGGATCCGACGGTTTGAAATTCTGATATCGTATGAGATAGATATCGCATTTACAATTTACACGCTTTTAAATTTATAAACTAAATTGAATTTATTTAACTTTGGGCCTTACCCCTTATATCTGGCCCAACACCCACGATGAAAACTCAACCCGTACTATACATCTTCTCCACCGTAGCTTCAAGTACCGCTCCTCCTTTTGTTCGAACGCCATTTCCATATTTTAGAAAATCAAAGCTCCTCCCTTGTTCCATTAAAAATCAATCCGATGCTACCGAAATTCCTTTTATCAGTTTCTCTTTCTTCTAGTACCTAACAACCCCAACTCGACATCTCCATTTCCATTGCGTCGAACAACCAAACTACAAAGCATAGAAAAAAATACCGAATTCAATTGCTTTGGAAATCCATAAAAACTCGCAAGAGCACTTTATTCGATCTTATAAACACATATACAACCTTCAATTCGCTCAAAACCATCCCAAATTCCCAAAAGATCCAACTCTAATCGACATTGAGAAAATACAGTAACTCAAAATGAACGCCGCACCCTCCTATCAGTATACTAGATCGAAGAGCCTCGAACAGGGATTATGAATATATTAGGATTAAGTTTTATGGGTTTGGTTTTGATTTTATTTTGATTTCCAACGATGGAAAATTTTACTGTAAAGGAAAAATGGTGGCGGCGCAATGTTTTTGACTAGAGAAAAATTGGTCTAGGGCTAGGAAGGTTTTGGGTATATATAGAATAGTTTTAATATTTTTTTATTTCGATTATTCTATTTTATTTTAAGCAAACACTACTTTTCTGTGTCCTCTAAAATTCCTTTGATCACACATGACCCCCAAAAATCACGAAAATGGACATGTAGCTACTGTTTGACAATGCGGTCCCAACGAAACTGGTTTCGTTGAATTCCGACTCTATTTGCTCACACAGCGTATTTTTAACCGTCAGAATATCGACTATTTTTCACTTTAAAATCCTATACGGCCACATACTGATTTCAAAAATCACGGAAACTGAAATCTAGAAATAACTTAATATTGCGGATCCAACAAAATTAGTTTCATCGAATTCTGAGGTCACTTGCAAAACTGGCTATTATTAAAGCTCTAAATAACCCTTTTAAATATATAAATATATTTAAAAACAATTAAATTTAATATTTAAAATCAAATATTATCGTATATATTCACAACAGAATATCATACTGCTACACTGGGATTTATAACTCGATATTTCAAATCCAGTGTTACATCGATATTCGATTTATATTTAAAAATCCATTTTAAAATATAAATAAATCGATATACATTATAAAGGAATTCCATAGCGACTTTTCAAAAATTTGATTTGGACATAACTAAAAATCTACACGACGAAATCCTAATTTTTCTCTTCCACTAGAAAAATATACTTCATCAGCTCCTAGCGTTTCCTATTTTACAGAAATCCGATATAAAACAAATCCTGTACATTCAGTTGAAGTTCAAATCGCTAAATAGCGAACTGCCGCGCCATTTCGAGCTCGATTGTAATTATATTATAAACTATACGTTCAACTTTCATCAATTGTGTAAGGACACGTAACTTCCCCGGTAAGGAAAGAGCGGATACTTTGAGAACACACAAACAAACGCAGATGGAAGAACATTTCATTGTATAATACAACAATTCCATCAGAATACAAGAATATACAGAGTAGAAATGAATATTACACAGACATAAAAATATCAGAGATTACAATACATTACATAGCAGCACAAAATAATACGATACACAACTAGAAGTAATACACGGATACAGAGCTTTCCGAGTATCATTCCAGCTGTAAATTAGGATCCTATGAATATAAATCTGCAAAACCAAAACTACTAGCTGCCCGTGCGAAAAATAGGGGCACCCAGAGTTTAGGTTAAAACAATAAACTCCAGGTCAGTCATGGGACTGGTGTGAGAACTAAAACAATTATTAATCTTTATTTTCAAAGTTAGGTAAATCAAGGGACCACGCCGTATAACACGGAACGGGTTTCCTCCCAAAACAACAGTGCAATGCTAAATAAAGAAAAATGAAGCTATTATAAGACCCAGGTCCCATCACACAATGCAACGCAAGCCAAAGGATAGGGTTTTTACCTTATAATAGCCAAGAATGCTTGATACGTTTAAAACAAATCATTTGATACTATTATAAGTGCATAGTGTATAAAACAACTTCAAATCATAAGTAACAATCATAGACGGCATAAGCGCCCCATCCCACTATGTCGCCATACTAGGCTCTACAAATAAAACCGCAAATGTCACATATTTGGAAATTGGATTTCCATCTATGAACCGAGGCCAGGGATCATCCTCTACCGATTTGAGACAATCTAGCCCATGTCTAGGGAACATCCGCAACTGCCCCACGGATGGTCAGGGCCGGTCCACCGATGTGGATTATTATGCCTGAACACTACGTTTCCCCGCCCTTTGGGGCGTAAATGAGCCAATGAATGACTCAATCGGTCCCGGATCGACCGATATATCTGAGGCGCCTCGCAACAGCAACAACCACATATGTCAAACTCGTCAGGGCGTGTAAGACCACTGACGCCACTTCTGTCTAGAAGAAAACGCATGCCCTCCCTGAGGTCCTTCTCCCGTTTTTGGTTCATAACCGGGGTGTGAGGCTCGCGAATCAACGTTACATAAAGCTATGCCACACAGGATGTGCTTTGATCATTCACCATAAGACTCTGCTTTTCAACAGAAGCCTTGATCATTTTCCACTTAGGCATGCCACACAGGAAATTCACTCCATGCTATTGATATCCATCGATATATAACCCCTGAGCTCGTACATCTCAGAGAAGGGCGTTAAGCAAGAGAATAAAATTCTCCACTGCCAAACAGATATATATTTAATAGAAATCAATCACATAGACTAAAATCCAATGTCAGACACACAGTCCATTTACAAGTCCGTTCTGGGTCTGAACGAAACCGGAGGCACCTAGTACCCCACATATCCATCGATCTCCAAGTACGTCTGGACGACCACTAACTGATTCCCTCCTCTTGGGTGTATGGCCCAATCAAGATCATTAGTAATCACCCAAACGACGTGAAGACCTCCAGTCTTCAACCACTGTCTTCATCTTCGACACCACGTTGAATTAGATATTCAGAATGGGATAAACCCGGTCTTTCTGAATAACTCGCGTATATAATAAACATGTGTTACACAAACACAACATACGCCTCATTCCAATTCAGAATATTCTTTTATTCAAATATTCTTATACTTTGGGAAAGGTTCCCATTAATTTTATCAAAGATAAATTCTTTAAATTTATTCTTTAATCTTCTTTGAATATCAATTCAAACTAGACGGGATTAGCGAACCACAACGAAGTAATCATTTATTTCCCAATCCCAACATATTCATCCCATGAAGTAAAACTAGTAATACTTCGTATCTAACACCACGGTATTATCGGTAAATTCAATTACCATTCCACGTTCAAATCTAACTAAAGATTTAACTATCGCCAGGAGTAAAACTGGTGATACTCCATTCTCGATCTTTTCAATCTAGTTAAAGATTCATTAAAACTCCACTTAGTTTTAATCTTTAACTAGGTTAAAGAATCAGTGTCATTTAAAACATGGTTCACGATAAACCCAAAATCACATTCCATTAATTATTGGGTTAAAGAATAAATGTTATTTAAAACACTGTTCACGATAAACCCAAAAATAATACCAATTCAATTCCAATTAAATATTATTTAATTGGTACACTTCATTAAATCTAAATAAACAGATTTAATCTTTTTCTCAACCGGGCTTAAGAACAGTGTTAATGAAGACACCATTCACGACAACCCAAATCACATTTGATATTAAATACAAGGCTCTGAATAGAAAATATATCGGCTTATATTCAATACCAAATTCTACGACCAACAAATATTGTATTGGAAATAACGATATAGATATATATTTCAAATTTCCATAACGCTATCTGTATAATCACGAAATCCAACAATGAAATATTCTAAAGACAATTTTGATTCAAATCTATTCCAATTCAATTATTGGAAATTCTGGTTACTTTTAAAACCCTTTTCAAATTAAATTTATTTATTTAAAAATAAATAGAATTATATTTCTAGTTCAAAACTAGTTCATTTCGACAAAAATCTATTTTTATCTTTCCAAATATGGAGTTTTTCATCCCAACTCTTCCCAAATCATTTCTTATGATTTTACACAAATTATTACTATTTTTAATAATTTTATCAAGGCCCGTACAGTCGATTTCCATCAACGGCCATCGAACTGCACTTACAGCGAACTTTTCCAAATTTGATTCGGACATAAAATTTCTAATATTCGTTAGAAAGCTCTTTTCGATACGAACCCAACAGTTCCAGTTTTAGGAGAATCCGACGGTCGGATCTCCCGCAATATCCATTCGAAGTCAATGGTCGAAATTCACGAACTACCGCAGCGCGGCGCGTTCTATTCAAGCCATTATATTATATATATAATGTATATAATATATACTTCGTCGATTTCCTTTTAAAACGTATTTTATAAATCGTTTTAAATTCGTTTTCGAAACGATTTCAACTTCATTTTCAAATTCAAATCAAGATTGAATTTTTCAATATAAATTCATTTTAAATTCATCTCAAATTGATTTCAATTTAAATCGATTTTTAATTCAATTTCAGTTCGTTCTCAATTCAAATCAATTTCAATTCGAATGCATTACTATTTAATTTCAATTCGAATTCAATGCTATTCAATTTCAATTCGAATTCATTTTCAATTCGAATCCAATTCTATTCAATTTCAATTCGAATTCATTTTCAATTCGAATTCAATGTCAAAATATTCGATTTTGAAATCACTTTTCAATATTCATTATAAAAACGAATATAATCGATATAAATATTGTTTGCATCAAAATGGCATCAATCTAATCAACACGGCTTCATATATTTCTATTTTCAAATATTCTATTTCAAATATTTCTTTTCCAAATATTTCTATTTCAAATATTTCTTTTTCAAATATTCCTATTCAAAACTGGAATGAGGCCCAATCAATTACCACCGATTTTATTTCTATGGATTTCCATACAACGCATGTATATATCAACAATGACAAATAATCAACCATCATCCAAAGTGCATTCTACACTGTATAAGCATCAAATATAAATATTCAACGCTTATAACAGTCTGTCAATCAATCGATCGACATACAACTGATTATTGGGATTAGTGTATGTCATATATCACCCCAATACCCGTGTGGGGCTTTCAAACAATCAAACACAGATTTTATTTGTGCAGTTGGGCGATGTGTAAAATTTATCGTCCCAATCAATACCAGTCAAATGTGTGTATATAAACAAATCATCCGATTTGTTTATTTTTATTTCATTTTAAATACACTTTAAAATTTCTATTTTCAACTATAAAATATTTTAACTATATAAATATTTTATTTCATTTCACATCACATCACACAATCAACTACACATCAAAATCAAACAAACAAGCATACAAGCTGTCCATGGTCTGTGGAGACGGGTGTCGGGTGCTACTAAACACCAACTGCATCCTAGTATATATTTCAACTAGAAATCAAAATAAAAGTGAGGAGTTCTCACAGAGGATTCCACTCCGCCGCTTTGCTTTTGAACCGGTGAACCGTCTGGATCTGTTTGAAATTCCAATGCAGTTCTTGTCCCGCTGTTTGTAATAAAAATTATATTTTTATCACTTCATTTCGATAAATAAAAATCATATTTTTATTTTGCTACATATATAAAGATAATATTTTTATATTCTCTATTATATAAAAATCATATTTTTAATACTTCTACTTTATAAAAATCTCATCTTTATTACTTTTCTTATAAGGTAAAAATCTAATTATTTTCACATAAAAACTCTAGGCTTTTTCATTTAAAAACTGATTTCATACCATTCTTATTATGTAATAATGATCAATTCTATTCACGATGATATAGTGATAATCAATTCCACTATTTCATATCACATTAAAAATTGAAAATAAATTATATGGTTTATATATAAATAAGGAATAAATAAAAGTAGAAATAGAAAATAAAATAAATTAAAATCTTACAGTGTTTGTCGCTTAACGGGGAGGAGGGGGCGCTGCTGCCTTGGAGATGCTCGAAGGGCGAGCAGGAGGCGATGGTGGGGCTTCAGGTGGCGGGGAGGCGGTGGAACCGGGTCACGGCGGCTAGGGTTGGGCCGTGGGAGGTTAGGGTTCGGGTTTTACAAGGGAGAGAGGGTATGTGAGGCTAGGGGAAGGTCAACTCAGCAAGAGGCGGCGGTGGGAGGAGGTGCGCCCTCGATGGGCGGCGCGAGTTTTGGGACAAAGGGGAGGGAAATCGAGGAGGAGAGAATAAGAAGGGGCAGGCGGGGGTGTGTGAAAGGAGGAGGGAGGCGCGCTCGATGGCGGTGGCCTCCTTGGCGGCGCTCCGCCCCCCTTTTCGTTTTTTTTATTATCGATTTATCTGAGGAGGGAGAGGAGGAAGTGTAGTTATATATAAATAAATATATATTTTATTATTAAATTTTCTAAAAAGTAACTTTTATTTTCGACCTCGAAACGAGACCCAGCGCCTGTCGTACATAGCTAATTACCCCCATTCCGAACACAATGGGATATGTATCGTAAGCTGATTTGAACGTTTCGATCAGTTTTCGTCAAAATCAACATATAACTCTATATATTGATTTTGAACGCGCATTTCAATTTACCGGGGTCACAAACTAACTCGAAAAATTCCCAAAAAATATTTTCTATCTTTGTATTGACGATACGGTCCTAACAAAACTAATTTCGTCGAATTCTGAGACCGTTTGAAAAATGGCCATTTTCTAGTCGATTAAAATCAACTGAAACTGGTCAAACGCGTTTTCTTTTGCCACGCTCACATATTGAATCGGAAAATTATGAAAATTGGAATCTAGCAATAACTTGTCATCACGGATCCAACAAAAGTGGTTTCGTCGAAATCCGAAGTCGTTTGCAAAATTTCCATTTTTAAGGGCCAGAATCCATAGCGACTATTCTGAATTTTCAATTGGACATATCTTTTGATTCCTGCTATGAAATTTTAATTTTTCGGATTCGTTGGAAAGATATTCTCAAATAGATTCAAAATTTTTGGTTTCACTAAAATCCGGTTTATTTTGCACCCGGAATTTTCATTTGAATTTTGAAATCGAATTACCGAACTACCGCGCCATTTTGCAATTCCTTTTATAATTTAAAACAAATATTTATATTCTAACGACGATTCAAATAGATATATTCGTTCGAGTTCTATTCAAAATAAATTTCTCGTCGTTATTAATTAAAATAACATTTTAAATAATCAAAATTCGCTAAAATTGGCAAAATAAAATTTTTAAATTGGCTAGGATTTCTGGGTTATTACAATCTCCCCCACTTAAAACTTTTCGTCCCCGAAAAGGAACGAAGTCGAAGTTGTTTAACTAATCAACTCAACTTTCATTATTTTCACTGCGGCTTAAGTTCTTCAACTTTTCAGTTTCTAAGAACTTTTCAAATTTTTCAAAAATTTAGCTAACACCCTAAATTTTCGAAAAATTTGGCCATAACCTCCCCTGCACCGGGGACTTTGGGATATTTCATATAGCCTCCCATGGCCTTTTCAATCCAAAAGAAAAAGCCAAGCGGCTAACCTATCGGCTCACAAAATCATCCAAAACCCAAGAAATACAATAAACATGTACCTATTTGTCGGGCAAACGATTTTATTCCTCTTCTCTAGCCTTCTTGCTATGACCTGTTCAATGTAAGCACATGTACATATATGCAAATGCCACAAATTTT
This sequence comes from Allium sativum, assembly GCA_030737875.1. Lineage (NCBI taxonomy): Eukaryota > Viridiplantae > Streptophyta > Magnoliopsida > Asparagales > Amaryllidaceae > Allium > Allium sativum. The sequence continues at coordinate 21,034,596 of JASFAX010000020.1, read as the reverse complement.
CAATATAATTCACTATTTGGTTCAATTTGGTTAAAGGTTCAACATTTTAATTAATTAACCAATAATCAAACAACACAATCTACAATTAATTAGTTGATTAGCTTTTCAAATTCATAACTTTGATACATAGTCTAAAAATCAGATTTTTGATGCAAAATCACAACAATAAGCCCTATCTAATTTTGGTTCTCACACCAGTCAATAGGAAATATATAGATATCACACCTTCGAAACTTGAATACCAATTCTGATGATGTTCGAACTATCATCAGAATCATCTTCGGGCGACTAGAGTGTGATTCTATATCTATCCATATATTAAAACTTCGAATACACGTTAGCTAGGCACATATGCAAAATCTTTATATATTGGATTGTCCAAATCAATATGAAATAAATAATCAAATATGATTAATTGATTTTAAATTTTCAAAACAAAATTTGGTTTCATTTTAAAAATATACTCTTCACACTCATTCTAGGATACTACTGATCCTATCTCTAACGAGTCATTCTCGTTGGATATTACTAATCCAATCTCTGATGAATTCTTTCGTAGGGTTCTAATGTGTCTTGTTCTCCGAGCTTTGTAAACCAAAGCTCTGATACCAACTGTAAGGACCCGTAACTTCCCCGGTAAGGAAAGAGCGGATACTTTGAGAACAACACACAAACGAACGCAGACGGAAGAACATTTCATTCTATATTACAACAATTCCATCAGAATAAAAGAATATACAGAGTATAAATGAATAGTACACAGATAGAAAAATATCAGAGATTACAATACATTACATAGCAGCGGAAAATAATACAATACACAACTAGAAGTAATACACGGATACAGAGCTTTCCGAGTATCGTTCCAGCTGTAAATCAGGATCCTGTGAATATAAATCTGCAAAACCAAAACTACTAGCTGCCCGTGCGAAAAATAGGGGCACCCAGAGTTTAGGTTAAAACAATAAACTCTAGGTCTGTCATGGGACTGGTGTGAGAACTAAAACAGTTATTAATCTTTATTTTCAATGTTAGATAAATCAAGGGACCACGCCGTATAACACGGAACGGGTTTCCTCCCAAGAGCACCAGTGCTAAAACAACAGCACAATGCTAAATAAAGAAAAATGAAGCTATTATAAGACCCAGGTCCCATCACACAATGCAACGCAAGCCGGAGGATAGGGTTTTTACCTTATAATAGCCAAGAATGCTTGATACGTTTAAAATAAATCATTTGATACTATTATAAGTGCATAGTGTATAAAACAACTTCAAATCATAAGTATCAATCATAGACGACATAAGCGCCCCATCCCACTATGTCGCCATACTAGGCTCTACAAATAAAACCGCAAATGTCACGTATTTGGAAATTGGATTTCCATCTATGAATCAAGGCCAGGGATCGTTCTCTATCGATTCGAGACAATCTTGCCCATGTCTCAGGAACAGCTGCAACTGCCCCATGGATCATCAGGGACGGTCCACCGATGTGGGTTATTATGCCTGAACACTACGTTTCCCCGCCCTTTGGGGGCGTAAATGAGCCAACGAATGACTCCATCGGTCCCGGATCGACCGATATATCTGAGGCGCCTAGCAACAACAATAACCACATAAGTCAAACTCGTCAGGGCGTGTAAAACCACTGATGCCACTTTTAACTAGAAGAAAACGCATGCCCTCCCTGAGGTCCTTCTCCCGTTTTTGGTTCACAACCGGGGTGTGAGGCTCGCGAATTAACGTTACACAAAGCTATGCCACACAGGTTGTGCTTTGATCATCCACCACAAGACTCTGCTTTTCAGTAGAAGCCTTGATCATTTTCCACTTAGGCATGCCACACAGGCAATTCACTCCATGCGATTGATATCCATCAATATATAACCCCTGAGCTCGTACGTCTCAGAGAAGGGCGTTAAGCAAGAGAATAAAATTCTCCGCCGCCAAACAGATATATATTTAATAGAAATTAATCACACGGACTAAAATCCAATGTCAGACACACAGTCCATTTACAAGTCCGTTCTGGGTCTGAACGAAACCGGAGGCACCTAGTACCCCGCATATCCATTGATCTCCAAGTACGTCTGGACGATCACTAACTGATTCCCTCCTCTTGAGTGTATGGCCCAATCAAGATCATCAGACAAAATCCGGTAGGCTTTGCAACTATCCCTTCATCCCCCAAGCAGCAGGTAATACCCACCGTGGCTCCCACATGGTCCCCCAATACACTTGTTTTACGGCGACCCTCTCGAGCCTCACGGCCATTGCCTAACCAACCCTCACAAGGGACATGTGGGGGTAAGAGTCTCCCGTTCGCCACCAAACTGCGAAGCGAGAACCCCCCATCATGACTGCAACAAGAACTGGTGATACTCCATTCTCGATCTTTTCAATCTAATTAAAGATTCATTAAAACTCCACTTAGTTTTAATCTTTAACTGGGTTAAAGAATCAGTGTCATTTAAAACACGGTTCACGATAAACCCAAAATCACATTCCGTTAATTATCGGGTTAAAGAATAAATGTTATTTAAAACACTTTTCAAGATAAACCCAAAAATCAATACCAATTCAATTCTAAATAAATATTATTTAATTGGTACACTTCACTAAATCTAAATAAACATATTTAATCTTTTTCTCAACTGAGCTTAAGAACAGTGTTAATGAAGACACCATTCACGACAACCCAAATCACATTTGATATTAAATACAAAGCTCTGAATAGAAAATATACCGGCTTATATTCAATATCAAATTCTACGACCAACAAATATCGTATTGGAAATAACGATATAGATATATCTTTCAAATTTCCATAATGCTATATGTATAATCACGAAATCCAATATCGAAATATTCCAAAGACAATTTTGATTCAAATCCATTCCAATTCAATTATAGGAAATTCTGGTTACTTATAAAACCCTTTTCAAATTCAATTTATTTATTTAAACATAAATAGAATTATATTTCTAGTTCAAAATTAGTTCATTTCGATAAAAATCTATTTTTGTCTTTTCAAATATGGAGTTTTTCATCCCAATTCTTCCCAAATCATTTCTTATGATTTTACACAAATTATTACTATTTTTAATAATTTTATCAAGGCCCGTACAGTCGATTTCCATCAACGGCCATCGAACTGCACTTACAACGACCTTTTCCAAATTTGATTTGGACATAATTCCAAATCCAACCGTTAGATTTCTAATTTTTAATATTTGTTAGAAAGCTCTTTTCGATACGAACCCAAAGGTTACGGTTTTAGGAGAATCCGACGGTCGGATCTCCCGCAATATCCATTCGAAGTCAATGGTCGAAATTTACAAACTACCGCAGCGCGGCGCGTTCTATTCAGGCCATTATATTATATTATATATATATATATATATATATATACACATATAATATATATGATATATACTTCGTCGATTTCCTTTTAAAACGTATTTTATAAATCGTTTTAAATTCGTTTTCGAAACGATTTCAGTTTCATTTTCAAATTCAAATCAAGATTGAATTTTTCAATATAAATTCATTTTAAATTCATCTCAAAATGATTTCAATTTAAATTAATTTTTAATTCAATTTCGGTTCGTTCTCAATTCAACTCAATTTCAATTCGAATTCATTTCAGTTCGAATTCATTTCTATTCAATTTCAATTCGAATTCAATTATATTCAATTTCAATTCGAATTCATTTTCAATTCGAATCTGATTCTATTCAATTTCAATTCGAATTCATTGTCAAAATATTCGACTTTGAAATCACGTTTCAATATAAATTATAAAAACGAATATAATCGATATAAATATCGTTTGCGTAAAAATGGCGTCAATCTAATCAACACGGCTTCGTATATTTCTATTTTCAAATATTCTATTTTAAATATTTCTTTTTCAAATATTTCTATTTCAAATATTTCTTTTTCAAATATTCCTATTTAAAACTGGAATGAGGCCCAATCAATTACCATAGATTTTATTTCTATGGATTTCCATACAACGCATGTATATATCAACAACGACAAATAATCAACCATTATCCAAAGTGCATTCTACACGGTATAAGCATCAAATATAAATATTCAACGCTTATAACAGTCTGTCAATCAATCAATCGACATACAACTGATTATTGGGATTAGTGTATGTCATATATCACCCCAATACCTGTGTGTGGTTTTCAAACAATCAAACACAGATTTTATTTGTGCAGTTGGGCGATGTGTAAAATTTATCGTCCCAATCAATACCAGTCAAATGTGTGTATGTAAACAAATCGTCCGATTCGTTTATTTTTATTTCATTTTAAATACACGTTAAAAATTCTATTTTCAACTATAAAATATTTTAACTATATAAATATTTATTTCATTTCACATCACATCACACAATCAACTACACATCAAAATCAAACAAACAAGCATACAAGCCGTCCATGGTCTGTGGACGACATGTGTCGGGTGCTACTAAACACTGTCTGCATCCTAGTATATATTTCAACTAGAAATTAAAATAAAAGTGAGGAGTTCTCACAGAGGATTCAACTCCGCCGCTTTGCTTTTGAACTGGTGAACCGTTTGGATCTGTTTGAAATTCCAATGCAGTTCTTGTCCCGCTGTTTATAATAAAAATTATATTTTTATCACTTCATTTCAATAAATAAAAATCATATTTTTATTTTGCTACATATATAAAGATAATATTTTTATATTCTCTATTATATAAAAATCATATTTTTAATACTTCTACTTTATAAAAATCTCATCTTTATTACTTTTCTTATAAGGTAAAAATCTAATTTTTTTCATATAAAAACTCTAGTCTTTTTCATGTAAAAACTGATTTCATACAATTCTTATTATGTAATAATGATCAATTCTATTCATGGTGATATAGTGATAATCAATTCCACTACTTCATATCACCTTAAAAATTGAAAATAAATTATATGGTTTATATATAAATAAGGAATAAATAAAAGTAGAAATAGAAAATAAAATAAATTAAAATATTACTATGTTTGTCTCTTAACGGGGAGGAGGGGGCGCTGCTGCCTCAGTGATGCTCGGAGGGCGAGCAGGAGGCGATGGTGGGGCTTCAGGTGGCGGGGAGGCGGTGGAACCGGGTCACGGCGGCTAGGGTTGGGCTGTGGGAGGTTAGGGCTCGGGTTTTACAGGGGAGAGAGGGGGTGCGAGGCTAGGGGAAGGTCGACTCAACAAGAGGCGGCGGTGGGAGGAGGTGCGCCTTCGATGGGCGGCGTGAGTTTTGATACAAAGGGGAGGGAAATCGAGGAGGAGAGAAGAAAAAGGGGCAGGCGGGAGTGTGCGAGAGGGGGAGGGAGGCGGGCTCGACAGCGGTGGCCCCCCTGGCGGCGCGATGGACGGTGGGGCGGCACTCCACCCCCTTTCCTTTTTTTATTATCGATTTATCTGAGGAGAGAGAGAGGAGGAAGTGTAGTTATATATAAATAAATATATATTTTATTATTAAATTTTCTAAAAAGTAATTTTTATTTTCGACCTCGAAACGAGACCCACCGCCTGTCGTCCATAGCTAATTACCCCGCATTCCGAACACAATGGGATATGTATGGTAAGCTGATTTGATCGTTTCGATCAGTTTTTGTCAAAATCAACATATAACTCTATGTATTGAATTTGAACGCGCATTTCAATTTACCGGGGTCACATACTAACTCGAAAAATTCCCGAAAAATATTTTCTATCTTTGTATTGACGATACAGTCCTAACAAAACTAATTTCGTCGAATTCTGAGACCATTTGAAAAATGGCCATTTTCCAGTCGATTAAAATCAACTTAAACTGGTCAAACGCGTTTTCTTTTGCCACGCTCACATATTGAGTTGGAAAATTATGAAAATTGGAATCTAGCAATAACTTGTCATCATGGATCCAACAAAAGTGGTTTCGTCGAAATCCGAGGTCGTTTGCAAAATTTCCATTTTTAAGGGCCAGAATCCATAGCGACTATTCTGAATTTTCAACTGGACATATCTTTTGATTCCCGCTATGAAATTTCAATTTTTCGGATTCGTTGGAAAGATATTCTCAAATAGATTCAAATATTTTTGGTTTCACTAAAATCCGGTTTATTTTGCACCCAGTACATTCATTTGAATTTTGAAATCGAATTGTCGAACTACCGCGCCGTTTTCAATTCCTTTTATAATTTAAAATAAATATTTATATTCTAACGACGATTCAAATAGATATATTCGTTCGAGTTCTATTCAAAATAAATTTCTCGTCATTATTATTTAAAATAATTCATTTTAAATAATCAAAATTCGCTAAAATTACCAAAATAAAATTTTTAAATTGGCTCGGATTTCCGGGTTATTACAGATTGAATATATTTATTCATATAATTCAACTCTAAACTGAACTATATATTTTGAATTGCCCAGTTCACACCATATCGGCATTTCCGCCAATTCTGATTATTTCAGAATTAAATATATTATTTAATTATTATTTTAATTAACTATTCAATATTATTTAATTTAACAACCATTTAATTCCCTAAATCACTATTTAAATAATTAGATAAATTAATTATATCGCTGAAAAATGCGGGTCGTTACAATGATGTCGGACACGGGCTACAGAGGTAGGTTGTGGTGGCTGCTAGGACTATGGTTGCAGTTGAGGTAAAAGGGAAGGTTTGAGGGTAGAAAATGGATATGAGGATATCGCAAATGGGTGAAGGGGGTGATTTCATAAGGTGCTTCAAGGAATGTTGAAGTGGTGGCACGAGAATGGTACGATGTGAGTTATGGGATGGAGAAGTTTCTTCAAAGAAATGACGGTGAGGAGAAAACAACAGGAAGGAGCTGAAGCGCGTGGAAAGGGAGGCATGCAAGTGAAGAAATGATGCGATGAGAAAAATATGCGGATACTTTTTAATTTGATTTTTAAAAAGGGTAGTTTTGTTTCTTTATAGAAAGGCCACTTGGCACACAAATACCATGCATGAAGACACTTATTTCTCCACACAACAATGAAAAATAATAACCCTTATTTATTTGTCCATAAAATTTAAATTTTACTACATATATGTAAGGAACCATTTTGTAGTGCAAATGTGTGACTAACTTCAATTTTCTATAATTGATTACCTTATCAAAATGTTTACAACTTATACATATCCAAAATAAAGAAATAAATAAAAAGTACATATAATCAATAAGTAAACCGAAAATGAAATTTTTATCTTTAAAGTTAATTTATATTTAAACATCATAAGTTGTTGAGATATATTCCACAAAATAATATTACTTAATATATATATATATATATATATATATATATATATATAAACACATATCTCGTCCCATACTAAATAACAAAATTTAAATATTTATAAATTCATATCTTTGTAATATAATTATTCTAAATATTTGGAATATTTGTAAAACCTTATATGTCATCATTTTAATTTACAAAATCTTATTTTTATAATCCTTCAAATACTTATTAATATCAAAATCTATTCATTTATATCTAATACTAATAAATAGCATCTTACATCTTAATAATCAACTAGATTTGTAAGATCCTACGTTACATTTTAAATAATCATTTTTTTCCAAAATAGTATCTTCACTACAAAAATCTTATAAATCACATATACCTTAAAATAAGTTTTATTACAAAATCTATATTGATAAACATACAATAAATTTATTTAAGAATTGTTTAAATCAAAATTTATATTTAATACTTTGTTAAATCAAATTTACACCCAGAAAATCCAAAATAAGTACACATTAAAACGTTGAAAATTTTGGTCGTTACAATCTCCCCTCCCCCATAAAATTTTTCGTCCTCGAAAAGGAGACGTTGTATTAAAAATTACTTACAAATTATACCTATCAACCTATTTTTTTTTCGAAATCTAATTTCTATTAGAAATTGAAGTCAAAATATGAAATAATTTTTTGAATCAGAATCCCAGTTTTATTTTCGGAACATTTGAGAGATTATGGTTTCATTTTCATATCGAATCATACCTACTTCAGGATTTCAAAACCAAAATCATTTCGAAAATTTTAAATATTTTACGATAAACGACATAAAACATTTATGAACCGAGTCGAGCGGTTTCTCCCAACGACAAGGCCACTAGGCACGGCCCATGTAAGTATCTAAATAAATAAATGATGTCTCTCTAGACCCCAAAGGAGATCATCATCACGTCATACCTTTCTTTAGTCATGGGTTACTCGAATCTTTGTAATAAATCATCTTATTTCTTATCTCGAAGTCATAAATCATTTCACAACAATAATTTACAAATATTTTCAAATCATATTATTGTTTTCTAACCATTTCAAAATCTCGGGATTGCAAGTCGTCGAACATTCTATGTTTATAAAAAACTTATAAACTATTTTCACATTCCAAGTAACTGGAAAAACGGTTTCATCTTATAATTGGAAATCAGAATTTAATAAATTTACAATACAATCTAACTCAACTCGAGTATTTTACAAATTTAACTTTGCAAATTTTCAAATCATAGGCTTAATAAACCATTTCAATCTTTATGAAAGTAAATTTCAAATCATTTTCGAAATATCCTTGTCATAAAATTTCCAAAAGTCTCACATAAAATAAAATTTTCAAGAGATTCATAAAATCCTATACTTCCCTTTAAAATTTATTTCTAAAATTCTTTACACAAAATAATATAGGATTTATTTATTTTGGTAGCAAATATTTTCAATCTCATTTGAAAGGTTCCATTATTCGAATAGCCAAAAAATACCTTGAAACCTTTATCTTGCAAATCTCATATCCCAAAACATAGTATCTTGAATAAACCCAAGATTTATTTAATTACCCTTTTAAGGGTTTACTTACTTAAATTATAATCATCTATACAAGGTTTCAAATACTTAATATTCAAATTTTATTCAAATTACCGACTATTCAAAAGTAAATTCAGCTTATACTTTACAAGCAATGAACACAACACTTATTTAAATTTTGCTTATTTGTTCCAACTTACTTTAATTTAAAAAAATGGTTTATGAAAATTTATCTAGATATTTTCAATGTTTATCTAAATGGTTTTAAGTATTCTTGACATTTAAATCGGATTCATATGGTCATCCCACTTTCGAAACTCGAAAATAATCAATGATGATGTCCAGGTCATCAACATAATTATCTTCCAGCGACTAGAATGTGATTCCATATATATCTATTATATATCGGATTTCTTACATATGCTGGCCAGGCGTATATTCAAAACCCATATGTACTTCATAGTCCAACATCAACGCCAATAAATACTCAAAACTCTTATTATAAACTATATTTCAAAATAATCACATATTTCAAAATGATTTACTTAATTTAAAAATAATTGTATAGATTTCAAAATACGCTCTCTCAAACATAATACTCCAGAATCTCATTCTAGGTCATTTCTAACCCTATCTTTAATGAGATATTATAACTCTGATGAGTTCTATCTTTCGTTCAAATACGTGGTACCCTCATAGCTTTGTATAAACCAAAGCTCTGATACCACATTGTAATGGGTCTAGGCTTTTCAACCCTAAACCAGTGGGCTAACCTCCCACCGTGGCACTACATCGGTAACGTGTACTTGCTTTTACTGCCGTCTTCCCGAGTTCACAGCCAACCCCTCATGGATGTGTAGGAGTAAGAGTCCGCTGCTCGCCACCAAACTCCATGGTGAAAACCCCCTATCACGTTCGTGCTACATCTAGCAAGCAAGCTACGCTTCAATAAACCGTGCTTTGATCATCACTAGCTCGTTCCATATTCGAGTATGCCACATTGACAATTCACGACATATCACTGATTTCCATCAATACATAACCTCTAAGTTCGAATGTCTTAGAGATAAGAATAATTATTGCCACAAATCCGGTATATTTTCACTGAAATCAGTGCTACGCAGTTAATTTCAATGTCAGACACACAATCCATACAAGTCGTTTCTGGGTCTGAACGGAACAACAATCTGAAAATCTCCAAATATATTCAGATCTCTTGCCACTTATAACCTCATATTGGGTGATTGGATCAAACGAGACATAGCTGTCAATCTGAATAACTCGATGATTTCGGTCTTCATGTATCGATTTCCGAGTTTTTGGTTCCTTCGTAACATCGTATTATTGCTTGGAATGGTTTCAAACATATTGTAAAGACCCGTAACTTCCCCGATAAGGAAAGAGCGGATACTTTGAGAACAACACACAAAAGAACGCAAACAAAAGAACTTTTCCTTGTTTATTACAACAATTACATCAGAATACAAGAATATGCAGAGTATGAATAAATAATACATTCGATAAATATCAGAGATTATAATAAATTACATAGCAGCGGAAAATAATACAAAACACAACTGAAGGAGATATACGGATACAAAGCTTTTCGAATATCGTTCCAGCTGTAAACCAGGTTCCTGTGAATATAAATCTGCAAAACCAAAACTACTAGCTTCCCGTGTCAAAATAAGGGCACCCAGAGTTTAGGTTAAAACAATAAACTCTAGGTCAATCATGTGACTGGTGTGAGAACTAAAACAGTTATTAATCTTTATTTTAAAGTTAGGTAAATCAAGGGGCCACGCTGTATAACATGGAACGGGTTTCCTCCCAAGAATACCAGTGCATAAAACAAACAGCGCAATGCTAAATAAAGAAAAATGAAGCTATTATAAGACCCAGGTCCCATCACACAATGCAACACAAGCCGGAGGATAGGGTTTTACCTTATAATTGCCAAAGAATGCTTGATACGCTAAAAACAAATCATTTGATACTATTATAAGTGTATAGTGTCAAAACAATTTTAATCATAACTATCAATCATAGACGGCATGGGTACCATATATCATGTCGCCATACTAGGCTCTACAATCAAAATAGCCAATGTCACGTGTTGGAAGTTGGGTTTCCATCTACGAACCAAGGCAAGGCGCAATCCTACCGTTTCGAGACTCTCTAGCCCGAGCCTCAGGACTTAGCCGCAACTGTACCTAGGCAACATGTAGGGCCAGTCCACCGATGTGGATTAAACTTAAACCCTAAACTGCATTTTCCCCGCCCTTTGGGGCGTAAGTCTGGTCCGTCTGCCGACCAGAATGCATCGGCCGAAACCGATATAACTGAGGCGCCTTGCAACAGCAACAACCACATAAGTCAAACTCATCAGGGCGTGTAAAACCACTGACGCCACTTCTAGCTAGAGGGAAACGCATGCTCTCCCTGTTGTCCTCTCCCGTTTCTGATTCACAACCGAGGTGTGAGGCTCGCGAATCTACGCAACACAGAGCTATGCTACACAGGTGGTGCATTGATCATCAACCACAAGACTTTGCTTTTCAACAGAAGCCTTGATCAACTACCACTTAGGCATGCCACAAAGGAAATTCACTCCATGCGTTTGATATCCATCAATATATAACCCCTGAGCTCATACGTCTCAGAGAAGGGCGTTAAGAAAGAGAATAAATTCTTCGCCTCCAAACAGATATATATTTAATAGAAATCAATCACACAGAATAAAATCCAATGTCAGACACACAGTCCATTTACAAGTCCGTTCTGGGTCTGAACAAAACCGGAGGCACCTTGTACCTCGCATATCCATCGATCTCCAAGTATGTCTGGACGATCACTAACTGATTCCCTCCTTTTGGGTGTACGGCCCAATCAAGATCATCAGTAATCACCCAAACAACGTGAAGACCTCCGGTCTTCGACCACCGTCTTCATCCTCGACACCACGTCGAATCAGTTATTCAGAATGGGATAAACGCGGTCTTTCTGAATAACTCACGTATATAATAAACAAGTGTTACACGAACACAACATACGCCTCATTCCAGTTTAGAATATCCTTTAATTCAAATATTCTTATACTTTGGGAAAGTTTTCCATTAATTTTATCAAAGATAAATTCTTTAAATTTATTATTTAATCTGCTTTTGACTATCAATTCAAACTAGTCGGGATTAGCGAACCACACCGAAGTAATCATTTATTTTATTTTCCAATCCCAACCTATTCATCCCATGAAGTAAAACTGGTAATACTTCATATCTAACACCACCGTGTTATCGGTAAATTCAATTACCATTTCTCAATCAAATCTAATGAAAGATTTAACTATTATCTGGAGTAAAACTGGTAATACTCCATTCTCGATCTTTTCAATCTAATTAAAGATTCATTAAAACACCACTTAGTTTTAATCTTTAACTGGGTTAAAGAATCAATGTCATTTAAAACACGGTTCACGATAAGCCCAAAATCACATTCCATTCTATCAGCTTTTAACCGTAAAATAGCAAGTGAGCAATTCCCTAAGTATTAACCCCGAAGGCCGAAACCAACATCAGATCAATACCCAAGAAACCATTCAACTTAACTAATCCCCAGTTAGTTTCTGATTTTCTTAACTCCGTTGGGTCTAAGAACAGTATTATTGAAGATACCGTTCACGAAAACCCAAAATCACATTCCATTAATTATCGGGTTAAAGAACAAGTGTTATTTAAAAACCGTTCACGATAAACCCAAAAATCAATTCAAATTCAATTCCAATTAAATACCATTTAATTGGTGCACTTCATCAAATCTAAATAAAAAGATTTAATCTTTTTCTTAACTGGGTTTAAGAACAATGTTAATGAAGACACCATTCACGGTAAACCCAAATCACATTTGATATTAAATACAAGGCTCTAAATAGAAAATATATCGGCTTATATTCAATATCAAATTCTACGACCAACAAATATCGTATTGGAAATAACGATATAAATATATCTTTCAAATTTCCATAACAATATCGGTATAATCACGAAATCTAACATCGAAATGTTCCAAAGATAATTTCGATTCACATCCCTTCCAATTCAATTATTGGAATTTCTGGTTATTTTCAAAACCATTTCAAATCCATTTTACTTATTTTAAAAATAGATAGAATTACAATTCTAGTTCAAAACTAGTTCACTTCGATAAAAATCTATTTTTATCTTTTCGAATATGGAATTTTTCATCCCAATTCTTCACAAATCATTTCTTATGATTTTACACAAATTATTACTATTTTTAATAATTTTATCAAGCCCCGTACAGTCGATTTCCAACAATGGCCATCGAACTGCACTTACAGTGACCTTTTCCAAATTTGATTTGGACATAATTCCAAATCCAACCATTAGATTTCTAATTTCCAATATTCATTAGAAAGGTCTTTTCGATACGAAACCAACGGTTCCTATTTTAGGAGAATCCGACGGTCGGATCTCCCGTAATATCCATTCGAAGTCAGTGGTCGAAATTCGCGAAATGCCGCGGCGCGGCGCGTTCTATTCAGGCCATTATATTATATAAATAATATATATAATATACACTTCATCGATTTCCTTTTAAAACGTATTATATAAATCGTTTTAAATTCGTTTTCATAACGATTTCAACTTCATATTCAATTTCAAATCAAAATTGAATATTCCACATCATCGATATACAAATGATAATATTTTCAAAACGTTATATTTTGAAACCACTTTCTTTTCTATATTCATTATAAAAATGAATAAAATCGATATAAATATCGTTCACGTCAAAATGGCGTCAATCTAATCAACATGGCTTTTATTCAACACATGAATTTATTTTCTATTCAACACATGAATTTGTTTTCTTTTCAACACATGAATTTATTTTCTATTCAACACATGAATTTATTTTCTATTCAACGCATGAATTTATATTCTATTCAACACATGAATTTATTTTCTATTCAGCACATGAATTTATATTTCTATGTTGGAATGAGGCCCAATTAATTACCGTATAATGTTTATTATATGAATTTCCATACAACACATGTATATAATAGCTACGATAAATAATCAACCATCATCCAAAGTGCACCACACAACTGCATAAGCATTAAATATAAATAATTAACGCTTACACAGTCTGTCAATCCAACGATTGACATACAACTAAACAATCGGGATTAGTGTACGTCAAATCTCATCCCAATACCCGTGTGGGGTTTCAAATCAATAAACACAGATTTTATTTGTGTAGTTGGGCGATGTGTAAAATTTATCGTCCTAATCAATATCAGTCAAATCAGTGTATATAAACAAATTGGCCGATTTTTTTTATAAATATTTATTTTATATACACGTTAAAAATTATATTTTTAACTATAAAATATTTTCCACTATAAAATATTTTATTTCATTTCACATCACACAATCAAATTTCACAACACAACAATTAAACAAACAAGGCATCCATGGTCTGTGGACGACGGGTGTCGGGTGCTACTAAACACCGTATGCATTCTAGTATATATTTCAAACTAGAAATAAATTAAAAGTGAGGAGTTCTCACCGACTAGCTAAACCAAACGCCACGACTCTTCATATTTAGGAAATCTTCATCGTTCTCGCCTTTTGTCAATTTCATTGCCCGTAGCCACTACATATGTAAAAATCACATTTTTATATTGTTGCTATGTATATAAAAATCACATTTTATATTCTCTAATATATAAAAATCATATTTTTATAACTATGCTATATGGATAAAATTTCTATTTTCATCTACTAGTAATATAATAAAAATTATATTTTTATTACTCTACATAAATAAAAATCATATTTTTATTCTTTCTATAATATAAAAATCATATTTTTGTTGTTAACCATATATAAAAATCTCGCCGTTATTGTCATAAACATCATATCTTTATATGTATAAAAATCTAAACATTTCATATATACAAATTAAAGCTTTCTATAAATAAAAAATCACATTTTTATTTTGTTGAAAATATTTTCATTCATGAATAAAAACCCAAACCTTTCCACAAATAAAATCTCAACTTCATGTTATATAAAAACCACATTTTTATCACGCTAATACATGTATAAAAATCAAAATTTTCTTTCAATTTAAAATCAAATATCTTAATACATATAAAAATCCTAACTTTACTGAATTAAAGATCCTATTTAATCGAGGAATAAGCAAACAAGAAAACTTACAATTTTTAGGGATGTTTTTTCGAAGGAGGAGGGTTTCCAATCGTAGGGGGCCCACCAATCGGCCTGAGGCGGCGCTGGAGTTCGCCGGAGGGTCTGGTAGTGGTGGGATCGAGAAGAAGGGGGTGGCGGTGGTCTTGTTGGGGATGGGGGGGCGATTAGGGAAAGAACGAAGGGAAGGGAGAGAAAGGGGGCGTCGGAGCAAGAGGGGTTCGGAGGGGGGTGTGGCGGCGCGCGACGCCTGGAGGAGGGTGGAGGCAGGATTCTGATGGGGGGCATCGCAGTTATTTTTTTTCTTATGAAGTCAACGCGGGGGGGGGGGGGGGGGGGGGGCTCTGAGGGAAGGAAGAAAAGGGGAGGACCTTTTATAAATAAATAAATATATTATTTAATTAAATTACAAAAAGGTACTTTTTAATTCGAACTCGAAATCGAACCCACCAACTGTCGTCCATAGCTAATTACCCCCATTCCGAACACAATGGGATATGTATCGTAAGCTGATTCGTTCGTTTTGATCGGTTTTCATCAAAATCAAAATATAAATCTATATATTGAATTTGAACGCGCATTTCAATTTACCGGGCCAACGTACGGACCCTAAAAGTTCGAGAAAAATATTTTACAGCTTCATATTGATGATACGGTCCTAACAAAACTAATTTCATCGAATTCTGAGACCTTTTGAAAAATGGCCATTTTCCAGTCGATTAAAATCAACTAAAACTGGTCAAACGCGTTTTCCTTTGCCAAGCTCACATATTGATTCGAAAAATTACGAATTTTGAAACCTACCAATAATTTGACATCACGGATCCAACAAAAGTGGTTTCGTCAAAAACCGAGGTCGTTTGCAAAATTCCCATTTTTAAGGGCCAGAATTCCATAGCGACTATTCTGAATTTTCAACTGGACATAACTTTTGATTCCCGCTATGAAATTTCAATTTTTCTCTTTCATTGAAAATATATTCACAAATAGATTCTAGTATTTTTGGTTTCACTAAAATCCGGTTTATTTTGCACCCGGTACATTCATTTGAAATTTGAAATTGAATTATCGAACTACCGCGCCATTTTCAATTCCTTTTATATTTAAAATAAAATATTTATATTCTAACGACGATTCAAATAATTATATACGTTCTAATTCTATCCGAAATAAATTTCTCGTCATTATTATTTAAAATAATTCATTTTAAATATTCAAAGTTCACAAAAATTGCCAAAATAAAAATTTTAAATTGGCTCGAATTTCCTGGTTATTACACATATATTCGATCCCGGTCTTTCCAAGTAATAAGCTCATTTTTAAAACAATAGTTGTAGATCATTTTGGGATTACCTAACTAAATCTCCCTCCAAATCGTTAAAGATTCAGTTATAATCAAGGTTGGGTTTATTCAAATTTCACAAATCTCGTTATCGTCTTAACCTTTTCGTGAAATTAAATACTCATTTTCAAATCTTATGTTTCAGAACAAAACTCTTTTGTTTGTTGTTATCATTTCATAAGTTTCAAAAATTTCAAATCTAGATTCAATTTATATTCCATTCCCAATAGTTGAAACAATTTATATTACAAATTATGATATACCTTTTTAATGTCAGATATCACAATATTATAATCCGTTTATATTCAAAATATAATATTTTCATGTTGGGACATCATAATCATTTCAAAGTCGATCTCATATTCAAGTAGAATATTCATTTAATTTGCAATACCATGGTGTCCAAAATCAGTTTATATTCAAAGGAGAATATATTTTTATTTCAAATCTCATCTTGAATCAACGGTTTAAATCGAGACCGATTCCAGTTTAGGAAGAAGTTACAAATATTTAGAATAACTTGAAAAAATAATAGAAGATTTAAATAAAACCCTTTTTATGTATATAATTAAATAATTAGAATAAAATAATTTATGTCACTATATATATACGTATATTAACCTTTTCTATAATAATCATTAAATAACAAATAATTTTTAAATAATAAATGGCATAATATAATTTATTTCAAACTAGATTTATATATATATAGTTAATTCTTTCAAAACCATAATTGTTCCCTTCTTCCACATTCCAAAGCATAAAATTTATATTGCTGCTTTGAAAATTTTGTTTCATTTTCTATATCTCGATTCAAAACAACATTCAAATCTGATCTCGCAAGTTTAAATTCTTGTTCAATCCCAGTCTCGAACAATTCCGAGTATCATCGCATACTTCGAATAATATTTTATATTTACCTTTGTGTTTCGAAATTACTTTTACTTCAAATTATCATTTCAAATTTAAATATTCACTTTATATTTTATCGAAGTCTTAAAATAACATTTTCGAATACCATTTCGATATCTCACGATTATCGGTAAAACCGTTGTACAAACCAATGCTTACATATTTCACACATTATCTAATCAACATTTCCAAACTAATTCGATTTCAAACTCGTTTTACGAACCAAGGTCGATCATTTTTATGTTTTAAACAATTTTAAATTTAATTAAAAATTAAATTTCTTTGCATAATCAACAACCCATTTAAAATAAATTATTGAAATATTTCGAAATTTCTTCGTCCTTTATTGAAGTTATTTATAACCTTTAACTAGAATTCAAATGTTATTCCAAACCTTTCAAATTAACATTTTCCCATTTGAATAACTTTATTTTGAAACATCACTTTAAATTTCCAAATATTCATTCCATATTAAATCGAATGTCAACTTCTTAAAACTCGTTTGATTCCCATCGTTTGCATAATCCATTCTTGGTATACAAAATTTGGAAGTCTCAAATTTTCTTAAATCTCAAAACTAGTTTATTCCAACTTGTTTTTAATATGTTTAATTATTTAAGACTTCTACACATTTAACAAATTTAAAGTTCCAAATCATTTTTTTTAATAACAAAACTTTATTTGCATAACAAGGAGATTTCAATCGATTATCACAAAATTCCACAACTGCAGTGTGTGACACACCGATAGACAAATCAAAATCAGTCGTACAAACACGAAATCATTCATTGCAAACACCACAAATTTCAACAATAAATTTTTCGGTGCGCAGATTGTTATGTTCAATAACACTTATTTTGTCTAGTGTGTTGTCACTAGCTAGGCATCCATTTAACATCACAAACACCCGCAAACAACAAATCAACTCATTATAATCATAAACAAATTACTCTACTAAATTTTAAATAAAAAAAATAGGAGTTTTCACCGGCATCGCGCTTTAATCTTTACTGAAGAATTTTGTGCCACTGCAACCAAATCGACGGACAATATGCACACTGTCTTTGCACCACTGCGTATATATACACACACTTGTACACGTGTACGATTTGGATTTCGTTCGGACCTAATCGATCGCTAAATCGACCAAGACCGTTCAAAACCCGAATATGCCAACTTTGGGCAAACAACATGTTAGAACAAATAACAAAAGACTTTTATTACAACATAATAGTGTTACATCCGAGTACAGAATATATAAGAGTACATCGATAAAATATAGCGGAAGATAATTTACAATAAGTGTTGTACACTGCATAGCGGAGATATAAACTAACACCGCGGGAGACTATCAATGCTCTGGACATAGCTTTAAGCTTCGATCCAGAATCCAGCTCAATATATCTGCAAAATAAGCTACTCGACTGCCCGTGTGGAAAAGAAAGAACCCGAGTTTACAAAGTGAAACAAACTACGGGTCAGTCATGGGACGGGTATGAGAAATCTTACATAACTTATCTTATAATAAGGCTAATCATAGGACCACGCCGCTAACGCGGAATGGGTTTACTACATTGGATTGCCAATGCATGAAAGAAAGTAAATCGTTAAACAACACAATGCTTTTTAGGAAAATGAAACCATTATAAGACTCAAGTCCCATCACACAATACAACGCAAACCGGAGGATAGCGTTTTACCTTATAATGGTCAAAAATGCTTGATACGATAAAACAGATTTGATATTATTATTAGTGTATATAAGTTTCAAAATAATTTCAATTATAATGTATCAATAATAGATGGCATAGCTACCATATATTATGTCGCCATACTAGTTTTACATTCAAAACCGTACGGTGTCGTATTGGAAGTTGGGTTTCCATCATGAGTCAAGGCTAGGGACGATCTCCTTACCGATTCGAAACGCTCTAGCAAATGTCTCATGATTCGGACGCTGACGAACCCTTGGATCCTGCAAGGGCGGTCCACAAATACTTTAGTGGATTAGTTATCCCTGAGCACACGCTTCCCGGTCCTATTAAACCTATAAATTGGTCACTATCGACCAATATAATCGAGGCCTCGTAATTCATCATCCACATAAGTAAAATGTCAGGGCTTGCAAAACCCTGATACCACTTATAGCTAGAATGAAACGTGTGCACTCCCTCGTTCCCTTGTCCTGTTTTGACTCTTACCGGTGTATGAGGCTCGCGAAGTCACACTACACACAAAGCTATGCCTAAGTAAGCTGTTCTTCGATCATCAACCACAAGGCTCTGCTTTTCAACAAAAGCCTTGATCATTTGCATCTTGGCATGCCATATTGACAATCCATGCCATGCGATCGATAACTACAAATATATAACCTCTGAGCTCGTGCGTCTCAGAGAAGGGTGTTAAGAAAGAGAATAAATTCTCTGCCACCAAAGATATATATTAAATAGAAATCAATTTAATTTGCATGGAATGAAATCCAATGTCAGACACACATCCATTTACGAGTGCGTTCTAAGTCTGAATGAAACCGGAGACACCTTATTCCTCGTCCCATATGTCCAATACAAGATAGAGGTGCTCGCATATCCATCGATCTCCAAGTATGTCTGGACGATCACCACTTATTACCTTGTTTGGGATGCCTCCCAATCAAGACATCAGTAATCATCCTAACGATGTGAAGACCTCCGGTCTTCAACCACCGTCTTCATCTTCGACTCTTAATCGTCGCAGTAATTATTTGGAATGGGTTAAACCTAGTCTTTCTGAATAACTAGCGTATTTTATAATAAAAATTAACTGCTATAAAAACACATCATATGCCTCATTCCAATTCAGAATATTCTTTTAATAAAATATTCACATTATTAGGGAAAAGTTCTCATTAATTTTATCGAAGATAAATTCTTTTAAATTTATACTTTAATATTCTTTTTAAAGATTCTTTAAAACTCCAATGTGGTTTTAAATATCAAAAATCATAACTTTATGATTATTCAAATTGAAGTAATTAATCTAATCTTTAACTAGGTTAAAAAAACCAATGTTATTTAAAAAACATTGTTCACGGTAAACCCAAAATCATCTTCCATTAAATATGGAATTTTCACAGAAATCAAATCAATATATAATCGATATAAATTTCCGTATCAGACTAATAATAAAAATGGAATAACAGCAAAGCCTTTTAAGTTCCATATGTAGTAATGGTCTTCTTTTACAGAATCTCATCTCGATTATTATTAAATCGAATCCTATTCAATTCCAATTTAATATATTCAATTGGAAAACGTTAAATTGAAGAATTTCCATTAAATCTTAATAGAAGATTTATAAATTCCAAATAATATTTTCACTATTAATTGGGTTAAAGAACAAATGTCGTTTAAAACACAGTTCACGATAAACCCAATTCACATTTCAATTTATTCTAATTACTAAATATAATTGGAAACTCTAATAATCTTAATTAAAAGATTTATTCTTCTCTCAACGGGGTTTAAGAACAATGTTATTGAAGACACCATTCACGACAAACCCAAGAATAAAATTTATTTATTGAATTCCAATTAAATATTTATCAATTGGAAAAATTTCATTAAATCTTAATTTAAAAGATTTATTCTAGTTAATAACTAGTTCGTTTCGATTAAAAAATATTTTTATCTTTTCAAATATGGAATTTTTCATCCAAAAATCTTTTCAAATCATATATTATGATTTTACATAATTTTTTCCATATTTTTAAATTTTTTATTAAAGCCCGTACAGTCGGTTTCCAATAACGGCCAGCGAACTACAGTTACAACGACCTTTTTCAAATTTGATTTGGACATAATTCCAAATCCAACCATTATATTTCAAAATTCTTATATTCATTGGAAAGCTCTTTTCGATACGAACCCAACAGTTCTGGTTTTAAGAGAATCCGATGGTTGGATCTCCCGTTACATCAATTTGAAGTTAGTGGTCGAAATTCGCGAACAGTCGCTGCGCGGCGCGTTCTATTCAGGCCATTAAGTATATATACATATATATATATATATATATATATATATATATATAATTCATCGTTTACTATTTAAAACACATTTTTTAAATCGTTTATAAATTTGTTTTAAAATGATTTTAACTTCATTTTCAATTTTAAATAAAAATTGAACATTCTATTTTCTTTTTCATATTAAATATTTATATTTTCAAAATATTAGATTTATAAATCACTTCTTTCAATTTTTATTATAAATTCAATCAAATCGACCGATAAACCTGTTCTGGTTAAAATAACGTTTGCTACTAAATTCGGCTTCACATTTTTATATTTTTATATTCGTCTAAAAAGGGACATAGAAATCATAATTTTATTTTACACTGAATATTATTTTAAAATATTCATAATTTTAAAATATTCATTATTTCAAAAGATTCTTTACTTTAAATATATTTTACATTAAAAATATTCTGAATCGGAATGCGATTCAATCAATTACCATATAATTTCAGTTATATGCATTTCATACATCGCATGTATATTACAATAATGAGAAATAATCAATAAACAGTCCATTCGCATCCAAAGTGAAATTTATAACTGTGCAGCATTAAAATAAATAAATAAATAATGCTCATCACAGACTATCAACCCATCAGTTGACATACAACTAAATATTGGGACCAGTGTATGACAAATGTCATCCCAATACCCGTGTGGGGTTTAAAAACAACAACAGTTTACATACATAAATCATTGGTTAATAATTTAACCAATTATAATTCAGTTTGAATTATTTCTACTATCGTTAACATAATCAAGATAATGTTTTACCAATGTGCATTTTTCTACTTCTCTAACATGTTAATGTTGATATAAAACAAATGAACATTTCTACTTCTATAACATGTAAATGTTAACAATAAACAATGCATATTTTAATTATTCCTACTTACATTAAAAATGTAATTTTTAATGTAAATACATTTTTATCAAACAATGATCTTTTTATTGAATCCTTTTATGCATCAAAAATCAGCTTTTGAATGTAAACATATTATAATCAAATTTTAATCTTTTTATATAATCATTTGTACATTAAAAATGTACTTTCCTATACTAACACATTTTTACTAAAGTTTAATCTTTTTAATCAATCCATTATTACATTAAAGATGTAATTTTAATGTTAACATAATATATTAAACAATGAAACTTTTCTAATGATTTATTTACATTAGAAATGTAAATTTCAATGTCAAAATATATTTTATTACACAATGAATCTTTTATTTTCATATGATTCATTTACATTAAAAATGTAATTTTTAATGTAAGAACATTTTTCAAGCAATGAACCTTTTTCTAATGATTCATTTTACATTAACAATGTAAATTTAAATGTGAAAACAAATTTTCAAACAATGAATCTTTTAATATGACTCATACATACATTAAAGTGTAAATTTTAATGTAAACGAAATTTTATTAACTTGAATCTTTTTATATGATTCATACTTACATTAAAAATGTAAATTTTAATGTAACAATTTTTTTATTGACTTGAATCTTTTAAAACATATGTTCATTTTCCATATTTTCTCATATACAATAAAAATGTAAACTTTTTATTGTTAAACATTTTTATATTTCAATCAATGATCATTTTACATAAATCAGGTTTTACATTAAAAATGTAAATTTTATTGTTTCAACATTATTATTCATACAATGAATATTTTATATATTTTATCTTTACATTAAAATTGTGAATTTTGAAGTTTCAATATTTTCATCCCTAACATAAATGACATATTTATCTAAACTGATATTTTTATCTAATATGACATTTTTATCTAAAATGACAATTTTATCCTAACATGACATTTTTATCTAAAATGATATTTTTATCTAACATGACATTTATCTAAAATGACATTTTTATAACAAAAAATGTTATTTTTAATCTAACATGACAATTTATCTAAAATGATAATTTTATAACAAAATGTTATTTTTAATCTAATATAACATTTCTAACAAAAATGTTATTTTTATTCTAATGTTACATTTCTAATAAAAATGTTATTTTAATTCTAATGTAACATTTCTAACAAAAATGTTATTTTTATTCGAATATAACAAAAATGATATTTTAATTCTAACATAACATGATTCTACAAAAATGACATGATTTTACAAAAAATGACATGTTTTTAATGATCGCCATATGTAATAAAAATGTAATCTTTATTATTTAACCAAACATGTAGTAACATGTTATTCTTTTAATTTTACACTAACATATTAAAAATGTTTTTTAAAATAGCAAAACATGTAATAACATATTTTTATTTTATTTCTAATCTAACATAAGAAAATGACTTTTTAATGCCAAACATGTATTAACATGTTTTAATTTTATTATATACAATAAAATTATGGTTTTTATTGTATGCATACTTTTTGACAAACATGAATATATACAATTCAATTCAGTTGCTCAACGTAATCACAAACAAACAATTACAATTTTATACAACACCAACATGAATTCTATGTAGTATAAATAAAAATTTCACATCGCAATTAATAATTAATTTTATTTTAAAATAGAGATCTCACTTCAAAATCATTTATTAAATTTTGTCAGTCATAATTCAACATAAATGACATGTTTTTTTGTCAATTTTGATTCAACATAAATGACATGTTTATTTTGTCAATTTTGATTCAACATAAATGACATGATTTATTTTGTCAATTTTGATTTAACATAAATGACATGATTTATTTTGTCAATTCTAATATGACAAAAATATTCCATCAAATTAACAGATCAACAAACAGCATCAAACAATTTAAATCAAATCACGACATGTAAGAATTACTAAACACGATAATAATTAATTTATTTTTAATTATTTAAATCAAAAATCTCACAGTGGGTTTTGAATTCTTCGAAATTTTAGGTTGCTCTGTTTTAGCTCTGGTCTGTTCCATGTTGTAGATCTCGGAAATACGGTTCCAACGCAATCAGTTTCGTCAAATTCTGATAAGATTTGTACAAGTTATCGCGGTTTAAACTTTAATTACATTTAATATAGGATAATTAAATTAATTAATAATTTACCATCCCCTAACAAACTCCAGATCGCGTTCTTCTACACGCTTGTCTCCAGGAATAAGGCCGCCTCCTTGATCCCGGCTTTGAAGTCTAGGGCTCGAATCGGCCTCCATCCGTCGCGCCGGAACCAGATCTGGGATGCTCAATACATCGGCGTTCACTAGCTCCACGATAGCCAGCAATAAAGGCAAACTCGTAGCCCTCTATCCTCCTCGATTTGTGTAAGAGTGTGAATGGTTCGAGACCCGAATTTGAGCGATTCAGAATGCAAAAACTAATCTTCATCGCTGATCCTCTAGAACACGACAAGCTCTTCAATTTTGTCTTTGAAAATTTCTGTAATTGTTTAGTGGATTGGAAGATTCAAGAGGAAGAGTATAGGACGATTTATGTCGTCCATTTCATTAGTGGCGGCTGGTTATTTTTAGGATTAGAGTTTTGTTTGAATAAAATAATAATATTTTCATCGTTAAGTGTGTTTTAAAGTCAGGAACGGGCCAGAGTCCAAATCAGGCCTGCTCACTGCCTAACAATAGGTTTTTGACGCCTTCTGAACACAATGGGACTAGTGGAGAAGCCCAATTCTGAAATCTGTAACAGATTCACCTAAAATGTAATATTTTAAAATAAACAACATACAAATTCCAATGTATATTTTTCGGGGCCACATACTGACTCTAAAAATTCCAAAAAAAATTAACCTAGCTATGTTTTGACGATACGGTCCTAACAAAATTAATTTCGTCGAATTTGGAGAACGTTTGAAAAATGGCCATTTTCTGGTCGATCCAAATTGACTAAAATCGACAAAACACGTTTGCTTTTGGTACGCTCACATATTGATTCCAAGAACTATGAAAATTGGAATCTAGCAATAATTTGACATTTCGGATCCAACCAAAGTGGTTTCTTTAAAAATGGAGGTCGTTTGCAAAACGGCTATTTATATGGGCTATATATTATATTAAATTCTATAGCGACTATTCAACTGACCATAACTTTTTACTCCTGTTATGAAATTTCAATTTTTCGGATTCGTTGGAAATATATTTTAAAATAGATTCTAATATTTTTGGTTTCACTAAAATCTGGTTTATTTTTCATTTTGTACACTCGATCAAAGTTCAAATTCAAATTTTCAAACTGCCATGCTATTTCTAATTCCTTTCATAATTAAAATAATATATTCGTTCTAACTTCGATTTAAATAAATTTTTAATCGTTATTATTTAAAATAAAATATTTCAACTATTTAAAATTAAATAAAGTAGCCAAAATAAAAATTTAAAATTGGTTCCAAAATTCTGGGTTGTTATAACCTCCCCTACTTAAAATCTTTTCATCCTCGAAAAGGAACGGAGCTAAATGTTGTTTAACTAACCATTAAATTTTCATTCTTTTACTGGTTTCAATAATTTTATTAGTTGAACTAATAATTACGCAACATAATCATCAATCAATTAGTTGATTAAATTTTCAAATATATATAACTGTTATATATTCAAAAATCATGTTTTCTAAGATCAGATTATATATATATAATCACAAATACGATAATTATAAACTTGTCACTCTCGACTCTTTCTAGGGCATTACTAACCCCATCACTAATGAGTTTTCTCATTCTAGGATACTCCTGATCCTATCTCTAATGAGTATCACTACAACAAAATAACCATATTACAACGGTGGAACACTGTCAACACCGTTGTAATATGTATATTTTACAACTTTTTTCCACCGTTGTAATAAATTTTATTACAACAATTATACACAGTTGTAATAATATCTACAACAACTGTTATCCACCATCGTGATTGACAGTCATATTTTAAAAAAAATCTTTTGCAACTGAAATGAATAATACATTGAATATACCAATACTCCATAACCAAATCAAACACTATAGTTATTTGCAAACTAATTTATTAAAATACTCAAATTTTCATTATTACAAACTACAAGTTTTAGAAAACATTTCGCACATTATTACATACTTGACCATTACAAAGAAACTTATTACAAGCATAAGTTATTTTACAATTCTGAAAGTAGCAAAATACTGCAATGTAAAACTTCTGATCCCTTTGCCTCTTCGCTAATTGACCTGCAGTTGAAGATGGCAAAAACTACAGCAATGCTCAGGCATTGATCCAAGCTTTATGTACAACATTTTCTGCTGGCATTTCTGAAATGTACTTTAGAATTAAAATTTTTAATAGATATTATACTTCAATTCAAAATTGTACATAGGAATTTTAATCCTGAAATACAAATTCCTTACCATTAAACACAAAACTGACGTATCATTCTCTCCAAAAAATTCGACGTTTTATAAACTTAACAAATCGCAAATTTAGTTCACCATGGTTGGGGACAAAAATAACCTAAAAAAATTAGATTCAGCCAAATTTGTTTAACATAGCATATCGGAATCAAGATTCAAGACTAATTTGAAAAAGAAATTTCCGATCAAACTACTTGAACAGAAAACTAATCTAAGAGATAAACAATAAATAAATAAAATAAAATAAAAACGCACCTGTAAATATAAGGATATCTGAATCTTGATTTGGGAACTGGGTTCACACTAGATTTTGAATTATGGGAACGGGCATTGTTATAATAACATACCCAAATGGAAACAATAACAACAGTTTCATACCCAACTGAAAATTCACCTGCAGCGTCATGGTTTGGGATGACAAACGGACGAAAGCCGCTGGCGGACTGGCTTCAGTACTCCATCCCGGTAGCAAGCAATTTGGTGATGAGGTAGGGCTCAGGCGGTTACCGACTCCGAATCTTGGAGGAGCGGATTTAGGGATTTGCGCGGTGGTCGATAGCTAGAGTGGCGGCTGCTCTGAGCAATGGCGTATAGCCTGACTGAAATGGCGGTCGGCGATGGGTGAAAGGAGGCGCGTGACTAGACAATGATTGTGGAGGGCGAATTCCTTCGATTTGCAAAGGGAGAGAATGACTGCAATAAAAAGGAAAAGAGGGATTTTTGATTCTAGGAAGCTATTTCGCGATTTTTGATTCCAGGCAAATCTATAATTAAGACTTCCGGATTATTAACTTTCTAAGTAATTGGGCTTTAGGCAGTGAAACGCGGGAAAGTGAAAAGTAAAGCGGGAATGGAAAATCAATAGGTGCGTAGGTTTTATTTACTATAAGAAGAGGCAGCGGGAAAGATTAAAGTTATTATTCATTTACATACAATGGATAAATAGAATTTTGTATTTGTTTAGTTGTTATTTTTTTCATACATTTTTTTTAATTATTAGTTATTATTGTTAATTACTTATTTAAATTAAAAAAATCTATCAAGAGCACAAATAAGCAGTTGTTAACTGCTGAACAAACAAGTTGTCAAAAATATATTTATTAAAACTGCTAAAATAGTTACTACCAAATCAAATATTACTTATTAACTATTAATTATTTAATAATAATTGATAAATATTATTGATTCCCAAGTTTATTATTAATTATTATTATTAAGTATTATTATTAAATATCAATATAATTAGTTATTAAACATAGTAATTATAAACATGAAGTTTGCACTAGGCATCTCTATTACAACCAATAAAATGAAAAGTTGTGATATATATGTTTGTTACAACAGTGATTATTACACAGTTGTAAAAAATATTTATTACAACAGTGCGTTTTGCACAGTTGTAAAAAAGCATTTATTACAACTGTGCTTTATGCACCGTTATAAAATTAAAGTTGTAATATGGTGTTGTAGTGTATTCATTTATAGGATATTACGAATCCTACCTCTGATGAGTCTTTTGTTCAGTGCTAACGAGTTGTACCCCAAAGATTTGAGCTAACCAAAGCTCTAATACCAACTGTAACGATTTGGATTTCGCCCGGACCTAATTGACTGGTAAATTGACCAAGACCGTTCAAAACCCGAGTACGCTAATTTTAGGCATACAACACATTAGAACAAATAACATAAGACTTTTATTACATCATGATAATGTTACATCAGAGTACATAATATATCAGAGTACATTGATAAAATACAGTGGAAGATAATTTACAATAAGTGTAATACACCGCATAGCGGAAATATAAACTAACACAACGGAAGGCTATCAATGCTCTGGACATAGCTTTAAGCTTTGATCTAGAATGCTGCTCAGTATATCTGCAAAATAAGCTACTCGACTGTCTGTGTGGAAAAGAGGGCACCCGAGTTTGCAAAGTGAAACAAACCACGGGTCAGTCATGGGACTGGTATGAGAAATCTTACTCACAGAACCACGCCGCTAACGCGAAAGGGTTTACTCCATTAGATTGTCGGTGCATGAAACAAAGTAAATCGTTAAACAACGTAACACTTTTTAGAAAAATGAAACCATTATAAGACTCAAGTCCCATCACATAATGCAACGCAAACTGGAGGATAGAGTTTTACCTTATAATTATCAAAAATGCTTGATAAGATAAAACGGATTTGATATTATTATTAGCGTATAAATGTTTCAAAATCATTTCAATCATAATGTGTCAATCATAGATGGCATAGCTACCATATACTATGTCGCCATACTAGTTTTACATTCAAAACCGTACGGTGTCGTATTGGAAGTTGGGTTTCCATCATGAGTCAAGGCTAGGGACGATCTCCTTACTGATTGGAGACACTCTAGCAAATGTCTTAGGATTCGGACGTTGGCGAATCCTTGGATCCTGCAGGGCCAGTCTACAAATACTTTAGTGGATTAGTTATGTCTGAACACACGCTTCCCGGTCCTATTAAACTTATAAATTGGTCACTATCGACCAATATAACTAAGGCCTCGTAATCCATCATCTACATAAGTAAAATGTTAGGGCTTGCAAAACCCTGATACCACTTCTAGCTATAAAGAACCATGTGCACTTCCTGCGTTCCCTTGTCCCGTTTCTGACTCTTACCGGGGTGTAAGGCTCGTGAAGTCACGCTACACACAAAGCTATGCCTAAATAGGCTATTCTTTAATCATCAACAACAAGGCTCTGCTTTTCAATAAAAGCCTTGATCATTTTCATCTTGGCATGCCACATTGACAGTCCACGCCATGTGATCGATAACTACAAATATATAACCTCTGAGCTCGTGCGTCTCAGAGAAGGGTGTTAATGAATTCTCCGCCACCACATATATATATTAAATAGAAATCAATTTAATTTACATGGAATGAAATCTAACGTCAGACAAACATCCATTTACAAGTCTGTTCTAGGTCTGAACGAAACCGGAGACACCTTATTCCTCGTCCCATATGTCCAATACAAGAGAGAGGTGCTCGCATATCTATCGATCTCCAAGTACGTCTAGACAACCACCACTTAATACCTTGTCTTGGGATGCCTCCTAATCAAGACATCGGTAATCATCCAAACGATGTGAAGACCTCCAGTCTTCAACCACCGTCTTCATCTTCGACTCTTAATCGTCGTAGTAATTATTCGGAATGGGTTAAACCCAGTCTTTCCGAATAACTTACGTATTTTATAATCAAAAATTAAGTGCTATAAAAATACATCATATGACTCATTCCAATTCAGAATATTCTTTTAATAAAATATTCACATTATTAGGGAAAAGTTTTCATTAATTTTATCAAAGATAAATTCTTTTAAATTTATACTTTAATCTTCTTTTTAAAGATTATTTAAAACTCCAATGTGGTTTTAAATATCAAAAATCATTACTTTATGATTATTCAAATTGAAGTAATTAATCTTATCTTTAACTGGGTTAAAAAATCAATGTTATTTAAAAAACATTGTTCACGGCAAATCCAAAATCATCTTCCATTAAATATGGAATATTCATAGAAATAAAATCAATATATACTCGATATAAATTTCCGTATCAGACTAATAATATAAATGGAATAATGACAAAGCCTTTTAAATTCCATATATAGTAATGGTCTTCTTTTACAGAATCTCATCTTGATTATTGTTAAATCGAATTCCACTCAATTCCAATTTAATATATTCAATTGGAAAACTTTACTTTAAAGAATTTACATTAAATCTTAATAAAAGATTTATAAATTCCAAATTATATTTTTACTATTAATTGGGTTGAAGAACAAATTTCGTTTAAAACACAGTTCACGATAAACCCAATTCACATATAATTTTACTCTAATTACTAAATATAATTGGAAACTCAAATAATCTTAATTAAAAGATTTATTCTTTTCTCAATTGGGTTTAAGAATAGTGTTATTGAAGACACCATTCACGAAAAATCCAAGAATACAATTTATTTATTAAATTCCAGTTAAATATTTATCAATTGGCAAAATTTGACTAAATCTTAATTTAAAGGATTTATTCTAGTTAATAACTAGTTCAGTTCGATAAAAATATATTTTTATCTTTTTAAATATGGAATTTTTCATCTAAAAATCTTTTCAAATCATATATTATGATTTTACATAATTTTTCCATATTTTTAATAATTTTATTAAGGGAGGTATAGTCGGTTTCCAATAACGGCCACCGAACTATACTTACAACGACCTTTTTCAAATTTGATTTGGACATAATTCCAAACACTACCATTAGATTTCAAAACTCTTATATTCATTTGAAAGCTCTTTTCGATACGAACCCAACGGTTCCGGTTTTAGGAGAATCCGACGGTTGGTTCTCCCGTTACATCAATTTGAAGTTAATGGTCGAAATTCGCGGACGGCCGCTGCGCGGCGCGTTCTATTCAGGCCATTAAACATATATATATATATATATATATATATATATATATATATATATATATATATATTATATGCAACTCATCATTTACTATTTAAAACATATTTTATAAATTTGTTTTAAGATGATTTAAACTTCATTTTCAATTTTAAATAAAAATTGAACATTTTATGTTTTTTTCATATTAATTATTTATATTTTCAAAATATTAGATTTATAAATCACTTCTTTTGATGTTCATTATAAAGTAAATCAAATCGATTAATAAACTCGTTCGGGCTAAAATAACGTCTGCTACTAAATTCAGCTTCACATTTTTATTTTTTTTATATTCGTCTAAAAAGGGACATAGAAATCATAATTTTATTTTACACTGAATATTATTTTAAAATATTCATAATTTTAAAATATTCTTTATTTTAAAAGATACTTTACTTTAAATATATTTTACATTAAAAATATTCTGAATCGGAATGCGACTCAATCAATTACCATATAATTTCAGTTATATGGATTTCATACATCGCATGTATATAACGATAATGAGAAATAATCAATAAACAATCCATTCACATCCAGAGTGAAATTTATAACTGTGCAAGCATTAAAATAAATAAATAAAGAATGCTCATCATAGACTGTCAACCCATCGGTTGACATACAACTAAATATTGGGACTAGTGTATGACAAATGTCATCCCAATGCAAGTGTGGGGGTTTCAAACAACAACAGTTTACATACATAAATCATTGGTTAATAAATTTAACCAATTATAATTCAGTTTGAATTATTTCTACTATCGCTAACATAATCATGATAATGCTTTACCAATGTGCATTTTTCTACTTCTCTAACATGTAAATGTTGATATCAAACAAATGAAAATTTCTACTTCTATAACTTGTAGTGTCAATATTAAACAATGCATATTTTAATTATTCATACTTACATTAAAAATGTAATTTTTAATGTAAAACATTTTTGTCAAACAATTATCTTTTTATTGAATCCTTTTATGCAATGAAAATCAGCTTTTGAATAAATCAGCTTTTGAATGTAGACATATTATAATCAAATTTTAATCTTTTTATATAATCATTTGTACATTAAAAATGTACTTTCCTATGTTAACACATTTTTACCAAAGTTTAATTTTTTTAATCAATCCATTATTACATTTAAGATGTAATTTTAATGTTAGCATAATACATTAAACAATGAAACTTTTCTAATGATTTATTCACATTAAAAATGTAAATTTCAATGTCAAAATATATTTTTATTACACAATGAATCTTTTATTTTTATATGATTCATTTACATTAAAAATATAATTTTTAACGTAAAAACATTTTTCAAGCAATGAGCCTTTTTCTAATGATTCATTTTTACATTAACAATGTAAATTTTAAGTTAAATTTTTTTTTCAAACAATGAATCTTTAAATATGACTAATACATACGTTATAGTGTAAATTTTAATGTGAACAAAATTTTATTAATTTGAATCTTTTTATATAATTCATACTTACATTAAAAATGTAAATTTTAATGTAACAAAATTTTTATTGACTTGAATCTTTTAAAACAAATGTGCATTTTTCATATTTTCTCATATACAAAAAAAGTGTAAGCTTTTATTGTTAAACATTTTTATGTTTCAACCAATGATCATTTTACAGAAATCATGCTTTACATTAAGAATGTAAATTTTATTGTTTCAACATTATTATCCATACAATGAATATTTCATATATTTTATCTTTACATTAAATATGTTAATTTTGAAGTTTCAACATTTTCATCCGTAACATAAATGACATATTTATCTAAAATGATATTTTTATCTAACATGACATTTTTATATAAAATGACAATTTTATCCAAACATAACATTTTTATCTAAAATGATATTTTTATCTAACATGACATTTATCAAAAATGACATTTTTATAACAAAAAATGTTATTTTTAATATAACATGACAATATATCTAAAATGATAATTTTATAACAAAAATGTTATTCTTAATCTAATACAACATTTCTAACAAAAATGTTATTTTTATTCTAATGTTACATTTCTAACAAAAATGTTATTTTTATTCCAATGTAACATTTCTAACAAAAATGTTATTTTTATTCTAATCTAACAAAAATGATATTTTAATTCTAATATTACATGATTTTACAAAAATGACATATTTAAATGACATAATTTTACAAAAAATGACATGTTTTTAATGATCACCATATGTAATAAAAATGTAATCTTTATCATTTAACCAAATATGTTGTAACATGTTATTCTTTTTATTTTACTCTAACATATTAAAAATGTCTTTTAAAATAGCAAAACATGTAATTACATGTTTTTATTTTATTTCTAATCTAACATAAGAAAATGACTTTTTAATGCCAAACATGTATTAACATGTTTTTATTTTATTATATACAATAAAAATATGGTTTTTATTGTATGCATATATTTGGACAAACATGAATATACACAATTCAATTCAGTTGTTCAACGTAATCACAAACAAACAATTACAATTTTATACAACACCAACATGAATTCTATATAGTATGAATATAAATTTCACATCGCGATTGATACTTAATTTTATTTTAAAATAGAGATCTCACTTCAAAATCATTTATTAAATTTTGCCAATCCTAATTCAACATAAATGACATGTTTATTTCGTCAATTTTGATTCAACATAAATGACATGTTTATTTTGTCAATTTTGATTCAACATAAATGACATGATTTATTTTGTCAATTCTAATACGACAAAATATTCCATCAAATTAACAGATCAACAAACAACATCAAACAATTTAAATCAAATCACGAACATGTAAGAATTACTATACATGATAATAATTAATTTATTTTTAATTATTTAAATCAGAAATTTCACAGTGGGTTTTGAATTCTTCGAAATTTCTAGTATGTTCCATGTTGTAGATTGTAACGACCCGGAAAATCTGAACCAATTTAAAAATTTTTAATTGGCTATTTTAGTGGATTTTAAAATATTTTAAATAATAGCAATGAAAAGTGAGTTTGAATCGACGTTTGAAAATAAATATAATTAATTCTAATTATAAACAAGGCCTGAAATGGCGCGGTAGTTTCAAAATTTGAATTCAAACTTTGACTGACCGTACCGGGTGCAAACAAAACGGATTTGAGTGAAACCAAAAATATTTAAATCTGTTAGTGAATACCCATCTAACGAATCTGAAAAATCGAAGTTTCATAGCGGGAAGCAAAAGTAATGGCCAAATGAATTTTCTGAAAGGTCGCTATGGACTTTATATAGCCCGTGAAAATGGTCATTTTGCAAACTACCTCGGAATTCGACGAAACCACTTTTGTTGGATCCGGGATGTCAAACTATTGCTACGTTTCAAATTTCATAATTTTTGAAGCTAGTATGTGAGCGTGGCAAAGGAAAATGTGTTTTGGTCAATTATAGTTAAATTGGATCGACCAGAAATGGGCCATTTTTCAAACGGTCTCAGAATTCGACGAAACTAGTTTTGTTGGGACCGTATCGTCAAAACATAGCTAGATTTATTTTTCGGGAATTTTTAGAATCAGTATGTTGCCCTGGCAAATTGAAATGTACGTTCAAATCAAATATTGAATGTTTTATACTTTAATTTGAAGGAAAACTGAATGAAACAGTCGAATGGGCCTACGAAACATATCCCATTGTGTTCGGAATGGGGGTAAAATGCTAGGGACGACAGTCGTTGGGTATGGATTGGAGGTCGAGTTAGAAAACCCCCTTTTAAAAGCTCCCGGCCAATCAAATTATTCCTTTCATAATTTTAAAAATATAAAAAAAATCAAAAAACCTTTTATTCCCCCCAATCTCGACGGCGCCCAGCCTTCAAACGTTCCCGACGACTTTCCCGCCGCCTCCGCCAGCCTCCGCCACCACCCAGAATCGAAAGGCCTCTCCTCCCTCTTCAAATCTGCACCGACCTTGCCTCCTGCCATGACCCCACCGTCGAGAACGAGGCCCTCAAAGGCGCCGACTTGCGAGCGCCGCCACGTCGGATTCCGACCACCGAACTGCCTCCAACCACCATGCGCTTGAATCCCTTTCCACCATCTTCGACGTTATACAACCCGATCCCGACGAAGTGCTACGGATTTGAGTGAAAATCCAAACCCTCGTTTGAAGAAATAAAGGAGGTATACGGCTTGAATTTTATGAATTAAAAATAACACTTTTTAGTGTTGCAAACTTTGAAGAATCATATCTTTTTCGTGTATTGACGAAATTCGATGAGACAGGAAACATCGTGACCGTGAGGACGTCTTCTACATTCTAGAAGAGACCGCATATTTTTCTGAGCCTTCTGCTATTTTTGGTGAAGTGGAACCCAATGTGAGATTTCTAATTTATAAATGATATGGAAAACGATAATGTATAAATTATATAGTCAATGTATGAGTTATATAAGCGTTGTACACCTCTTGTATAAGCGTTGTATAAGTTGTACGTTCGATATATAAGTTATATATGCATTGTAAAACTTATATATGTGTTGAATAAAAGTGAAATGCTTATATATATATATATATATATACACGCCCCTCGTCCACAAACCATGGACGATATTTATTGGTTGTGATTGGTGTGAAAATTGATTGATAGCGAGTGGTTAATTAGAATTGGTTGTGTTTGAAATTGATTGATTGTAGTTGAAAAATACCCGTTTGTGGTTGAGAATTATTTGGTTGAAACCACAAAGGATTAGTTTGTGGAAATGAAAAAAATATACATGCCGCCTGCGTGCAAACTAGATGCATGATTCCCCATTGTCAAAAGCTGCGAGGCTTTAAGGTAGAGCGAGGAGCCGTACTAGGGACGGTCCCGACTTTAACTACCCTGCCGTTATGCTGCTGAAAATTTGAATAATATTCATGTGTTAGAATTATTTTCATGTGTTGAAACTATGTTCGTGTGTTGAAACTATGTTCGTGTGTTGAATGGAAATTCATCTATTTAACGACATTCATGTTTTGCAATAAAAATCACCTTTTTATCTATATATATAAACTATAGAAAACCTTCATGTATTGAATTGAAATTCATTCATTGAATAGAAATTCATGTGTTGAATGGTATTCGTGTTTTAAATATAAAAATCACCTTTTATCTATATATATAAACTATAGAAAACCTTCATGTGTTGAATTGAAATTCATTCGTTGAATAGAAATTCATGTGTTGAATGGTATTCGTGTTTTAAATATAAAAATCACCATTTTATATATATGTATAAACTATAGAAAACCTTCATGTGTTGAATTGAAATTCATTCGTTGAATAGAAATTCATGTGTTGAATGGTATTCGTGTTTTAAATATAAAAATCACCTTTTTATCTATATATAAACTGAAGAAAACCTTCATGTGTTGAATGAAAATCATTCGTTGAATTGAAATTCATGTGTTGAATGGTATTCATATTTTGAAAGAAATTGTTTTATAATAAAAATCCTATTTTTATCATCAATATGAACTATATAAAATAATCTGGATTTGAAATAAATTGTTTTATAATAAAAATCCTATTTTTATCACCTATATTAACTATATAAAATAGTCGTGTTTTGAAATAAATCGTTTTACAATAAAAATCACATTTTTCCTACATACATGAATTGTTAAAAATAGTGAAGTGTCGAAGTGAATGTATGTTGGATAAAAATATCATTTTTATCAAATGTATGAAAAGAATATAGCTTTGAAATCAAAGAATCGATATATATATAAATAGAATTGAAATATATCGAATAACGAAGCTGCAGTTCGTGTTTTGAAACCGTGATTTCAAACGATTAGTGCGGGAGATCCGACCATCGGATTTTCCCGAAACCGAAACCGTTGGGTTCGCTTTGGAAATACCTTTCCAACGACACCAACTTTGTAAAGATCCAACGGTTGGATTGTGTGCAATGTTTAATTCAAATCTGAAGAAAAACAACGCCAGAATCGATAATATATATATATATATATATATATATATATATATATATATATATATATTTAATCGAATAACGACGCTGCTGTTCGTATTTTGAAATCGAAACTTCAAACGATTATACCGGGAGATCCGACCATCGGATTTTCCCGAAACTGGAACCTTTGGATTCGTTTTGAAAAGATCTTTCTAATGATATAAATTTTGTGAAGATCCAACAGTTAGATTTTCATATATGTGTAAATTAAATCTAAAGCAAAACAGCGCCACGGCCGCGTTATGGCCCGAAGCGTCGTTTTGAATAAATTGGCTATATTAAAATAAATAAAAATAGCGATAAATCGTTATAAAATATTATAAACGATATGGATGTGAAATTTAGAAACTAACTGAAGATTGGCTAAGTCGAATGGTTTCCTGGGTGTTGATCTGATTTTGGTTTCGGCCTTCGGGGTTAATATTTGGGAAATCGTTCTCTTACTGATTTACGTTTAGCGACTAATGAATTGAAATGATGCGTATGTGTGTTTGTGTTGCACTTGTTTATTATATACGCGAGTTTCTCAGAAAGACTGGGTTTATCCCATTCTGAATAACTGAATCGACGATAAGAAATCGAAGATGAAGACGGTTGTCGAAGACCGGAGATCTTCACCTCGTTTGGATGGTAACTGATGTCCCGATTAGGAGACATCCCGAAATATGGATAATGAGTGGTGATCGTCCAGACGTACGCGGAGACCGATGGGTTTGCGAGGTATATAGTGCCTCCGGTTTCGTTCCGACCCAGAACGGACTTGTAAATGGATTGTGTGTCTGACATTGGAATTTATTCTATGTGATTGATAGCCATCAGTTGCATGGTGTGAATTGCCTGTGTGACATGCTAAGATGCAGTGATCAGGGCTTCTGTTGAAAAAAAAAAGTCTTGTGATTGATGATCAAAGCACCGCCTGTATGGCGTAGCTTTGTGTATAACGTGAATTCGCGAGCCTCACACCCCTGTATGAACCAGAAACGGGAGAAGGACCTCAGGGAGGGCATGCGTTTCTTTCTAGCTAGGAGTTGTGTCAGTGTTTTTACACGGCCTGACATTTTACTTATGTGGATGATGGATAACGAGGCGCCTCGGATATATCGGTCGATCCGGGACCGATGTAGTAGTCATTCGTTGGCTTACTCATGCCCCATAGGGCGGGGAAACGCAGTGTTCAGGAATTTTAATCCACATCGGTGGACCGGCCTTGACGATCCAAAGGCTTGACTGAGTACTTGCCTGAGGGGCGGGCTAGAGGGTCTCGAATTCGGTAAGGACTATCTTTTGCCTTGGTTCATGACGGAAATCCAATTTACAAATACGTAACTGTGCGGTTTTGATTTATATATATATATATATATATATATGGCGACATGATATATGGTACCCATGCCGTCTATGATTGTTAGTTATGATTCGAAATTGTTTTGAAACATGTAAACACTAGTAATAATATCAAATTCTTTTGTTTTATTCATATCAAGCATATTTTGGCCGTTATAAGGTAAAAACTCTATCCTCCGGTTTGCGTTGCATTGTGTGATGGGAACTGAGTCTTATAATGGCTTCATTTTTATAAAAATCATTGCGATGTTTAAAAGAATTATTTGTTTTAAAGCACTGGCGATCCAAAGGAGTAAACCCGTTCCACGAAAGTGGTGTGGTCCTGTGATTAGCCATATTTCAAATGTGTTGAGTAGATTTCTCATACCAGTCCCGTGACTGACTCGTAGTTTGTTTCACTTTCAAACTCGGGTGCCCCTTTTTCTACACGGGCAGCCTTGTATTCAGGTTTAGAAGGCTCTTTCCGGATAGCTGGAGCTGAAGATGGATTTTATCATTTATCTCTTTTTATGCTGTTCAGCTCCAATTGTACATTATGTTTGTTTCCGCTGTAGACATTTTTGTATAGCTGAACTGTATTTGTACTAAGTATTATCATGTATACTGTGTAACTCTGATGATTACGTTTATCCAGTATATTCTATTGTGCATTATCTGGTGTATTTATGAATTTCTATTCTGCTATTATCTATTTCTGTGTTATATTCCAAAGATTACCCTCGCCACAGTCAGTACGGTGTTTGGGTCGTCTCATTTGGTATCAGAGCTTTGGTTAAGCTTAGTTCTGGAATATAAAATATTAACGAACTCGTCAGAAATAGAACCAGTAGTGTTCTAGGACAGGTAACTCATTACAGATAGGATCAGTAATACCCTAGTATGAGTAGCAGAATGGAATACACCCCACTAGACACATTTACATTTGAAGTATATGTTTCTATGTTTTAAAATATCTTTTCTGTTGACCTGACACTTTGTCTGCTAATTGCAGACGCGCTAGAAAATGAGTGACAGGAATAGAAGAAATAATCGTATGGCTCGACCAGCTAATGAGCCAATTGTGCTCTTGCAGCCAGAATCAGATATAGAAGTTCTATTCAAGAGATTTCGAAATCTGGATGGATCACCATTCTTAGGCAAAGAGTCCATTATGGAAACACAAGCTTGGATCCGTTCTGCAGAGAAAATCTTTGAGGGTTTAAAGCTGAGAGATGACCAGAAAAGATTGCTGGCGTCTTGGGCACTCAAAGAAGAAGCTTTGTTCTAGTGGGATTCAGTTATTAAAGATAATCCAGAAGGTGATATCACCTGGGATAGATTCAAAATGATTTTCCTAGAAATATTTACTCCTCCTGAAGCGACTGAGCGATTATGTGATGAATTCTCTTATTTGATACAAGGAGATATGACCATTTCCGAATATCATAAGAAATTCAACGAACTTTCTCACTTTGCTCCTCATCTGATTCAAGATCCAAAGAGGAAGAATCTGAGATTTATTCATGGCCTGCAAAGAAAATATCAGAATAGTGTAATGAAGAATGTGAAGCTTCCTTTTTCAAAAATGATTTATATGGCTTATCAGTACGAAGATCTCCATAAGAAAGGTATGTTGCGCGGCGAAGAGGAAGTCAGTTCGAGTAACAAAGTGGAGTCAGTGACTAATAGTCCTGAGGCTAGTAACAAGCCCAAAGTGAATCGAAAAAGGGCCAGATCTGGGAAGGGACCAGTAACGACTGCCACATGCTCAAGCTGCAATAGGCAAGGACATTCGGCGATAAATTGCAAATCTTGGAACGAAAGAAGAAAGAATGAGTCTAAACCCACTAAGAAGCAAAAGAACTCCCATGGGGAAAGGAAATGCCATAAGTGTCACCAAGCAGGTCATATTGCACGGGAGTGCCAACTCTCAAAGGAACCTGAATTAGTACGTATAAATGAAATAGCAGAAACTTCTGGGCCCTCAGATGTTCTAGAAAGGCCAGATGTTTTAGAAGGCACGCTAACTATCAAAGATATTCCAGTTAAAGTACTGTTTGACACTGGCGCATCACGAAGCTTTATTGCAAAGAATGCGGTTAAGAAACTGGATTTGAATTTGAAGAAGCTCAAAGAACCAATGACTGTCCAAAATCCGGTCGGGGGTTCCATCGATCTCAGTTGGGTTTGTGGAGTGCCGGTTTCTTTTTCTCGTTATCGGTTCCCTACCATTGCGGTCGTCATGAATTTTACAAAGTTTGATCTTATCTTGGGGTTAGACTGGTTGACCAAGTATGAAGCTGAGGTTAAATGCGCCGACAGAGTCGTTAAGGCAGAGATAAAATCAGGTGATTATATAACCATTCCCTGTGAAGGCCAGAATTCAAATAGAAAAGACTTCTGGGCAGCGTTGGATGTTTCTCCTGCTCAAATAGAAAATATCCCTGAAGTCACGGAGAATATTCCCGACCTCATCAAAAATATTCCTGTCGTCAAGAATTATGCGGATGTGTTTGAAGAAGTTGTTCGCTTACCTCTGCAGAGAGAAATAGATTTCAAGATCGCTTTGATTTCGAATGCAAGGCCGGTAGTTCACGCTATTCGAAGAATGTCCTTGAAAGAGAAAGAGGAATTAGACAATCAAACAAGACAGCTTGTATGGAAGGGTCTAATCAGGCCTAGTTTCTCTGATTGGGGTGCAGTAGTGGTGTTTGTCCCAAAATCTGATGGTACTCTATGGCTATGTGTGGATTATCGTGATCTGAACAAACAGACAATAAAGAATAAATATCCATTGCCGCGAATCGATGATTTATTGGATCATCTGAATGGAGCACAAGTATTTTCAAGGATGGACCTAGCTACAGGCTTCCATCAGCTTCGAATTGCCGAAGAGTGTGTTCCTATGACAACATTCAGAGGTCCAGACTTATTCTATGAGTGGTTAGTAATGCCGTTCGGCTTATGTAACGCTCCAGCTTACTTTGTCGATTTGATGAATAGAGTGTTCAGAGGAGTCCTGAATAAATTTGTTCTGGTTTTTATTGACGATATTCTAATCTTCTCTAAATCAAAGGTCGAACATGAAAAACATTTGGAACAGGTTCTGGAAATCCTCAGAAGGAATGTATTAAAAGCCAAACTATCCAAATTTATATTCTGGCAAGAGGAAGTGAAGTTTCTAGGCCATGTCGTATCAAAAGAAGGAATTGCTGTGGATCAAAGTAAAATCACGGCTATTCAAAATTGGAAACAGCCTAGTACTCCTACAGAGGTTCGCAGTTTTCTTGGATTGGCTAGTTATTGTCGGAAGTTTGTTAAAAACTTTTCAAAGATATCTGGTCACTTAACGAAGCTTACAAAGAAGCACTCAAAATTCAAATGGACTCCAGAATGTGAGAAGGCTTTTGAAGAGCTAAAGTTAAGATTAACGACTGCTCCAGTGTTAACATTATTGACGGCAATCAGGATTTAAAAGTCTGGACAGATGCCTCTAGAGAGGGCCTGGGTGCAGTGTTAATGCAAAGAGGTCAAGTGATTGCGTATGCTAACCGCCAGCTGAAGCCGCACGAGAAAAACTATGTAACTCATGATCTTGAGTTATTGGCTATCGTATTCTCTTTGAAAATCTGGAGACACTATCTTCTGGGTGAGAAATTCGAACTGTATACAGACCATCAGTCATTGACGTATTTGTTCACTCAGAAAGACTTGAATTTGAGGCAGTAACGTTGGCTGGAGTTTCTTGCAGCATATGACTTTGAGATTC
The DNA here is from genome assembly GCA_030737875.1 of Allium sativum. Classification (NCBI taxonomy): domain Eukaryota; kingdom Viridiplantae; phylum Streptophyta; class Magnoliopsida; order Asparagales; family Amaryllidaceae; genus Allium; species Allium sativum. The sequence goes on along the minus strand of JASFAX010000020.1, from coordinate 20,992,237 downwards.
TATACACTCCCGGGAAAGCCAATGTTGTGGCCGATGTGTTAAGCCGAAAGAATGAAATGATCGCCAATTTTATTATCACGACTTCATTGATAGATAAAATATCTTCTCTTCAGAAGGATGATCACTTCATTCAGAAGATCAGAGAGATAATTCAAAAAGGCGAGCCCTCGAGTTTTCAAGTTGATAATGAGGGGATTCTAAGGCTGAAAGGTGGAATTTGTTTTCCTAACATTGCTGAGCTCCGAAAGGAAGTACTGGATGAATGCCACAAGTCAAAACTTAGTATCCATCCGGGAGTAAGCAAAATGTATAATGACATCAAACACACTTTCTGGTGGAAGTCGATGAAGAGGGACATTTCTTTATATGTTAGCTGATGCCCTACTTGCCAGCTAGTCAAAAGTGACCAACAGAAACTGGCTGGATTGTTACAACCGCTGGACGTTCCAGGTTGGAAGTGGGAACATATTTCCATGGACTTCATAGAAGGTTTTCCCAGAACCAGAAAAGGAAATGACAGTATTTGGGTGATCGTAGATCGCTTCACGAAGACCGCCCATTTCATACCTGTCAGATCAAACAGAACTGCTCAGAGTTTGGCGCAGATATACTTCAAGGAAATTGTTTGACTACACGGAGTACCGATCAGTATAGTTAGTGATAGAGATATTATATTTACCAGCAAATTCTGGGAGTCATTTCAAGTAGAGATGGGAACAAAGTTGAACCTAAGCACCGCCAATCATCCTCGGACAGATGGTCAAACTGAGAGGGTGAATCGTATACTAGAAGATCTATTGCGGGCTTGTGTTCTAGATTTCGGTGGATCATGGGAAGACCATCTGCATTTGGCTGAATTCTCATATAACAACAACTACCAGGCGAGCCTGACAATGTCACCATTCGAAGCATTGTATGGTAGACCGTGCCGATCTCCTGCTTGTTGGGTCGAACCCGGTAATAGACTTGTATTGGGACCTGATATGATCCGAGAAGCTGCCGACAAAGTCGATTTTATTAAGAAACGATTACTTGCCGCTCAAAGCCGACAAAAGAGCTATGCCAATAGGAGAAGAAGAGATATATCGTTTGCTATTGGCGACTATGTATATTTGAAAGTATCGCCGATGAGGGGAGTTATCCAGTTCGATAAAACTGGGAAATTGGCGCCCAAATTCATTGGCCCGTTTCCTATTCTTGAACGGATTGGAACTCTCGCTTATAGGGTTAAATTGCCATATTGGTTGCCTGGAGTGCATGATGTATTTCACATATCTCAACTTCGAAAGCACGTTCATGATCCAGACTTGATCGTGGAAGAAGCAGCTCAACAGGATTTTGAAATTACCCCAGAATTGGCTGTGAGAAGAGAGCCACTAAAGATCATCGGCAAAGAAACCAAAGAGCTGAGGAACAAGAAGGTTCACTTAGTCAAAGTGCAATGGAGTGGAGATCCGCGAGATTGTACTTGGGAAACTAAGGAGAGCATTCAGAAAGCCTATCCTAAGTGTCGAGTAGATATCTCTGATTGACTCCGGTGCAAGGTACATTTAACATACTTTGCATTACCAATTAGTTCTCTACTTTGTTGTTATTTTCTTTCCATGGATGTGCACTTTTAATTCTATAGTCTGCTTAATTTAAAAAGAGTGTATGAATTAATTTGTATGATTTTGAAAAGTTAAAAACAAATTGATTGTTGTTTGTGTTGTGTGATAGTAGATTTGATTAATTAAAATTATTGAAACGATAGTTAATTTAATCAATAATAGAATGAATGGTAGAATTTATTCGATTAAATCACACATTGAACTGATTAGAAAATAGATAGAAATATATACTTGTGCATTATATATGTTTGAACAGGTAATTGGATAGCTGTTGAGTAAAGAATTTATTTGCGTGCCTGAAAATAGGTAAACCTTAATGAGTTGGATGCGAAATATTATTATATCAACTCCTGTGAATGCCATTGGATGCGGAGTGCTGGTTGTTCTGTGTGTAATCATAAACGTCGCCATAGGATAGTAACAATTAATTTTGAACTACATTACATGGCATACTTCTTGAAGATAGACATACTTCATCATATACCACATAAGCATTTGGAGCTTGTGTGACGAGGTGGAAGATTTACCATACGAGCGAGAGGCTTGTATGGCGATGACTATATTTTACAGGTTGAACTGATGACTGATATAACCATATAAAATTGTAACGATAAAATTGCCAGATTAATAAAAACCCCACACGGGTCTGGAGTTGACAATAATCACGTCTCTCTAGTCATTAGATACGGCACATGGATTATTTATTTCCCACACTGCACGAGGTGACGAGGATTTATCCTCTGGAGCAATTAAAATACACACTCCCTCAGGCTTTGACAGGGTGACGAGAATTTATTCTCTGGAGTTATTATCTATACACGTTCCCCTGTAAACACTAGAATATATCACTATAAATATGTGTATGCTTTATAGGATTTATTGGGTACCTAATACAGCCCAATAAATTTCCAAACCCCTCCCCGTACAAAGGAGGTTATGGCGAAATTTTTCCAAAATTCCAGGTGTTAGCCAAATTTTTGAAGAATTTGAAGATTCTCAGAAATTGAAAAGTTGGAGAACGGAAGCCAGATTGAACGTAAGGTCGATTAATCAAACCACTTTTGACTTTGTTCCTTTTCGGTGATGAAAAGTTTTAAGTGGGGGAGATTGTAACGACCCGGAAAATCTGAACCAATTTAAAAATTTTAAATTGGCTATTTTAGCAGATTTTAAAATATTTAAAATAAATATTTTAAATAATAGCAATGAAAAGTGAGTTTGAATCGACGTTTGAAAATAAATATAATTAATTCTAATTATAAACAAGGCCTGAAATGGTGCAGTAGTTTCAAAATTTGAGTTCAAACTTTGACTAACCGTACCGGGTGCAAAACAAAACGTATTTGAGTGAAACAAAAAATATTTAAATCTGTTAGTGAATACCTTTCTAGTGAATCTGAAAAATCAAAGTTTCATAGCGGGAAGCAAAAGTTATGGCCAAATGAATTTTCTGAAAGGTCGCTATGGACATTATATAGCCCGTGAAAATGGCCATTTTGCAAACGACCTCGGAATTCGACGAAACCACTTTTGCTGGATCCGGGATATCAAACTATTGCTAGGTTTCAAATTTCATATTTTTTGAAGCTAATATGTGAGCGTGGCAAAGGAAAATGTGTTTTGGTCAATTATAGTTAAATTGGATCGACCAGAAATGGGTCATTTTTCAAACGGTCTCAGAATTCAACGAAACTAGTTTTGTTGGGACCGTATCGTCAAAACATAGCTAGATTTATTTTTCGGGAATTTTTAGAATCAGTATGTTGCCCTGGCAAATTGAAATGTACGTTCAAATCAAATATTGAATGTTTTATACTTTAATTTGAAGGAAAACTGACTGAACCAGTCGAATGGGCCTACGAAACATGTCCCAATGTGTTCGGAATGGGGGTAAAACGCAAGGGAGGACAGTCGTTAGGTTCGGATTGGAGGTCGAGTAAAAAAAACCCCTTTTAAAAGCTCCTGGGCAATCAAATTATTCCTTTCATAATTTTAAAAATATAAAAAAATCGAAAAACCCTTTTATTCCCCTCGATCTCGACGGCGGGTAGCCTTCAAACGTTCCCGACGACTTTCCCGCCGCCTCAGCCAACGCCAGCCTCCGCCACCACCCAGAATCGAAAGGCCTCTCCTCCCACTTCAAATCTGCACCGACCTTGCCTCCTGCCATCACCCCATCGTCGAGAACGAGCCCCTCAAAGGCGCCGACTTGCGAGCGCCGCCACGTCGGATTCCGACCACCGAACTGCCTCCAACCACCACGCGCTTGAAGAACTTTCCACCCACTTCGACGTCATACGACCCGATCCCGACGAAGTGCTACGGATTTGAGTGAAAATCCAAACCCTCGTTTGAAGAAATAAAGGAGGTATACGGCTTGAATTTTCTGAATTAAAAATAACACTTTTTAGTGTTGCAAACTTTGAAAAATCATATCTTTTTCGTGTATCAATGAAATTCGATGAAATAAGAAATATCGTGACCGTGAGGACGTCTTCTACATTCTAGAAGGGACCGCATATTTTTTTGAGCCTTCTGCTATTTTTGATGGAGTGGAACCCAATGTGAGATTTCTAATTTATAAACGATATGGAAAACGACGATGTATAAATTATATAGTCGATGTATGAGTTATATAAGTGTTGTACACCTCTTGTATAAGCGTTGTATAAGTTGTACGTTCGATATATAAGTTATATATGCGTTGTAAAAATAATATATGTGTTGATTAAAAGTGAAATGCTTATATATAAATATATATATATATATACGCCCCTCGTCCACAAACCATGGATGATATTTATTGGTTGTGATTGGTGTGAAAATTGATTAATAGCGAATGGTTGATTAGAATTGGTTGTGGCTGAAATTGATTGATTATGGTTGAAAAATACCCATTTGTGGTTGAGAATTATTTGGTTGAAACCACATAGGATTAGTTTGTGGAAATGAAAAAAATATACATGCCGCCTGCGTGCGAACTAGATGCATGATTCCCCATTGTCAAAAGCTGCGAGGCTTTAAGGTAGAGCGAGGAGCCGTACTAGGGACGGTCCCGGTTTTAACTACCATGCCATTATGCTGCCGAAATTTAGAATAATATTCATGTGTTAGAATTATTTTCATGTGTTGAAACTATGTTCGTGTGTTGAATGGAAATTCATCTATTTAACGACATTCATGTTTTGCAATAAAAATCACCTTTTTATCTATATATATAAACTATAGAAAACCTTCATGTGTTGAATTGAAATTCATTCGTTGAATAGAAATTCATGTGTTGAATGGTATTCGTGTTTTAAATATAAAAATCACCTTTTATCTATATATATAAACTATAGAAAACCTTCATGTGTTGAATTGAAATTCATTCGTTGAACAGAAATTCATGTATTGAATGGTATTCGTGTTTTAAATATAAAAATCACCTTTTTATCTATATGTATAAACTATAGAAAACCTTCATGTGTTGAATTGAAATTCATTCGTTGAATATAAATTCATGTGCTGAATGGTATTCGTGTTTTAAATATAAAAATCACCTTTTTATCTATATATATAAACTTTAGAAAACCTTCATGTGTTGAATCGAAATTCATTTGTTAAACTGAAATTCATGTGTTGAATGGTATTCATATTTTGAAAGAAATTGTTTTATAATAAAAATCCTATTTTTATCATCAATATGAACTATATAAAATAATCTGGATTTGAAATAAATTGTTTTATAATAAAAATCCTATTTTTATCACCTATATTAACTATATAAAATAGTCCTGTTTTGAAATAAATCGTTTTACAATAAAAATCACATTTTTACTATATACATGAATTGTTAAAAATAGTGAAGTGCCGAAGTGAATGTATGTTGGATAAAAATATCATTTTTATCAAATGTATGAAAAGAATATAGCTTTGAAATCAAAGAATCGATATATATATATATATATATATATATATATATATAAATTGAATTGAAATATATCGAATAACGAAGCTGCAGTTCGTGTTTTGAAACTGTGATTTCAAACGATTAGTGCGGGAGATCCGACCATCGGATTTTCCCGAAACCGAAACCGTTGGGTTCGCTTTGGAAATACCTTTCCAACGACACCAACTTTGTAAAGATCCAACGGTTGGATTGTCTGGAATGTTTAATTCAAATCTAAAGAAAAACAGCGCAAGAATCGATTATATATATATATATATATATATATAAATATATTTAATCGAATAACGACGCTGCAATTCGTATTTTGAAATCGAAACTTCAAACAATTATACCGGGAGATCCGACCGTCCGATTTTCCCGAAACTGGAACCATTGGATTCGTTTTGAAAAGATCTTTCTAATTATATAAATTTTGTGAAGATCCAACGGTTAGATTTTTAGATATGTGTAAATTAAATCTGAAGAAAAACAGCGCCACGGCCGCATTATGGCCCGAAGCGTCGTTTTGAATAAATTGGCTATTTTAAAATAAATAAAAATAGCGATAAATCATTATAAAATATTATAAACGATATGGATGTGAAATTTAGAAACTAACTGAAGGTTGGCTAAGTCGAATGGTTTCCTGGGTGTTGATCTGATGTTGGTTTCGGCCTTCGGGGTTAATATTTGGGAAATCGTTCTCTTACTGATTTACGGTTAGCGACTAATGAATTGAAATGATGCGTATGTGTGTTTGTGTTGCACTTGTTTATTATATACGCGAGTTGCTCAGAAAGACCGGGTTTATCCCATTCTGAATAACTGAATCGATGATAAGAAATCGAAGATGAAGACGGTGGTCGAAGACCGGAGATCTTCACCTCGTTTGGATGGTAACTGATGTCCTGATTGGGAGGCATCCCGAAATATGGATAATGAGTGGTTATCATCCAGACGTACGTGGTGATCGATGGGTTTGCGAGGTATATAGTGCCTTCGGTTTCGTTCCGACCCAGAACGGACTTGTAAATGGATTGTGTGTCTGACATTGGAATTTATTCTATGTGATTGATAGCCATCAGTTGCATGGTGTGAATTGCCTATGTAACATGCTAAGATGCAGTGATCAGGGCTTCTGTTGAAAAACAAAGTCTTGTGATTGATGATCAAAGCACTGCCTGTGTGGCGTAGCTTTGTGTGTAACGTGAATTCGCGAGCCTCACACCCCGGTATGAACCAGAAATGGGAGAAGGACCTCAGGGAGGGCATGCGTTTCTTTCTAGCTAGGAGTTGTGTCAGTGTTTTTACATGGCCTGACATTTTACTTATGTGGATGATGGATAGCAAGGCGCCTCGGATATATCGGTCGATTCGGGACAGATGGAGTAGTCATTCATTGGCTTACTCACGCCCCATAGGGCGGGGAAACGCAACATTCAGGAATTTTAATCTACATCGGTGGACCGATCCTGACGATCCAAAGGCTTGACTGAGTACTTGCTTGAGGGGCAGGCTAGAGCGTCTCGAATTCGGCAAGGACTATCTTTTGCCTTGGTTCATGACGGAAATCCAATTTCCAAATACGTAACTGTGCGGTTTTAATTGTATATATATATGGCGACATGATATATTGTACCCATGCCGTCTATGATTGATAGTTATGATTCGAAATTTTTTTGAAACATGTAAACACTAGTAATAATATCAAATTCTTTTGTTTTATTCGTATCAAGCATATTTTGACCGTTATAAGGTAAAAACTCTATCCTCCGGTTTGCGTTGCATTGTGTGATGAGAACTGAGTCTTATAATGACTTCATTTTTATAAAAAGCATTGCGATGTTTAAAAGAATTATTTGTTTTAAAGCACTGGCGATCCAAAGGAGTAAACCCGTTCCACGAAAGTGGCGTGGTCCTGTGATTAGCCATATTTCAAATGTGTTGAGTAGATTTCTCATACCAGTCCCATGACTGACTCGTAGTTTGTTTAACTTTCAAACTCGGGTGCCCCTTTTTCTACACGGGCAACCTTGTATTCAGGTTTAGCAGGCTCTTTCTGGATAGCTGGAGCTAAAGATGGATTTTATCATTTATCTCTTTTTATGCTGTTCAACTTCTATTGTACATTTGTTTGTTTCCGCTGTAGACATTTACGTATAGCTGAACTATATTTGTACTAAGTATGATCATGTATACTGTGTAACTCTGATGATTACGTTTATCCAATATATTCTATTGTGCATTATCTGGTGTATTTATTAATTTCTGTTCTGCTATTATCTGTTTCTGTGTTATATTCCAAAGATTACCCTCACCACCGTCGGTACGGGGGTTGGGGTCGTCTCATAGATCTTGGAAATTCGGTTCTAACGCAATCATTTTTGTCAAATTCTGATATGATTTGTACAAGTTATCACGGTTTAAATTTTGATTACATTTAATATAGGATAACTAAATTAATTAATTAATAATTTACCATCCCCTAACAAACTCTTCTTCTACACATTTGTCTCCAGGAATAAGGCCGCCTCCTTGAACCCAACTTCGAAGTCTAGGGCTCGAAATTGCCCTCCATCCGTCGCGCCGGAACCAGATCTGGGATGCTCACGACGTCAGCGTTCACTAGCTCCACCACTACCGGCAATAAGGGCGAACTCGCAGCCCCCTATCCTCTTGATTTGCATGAGAGCGTGAAGGGTTTGTGACCCGAATTTGAGCGATTCACGATACAAAAACTAATCTCCATCGTTGATCCTCTAGAATACGACAAGCTCTTCAATTTTGTCTTTGAAAATTTCTGTAATTGTTTAGTGGATTGGAAGATTCAAGAGGAAGAGTATGGGATGATTTATTTCGTCCAGTTAATTAGTGGCAGCTGGTTATTTCATCGTTAAGTGTGTTTTAAAGTCAGAAACGGGCCGGAGTCCAAATCAGGCCTGCTCATTGCCTAACAACTAGTTTTGACGCCTTCTGAATGCAATGGGACTAATGGCGAAGCCCAATTCTGAAGTCTATAACGGTTTCACCTAAATGTAATATTTTAAAATAAACAATGTACAAATTCCAACGTATATTTATCGGGGCCACATACTGACTCTAAAAATTCCAGAAAAGTTAATCTAGCTATGTTTTGATGATACGGTCCTAACAAAATTAATTTCGTCAAATTTGGAGACCGTTTGAAAAATGGCCATTTTCTGGTCGATCCAAATTGACTGAAATCGACAAAACACATTTTCTTTTGCCACGCTCACATATTGATTCCAAGAATTATGAAAATTGGAATCTAGTTATAATTTGACATTCCAGATCCAACCAAAGTGGTTTCGTCGAAAATGGAGGTCGTTTGCAAAACGGCTATTTATATGGGCTATATAATATATTAAATTTTATAGCGACTATTCTGAAAATTCAACTGACCATAACTTTTATTCTCGCTATGAAATTTCAATTTTTCGGATTCGTTGGAAAGATATTTTTAAACAGATTCTAATTTTTTTGGTTTCACTAAAATCCAGTTTCTTTTGCATCTTATATACTCAGTCAAAGTTCGAATTCAAATTTACAAACTACTGCGTTATTTCTAATTCCTTTCATAATTAAAATAAATATATTCGTTCTAACTTCGATTTAAATAAATTTTTAATCGTTATTATTTAAAATAAATTATTTTAACTATTTAAAATTAAATAAAATAGCCAAAATAAAAAAATTAAATTGGTTCCAAAATTCGGGTTGTTACGACATGCCTTATAGGAAGGCCAGATTGATGCGGAGGGAAATGAGGACCATACGCAGTAAAGGAAATGGGATGGGGTATATTTTACCCAAGTGAGCGAACGGTTTAGTTTTATTTTCTTCTTTCTGCTCTACGAAACAAAGGGGACATTTAAACTATTCTCTTCTCTCCTTTTTTTGGGAACTCATGCCACATTAGGAATTTCTCAAGACACAGTTTTTCTTTCCATCCTTTTACCTCTCTCCCACTTCTTCTCACGCTACTTCTCACATAAAACCCACTCGACCATGCATGCCAACATCTTTTTATTTTTTTATTTTAATTAATGAGTTGCAAGAGCAACATGTAGTGAAGACAGAATGAAAAATGGGTCTCCCCTCTCTCCCGTTATTCCCATTTTTGTCCCAAAATTTTTCTTTTTCTTCCTTTTTTTAATATAAAGAAGCAGACGGTTTGCAGAGGAAAGGGGAAGAGGCGTGCGACAACTAGAGGAGATGTTTAGCGAGATGATGGTGGCGGACACGGGCTGCTAAGGCAGGTGGCGGTACGGTGGTGGTGGCTGCTAGGACTATGGTGGCGGTTGAGGTAAAAGGGAAGGTCGGAGGGCAGAAAATGGACATGAGGACATCGCAAATGGGTAAAGGTGGTGATTTCGTGAGGTGCTTCAGCGATTGGTGAAGTGGTGGCATGAGAATGGTACAATGTGAGTTATGGGATGGAGAAGTTTCTTCAAAGAAATGACGCTGAGGAGAAAACAACAGGAAGGAGCTGAAGCGCGTTGAAAGGGAGGCGTGCAAGTGAAGAAATGATGCGATAAGAAAAATATGCGGATACTTTTTAATCTGATTTTTAAAAAGGGTAGTTTTGTTTCTCCATAGCAAGGACACTTGGCACACAAATACCATGCATGAAGACACTTGTTTCTCCACCCAACAATGACAAATAATAACCCTTATTTATTTGTCCATAAAATTTAAATTTTACTACATATATGTAAGGAACCATTTTGTAGTGCAAATGTGTGACCAACTTCAATTTTCTATAAGTGATTACCTAATCAAAATGTTTACAACTTATTTATATCCAAAATAAATAAATAAATAAAAGTACATATAATCAATAAGTAAACCGAAAATGAAATTTATATCTTTTAAAATAAATTTATATTTAAACACCATAATTTGTCGAGATATATTTCACAAAATAATATTACTTAAAATGTATATATATAAACACATATCTCGTCCCATATTAAATAACAAAATTTAAATATTTATAAATTCATGTCTTTGTAATATAATTATTCTAAATATTTGGAATATTTGTAAAACCTTATATGTTATCATTATAATTTACAAAATCTTATTTTTATAATCCTTCAAGTACTATTAATATCAAAATCTATTCATTTATATCTTATACTAATAAATAGCATCTTACATCTTAATAATCAACTAGATTTGTAAGATCCTACATTACATTTTAAACAATCAATTTTTTTTTCCAAAATAATATCTTCACTACAAAAATCTTATAAATTACATGTACCTTAAAATAAGTTTTATTACAAAATCTATATTTATAAACATACAAGAAATTTATTTAAGAATTGTTTAAATCAAAATTTATATTTAACACTTAGTTAAATCAAATTTGCACTTAGAAAATTCAAAAAAATTATAATTCAAACGTTGAAAATTTTGGATCGTTACAGTATTCCTGTCTGTGAACGGATGACCTTTGACATTACCTTCTTTTAAGTGGAAGGTTCATATTAAATGAATTAGATTATATCATTTGTTATATATGCATAAAAATAACCATTTGGTTGCTCGGGACAATATAAAAGGAAAGATGTAGTGCAGTGAATTGGATCACGAGTAAACATTCCAAAATTCACACACTTATGTGTGGTTGATAAGGAATTAATCGTTCTTTTTGTTTATGTTCATATGTAATTTGTGTTCATCCATTCATCTATATTTATTTTATATTTGCATTTGTTTGTTTAAGTTCAAATCAGTCAAAACTTGCTTATGCATGTTCCCATATTGTTTAAATTATCCATGATTGAAGCAAATTAAATATTCTGTTCAATTTAAGCTTGTATTTTCATAGAACCAATGTTTGAATAAAGTTATCATTTTAATTAATAATAAATTATAAATTTATTTATGAATTGAGTCAATAATAATGAGATTCAATTTATTTTATTAACTAATCATAATTGAGTTAATTATGAAATCAAGAAATGAATTGGAATTTCACAATTTCGTTGTTCATTTTTATCAAGGATAATTGAATTTAATTATTTACTATATAATTGATTGAAAATATATAATCAACTTAGTTAATGATATTTGAATTTTAATAACTATTAAAAAACGATGTTGTAAGGTTGATAATCATTTTAATGAATGATGCCTTAGTTTCAATCTCATACTTCAACCAATGAGATTCTGAATTTATTGGTCTATTTTTATTCACTTTTAAAAGGAAATTGAATTAAATTAAATTAATGAATAAAAACTAATCACATTGACTGTATAATAAGGATTTCAAGAATTATTAACCGATTTATAAAAGGTTTTTTAAAACTTAACTAATTTTACAAAGGTTTGTAAATAATCAATTTATTGATTTTGAAAGACCATAAATATGATCAACTATCTTTTAGGATAATTAATGTTGTTTTAAAAATTTATAAACGAAATTTTGTATCTAGTTTATCTTCTATTTGAAAATATTAAAATGGATTTTTAAAATTATAAATGGAGATTTATATATTTGTCCTTCAGGAAAATAAATATTTGTTTTAAGGATATTGTTGAAGGCAAAAACTGTCGTAAACACCAAAGATTCCTATTACTAGGAATAGTTAATTTGGTCGCAAGACTAAGTGAGAGAAAGCGGTAAATAACACGATAATTTATAGTGGTTCGGCCGCGGATTAGGCCTACGTCCACTTTGGAAGGATGTTGAACTTTTTTAATCACTTAATAATTACAAGGTTGAGCCATGCTCATTACGTTCACTTTTATAATTGCCATATGCTAGGTATTTGGGAAAAAGAATATTTAATTCTCCTTCTTCCTCAAAGAGGAGATGCCATTAATGGAGTTCATGAAACTCTAGGAAGGTCTCAAGTGAAGAAAATCCAACCCCTTTGAAGTGTGAGGCCATGGGCTATTTATAGGAGTGGGAGCAGGTAGAAATAGGTAGGATTAGGTATAAATAGGGGACCACTTGCAGAATTTCAAACCAACCACCTGTGTGCCTCCGAATTTCGAACCCAGGTACGGATTTGAAATTTCGAGCCCTCTAGGTTTGAAATTTCGAACCTGCAGAGTTCGAAATTTCGAACCCTGGCGCGGGTGAGAAATCTCGCTCACGTTGGATTCAGAATCTTGAACCCAGCCATGGGTGCGAGATTTCGCACCCGCTGGGCTCGAGACCTCGCATCCACTGGGTTCGAAATTTCGAACCCAGCATGGGTGCGAGATTTCGCACCCGGCTGGGTGCGAATTCCGCGTCATGCCTAGCGCGAAGTCCTTACGAGGGGCGCAGGATCCCGGGACCGGGTGGTCGAGGCTCGTAACTCCTACGGGATCTGAGGCCTTGGTTCATGGATATCTTCTAGATGCCGTGAGGTTACAAGCAGTGTAGTCCCTTCCTAATCCTGTTTCCTTCACTCTTGTGTGTCCCTTTTCGGCCCCAGCTTCACGAGGTACGTTGGGATAAGCGTGTCTGATGCTCTCCTGGGAACTGGACCAAAAAGCTGATTAACAGATATTAAAGCATTTAAATTTCATTTATTATCCTTTTTGGATAAATAATATCGTTTAGATCATATAAACAATAGTTTTAAATAAGAATGTCCCTTTGAATAGAAATGTTTTGAAGTTTAATCTTAGTGTGAAGTGTGTTGGGTCCTATCGAAATCGATGTCTTAGATTACATTGGTTTCAACTTTTCTTTCAACATACTTAGAATTATAATCTCCTCTTTAAAACTAGTATTTTAAAGAATTATGTTAAAAAGGTTTTCTTTCAAACATCTAAAATGTGGAAACCAAGCATAAGTTCGAGTTCTGAAGTTAAAGGTTTCTGATACAGATATGAAAAGAAATTTCCATAAAGCTTATATGGAAAATATTTTGTTATACTCTTATCATCAGATGCCAAAGTATAAAAACTTTCCCCTATCTCGAAGTTCGAAAACATTGTCCAAACGATGCCTAGGGTTAACACTACCTCAACTTGGATAACTTTATTTTTAATAGGGGATATTATAAGTTTGAGATTAACAAATATTAATAAGGAAATGTGATTTTATTTCCATATACGATCATTTTTAAATATTCTTAATGGTTGATTTAACAACTATTAGTTCAGCTTTCTCGAGTTTCATCATCAAGTCAAAATAATTTGTTTATCTTTGAGCACTGTTATCCTTTGTTTGGAATAGATGAACCAAAAGAGCGAGCGGAAGTCAAGCTATGTGGGGTTGCTCCCATTAGGGTATTATCCCATCTACTCAAGGTTGGATTCAAGTGTGTACGCGCGTAGAGTTGAAATACTCAGATTCTTGAGTTTTATACTGGGTCCGACTTGAACGTTTTCGAGAGCTATCGGAGTTCTAAGTGTATTATATAGGTATACATTTGGCCAAGAGAATGCACTATCCTATCATTATTTGTTGGAAAATTTCTCATTCTATTCCTTTGATTCTGAATTTTTGTGTTTTCCTATTTTAATTGCATTGAAAAGATAAAAACCTTCGCGATGTTTAATTATTTGTATCCATGGTGCGATTAGGTGTTGTTGTAAGTGGTCTAGTCCGCAGTAAGCGGTGCATCCAAGTACTTTGGAAAATTTACTTTTTTTGTTCGATCCAAATTTTTCGATTAGTTTCTTTATTTCCATCGAGGAGTGTCGTGCACTCTTCTCAATGGGTTGTTGTTATATTATTACTTTTATGTTGGTAAATTTTACATATGACACCCTTTCCTTTTTTTTAGTTTGATGCTTATTCATATATGTTCTTGTGAGGTAAAATCCTATTCCACGATCAGCGGCATGGTCTCATAGAATTATTATATTTATCCTTTAACTTGAATTTTCTCGTACAGGTATTCCAGACTGATCCATATATCATTTCATTATAATGTTCAGGTCAGACTGAGCTTGTTTTCAGATTATCTTCTATTTGATGTGGAGCTCATGGAGTAGAGTTGGAAGTTTGTCTGTCGTATTATTTTATTTTCAATGTATTTTATTTTATCTATGCATTTGTAAGGTCAGATTATTATAATTGTCCAACTGATAGGATTTGTAATCGTTCGAATTTTCGTACTATCTGAGTTGACTAAATACACCACACGTCCAACCCAAATTGCACAGAAATACGAATCATTATGAAATAAAGAAGAAAAAGATAGAAGAAGAACAGAAATAACAACAACACAGAGTCTCACATCGCAGCGGAATAAAACATAATATATAAATAATCACTTTCGAAATACAACTGTATTTGAACTTACATACATCATCAGAGTATATCACAAATACAACATAGCGGAATAAACTCTAAATATCTAACACTGTAGACTCCTGGTCCAAGCTCCTTTAGGTAAATCTTTAAAATCTTGAACTACTTGATTGCCCGTACAAGTTTGGGCACCCAATAGTTCAGGGAAAACATAGAAAATAAATTCTGGGTCAGTCATGGGACTTGTATGAGTAAAAAATTTAAAACAGTTTGATAAAATAAACTATGTCTCATAAGACCATGCCATATAACACATAATGGGTTTTTCCCTTATCAGAATCTAAAATAATCTTTATATCAAAATTCTTCTGATGTTATAATAGTATCTATCAACCACATCTAAATAATCATTAAGCAGAATGCTTGCATCTCATGCTCTACGTACATAGTATATATAAAAACCGCGAGCAGTTATTGGATAATGGATTTCCAACTACGACAAGGTATGGAACCACCTTCCGGTAACGTATCTCTAGAGGGGATACACTGGGTTAATAAGAACATTTTGTAACCCGATCACACATGGCCAACCACTCATTTTGCTTGAGTGTATAGAATGTATATCACCAATGGTTGGGGTCAGCAACTGTTTCCTGAAAGGGACAGCATTGATAGATTAAAGAAGGAAATAAAATTTTCTCTAGATAAGTGATAATACACCCTAATTGGGAGCTACCCACTTAGCTATGTTGCCTGCCCGATTTTTGTCATTTCCCAGTTGTTGAGGCCTGAGACTTTGATTAATTACCTTTCATTGATAGCACAATCACTTTGAATGCCAAATTGTCAATTCTTTTAATCATTAACTAATTTGTGCAAATATATTCTGGATATTATGCTAAGAGAATAAATTCTCCGCCACCATATATATTTATACAGACCAACATATGCGATCATTGGAAATACTTTGTTAGAAATTCGTCCATACACGTTCATTTTGGGACTGAACGAAACCGAAGGCACAATTTCCATTAATCCATCTTAGGAAATCTAGGATAAACCTAAAAATCCCTGGCACCTTACTTGGTCTTCGATTATCTTCATATAATCTAATTCGTAATGCTACTGCCAATACGGAGTGGTACTCGGATAATAATCCAACCAGTCTCTCAATATTGACAACGGTAGTGGTCAATACCTCGATAGTCAGTTATTTAACTATCGAAGAAAAACAAACATTCATTCAAAGCATCTAACAATCACTAGGCCCCTTAAATAATATTTCATTAATTATATCACTTCTCCGTTTTCTTATTAATATTTGTTGACCTGATATTTTTAACAATCATCTTGGCCTCTTACGCTATTTGGAAAACATTTTCATATATCGCTTTCTTTTATTTTCTATACATAGAAAATATCTTCTATTTATGATTGGAATTAATTTCCATTATTTCTCTTCCTCGAACTAATTTATTTCTATACTTAGGAAATATTCGTTGTACTTCCAAAATTCCACTTACTTGGTTAAAACGAATGTTATGTAAAACATCGTTACAACAACCCAAAATACTGCATTCAACTAAATCTTATTCAAACATTTATCTTCAAGACTAAATCTTATCGGCTAATTATGAAATCAATCAAGTTGGGGTATAACTACCTCTCAGACCTTGACTGAATAACATCTTTAATCTCAAAACAGACAAGACCATCGATCTTGAAAAACCAACATCATATAAAACCAATTATCCCCTTTGTAAATAACATGTAACGTTCTCTGTCTATTTTTTCCATATTTTCATTTATAGATTTCCTTTTTGTTTACAATATTCTATTTTAAGTTCGTTTCCTTATCGAATTATAATATATCAATATATTGGTTTCTAATGATCAAATTTTCTTAAAAATATTCTAACTCCTTAAATTTCCAGAAAATATTCGCCGGTGCCTCCTTTGTACCGGTCAATAGCTCAAACCTCAATTCGCCTCTTTAGGTCCTTTCCATTTAAAAAGAAAATCAAAAAGCCAAGCGGCTTGCCGATTCGGCGCATAAAAACTCATATGGAATTTAAACGTGTACCTTTTTATCGGGCAATCGAATTATAATCTACAAACACTTCTTTCCATACCTATTTAACATATATGCGTCCATTTCCAATTTATTCCAACTCAATCCAATCATTTTTAACACAATTTGCTAATTTATTCTTTAGTTAGCTCTTTTGCCAATTCCACTTTTTTTATAGAACATATCACGTTCATATACAATTTTTGTTTGCTTATAAACTAATCAAATTCCATTTTCAATTCATGTTTCATATTCGATTTCGAATGTGAACTCACCATTTCAAATTACTTAACCAAAACCAAATTTCGTATCAAAACTCAATTAACTAAGTATTCTTCAATTTATTAAATTCTATTCAATTATTAAAAATCATATTATTATTTTCAAAAATCAGATCACTTACTCCACTTGAGTTCATATTTATTTTATATCACAAATCTGGATTTTTCTAATGAAAATTCGTATTTTTATTTACATAAAATCCTTTTATTTATTTAAATAAACCGTTATAGTTTTATAACGGTTATGGCGATGTTTTTTTTGAAAATTTGATTTTGACTTAACTCAAAATCTATAGACGAAGCCTAAAATTTTCTTTTCCATTGGAAACATATTATCAAATTGGTCCTGATGATTCTTGTTTCAAAGAATTCCGACTTAAATTGAGTCTTATATACTCAATTGAAGTTTGAAACGACAAATTATGAACTGCCGCGCTACGGCGAGTTCATTTTAAATCATATTTAAATATAAACATTTAAACTTCATTTAATTTAAATTTCAATCCCATTATAATATATGTTTTAATATATATTTAATCTAGTTTTCAAATTCAACTTAATATTTCTGATCTTTAATTATCGATTTTTCATAACTCGATTATAAATTTATCTATAACTCAATTTGTTATATTAAATTCCAATTCCCTTTATAAATAAATTATTCATATAATTCGATATAATCGAATTATAATTATAAATTATTACATTTATCTCAATTTCATTTATATTCTGAATTCCGGAATAACATCCGTCATCCCCTTTTTGAAACGATTTCCAATTCATTTTTAAATTCATACTTGATTTTAAACTTCTAAATTATCTAATGATAATTTATCCACTTAATTTATAAACATCGTTTACAAATTTAACTTCCTTGTTTTATAATTTAAAACAAGTTTCCATTTCAAATCCATTTGAAACCCAATTCCAATTCTGGAATATTTTATTGATTATAACTTATATATATATATACACACACACACATACATATATACACACATATATATATATATATATATATGTAACAACCCGGAAAATCCGAACAAATTTAATTTTTTTATTTTGGCAATTTTAACGAATTTTGAATATTTAAAATGATTTATTTTAAATAATTATGATGAGAAATTTATTTTGAATAGAATTAGAGCGTATATATTTATTTGAATCGACGTTAGAATATAAATATTTGTTTTAATCATAAAAGGAATTGAAAATGGCGCGGTAGTTTGAAAATTCGATTTCAAATTTCAAATGAATGTAGAGGATTCAAAATAAACCGGATTTTAGCAAAACCAAAAATATTAGAATCTATTTGAAAATATCTTTCCAACAAATCCAAAAATCAAAATTTCATAGTGGGAATAAAAAGTTATGCCCAGTTGAAAATTCAGAATAGTCGGTATGGAAATATAGCCCTTAAAAATGGAAATTTTGCAAACGACCTCCGTTTTTGATGAAACTGCTTTTGTTGGATCCGGAATGTCAAGTTATTGCTAGATTCCAATTTTCATAATTTTTCGAATCAATATGTGAGCGTGGCACAAGAAAACGTGTTTTGACAGTTTTAGTCAATTTAGATCGACCAGAAAATGGCCATTTTTCAAACGGTCTCCAAATTTGGTGAAACTAATTTTGTTAGGACCGCATCATTGATATGAAGCTAGAAATAATTTTTCTAGAATTTTTTGAGTCCGTATGTGACCCCAGTAAATTGAAATGCACGTTCAAATTCAATATATAGATTTATAATTTGTTTTTGATGGAAACTAATCGAAACAGTCGAATTGGCTTACGGAATATATCCCATTGTGTTCGGAATAGGGGAAATTAGCTGGGAAGTATAGTTCTTGGATTTGATTTGGAAATGGAATAGAAAATCAACTGTTTGGAAATAAAAATTAATTAAATATATATATTTATAGGAGGGTCAACCCTCCTTTCTCCAATCCATTATCGTTCAAACCCGAAATAAAGAAAAAGAAAAAGGGGGAAACCACGTCGCGCTCCACCTCCAGGCGGAGCACCGCCGTCGCGCCCCCACCTAAACGACGCCGCGCCTCCGCCTCAGGCCGTCACCCCCTCCCTTTCTCTCTCCCCTCCTCCTCCTTCAAACAACCCCCAAACCCACGAAATACGCAACTGCAGGCACCTCCAATCGAGCCTCCGACTGCTGCACCCTCCAGCCGCCTCCCCGACCCCGAGCGCCGCCTCCCTCTTCATCTTTTTCGACGTGAAAGCCCCCTTCCCGATTAAAGACTGTAAGTTTTTATTTTTTATTTTATCCTTTTCTTTTTAGTTGTTTATTTTATAAATAAAATAGGGGAATTAATTTATTAGAAAAATATATGATTTTTATATTATAGGAATAATAAAAATATGATTTTTATATTATATAGATAATAAATATTTGATCTTTATATATGTAGCGATAGGATAAAAACACGATTTTTAATTATGAAGTGACGATATAAAAATGTGATTTTTTTATCATATATATAGCAAAGTAAAAATATGATTTTTATCGTTTAAATGGCAATGTAAAAATGTGATTTTTATATATTCATTAGCGATAGAAAAATTGATTTTTATCTATATAGTAGTGGCATAAAAATGTGATTTTTATATATTCATTAGCGATAAAAAGATTTGATTTTTTATCTATATAGTAGCGGCATAAAAACGTGATTTTTATATATTCATTAGCGGTAGAACGATTCAATTTTTATCTATGTAGTAGCGATATAAAAATGTGATTTTTATCTATGTAGCGTTGTTATAAAAATATGAAACTATTTTTAGAAAGATAAAAATATAATTTTTGGCCTATGTATCCATACAAAGAAATAATGATTGATCGGTTAAAAATATAATTTTTAACGTAGGTATACTACATAGATCGACAAAGAAAGCACGGCGAAGTGGAACCCAAAGGTGAGAACTTCTCACTTTAATTTTATTTCTAGTTAAAATATATACTAGGATGTAGACGGTGCTTAGCAGCACCCGACTCCCGTCGTCCACAGACCATGGACGACTTGTTTATTTGTTTGATTTTGTTGTGAAAATTGATTGTGTGATGTGGAATGGAATAAAATATTTTATAGTTAAAAATAAAATTTTTAACGTGTATATGAATGAAATAAATATTTATAAAAAAATCGGATGATTTGTTTATGTACACACATTTGACTAATATTGATGGGACGATAAATTTTACACATCGCCCAACTGCACAAATAAAACCTGTGTTTGATTGTTTGAAACCCCACACGGGTGATGGGATGATATTTGACGTACACTAATCCCAACTGTTTAGTGATATGTCAGTCGATTGATCGATAGGCTGTTGTAAGCGTTAAATAATTTATATTTAATGCTTATGCAGTGTAGAATGCACTTTGGATGATGGTTGACTGAGTTTGATTATTGTTGTGTACATGTGTATATGAAATCCATATAAATCAAATTATATGGTAATTGACTATGTCTGATTCCAGTTCAGAAAGAATGAATATATTAAAATAACGAATATTTTAAAATAATATTCAGTAAAAGATCAAAATTTAATTTTGATGTCCGATTTGGGATGGACATGAAAATATTTAAATATATAAAGCCTAGTTGATTAGATTGACGCCATTTTGACGTGAACGATATTTATGTAGATTTTATTCATTTTTATAATGAATATCGAAAAGGAAATGATTTCGAAATATAATGTTTTGAAAATATTATCATTTATATATCGATGATATGGAATAATCAATTTTGATTTGAAATTGAATATGAAGTTGAAAGCGTTTTGAAAACGAATTTAAAACGATTTATAAAATACGTTATAAATGGAAATCGACGAAATATATAATATATATATATTATACATATAATGGCCTGAATAGAACGTGTCGCGTTGCGGTAGTTCGCAAATTTCGACCATTGACTTCGAACGGACATTACGGGAGATCCGACCGTCAAATTCTCCTAAAACTGAAACCGTTGGGTTCGTATCGAAAAGGGCTTTCTAATGAATATGAGAGATTTGAAATCTAACGGTTGGTTTTGAAATTATGTCCAAATCAAATTTGGAAAAGGTCGCTGTAAGTGCAGTTCGATGGCTGTTCATGGGAATCAACTGTTCGGGCCTTGTTAAAAATATTAAAAATATCAATAATTAGTGTAAACTATTGACAAATGATTTGGAAAGAACTGGGATGAAAAATTCCATGTTTGAAAGGATAGAAATATATTTTTATGAAAATGAACTAGTTATGAACTAGAATTATAATCCGATATTTTTAAATAAATAAATTGGATTTGAAATGGTTTTAAAATAACCGGAATTTCCAATATATGAATTGGAATGGATCGGAATCGAAATTACCTTCGGAATATTTCGATATTGGGTTTCGTGGTTATACGGATATTAAGGAGGAATTTGGAAGATATATATATATATATCATTATTCCAATACGATATTTGTTGGTTTCAGAATTCGAAATTGAATATAAGCCGATATATTTTCTATTCAGAGCCTTGTATTTAATATCAAATTGGATTTTGGGTTCGTCGTGAATGGTTTCTTTAATAATACTGTTCTTAAACCGAATGGAGTTAAGAAAATCAGAAACTAACTGGAGATTAGTTAAGCTGAATGATTTCCTGGGTATTGATCTAATGTTGGTTTCGGCCTTCGGGGTTAATACTTAGGGAATTGTTCTCTTAATAATTTACGGTCAGAGACTGATGGGATTTTGGGTTTGTTGTGAACTGTGTTTTTAACGACATTTGTTCTTTAACCCACTTTACAATGAAATGTGATTTGGAATTTATAAATCTTTTTATTAAGATTTAACGGGAATTTTCCAAAATAAGGTTTTCCAATTGAATATATTAAATTGGAATTGAATGGAATTCGATTGATAAAAATCAAAGTGAACTTCTATGGAGGAAGACTGTTAATACATATGGAATTTAAAAGGCTTTTCCGTTATTCCATTTATATTATTGGTCGGATATGGGAAATGATATCGATTATATATTGATTTGTTTTACTGTGAAGATTCCATAATTAATGGAATGTGAATTGGGTTTATCGTGAACGGTGTTTTAAAATAACATTTGTCCTTTAACCCGATTAATAATGGAATGAGATTTTGGGTTGTCGTCAATGGTATCTTTAATAATACTGTTCTTAGACCCAATGGAGTTGAGAAAATCAGAAACTAACTGGAGGTTAGTTAAGTTGAATGGTTTCCTGGGTATTGATCTGATGTTGGTTTCGGCCTTCGGGATTAATACTTAGGGAAATGTTCACGTGCTAATTTACGGTTAGAGGCCGATGGAATGAAATGTGATTTTGGGTTTATCGTGAACCGTGTTTTTAGTGACATTGGTTCTTTAAGCCAGTTAAAGATAGGATATGATTTCCCAAGTTAAATAATCATTAATATTGATTTTTGGGAAGATTAAAACCAAGTAGAGTTTTAATGAATCTTTAATTTCATTGAAATGATCGAGAATGGAGTATCACTAGTTTTGCTTCAAGCAATAGTTAAATCTTTGATTAGATTTGAACGTGAAATGGTAATTAATTTTACTGATAACACTGTGGTGTTAGATACGGAGTATTATCAGTTTTGCTCCATGGGATGAATAGGTTGGGATTGGGAAATTAAATAAATGATTACTTCGGTATGGTTCGCTAATCCTGACTAGTTTGGAAAACCGTAATATGGTTTGAATTGACATCCAAAGGAATATTAAAGAATAAATTTTAAAGAATTTATCTTTGATAAAATTAATGGGAACCTTTCCAAAAGTATGTGAATATTTGAATAAAAGGAAATTCAGAATTGGAATGGACGTATGTTATCTTTTTATAACACTTGTTAATTATATACGCGAGTTATTCGAAAAGGCCGGGTTTATACCCATTCTGAATATTCGACGATATGTCGACGATGAAGATGGTGGTTGAAGACCGCAGGTCTTCACATCGTTTGGATGACTACTAATGTCCTGATTGGGCTGTATACCCAAGCCGAGGTACTAAGTGGTGATCGTCCAGACGTACTTGGAGATTGACGGATATGCGAGGACCTCTCTCCTGTATTGGACATACGGGAGAGGAATAAGGTGCCTCCGGTTTCGTTCAAACTCAGAACGGAATTGTGAATGGATTGTGTGTCTGACACTAGATTTTATTCTGCGTTGATTGATTTCTATTAAATATATATATGTTTGGCAGCGGAGAATTTATTCTCTTGCTTAATGCCCTTCTCTGAGACGTACGAGCTCAGAGGTTATATATCGATAGATATCAGTCGCATGGCATGAATTGCCTGTGTAGCATGATGAGTTGCAGTAATCAAGGCTTTTGTTGAAAAGCAGAGTCTTGTGGTTGATGATCGAAGCACAGATTTGATACAGCGTAGCTTTGTGTATGGCGTTAATTCGCGAGCCTCACTCCTAGGTATGAGACAAGAACGGGATCGTGACTGCAAGGAGTGCACGATGTTTCTTTCTAGCTATGGGTGGTGTCAGCATTTTACAAGCCCTAACATTTATATTATTTTACCTATGTGGTTGTTGGATTGCGAGGCGCTTCGGTTATATCGGTCTCTTCGGAGCCGATGGATAGGTCCGATAGGACCGGGAAACGTGTGTTCAGGAATAACCAATCCTCAAACATAATGGAGGACCGGCCCTGAAGATCCAAGGGTTACCCAGAGTGTGTAGTCCTGAAGCATTTGCTAGAGTGTCTCAAAGTACTGAGGAGCCATCCCTAGCCTCGACTCATGATGGAAATCCAATTTCCAGTACATGACATGCAGTTTTATTTGTAGAGCCTTGTATGGCGACATAGTGTTATGGGGCATTATGCCGTCTATAATTGATACATTTATATTTGAAGTTGTTTTCATGCAATTTATACTATAATAGTATCAAAATGATTTGTTTTAAAATGTACCAAGCATGTTTGGCTACTATAAGGTAAAACTCTATCCTTCGGCTTGCGTTGCATTATGTGATGGGACCTGAGTCTTATAATAGCTTCATTTTTCCAAAAAGCGTTGCGCTGTTTATTCTATGCACTAGTATTCTTGGGAGGAAACCCGTTCCGTGTTATACAGCGTGGTCCCTTGAATTAATCTCTTTTAAAGTAAAGTTTTAAATAACTGTTTTAGTTCTCACACCAGTCACATGACTGACCTGGAGTTTATTGTTTTAACCTAAACTCTGGGTGCCCCCTATTTTTCATACGAGAAGCTAGTAGTTTTGGTTTTTCAGATTTATATTCACGGGATCCTGGTTTACAACTGGAACGATATTCGGAAAGCTCTGTATCCATATATTCCTTTCAGTTGTGTTTTGTATTATTTTCCGCTACTATGTAATGAATTGTAATCTCTGATATTTATCGAATGTATTTTATTTATTCATACTCTGGAATATTCTTGTATTCTGATGGAATTGTTGTAATTAACAATGAAATGTTCTTCTCTTTGTGTTCTGGTTCGTCTTGTCCTCAAAGCAATTCGTTCTTTCCTTCACAGGGAAGTTCGGGTCGCTACAATATATATATAGTGAATCTGTTTTCATATTTGAAATTTAAACTTCTATTTATATAATCCTAATATTTTTCTGAAATTATTTATTTAAATAAATTCGATCTAATCAAAATAGATTTATCGTTTCTCTATGAAACTAATTTCAATTTCTCTTTTTAAATTTACATCTGAATTTAGACTCCCAAATTATCCAAACGATAATTTTTCCATTTCAGTTACAAACACCGTTTATAAATTCACTTCAATTCCCTGCATTATTTAATTTATAAACATCATTTATACTTTCAACTTCAATTCCCCTCATTATCCAATGAAAATTATCCCATCTTATTTACAAACACCATTTATAAATTCACTTCCCACACTATCTACTTTATAAACATCGTTTATAATTTCAATACCTGTTTTTATTTTTCAGAACAAGTTAATATTTCCGCCCATTCGAAATTCAAATTATATTTTAGAAAAATATATTTTCCCTTTTTAAATCTCGAAACACCTTTTTACGATATTTTTGTATATCAATATTCAAGTACAGTGACATTCAAACAATAAAAAACACCCAATTATCAACCATAGATTTTCTAACACATCATATATGATAATATATATGAAAACAAACAAATAATAATATTTTTGAGGAATCCAGTTAGATCCTTCCAACCTGTTTTCCTGCATCCACAAACATTAGCCAACATTAATAATACGCATCCTACTTCGAGATAGGATATCATGGTATAGATGGTAATTGTATTATCCCGTAGTTTGAACGATTTAAATAATTAATTTATTTAAATTCTTTGACTAGTAATTTGGCAATTTAATGATTTCAATTAAGTTAAGTGGAATATTTAATTAAAATAAATAGTGGAGTAATAAATTATATTTTCGAAATGGTCCGAAATAAGTTGAATTGGTAATATTGTGTAAATTGGATATATTTAATTCAATTTAGAATGGAATCATAACAACAAATATATTATTTAAATGACAGCTGAATATGTTAATTTTAATATAATTATAATCGAGTTCGAAACAACGCGGTAGTTCGTAATTTAATTGTTTGAACTTCAACTGAGTGTACAGGATCTGTTATAAATCAGATTTCTTTGGAACAAGAAACATTGGAATCAGTTGAGCTATATTTTTCTAATAAAAAGGAAAAATAAGGATTTCGCTTTATAGATTGTAAGTTATGGCTAAACCAAATTTCCAAATAGTCGCTATGGAATCGTTTATAAACCATAACGATATGTTTAATTTTAATTAAATATTGGTTTCGAATTTGGACAAGACCTTTGAGACGCAGTTATAATTTAATTTATAGAATTTATCTTAAATTTTTAATTTGGACAACAAGATACTTTTTATTTAAAGTATTTTGCAACTTATATCAATGTTTTGGGGTTTCACATAATAAGCTAACATGCCTTTATTATTATATTTTTGGGATCGTGGCATGAATTATCCGTAGCAGGATCCATTGAATTGAATAACTTTTTTCCTTAGCAATGAAGTTTAGCAAAAAATAAAATAAAAGCACAAATATCACGCCCGCTATATAATGTATTGTCACCAACCTTTCACGCCAAGACTTAATTCATAAGTTAGAACGTCCTGTCTTTTCATTGCATTACTTAACCACTAAGTGTTTTACTCCTATATATCTATACATTGCGCAAGTACTGTCTCCCCTCTTTTCGGTGTAAAGATGACATTTCTTGATATACATACAAAGAGCACATGCCAAATGAACGCAGACAGAAAGTATAAACAAAGAAAACAATGCGTTTAGAAAGTAAAAACAAAGAAAAACAAAATAGTTACAGAATATCTGTGTGTGTGTGTATATATATATATATATATATATATATATATATATATTAGGATACCTTAGGTCCAAAGTCACTGAACTAAACGTGCCATGTCAAGGCTTGTCATCTTTTATGAGACAGCGAAGCTACTACTGGTAGAGGGTGTACGTGCTACAGCACTATGGGTGTGTTTGGCGCAAGCGGAAGTGGAGTATTTCAGTAAAGTATTACAGCGAAGTATTATAGCGGAGAATGGGAGTTAGCGGAGAATGCATTCGATGCGTTAAGCAGACCATTTGAGCGGAGAATGTTAATGGGGTGTTTAGTAGAATAGAAAATTTATAAGTTACTCCAATTCAGTTCAAACCAACTACATTACGTAGGGCACTTCGACACGATCGCAACGTAAAAAACGGCGTTTGAAACGAATCTCATTTGCACAAGTTATTAAATTTTAAAACCTATTAAAAACTAAATTAACTAATTAAATCAGTTAATTTACCTAATTTAAGCAAATGGAGGACCGCTCAGAGCTAACAGCTCACTTTTATTGCATTAGCAAAAAGGTCCTTTTTCATTCGTTTCCGTTTTGACATGTCGGACGCGTCAAAGCATTTCTTCCTCTGTCTGATGGAAAGAACAGGCCCTATGCCTTGGCTACGAAGGCTCCATATTCTATAAAAACCCGAGAGAAAAACCATTGCTACTTCTTCTTCAGAAAAATAGAGAAAGAAAGTAATTTACATCAAATTTAAATCTCCGCAAATTAATCCAATATCCATATAATTGGGATACTGACAGCAAGAACTTCAATTTCGTGCCCACTTCATTTGGATCGAACACCATATTTCTGTGTTGAGTTTTTACAGTAGCTCTATGGTTGTTTTGCATGAGGTGTAGTGGCGTCATTGTGGTCGAGCACGGAGTTGGATCTCTAGGGACGGGTAGCTTCAACTGGCGGAGGTTGACACGATTTCACGACGACAAATGTCACACATGTACTATGCATCGAAGCAGGTGGTGGTCGCCTCTGCATGGGCGAATACGAACTATTTATGTCGGTATGGATTGAAGTGGTGTGAGAACGAACGTGAGTGGGGAGTGGCGTTAGTACATGGGTTTAATAGTGTACTTACTATATAGTGTATACGTGAAGAACAGTGAGTACAGGCGATTGGCAAACAACATATGAGGAAACCGGCGGTGCATGAAAGTGGAGAAGTGGAAAGTATGGCCATGCGAAGGGTATAAAAGAAATCATAGACATGGGGTTCGAAAAATACTGGTATGTGATAGGTTTGGGTTTAATGAAGTTGGATTCTTGTATGTTGGAAGGATGGAATAAAATGCGGCATAAGTGTTGTAATGGTTCGGTTTACAGGAAGTTGCGAAAGTTTGGGTATGGAGATATGTGGAGTCGCATGCTACAGGTTGAGGAAGGCGGGTATTTCTTTGTTTGGGAAGGAAACATAGAATGGTGTAAACGCTGGAGCTTGCGGAAGTTCATGAGGGAAAAGATGGTATTTTGTTATTTTTAAAATGGAGTAGCGAACGGTGACAAAACTGAGAGACGTGCACAAATTTGGAGGAAGGTGATAATGTGTTGAAAAGGGGCAATAGATTTTTTTAAACCGACGGGCAAGAAGAAGTGGTGTAACTAGTAGAAGTGGTTATATATGGGGTAATGGGTCGACAAGGTAAGCCCATATATATAAAAAAAAGAAAGCAAGGCCCAATATAAAGAAATAAAGGAATGCTGCAAAAAGAATGGAATGGGACATGAACGAAGTCACCTACTTGGACTCGAGATTGTTGCCCAAGGATGTTATCGCCTACCACTTGATCTTGAGATACTGCATTGTTGATGGATGCTATTGCTATACGTTAATTCAAGTACACGATGCTCCACACTCGCAACAATGGGGTTCTGGATATCATTCAGGTGCTTGTGGGTTTATTATGGACGGACAATGTAATGCTGTTGGGTTGAAGAATATGCGGGCTAAAGTAGAAAATGTGTGAGGCTAATATTCCAATTGAAATAAGTTTAATTTAATTTAATAACTTGTTAACTTTTATATCTCATAACATGTACGTATGATGTCAGAGTTGCGAGCGGTCTGATCCTTTGGGGTCGTTTGATCACAAGCTACGTACTGGAACCTGTATAAAGGAATTTGGAGTCCATTAGGAATTATGGAAGATTTAAACGCTCGATTCAAACTGTCGACCATAAATCGTTATCCAACGGTTAACAACCACGGTGAGTAATCTCAATAACTCTGTCTAGTTTTATAATTTTATAAACGTTATTTAATATTGATAAAAATGGTTGAATGCTGTGTGTTATGGTTGTTTGGATGAATTGGTTAAAATAATATGTGCAGTTATTTATATAAATCATTGGTTGAATATGGATTCTATTAATTATTTATTTCATATTGATATGAAATAAATGTTGATTAACATCTGTGGATGCAGGGAAACAGGTTGGAGGAATCCAACTGGATTCCTCAACAACTATGTTATTGCTTTTCATATATTGTATTATATAATGTGACAAACAATCAGGTATTGATTATTGTGTGTTTGGGATGTTTGAAGAACATTTACATGAAATAATTGGTATTTAAATGCCATAAAATATATTCAAATATGTTGGAAAACAATTTGAGGTTTTAAAAAAAGGGAATTTCTATT
This sequence comes from Allium sativum, assembly GCA_030737875.1. Taxonomy (NCBI): domain Eukaryota; kingdom Viridiplantae; phylum Streptophyta; class Magnoliopsida; order Asparagales; family Amaryllidaceae; genus Allium; species Allium sativum. The sequence continues at coordinate 20,963,026 of JASFAX010000020.1, read as the reverse complement.
TTTAAAATAGAAATGAGATTTCGATAAACTAGAATAAAATAACTTGTTTAAATTATATAAAACAAGTAAGCTTGATTTATAAACGATATTTATAAATGAGATGAAATTATTGTCATTAAATAATTTGGAATTTATAAATTCGGAAATAAATTTAAAAAGGGAAATGGAAAAATCATTTGAAAGGAAAACAATGAAATGGTTTCGATATTCGAAATAAAAATAAGACTGAAATAAATCCGTAAGGATTTTAAAATTAGCATTCCATTATGTCGAATATATTAAAAATGATTATTCTTAAAAAATATATATAATGGAATTTAGGATTAGATGAGATAAATAAATATTTGGATTGATTATCGAATAGGAAATCGAGATTTAAATTATAACATAAAGTCAGTAGCCACCACCAGTCGCCCGCGTGCGAATCACGGGTCTCATCCTAGTTATAACTTTCAAAATGAGTTTATGGAATGAAATATGAGGTTGATTTTTTAAAATAACAAGATAAGTGGGATTTCAAAACTGTAATGATATTTTTTTTATTTAAATCAAGATTTGATTTAATAAAATGAGTCCAGATTCTATAGAAGGATAATATTCACATTATAAAGTGAATACTGATTTTAGAGCAAACGATTTGCAAGATTTAAATGGTTATAAAAGGAAATGATTTGGGTAAATAAGAAGTTAAGAACATTTGAAACTGACTAGAAATTAGTTATGTCGAATAGTTGTCTGAGGATCGATCTGATGTTGGTTTCGGCCTTCGGGGTTTATACATAGGGAATTGTTCTCTTAATGATTTACGGTTAGGGATTCGTGGATAGTGTTGCATGAATAAGGTATGGAAATGTTTTCCAGTGTTAATAGTGTGTATTTTCAAACTAGGGGAGTATAAAGAGTTGTGAATATACAGAAATGTTTTCCAAGAAAATCGTGAGAAGTAAAATGGATTTTAAGAAACAAATGGGAAATTGGGAAATGAAATGATGATTGATCGGTAAGATTTCCATTTGGGAATACGAATGTTGTTTGTACACATGTTTTTCTTTGATAGCTAAATCCCCGACTATTAAAGTTTTTGACCATTTTCGTTGTCGGTACGGAGAGACCGGAATCAGATTTATTATTTGAAAACACTCCATATGGGAATTATCGTTTCGATCAAATATATCGAAGACAATTGAAGACGGAGTTTAGACAAGGGTTATTCTGGTGATCCTAGGTAGAAATTGCCTAAGATGGATTTATAGAATATTTCCTTTGGTTTGTCCAGTCCCAGGACAACTTGAATGGACAAATGTCTGACAAAGTATATCTGGTAGATCACGTAAGTTGATCGTTTCAAACGTATTTATGTTAGTGGCAGAGGAATTCGTTTTTCTTAGCTTATACACGTGGTATTTTTGGGGAAATCAATTTATGATTTGACAGGTATGACGATGTGACATTCAAAGTAAACAAAGGATTGATCTGTTAAAAGATACGTTATGACCTCAAGCCTTATCAACTGGGAAATGATAGAAATCGGGCAGGCAGCATGGCTAAGTGGGTCGCACCCAGTTAGGGTTTATTGTCACCATCTAGAGAATATTCATATTGTTACTTCTTTTAATTATGTATCTCCCGGGAATGGTTATATTGGCATACCAACCGTAAGGTGACAATATATTCGGAACATTCAAGCGAAATGAATGGATGGTCATGTGTGGTCGGGCTACAAGATGTTCTTGTTGAACTCCAGTGTATTGCTTCTAGAGTACACTGATCGGAAGGTGGTTCCATACCTTGTCATAGATGGAAATCCATTACCCAATAAGAGTCTGCGGTTTTTGATTGTATATTATATATGTAGAACGTGAGATGAAAGCGTTCTACTAGATTCTTATTTACTTGATTTAGACATTATTATAATATCAGAAGAGTTGTGATATAAAGAAAATTTTGAGTAGTCATAAGGTAAAAACCATCCATGTTTATGTGCGGATCGGTCTTACGATTATCCTTTCTTTTAAAGGGATTTCAAAAGTTAAACAAATGGTTGAAGTTTACTCTCACCAATCACATGACTAACCCAGAGTTTATTTTGTTTTATTTTCCCTAAACTCTTGGGTGCCCAATTTTGTATGGGAAATCAAGTAGTCGGGATTTTATAGATATACGTGGAGAGCAGGAGCAGGAGGTTTCAGGATTATATAGCTATTGTTATTTCCGCTGTGTTGTAAGTGTTGTACTCTGATAATAGTATTGTATACCGATACTATTTTATTTCAAAGTTATATTATATAATATATTTTATTCGTTCCGCTGTGAGATTCGTGTTACTTGGATGTTGTTGTAGTTGTGTTCTTCTTCTATTCTAATTTTCTATCTTATATGTTCTCACCCCCTAACTTCTTTCTATTAACTATCCGGTATTTCCGATGCTTGGATAGTCGACATTGAATTTATGTCGATTACCAAGGTCGCAAATCCCCCCGGGTTGTTACAGTGGTATCAGAGCTGAAGGTTAAGTGATTAACCTGACTCTATGGCGTAACTCGATAGAGATGGAGTTAGTAATACCCTAGATTGAGTTGAGCGTATATATACGAGAGAGCATATTTGTAGATTTTATAAAAACGGTTTATATTGTGGAGTTTTATTGGTTGAGTGGATTATGAATTCTAGATCGATGGTGGGGCACCACAAAATCGATAGGGGTTTTTGAACGCTCGAATACGATAAGTCGACACAATATGTTTTTTGAAAGAGGGTAAATGAAATGATTTTACCCATGGTATATCTTGATATAAAAGAAGTATTTATATTTAAATTATTATAATATATATTGGATATGTTGGTTGTAATTATAATAGAATAAGATTATAATTGAAATGGTTATAAATAACTAATCAAAATTCGTATAATATATAAAATCAGATGTATTTATTCTGAAGATAAACCAGAAGTGGAATTAAAACTCTGGGAGCTTGGGAAAATGTTGTAAATGGATTTTGGATTTGGTATATAGAAACTTTAAGATCCTGAGTGATTTGAAAATATTTTCCAAGTATTGTAAATGATATTTTAAAGTGATTTCAAAATGGAGTGTTTGAAAATGGTTTTGAAAAGTAATATAGTATTGAACTCACTTCGGTCACTGGAAATAATTCTGATGATGATCCGGACATCGTTGGTGTTAATTTTCGAGTTTCTAAGTGATGGATTACTACCAAAGATTTTGTTTTGAATTTTTTTGAGGAAACTAGTTGTCAGAAATTCAAATGTTTTGAATCGCTATTATTATGTGTAAATATTATATGATTATTGATTTGAAATAAAAACCGGATTTTTCAAATTTGAAATTTAAATTTAACTTATGAAGTTAAAGAGATTAAAATGGAAAAGGTGAATAAATATGTTAGAATTTAACTTAGACCAAGTTTAATAAAGTTGGATTGGTTTAGAGATAACCTGGAATTGAGTTGATTTGTTGAGTAAGAATTTGGAATCAAGGTTAAAACTGGTGTTCGAAATAGAATTTCGCTTGGGTAGTAGAGAATAACTGGATTTGAGAATGAATTGATTGAGATCAATTGGAAATACATTTGTATATGCTGAGGTGATAGCAAATGTAAAAGATAGAATTGAATGCCGACAAAGAGGTACAAGTTTATCTTTTAATTGGATATGAGATTTTATGAGCCTGTATGGCAAGTCGCTTGGCTGTTTGATTTTATTTTGGATTGGAGAAGACCCAGAGAGAGACGCTGGCGAAATTTTTCTAGAATTTAAAGTATTAGAAAATTTTCAGAATTTTTGAAAATATTCGTTAATAGGAATAAATTAATATTTCAATTAAAATAAATTCGGTTCAGATGAAACTGAAAAATTAGAAGTAAAATAAAAGATTTTTACCTAGTAGTTAATAGAGTTGTAACATTTTTCTGGCTTAGTAATTTCAGGAACGAAATTCTTTTAGGGGGGAAGGAACGTAATGTCCCGTAGTTTGAACGGTTTAAATAATTAATTTACTTAAATTCCTTGACTAGTAATTTTGCAATTTAATTATTTCAATTAAGTTAAGTGGAATATTTAATAAAAATAAATAGTGGAGTAATAAATTATATTTCTGAAATGGTCCAAAATAAGTTAAATTGGTAATATTGTGTAAATTGGATAATATAAGATATTTAATTCAGTTTAGAATGGAATCAGAACAATGAATATATTATTTAAACGATAGTTGAATATATTAATTTTAATATAATTATAATCGAGCTCAAAACAGTGTGGTAGTTCGTAATTTAACGGTTTGAACTTCAACTGAGTGTACAGGATCCGTTATAAATCGGATTTCTTCGAAACAAGAAATGTTGGATTCTGTTGAGCTATATTTTTCTAATGAAAGAGAAAAATGAGGATTTCGCTTTATAGATTGTCAGTTATGGCTAAACCAAATTTTCAAATAGTCGATATGGAATTGTTTATAAACCATAACGATATATTTAATTTTAATTAAATATTGGTTTTGAATTTGGACAAGACCTTTGAGATGCAGTTATAATTTAATTTATTGAATTTTTCTTAAATTTTTAATTTGGAAAATAAGATACTTTTTATTTGAAGTATTTTGCACCTTATATCAATGTTTTGGGGTTTCACATGATAAGCTAACATGCCTATATTATTATATTTTTGGGATCGTGGCACATCACTGGACACGATCGTATTTTTATTTTTGTTTATAGCAATCTATACGTGAATGGAATTATCCGTAGAAGGATACGTTGAATTGTGTAACTTTATTCCTTAGCAATGAAGTTTAGCAAAAAAATAATGTAAAAGCACAAATATCACACACGTTATATAATGTATTGTCACACCATCCTTTCACGCCAAGACTTAGTTCATAAGTTAATATGTCCTGTCTTTTCATCATATTACTTAACCACTAAGTGTTTTACTCCTATATATCTATTTATTGCGCAAGTACTGTCTCCCCTCTTTTAGGTGTAAAGATGACATTTTCTGATATACATACAGAGAGCACATGCCAAATGAACGCAGACAAAAAGTATAAACAAAGAAAACAATTTGTTTAGAAAGTAAAAACAAAGAAAAAAGTTACAGAATATACATGTATATATATTAGGATACCTTGGCTCGTAAGTCACTAAACTACACGTGCTATGTCAAGGCTTGTCATCATTTATGAGACAGTGAAGCTACTACTGGAGGGGGGTGTACGCGCTACAGCACTATGCCTTGGCTATGAAGGCTCTATATTCTATATAAACTCGAGAGAAAAACCATTTGCTTCTTCTTCTTCAGAAAAAGAGAGAAAGAAAATAATCAACATCAAATTTAAATCTCCACAAATTAATCCAATATCCATATAATTGGGATACCGATAGCAAGAACTTAAATTTTGTATCCACTTCATTTGGTTCGAACACCATATTTCTATGTTGAGTTTTTACCGTAGCTCTATGGTTGTTCTGCACAAGATGTAGAGGCAATTTGTGGTCGAGCACGGCTTTGGATCTCTGGGGACGAGCTGCTTCAACTTGGCGGAGGTTGACACGATTTCACAACGACAAACGTCACATGTGTATTGTGCGTCCAAGCAGGTGGAGGTTGCCTCTGCATGGGCGAATACGAACTATTCATGTCGATATGGATTGAAGTGGCATGTGAATGAACGTGAGTGGGGAGTGGCATTAGTACAAGTGTTTAATAGTGTACATATTGCATGGTATATACGTGAACAACAGTGAATACAGGCGACTGACAAACAACATGTGAGGCTACCGGCGGTGCATGGAAGTGGAGAAGTGGAAAGTATGGTCATGCGAAGGGTATAAAAGAAATCACGGACATGGGGTTTGAAAAATACTGGTACGTGATGGGTTCGTGTTTAATGAAGTGGGATTCTTGTATGTTAGAAGGATGGAATAAAATGCGGCAAAAGTGTTGTAATGGTTCGGTTTCCCAGAAGTAGCGAAAGTTTATATAACGACCCAAACTTCTCTGTAAAGGAAAGCCCAGATTGAATTGAGAACACGACAAATCAGAACACAAACAGAAGAACATTTCATTGCTTATTACAACAATTTACATCAGAGTACAAGAATATACAGAGTATTAACAAATAATATGCATTTGACAAAAATCATAGATTTACAAATTACAATGCAGCGGAAAAATAGTACATAACACAACTGAAACAGATACATGGATACAAAGCTTTCTGAATATCATTCCAGCTGTAAACCAGGATCATGTGAATATAAATCTGCAAAACCAAAACTACTAGTTCCCGTATGGAAAATAGAGGCACTCAGAGTTTAGGTTAAAACAATAAACTCCAGGTCAGTCATGTGACTGGTGTGAGAACTAAAATAGTTATTAATCTTTATTTTAAAGTTAGGTAAATCAAGGGACCACGCCGTATAGCATGGAACGGATTTTCTCCCAAGAATACCAGTGCATAAAACAAACAGTGCAATGGTAAATAAAGAACAACGAAGCTATTATAGGACTCAGGTCCCATCACATAATGCAACGCAAGCCATAATAGCCAAATAATGCTTGATACGTGAAATTTCATCTTCTGCTATTAATATAAGTGAAGAAATCAACTTCAAATATAAATGTATCAGTCATAAACGGCATAGTGCCCCATCCCACTATGTCGCCATACTAGGCTCTACAATAAAAATCGCAATGTCATCTACTGGAAGTTAGATTTCCGTCTGTGAACCAAGGCAAGGGATCGTCCTTACCGCTTCGAGACTCTTTAGCCCGAGCCTCAGGCAAGCACTCAGTCAAACCTTTAGATCGTCAGGGCTAGTCCACTCGATGTGGATTAAAATGCATGAACACTACGTTTCCCCACCCTATGAAGCGTAAAATTGGTTTGTATAAAGACCATACCATCCATCGGCCCCGCAGTGCCGATATATCCGAGGCGCCTCGCTATCCATCATCCACATAAGTAAAACATCTGGGTGTGCAATACCCAGACACAACTCCTAGCTAGAAGGAAACGCATGTCCTCCCTAAGGTCCTCTCCTGTTTCTGGTTCACACCGGGACGTGAGGCTCGCGGATTAATGCTACACAAAGCTATGCTATATTAAACCGTGCTTTGATCATCAACCACATGACTCTGCTTTTCAACAGAAGCCTTGATCATTTGCATCTCAGCATGCCACACGGGCAATTCACGCTATGCAACCGTTGTCTGTCAATCACACAGAATGCAATACAATGTTAGACACACATCCATTTACAAATTCGTTCTGGGTCAGAACGAAACCGGAGGCACCTTATTCCTCGTCCCATATGTCCAATACAGGAGAGAGGTCCTCGCATATCCGGTCGATCTCCAAGTATGTCTGGAACGATCACCACTTATTACCTTGTCTTGGGTGTACAGCCCAATCAAGACATCAGTAATCATCCAAACGATGTGAAGACCTCCATCTTCAACCACCGTCTTCATCGTCGACTCATCGCTGATTCAATTATTCAGAATGGGTATGAACCCGGCCTTTCCGAATAACTCGCGTATATAATAAACAAGTGCTATGAAAACACAACATACGCCTCATTCCAATCCTGAATATTCTTTTATTTAAATATTCATATCATTTTGGAAAGATTCCCAATAATTTTATCAAAGATAAATTCTTTAAATTTATTCTTTAATCTTCCTTTAGATATCAATTAAACCAAATTATGATTTATCCAAACTAGTCGAGATCAGCGAACCTTGCCGAAGTAATCATTAGTTTAATTTCCCAATCCCAACCTATTCGTCCCATGAAGTAAAACTGGTAATACTTCATATCTAACACTATGCTGATATCGGTAAAATTAATTACCATTTCACGTTCAAATGTAATTAAAGATTTAACTATCGCTTGGAGCAAAACTGATGATACTCCATTCTCGATCATTTCTTGAATTTGAAATTTTATTTATCACATTCACCATTCAATCTATTTAAAGATTCATTAAAACTCTAATTCAGTTTTAATTTCCAAAAATCATTACTTAATGATTAATCAAAGTTAAGAAATCAACCTTATCTTTAACTGGGTTAAAGAACTAATGTCATTTAAAACACAGCTTACGATAAACCCAAAATCACATTCCATTAAGAAAGGAATCTTCACGGAATACAGATCAATATATATAATTGATATGAACTTCCATATCCAACCGATAATATAAATGGAATAATAGCAAAGCCTTTTAAATTCCATATATATTAACAGTCTTCCTCCACAGAAACTCAATTCAATTATTATTAAATCGAACTCCATTCCATTCCAATATATTAAATTGGAAAAAATTACTTTGAAAAATCTCCACTAAATCTTTAATAAAAAGATTTATAAGTTCCAAATTTTATTTTACTGTAAATCAGGTTAAAGAACGAATGTCGTTAAAAACACAATTCACAATAAACCCAATTCACATTCCATTTCAAATCCAATTAAATGTTAGTTAATTGGTAATTCTTCTCTACATCTTAATTAAAAGATTTATTCTTTTCACACGGGGTTTAAGAATAGTGTTACAGAAGACCCCATCCCATCAGTCTCTAACCGTAAATTAGTAAGAGAACAATTCCATAAGCATTAATCCCCAAGGCCAAAACCAACATCAGATCAATACCGAGGAAACCATTCAACTTAGCTAATCTCCAGTTAGTTTCTAATTTTCTTAACTCCATTGGGTTTAAGACCAGTATTATTAAGGATGCCATTCACGACAAACCCAAAATCCCATTCCATTGTTAATCGGGTTAAAGAATAAGTGTTATTTAAAACACCACTGAAGATAAACCCAAAAACCAATTTCAATTTAATTCCAATTAAATGTTAATTAATTGGAAAACTTCATTAAATCTTAATAAAAAAAATTATATCTTTTCTCAACTAGGTTTAAGAATAGTGTTAGTAAAGACACCGTTCATGACAAACCCAAAATCCCATTTGATATCAAATACAAGGCTCTGAATAGAAAATATATCGTCTTATATTCAATATCAAACTCTGAAATCAACAAATATCGTATTGGAATAACGATATATATATCTTCAAAATTCCTCTACAATGTCCATACAATCACGGAGTCCAATATCGAATTATTACGAAGATAATTTCAATTCAAATCCGTTCCAATTCATATATCGGAAACTCTGGTTATTTCTAAAACCATTTCAAACCCAATTTATTTATTTAAAAATATTGGATTTATAATTCTAGTTCATAACTAGTTCGTTTCGATAAAAATATATATTTATATTTTCAAATATGGCATTTTTCATCCCAATTCTTTACAAATCATTTATTATGATTTTACACAAATTATTGATATTTTAATAATTTTATCAAGGCCCATACAGTCGATTTCCATAAACGGTCATCGAACTACACTTACAGCGACCTTTTCCACATTTGATTTGGACATAATTCCCAATCCAACCATTAGATTTCAGATCTATTATATTCATTGGAAAGCTCATTTCGATACGAACCCAACGGTTCTGGTTTTAGGAGAATCCGATGGTCAGATCTCCCGTAACATCAATTCGAAGTCAATGGTCGAAATTTGCGAACTACCGCGGCGCGGCGCGTTCTATTTAGGCCATTAAATATAAATAGTATATATATTATATATATTTCGTCGATTTCAATTCAAAACGTATTTTACAAATGGTTTTAAATTTGTTTTGAAAACGATTTCGACTACATATTCAATTTTAAATCAAAATTGAATATTCCATATCATTAATATATAAATGATAATATTTTCAAAACATTAGATTTTGAAATCAATTCCTTTCCGATATTCAATATAAAAATGAATAAAATCGATACAAATATCGTTCGCGTCAAAATGGAGCAAATTTAAACAACACGGCTTTATATGTTTAAATATTTTCGTGTCCATCCCAAATCGGACATCAAAATCATATTTTAATCCGTTACTGAATATTATTTTAAAATATTCATTATTTTAAAATATTCGTTATTTTAAAATATTCATTCTTTTTGAACTGGAATCAGACACAGTCAATTACCATATAATGTTATTTATATGGATTTCATACAACACATGTATCGAACAACAATGATAAACAATCAACCATCATCTAGAGTGCATTCTACACTGCATAAGCATTAAATATAAATATTTAACGCTTACAACAGTCTGTCAACCAATCGATTGACATACAACTAAACAATTGGGATTAGTGTACGTCAAATATCATCTCAATACCTGTGTGGGGTTTCAACCAACAAATACTGAATATTATTTGTGTAGTTGGGCGATGTGCAAAATTTATCGTCCCAATCATTATCAGTCAAATGAGTGTATATAAACAAATCGTCCGATTTGTAAATGAATATTTATTTTCATTCATATACCCGTTAAAAATTATATATTTTAACGATAAATTATTTATTTCAACACATGATTATTTATACAGTTCATTTACACAATAAAAATGATATTTTTATTATTCAAATATTTTATTCAACACATGAATACTTTATTCAGTCCATTTCACATCATAGTCAATTTTTACAACACAATACAATCAAACAAGTCGTCCACGGTCTGTGGATGACGGGGAGCAGTTCATATATGCATTTATGAAATAAATAATTGTACAAGAAATTATAGTGAGAAGTTCTAACCTTGACCGGTTTTATTTCTGAATTTCTACATGATTTAGATTTCATTTTGCCTGCAATTCTAACATGTTCCAATCTAGACCCGGTCAGTTTTGTTGCGAAGCTCTGGGCTCCACGATCGCAACATATCCAGTTTAGCGCAATTTGGACCTTGTATGACAAAGTTACAGCGTTAAATACTTTAATTATTTAAACGAGTAATTAAATAAATTAATCACTATTTAATAACGTTTCAAAGTGCTACCTTCTCCCTAATTAATTTTGGCCCTCGTCTTCTTTGTTAGAACACCGAACCCGTCAAACCCATCCTGTTCAAAATTAGGGTTGAACTTTTCGCCTCCATCGTATGCATGTACCTCGATCGCCCAGCGCCACCTTGTTTGCCTCTATGCCATGCACCACCTCCCACTCGGTGGTCCCCAGGTCTCCAACTTCCGATCCAAACGACGCAGGTTCTATCTCGAATCCCCACCCCAGTTCTACACGAAACTCGATCATACCGATCTTGATTTAAAGCTTGAAGAATGCTCCACAATATTGACTTCAGGAGGATCCGTGTGATAACCCCAAACTTCCGTGATTCGAAAGTAAGGATAATCATATGGAATACAACATATTTACAACAATAACAGATCTCAGATAATATCATAACACATAAACATTGCAGCGGAAAAGACAAATGTCATAATCATCAAGCAACTGAACATTAGAGTACGCAGTTACAGGATCCACTTAGCAAAATAGAAAGCCTGAATAAAAGGAAATAAGTCTCAACTCCAAAACGTACAACAAATACCAAAGTTGAATTACAGTCTCAAAAGAAGAAACAAAAGGAAGGGAAAAGTTCTTCGTCTTCTTTCCTCAGCAAGTTCCAATCCATAATATATCTCCCTAAAACCGGTCACTTGGTTGCCCGTGTAAAGAGAGGGCACCCGAGTTTGCAAAGTGAAACAAACTTCGAGTCAGTCGTGGGACTGGTATGAGAAATCTTTCTACACTATCTAATAAAATGGCGAATCACAGGACCACGCCGCTAATGCGGAACAGGTTTACTCCATTGGATTGCCAGTGCATAATTAAGTACATTTTGATATGAAATAACACAATAACCTTTGAAAAATGAAATCATTATAAGACTCAAGTCCCATCACACAATGCAACGCAAACCGGAGGATAGAGTTTTACCTTATAATGATCAAACATGCTTAATACGTGTAAAATAGTATTTTAATATTTTTATTAGTGTCTAAGCAGTATTAAAATACTTCAAAGTAAATGTATCAATCCTAGACGGCATAGTACCCCATCCTACTATGTCTCCATATATAAGTTTACAACTAAAGCCGTAGTGTCATATTGGAGATTTTGTTTCCATCATGAATCGAGGCTAGGGATCGTCCTCTTCGATTTGAGACACTCTAGCAAATGCCTTAGGATTCCCCGCAGTGAACCCTTGGATCTTCAGGGCCGGTCCACACCTGTCGAAAGTGGATTGGCAATTCCTGAACACATGCTTCCCGGTCCTTTTGGACCTCAATATGGCCACTAACAACCTATAAAACCCGAGGTACCTCAAAATCCATCATCCACATAAGTAAAATGTCAACGATGGTAGGTCCCTGACATCACTCTAGTTAGAAAGAATCGTGTGCACTCCCTGCAGTCCTAATCCCGTTTTGACTCATACCGGGGTGTGAGGCTCGTGAAGTCACGCAATACACAAAGCTACGCCTAAACAGGTCGTGCTTTGATCATCAACCACAAGGCCTGCTTTTCAACAAAAGGCTTGATCTTTTGCATCTTGGCGTGCCACATTGACAGTTCACGCCATGCGATCGACAACCATCAATATATAAGAGGGTGTTAAGCAAGAGGATAAATTCTCCGCCACCAATCAATTATATATTAAATAGAAATCAATTTAAATACATGAAATGAATTCCAACGTCAGACACGCATCCATTTACAAGTCCGTCCTGGGTCTGAACGAAACCGGAGACACCAGAGAGGTTTTCGCTTATCCGGGCAATCAACCCATACGTCCGGACAACTACTACTTCAACCCCTTCATGGGAACAAGTCAGTCCAAGGTATCAGTAATCGCCGTCCATTCGATGTGAAGATCGTCGGTCTTCAATCACCGTCTTCTGTATTTTCAATTTAATCGTCGTGCAATTATTTGAAATGAGTTAAACTCGGTCTTTCCAAATAATTCTCGCATAATTTATCATTTAAATCATTTCATATCGTTAATACTTATTTATAATGATTTATCGCTATTTTTATTTATTTAAAATAGCTCAACTATAATAAAACGACGCTTCGGGTCAGTAGGCGACCCTAGCGTTGTTTTTACCAAATTTTGATTTACACATATCTTGAAATCTGACCGTTGGATTTTGACAAAATTTATATCTTTGGGAAGATCTTCCCATAGCGGTCCTAACGGTTCTAGTTTTGGGAAAATCCAACGGTCGGATCTTTCGGTATAACCGCTTAAAGTTACGATTGCTGATATGTTCGAGCGTTTCGTTTAAATTCTATATTTATATTTATATATATAAATATAAATCGTTTGGCGATTTTAATTATAAAAATCCATCCTCTTTATCGCATCTAAAATGACGATAAAAATATCACTTTTAATATCTTTGTTTTATTTTTCTATCTTTTTGTTTTATTTACACTAAATGTAAATAAATCATTCTTTTCTATCCTTTATTTTATTTACACTAACTGTAAATAAATTATTCTTTTCCTATCTTTCTAATCACATCTAAATTGTAATTAAAATATCACTTTATAAATTCATGTTTTTATTTGCATAGAAAAAAAATGCAAATAAAAAGTATACTTCTTTTTCTATGTATTATTTGCATATAAAAATGTAATTCTTCTTTCTATGTTTTGTTTATATATGAAAATGTAACCAAAAATGTGTAATTCCTTATTCTATGTTTTTGTGTACATATAAAAATGTAAACAAAAATATATAAATTTTATGTGTTTTGTTTACATATAAAAATGTAAACAAAGATATATAATTCTTTTTCCTATGTCATATTTCTATTTACACTAAATGTAAATAAAATGTTCTTTTTCTTAATCTTATGTTTTATTTACACTAAATGTAAATAAATATATAAATAATTCTCCTTTTATGTCATGCTTATTTACTCTAAATGTAAATAAATGTAATCTTTTCTTTTTCCATGTTTATTTACACTAAATGTAAATAATTGTAATCTTTTTCTTTTTCTTGTTTATTTACATTAAATGTAAATAAATGTAATCTTTTTCTTGTTTATTTACACTAAATGTAAATAAATGTAATATTTTTCTTGTTTATTTACACTAAATGTAAATAAATGTAATCTTTTTCTTTTTCTTGTTTATTTACACTAAATGTAAATAAATGTAATCTTTTCTTTTTCCATGTTTATTTACACTAAATGTAAGTAAATGTAATCTTTTTCTTGTTTATTTACACTGAATGTAAATAAACGTAATCTTTTTCTTTTTCTTGTTTATTTACATTAAATGTAAATAAATGTAATATTTTTCTTGTTTATTTATACACTAAATGTAAATAAATGTAATCTTTTTCTTTTTCTTTTTCTTGTTTATTTACACTAAATGTAAATAAATGTAATCTTTTTCTACGTCATATTTTTATTTACACTACATGTAAATGAATGTTTCTTTTTCTTTTACTGAAAATGTAAACACAATGTTATTGCAAAATTGGTTCTTTTTATTCACATAGGAAATGTAAATAAAATTTCATCGCTAAATTTGTTCATTTTATTCACATAAGAAATGCGAATAAAATTCCATCGCTAAATTTGTCCCTTTTATTCACATAAGAAATGCAAATAAAATTATGTGTCATCAAGTTTGTTCTTTTATATACAAAGGAATGTAAATACAATATTATTTCATGTCTTGTTCTTCTTATTTACAAAGGAAAATGTAAATAAATTCCATTCACAAAATTGGTTCTTTTATTTACATAAGAAAATGTAAATAAATTCTATTCACAAAGTTGGTTCTTTTATTTACATAAGAAAATGTAAATAAATTCTATTCGCAAAATTGGTTCTTTTATTTACATAAGCAAATGTAAATAAATTCTATTCACAAAATTGGTTCTTTTATTTACATAAGAAAATATAAATAAATTCTATCATCGTAATTTGTCGATTAAAATAATGGTTTTTGGTTAACCATTTTCCTATTTACCACAACGTCAATTCTTGGTGTCATACATATGATAATTAAAATATAATGGTTTTTGTCTAACCATTATTCTCTGTTTACTCATCATCAATTTTTGTTGTCATACATATGATAATTAAAATATAATGGTTTTTGTCTAACCATTATTCCCTATTTACCCATCGTCAATTTTTGGTGTCATACATATGATAATTAAAATATAATGGTTTTTGTCTAACCATTATTCTCTATTTACCCATCTTCAATTTTTGAAGTTGAATTGATAAACTAAATCAATTTAATACAAATAACAAATTTTATTTTGATGTTGAATTGATAAACTAAATCAATTCAATACAAGCAAATTAAAAATGATAACATAAATGAATAAAATAAAAATGACAACATACTACTTGACTAGTACATGTAGATTTATAACTACCCATCACAAACACAGATTAACCATCATCAAACATGTCAAACCAAAATAGATCTGAATCGTAAACATGTGATCATTACATAGCAAACAAATTAGTTTGATTAATTAATTATTTTAAACAAGGAAATCTCACCTCAGATGGAGCAGTTTTAAGAAATCTCAACAAGTTCAGAATTTGTCCCAATCACTTTCAAGAAGTTCTATTCGATGTTACGGTTCAAACAGATCTAAAATTTTCAAATTCCGATCTCGTATGAATAAATTACCAATTTTATAATTAAATAAATAATTTGTCACGCTTATACACGTTAGGAATTCAATTTCATCACCTCAGAAGCAAAGGCCGTAAGCTTCAGAAAATGTTCAAAACTTTGGATCTGATTTTCAGGAGATAGAATGATCGGTTGGAGGAGCGGTTTGTTGGAGGTGGTCCGGCTTGGAGTGGCGCACGTGTGCCAGGAATTGGGGGGGTGTGCGGCGTAGCCTGGTGGGCCTGGCGGCGGTTCGAATGGGGTGAGTTCGGGGTCGCGGATCTTGATGGAGGAGGCACGAGGGGACTCGATTCAGGTGTAGAACTGAAGAGGAGGAAAAGTTCCCCAATAACTTGAACTAAAGGGATGGATTTTATTGTAAGGATCGACGGGAATTTGAAGAGGAAGGTTAGAGCTTTAAAGGGAAGTGGCGACTGAGAGATAGAGACGATGAACAGTATTCTACTTAGGGTTTTAAATTTCTAATATTTATAATGTTTTTAATGTGTTTTTACAATTAAATCCATATCTTTTTAACCGGTCCAAATCTAGTCCAGCAGAAGGTGACCCCAGCCAATAGTCCATGTTCTGGATCCAATGGGCTAGGTCCCATCAGCCGAAACGGCTGTCTGTGGCCCAAATTATTTAATTTAATAGTAATTTCCTTTATTAAATTAATTCGTTCGTATAAATAAATTCACCCATGCCACATACGGACTCAGAAAAATCCAGAAAAAATGTGTTTGGCTTCGTTATGACGATACGGTCCTAACAAAATTAATTTCGTCGAATTCTGAGATCGTTTGAAAAATGGCTATTTTTCAGTCGATCAAATTTGACTGAATTGATCAAAACACATTTTCTTTCACCACGCTCACATACTAATTCGAAAAATTTTAAAAATTGAAACCTAGCAATAATTTGACATTCCGGTTCCAACAAAAGTGGTTTCATCGAAAACAGAGATCGTTTGAAAATCGACTATTTCCACTGGCTTTAATATTATTTAAAAATGAAAATTTTAATTTCTGGCACATTTCCCAACCAAATTATTTAAAATAAAAATTTTAAATTGGTTCGGGTTTTCCGGGTTGTTACAATCCGATTTTATTGAGAGGATTGAATGGAAAATCGAATCAAAGTTAGGAGCGATTTTAATCGTTCACGACGAATTAGGGGCGGCGGCTTTATAAGGTAGGCTAGGGTTTCTTTTATTTATTTATATATATTTATTTAATAATATTTTATTTTCAAAAATACCTGTTCAATGATACGAACTCCAATTCAAACCCAAAGACTGTCGACCTAGCTAATTACCCCCATTCCGAACACAATGGGATATGTCGGGTAAGCCAATTCGGCCGTTACGATCAGTTTCCATTAAAATTAAAATATAATTCAATACATATTTAATTTAAACGTACATTTCAATTTATTGGGGCCACATACGGACTCCAAAAATTCCAGAAAAATAAATCTGGCTATGTAATAACATACGGTCCTAACAAAACTAATTTCATCGAATTTGGAGACCGTTTGAAAAACGGTCATTTTCCAGTCGATAAAATTCAAATTGAAATTACCAAACACGTTTAAATCCGCCACGCTCACATATTGATTCCAAAATTATGAAAATTGGAATCAAGCAATAATTTGACATTCTGGATCCAACCAAAGTGGTTTCGTCGAAAACGGAGGTCGTCTGCAAAATTGCTATTTTTAAGGGCTATATTTCCATTGCGACTATTCTGAATTTTCAACTGGGCATAACCTTTTGTTCCCATATGAAAGTTTGATTTTTCAGATTCATTGGAAAGATATTTTCAAATAGATTCTAATATTTTTGGTTTCACCAAAATCCAGTTTATTTTGAATCCTGTACATTCATTTGAAATTTGAAACCGAATTTTCAAACTACCACGCCATTTTCAATTCCTTTTATAAAAAAAATAAATTTCTTCGTTCTAACTTAATCGAAAATAAATTTTTCGTCATTATTATTTAAAATAAATCATTTTAAATATTCAAAATTCATTAAAATAACCAAAATAGAAACTTTAAATTGGTTCTGATTTTCCGAGTTGTTACAGTTTAGGTATGGAGATATGTGGAGCCGCATTCTACAGATTGAGGAAGGTAGGTATTTTTATGTTTGGGAAGGAAACAAAGAATGGTGTAAATGCTAGAGCTTGCGAAAGTTCATGAGCAAAAGATGGTATTTTGTTATTTTTAAAATGGAGTAGTGAATGGTGAAAAATTGAGAGATGTGCGAAAATTTGGAGGAAGATGATAATGTGTTGAAAAGGGGCAACAGATTTTTTTAAGATGACGGGGAAGAAGAAGTGGTGTAACTAGTGGAAGCGGTTATATATGGGGTAATGGGCCAACATGGTAAACCCATATATATAATAAAAAAGAAAGCAAGGCCCAGTATAAAAAATAAAGAACTAAAGGAATGCTGCAAAAAGAATGGAATGGGACATGAACGAAGTCACCTACTTGAACTCAAGATTGTTGCCCAAGGATGTTATCGCCTACTACTAGATCTGGAGATACTACATTGTTGATGGATGTTTTTGCCATACGTTAATTCATGCACACGATGCACCACACTCGCAACAATGGGGTTATGGATATCACTCGGGTACTTGCGGGTTTATTACGAACGGACAATGCAATGCTATTGGGTCAAAAAATATGCGAGCTAAAATAGAAAATGGGTGAGGCTAATATTCCAATTAAAATAAGTTTAATTTATTTTAATTACTTTTTAACTTTTATATACATGTACGTATGATGTCAGACTTGCGAACGGTCTGATCCGTTGGGATCGTATAATCACAAGCTACGTACTGGAACCTATTTAGAGGAATTTGGAGCTCGTTAGGAATTATGGCAGATTTAAACGCTCGATTCAAATCATCGACCATAAATCATTATTCAACGGTTAACAACCATGGTGAGTAATCTCACTAACTATGTCCAGTTTTATAATTTTATAGACGTTATTTAATATTGATAAAAATGGTTGAATGTTGTGTGTGTGATGGTTGTTTGGATAAATTGGTTAAAATAATACGTATAGTTATTTATATAAGTCATTACTTAAATATGGATTCTATTTATTATTTATTTCATGCTGATATGAAATAAATGGTGATTAACATCTGTGGATGCAGGGAAACAGGTTGGAGGAATCCAACTGGATTCCTCAACAATTATGTTATTGCTTTTCATATATTGTATTATATGATGTGACAATTAATCTGGTGTTGATTATTGTGTGTTTGGGATGTATAAAGAACATTGACATGAAATAATTGGTATTTAAATGCAATAAAATATATTCAAATATATTGGAAAAGAATTTGGGGTTTTAAAAAAAAAGGGAATTTCTATTTTTTAAAAAGAAATGAGATTTCGATAAACTAGAATAAAATAACTTGTTTAAATTATATAAAACAAGTAAGTTTGATTTATAAACGATATTTATAAATGAGATGAAATTATTATCATTAAATAATTTGGAATTTTTAAATTCAGAAATGAATTTAAAAAGGGAAATGGAAGTATCGTTTGAAAGGAAAACGATGAAATGATTTCGATGTTCGAAATAAAAATAGGATTGAAATAAATCCGTAAGGATTTTATAATTAGCATTCGACTATGTCGAATAAATTAAAAACGATTATTCTTATAAATTATATACAATGAAATTCAGGATTAGATGAGATAAATAAATATTTGGATTGATTATCGAATAGGAAATCGAGATTTGAATTATAACTTAAAGTCAGTAGCCAACACCAATCGCCCGTGTGCGAAGCACGGGTCTCATCCTAGTTATAACTCTATCAAGATTTGATATAATAAAATGAGTCCAGATTCTATAGAAGGATAATATTCACATTATAAAGTGAATACTGATTTTAGAGCAAGCGATTTGCAAGATTTAAATGATTATAAAAGGAGATTATTTGTGTAAATAAGAAGTTAAGAATAGATTTAAGAACATTTGAAACTGATTGGAAATTAGTTATGTCGAATAGTTGTCTGAGTATTGATCTGATGTTTGTTTCGGCCTTCGGGGTTTATACTTAGGGAATTGTTCTCATACTGCTTTACCGTTAGGGACTGGTGGATAGTGATGCGTGAATAAGGTATGGAAATGTTTTGCAGTGTTAATAGCGTGTATATTTGAAATAGGGGAGTATAAAGAGTTGTGAATATATGGAAACGTTTTCCAAGAAAAACGTGAGAAATAAATTGGATTTTAAGAAATAAATGGGAAATTGGGAAATAAAATGATGACTGATCGGTAAGATTTCAATTTGGGAATACGACCGTTGTTTGTACATGTGTTTTTCATTGAAAGTTAAATCACAGACTATCAAAGTTTTTGACCATTTCCGTTGTCGATACGGAGGGACCGGAATCAAATTTATTAACTGAAAACCACTCCGTATGGGCATTATCATTTCGAATCAAATATATCGAAGACAATTAAAGACGGAGTTTAGGCAAGGGTTATTCTGCCGATCCTAGGTAGTAATTGCCTAAGATGGATTTACAGAATAATTCCTTCGGTTTGTCCAATCCTAGGACAACTTGAATGGACGAATGTCTGACCGAGTATATCTGGTAGATCACGTAAGTTGATTGTTTCAAACGTATTTACGTTGGTGGTGGAGGAATTCGTTTCTCTTAGCTTATACCCGTGGTATTTTTGGGGAAATCAATTTGTGATTTGACGGGTATGACGATGTGACATTCAAAGTAAACAAAGGAGTGATCTATTAAAAGATACGTTATGACCTCAAGCCTCATCAATTGGGAAATGACAGAAATCGGGCAAGCAGCATGGCTAAGTGGGTCACACCCAATTAGGGTATATTGTTACCATTTAGAGAATATTAATATTGTTACTTCTTTTTAATTCTGTATCTCCCAGGAACGGTTATGTTGGTATGCCAACCGTAAGGTGATAATATATTCGGAACATTCAAGCGAAATGAATGGCCGGTCATGTGTGGTCGAGTTACAAGATGTTCTTGTTGAACTCCAGTGTATCACTTCTTGAGTACACTGATCGGAAGGTGGTTCCATACCTTGTCATAGTTGGAAATCCATTATCAAATAAGAGTCTGCGGTTTTTGATTGTATATTATATATGTAGAACGTGAGATGAAAGCGTTTTACTAGATTGTTATTTACTTGATTTAAACATTATTATAATATCAGAAGAGTTGTGATACAAAAACATTTTGAGCAGTCGTAAGGCAAAATCCATCTGTGTTTATGTGTGGATCGGTCTTAGGATTATCCTTTCTTCTAAAGGGATTTTAAAAGTTAAACAAATGGTTGGAGTTTACTCACACCAATCACATGACTGACCCAGAGTTTGTTTTGTTTTGTTTTCCCTAAACTCTTGGGTGCCCAATTTTGTATGGGCAGTCAAGTAGTCGGGACTTTACAGATATACATGGAGAGATGAAATAGGAGTCTTCGGGATTATATAGCTATTGTTATTTCCGCTGTGTTGTAAGTGTTGTACTTTGATAATAGTATTGTATACCGTTACTGTTTTATTCCAAAGTTGTGTTATATAATATATTTTATTCGTTCCGCTGTGAGATTCGTGTTACTTTGATGTTGTTGTAGTTGTGTTCTTCTTCTTCTATTATAATTTTATGTCTTATCTATTCTCACCCTCTAACTTCTTTCTATTAACTATCCGGTATTCCTGATGCTTGGATAGTCGACATTGAGCTTATGTCGATTACCAAGGTCGCAAATCCCCCGGGTCGTTACAATCATCCACTGTCATATTGTGGGACACATAGGGCCATCCGCTAATGATACTGCGTGCATTCGCTAATGATACTGCGGGAAATATCTAACCACCAATATATATGTATAATAGCCACAAACACTAGGCCTAAATAAATAATATATATATATAATAGCAACAGTTATATGTCCACACATTCAAACAACCAACAAACGGCATAATACAAATTATTTAAATAAAATCCAGATAGTGAGTTTACTCACCATGATTTTTATTTGCCGATCCGATACGATTTTAACTTAAATTGATTTATATTCGATTTAAATTGAAATCCCATAGCTGATCTTCATTGACTCCAAAAATTCCAACCCTGATATCTTCGTGAAGCTTAAGTCCTTACAATTCCAACGAATTTCACTTCGTCGAAAAATGTTATTGAATGACACGATTATACACATTATACATTTGAAGATTTTAAGTAAACTAAACTAGAAAAATCATTAACAAATTAACTAAGTGTTTATTTACCTTTAATTGTGTTATTAAGCTCCTACTAACATCTTCTTCTCACTTGCAGGTTTCGAATGATCTTTTCCTCACAATCTATTGACCAACATCACCCTAGTTTCTCGCCCTTACCAGGGTCAGTAACCTTTCAGCATCACCATGACCCCCAAACACCAAATTGAGATGTAGAATTCACGAAGCACAATCCCCATATACTACACCCCTATCATCTACGCAACCCATTCTTCCTCTACAAGTTCATCTTTTCATCAAATCAACTTTTGACACCATCAAATCAAGGTCTTTCTCTGCCCTAAAATCCACCGCAACTAACGTGATCACCAAACCAGTTCACACCCCCATATGGACCTATGACTTCGTTTCCCTCCCTAATACAGTGAAGGCGTGACATCTTTAGTTCACTAGAATTTGATTTCAACAATCACAACTTCGAATCTGACACTCGCACCCTTTAAAAGTCGACGGTTTCAAAATTGTGATCCCTGTTCTCCCCCGAACTAGATTAGCGCAGCCATTAGTGATCCAATTCGAATCGCCTTTTACTCTGTCCCGGCGATACCAACTCCTTCCTTGCCAAATCCCCCTCTCGATTCATTGTTCTCTCTTTTTCCTTTTTGGACGATTTGATTAACAGTGGAGTGCGACCCTTTTAACTGAAGCATTAGATTTCAATTTATGGAAATAAAAAAGGCACGACTTTGTTTTAATTTATTTGAGAAAAAATCGAAATAAAAGAAATGGGACGGGTAGTTGCAACATTTGTAAGGATGAATTCTTCGGGATTAAGAATAGGGGAGTACATTTGGGTCTGCTATAGGATTTTGAAAATATTTAGATAGATTTTGGTTTGATTTAATACCTATCCATTTAATTTTATAATAATATATTTTGGGGTCCTGAGCAATTCTGAACCACTATTTTAACGCGCGACCGTTGTTACTAGGTTGTAATGCTTTTCCAAACTGAACGCGGTAGGTTTTGAAAATTTACTTCGATCTCATATATAGAATAGCCATATTAAATAATATAAATTAAATTCAAAACAATAAATTCCCCAATAATAAATTATTACTGTTATCGTTCCTATCCAAATAGAATTCATATTGATCATTTGAATCGTTTTGACTCCGATTAAATTTCAAAGTGAATTATTTCAGATTCGATAATTATATATTCAAAATAAATCGTATATCGATTATTATATCGATAAATCAATATAAAAATCCATTTACATTTTCTAACTCAACATTTAAAATAATATCAAATGTTAAAAATAAATTGACAAAAATCTGGGTCGTTACAGGATTTGTTTTAACCATGGTATACATTGTATCTTGGAGTGATAGTTCATCTGCCATTATTATTATTTTATGCTTTCAATTCCGCTGTGAGATTCTACTTTTTTTTGTGCTCTTTTCTTTCTAATTTTCTTTTAATCCTATCAATCTACGTTTTCAATGATTAGATGCTTGGCATTAAAGAACAGTGGTCGTATTTAATGTTGACTTTCAATGATTGGGAAGGTGGGTCGTTACATTTAGTATCAGAGCTAAAGGTCAAATGAGAATCTTGGCTCTAGTAGGGTAATTCATCAAGATTGGGTAAACGATACCTTAAGATGAGTTGCAGAGAGTATATTTAAATACAAGAGTGTATTTGTTAGTGTTACAAAACGTACAATGTTAATTAGTCTGTTGAGTTGTTTACGAATTCTAGTTAAGATATGGGATGCCATGGTGTTGGTAGGAATTTCTAAACACTTGAATAAGGAAAGTAAACACAACATTGATTTCGAAAATTTGGTAAATAATATTTCTAAACTATATAGTTATATATATACATATACTGTTGTTTGTTAATGATAATATTAAATTATTATTTTTCAATTGGTCATGCTCAAATAGTTTAGGATCATTGATTATCATTTGTTAGTTTTTGATATGTGTTCTATTAATATATGGACATTACTGATAGCCTTAAGTGCATTGGAATTGAACCACTTGTCAATTAAGTTTCACAGTTTTATAAGGTGTTCGATATTAATATTAAGTTAAACAATTAATGAAATATTGGTTTATATATCAGAATGACAAATCGAACATTTAGAAAAGAAATTTTGAGAAACTTTTATTATAATGTAAGTTGATTATATGTATATTGGCAATTAAGAAAGTATGTTAGTGGAATATATTTTCAAAATAGTTTTGATCAAAATAATTCCATTATTGTTTAAAATGATTTCAAAAGAATAGTAGTTTTATTGACTAAAATAGCTTTTTAGTCAAAATATTCTTATCTTGTTTACAGTTCTTTCCTTATATTTTGTGGTTATTGTTTACACCTGAAATCTAAAAATCACTCCTTAAAAGTTATTGAGGTTTGTATGGTTATTTACTTTAGATTTGCAGAATTGGTATAAGCATAAGACTGGTGTAAATTACCATTATTGGTTTTTAAATCTACTTGTATTTTGCATTGTTTGTTGATTGCGTAAATCAGACCTTTTTCTATAAAAAGACGGTGCTGAAAATCACAAGAAATGTGACACGACCCGAACTTCTCCATAAAGGAAAGCCTGAATTGCGTTGAGGATAAGACGAATCAGAACACAAACAGAAGAACATTTCATTGCTATTACAACAATTTACATCAGAGTACACGAATATACAGAGTATGAATGAATATTATACAACAAAAAAATATCAGAGATTAAAGTACATTACAAAGCAATGGAAAATAATACAAAACAAAACTGAAAGAGATAAACAGATACAGAGCTTTCCAAATATCATTCCAGTTCTAAACCAGGATCCTGTGAATATAAATCTGTAAAAACCCTACTACTAGCTACCCGTATGGAAAATAGGGGCACCTAGAGTTTAGGTTGAAACAATAAACTCCAGGTCAGTCATGTGACTGGTGTGAGAACTAAAACAGTTATTAATTTGATTTTTAAAGTTCAGTAAATCAAGGGACCACGCCGTATAACACAGAAGGGGTTTCCTCCCAAGAATACCAGTGCATAAAACAAACAGCGCAATGCTAATTAAAGAAAAATGAAGCTATTATAAGACCCAAGACCCATCACACAATGCAACGCAAGCCGGAGGATAGGGTTTTACCATATAATAGCCAAATAATGCTTGATACGCGAATTTTAATCTTTTATTATTACTATAAGTGAAGAAATTAACTTCAAATATAAATGTATCAATCATAGGCGGCATGAGCGCCCCATCCACTATGTCACCATATATAGGATTACAACTAAAACCGAAATGTCGTATTGGAATTTGGATTCCATCATGAGTCGAACCCAGGGATAGCTCCTCACCGCTTCGAGACACTCTAGCAAATGCCTCAGGATTTGGACACTGGCGAATCCTTGGATCTTCAGGGCCGGTCCACACATAGCGGATTAGTTATACCTGAACACACGTTTCCCGGTCCTATAGGACCTATCCATTGGCTCCATAGAGACCAATATATCTGAGGCGCCTCGCATTCCAACAACCATACAGGTAAAAATAATATAAATGTCAGGGCTCGTAAAACGCTGACACCACCCATAGCTAGAAAGAAACGTCGTGCACTCCCTACAGTCATGATCCCGTTTTTGATTCATACTGAGGTGTGAGGCTCGCGAATTAATGCTATACACAAAGCTATGCCACACAGGCCATGCTTTGATCATCAACCACAAGACTCTGAATTTCAAAAGAAGCCTTGATCATTTGCCACTTAGGCATGCTACATAGGCAATTCATTCCAAGCGACTGATGTCTACGATATATAACCTCTGAGCTCGTACGTCTCAAAGAAGGGCTTTAAGCAAGAGAATAAATTCTCTGCTGCCAAACAGATATATATTTAATAGAAATCAATCAACACATAATAAAATCCAATGTCAGACACACAGTCCATTTACAAGTCCATTCTGGGTCTGAACGAAACCGGAGGCACCTTATTCCTTGTCCCATATGTCCAATACAGGAGAGAGGACCTCGCATATCCATCGATCTCCAAGTACATTTGGACAATCACCACTTGTTACTTTGTCTTGGGTGTACTGCCCAATCAAGACATTAGTAATCATCCAAACGATGTGAAGACCTCAGGTCTTCAACTACCGTCTTCATCGTCGACTAATCGTCGAATTAGTTATTCAGAATGGGTATAAACCCGGCCTTTCGAATAACTCGCACATATTATAAACAAGTGCTACACAAACACAACATACGCTTCATTCCAATTCAGAATATTCTTTTATTCAAATATTCACATCATTAGGGAATAGGTTCCCATTAATTTTATCAAAGATAAATTCTTTTAAACTTATTCTTTAATCTTCCTTTGAATTTCAAACCATATTAAGGTTTTGCAAACCAGTCGGGATTAGCGAACCACACCGAAGTAATCATTTATTTTATTTCCCAATCTCAACCTATTCATCCCATGGAGCAAAACTGGTAATACTCATAATCTAACACCACGGTGTTATCGATAAATATTAATTACCGTTTCACGTTCAAATCTAATTAAAGATTTAACAATCGCTTGGAGCAAAACTGGTGATACTCCATTCCCGATCATTTCCTAAATTTGATAATTTAAATTATCACAATCTCATTTCAATATATTTTAAGATTCATTAAAACTCCACTTAGTTTTAATCTTCCCAAAAATCAGTATTAATGATTATTCAAAGCTAAGAAATAAATCTTACCTTTGACTGGGTTAAAGAACCAATGTCATTTAAAACACGGTTCATGATAAACCCAAAATCACATTCCATCGTTCTCTAACCGTAAATTAGTAAGAGAACAATACCCTAAGTATTAATCCCGAAGGCCGAAACCAACATCAGATCAATACCTAGGAAATCATTCAACTTAGCTAATCTCCAGTTAGTTTCTAATTTTCTTAACTCCATTGGGTTTAAGTACATCACTTTTCTTTTAAAATACCATTCACGACAAACCCAAAATTCAATTCAATTCAATTCCAATTAAATATTAATTAATTGGTAAACTTCACTTTGGAAAATCCCATTAAATCTTAGTAAAAGATTTATATATTCCAAATCATATTACACTGTAAATCTGGTTAAAGAACGAATGTCGTTAAAAACACAGTTCACAATAAACCCAGTTCACATTCCATTTCAATTCCAATTAAATGTTAATTAATTGGAAATTCTTCTTCGAATCTTAGTTAAAAGATTTAATCTTTTCTCAACTAGGTTTAAGAATAGTGTTAGTGAAGACACCGTTCACGACAAACCAAGAATCCCATTTGATATTAAATACAAGGCTCCGAATAGAAAATATATCAGCTTATATTCAATATCAAATTCTGAAACCAACAAATATCGTATCGGAATAATGATATATATATATACATCTTCCAAATTCCTCCACAATATCCATATAATCACGGAATCCAATATTGAAATATCCCGAAGATAATTTCGATTCAAATCCATTCCAATTCATATATTGGAAATTCTGGTTATTTTTAAAACCATTTCAAACCCAATTTATTTATTTTAAAATATTGGATTATTATTCTAATTCATAACTAGTTCATTTCGATAAAAACATATTTTTATCTTTTCAAATATGGAATTTTTCATCCCAATTCTTTCCAAATCATTTATTATGATATTACACAAATTATTAATATTTTTAATAATTTTATCACGACCCATACAGTCGATTTCCATAAACAGTCATCGAACTGCACTTACAACGACCTTTTCCAAATTTGATTTGGACATGATTCCAAATCCAACCGTTAGATTTCAAATCTCTCATATTCGTTGGAAATCTCTTTTCGATACGAACCCAATGGTTCTGGTTTTAGGAGAATCCGACTATCAGATCTCTAGTAACATCAATTCGAAGTCAATGGTCGAAATTCGCGAATGGTCGCTGTGCGGCGTGTTCTATTCAGGCTATTTATAATATATATATATATATATATATATATTATATTTCGTCGATTTCCATTTAAAACGTATTTTATAAATTGTTTTAAATTCTCTTTCAAAACGATTTCAACTTCATATGTTATTTATATGGATTTCATACAACATATGTATGTAATAACAATCATAAACAATCAGCCATCATCCACAGTGCATTCCACAACTGCATAAGCGTTAAATATATATAATTAACGCTTACAACAGCTTGTCAACCAATCGATTGACATACGACTAAACAATTGGGATTAGTGTATGTCAATTATCATCCCAATACCCGTGTGGGGTTTCAATCAACAAAACAGGTATTTTATTTGTGCAGTTGGGCAATGTGTAAAATTTATCGTCCCAATTAATATCAATCAAATGGGTGTATATAAACAAATCATTCAGTTTGTAAATGAATATTTATTTTATTTCAACATATGAATATTTTATTTTATTCAACACATGAATATTCTATACAGTCCATCTCACACCACAACCAAATTTCACAACACAGTCAAACAAACAAGTCGTCCATGGTCTGTGGACAACAGGGAGCAGTTCATATATGCAGTTATGAAATATATAACTGTATAACAATAATTTTGCTGAGAAGTTCTCACTTTAGGATCCACTCCTCCAGTCTTTATTTCTAAACGTCTGAACAGTTTGGATTTTCTCGTAATGTCAATGCAATCCTTTTTCACGTTGTTCATAGTATAAATCACATCTTTACATCGCTATTATATAAATAAAAATCATATTTTTATTTCTACTTCATATATATAAAAATCGAATTTTTATCGCTACTTCATATATATAAAAATCAAAATTTTATTTCGGAATCATTCATATAAAAATCAAATCTTTTTACTAAAATCATTAATATAAAAATTTATTCTTTTTCATTAGCAAAATATAATCTTTTTCATTTTCAAAAATCAAATCTTTTCGTTTTCAAAAATCAAATCTTTTCGTTTTATAAAAATCAAATCTTTTCGTTTTACAATTTTTTTATTTTTAAATCGCTTTCTTCATGGTAAAAATCCAATTTTTAAATCAATACCTTATATATAAAGATTACATTTTTATAACTCTTTATATTTTAAAACAAAGCTTTGTATATATTTATAAAAAATCAAATCTTTATAGCGCCCTCTAGATAATAAAAATCCTAGCTTTACTTAATCAAAATGCTAGCTTTATTTCATGACATTGCAATAAAGAAAAAAAATCGTATTTTTAATTTAATAAACGTATAAAAATTGAAATTAAACACTCACCTGTTAAATTGGGGGTCCCACGGGTTGGAGGCGGGGTCAGGCCAGTGGCGCAGATGGCTGAGGAGGGTATGGGTGGCGGTGGAGGGGTCTGGTTGGCCATAGCGTGTTGGTTTAGTGAAGCTAGGGTTTAGACACGGTTTGGGATAGGGAGAAGCTAACGGGGGTGTGGCGCCCGATCGCCGGAGGTGGGGAAGGGGACCGCCAGCGGCGGCGTAGGCGGACGAAGGGCACGGTGGGAAGGGGCTGCGATCGACGTTGGGGTTTTTTTGTTTTATTTTTTCCGATTTCAGAACGGGGAGAGAGAAAGAGGAAAGGGGGAGCTTTAACTTTATATAATTTATTAATTCATTATTATATTTTTCTCGAAAAGGGTAATTTAATATATGAACTCCGAACCCCCATTCCGAACACAATGGGATATGTTTCATAAGCCAATTCAGCTGTTTCGATCAGTTTTCGTTAAAATCAAAATATAAATCAATATATATTGAATTTGAACGCACATTTCAATTTACGGGGCCACACATTGACTCCATAAATTCCAGAAAAATAAATCTGGCTATGTTTTAATGATACGGTCCTAACAAAACTAATTTTGTTGGATTTTGAGACCGTTTAAAAAATGGCCATTTTCTGGTCGATCCAAATTGATTGAAACTGTCAAAACACGTTTTCTTTTTCCACGCTCACATATTGATTCCAAAAACTATGAAAATTGGAATCTAGCAATAACTTGACATCCCGGATCCTACAAAAATGGTTTCGCCGAAAACGGATGTCGTTTGCAAAACAGCTATTTTTGAGGGCTATATTTCCATAGCGACTATTCTGAATTTTCAACTAGGAATAACTTTTTATTCCCGCTATGAAATTTGGATTTTTCAGATTCATTGGAAAGATATTTTCAAATAGATTCAAATATTTTTGGTTTCGCTAAAATCCTGTTTATTTTGAATCCTGTACATTCATTTGAATTTTAAAATCGAATTTTCAAACTACCGCGCCATTTCCAATTTATTTTATAATTAAAATAAATATTTATATTCTAATTTCGATTTAAATAAATATATACATTCTAATTCTATTCAAAATAAATTTCTCATCGTTATTATTTAAAATAAATCATTTTAAATATTCAAAAATTCATTAAAATTTCCAAAATAAAATTTTTAAATTGGTTCTGATTTTCCGGGTTGTTACAAAATGTAAACAAAACATCTAGGAATATATGTGTAAACTTATGAATTTTGTACGTTGTTTATATTACTTATCTCAAATAAATTATTACTATTCCTTGTGATTTTGAATATGTCAATATTTCCTCTTTTTCAATATTTAGACAAAATTTACAAGAATTATGGCAAGTAACCTTTTAACATGATATTAAATCTTAGCAAACCAGAACATAGGAAGATTGTTCTAATTATAAGTTTAGACTAGAATGTAAAATAAATAGAATTTAAAAATTAGTAACTACATAAATATTATGGTAACACACACACACACGCACACACACACACACATACACACACACACACATATATATATATATATATATATATATTATCCATCAAAAAATATATGTAAATACGCTACTATGATTATAAATTAAGTAACATTAAAATAGGTTTGGATTTGAATGTTATCCGTTAATGGTGGGTATATGGTCTACTGTGATAAAAGGAGAATAAATGGTGTAACTTTTGAATTATTAGGAGTAAATATGGAATTAATTGCAATAATTTTAAATGTTACAACTTAAATAAGAATTAAGGTTGAACCATGAATTTTGTGGGGAAGTTAATGTGAAAATAAATGTCAAAAGGTTATAATAAAAGTAAATAGGAAATCTATATTGCAACTCCAATTTAGGGAATTAATATAATAAACATGCATATATTATACGTATGATTATATGAACTAATTTTATAAAAAATAATTAGTGTAATAAATGGGAGTTACTATAAATAAAATTAATGAAATTAAATGGAACTATATAGATGGCATTTATTCCAATATTTATTGCCTTAGGAAAAGTAGCCATTGTGGCTATTAATGGTATATGACACTTATCGTAAATTAATTAAATAAGGACTTGGATAGAAATTACCATAATAAATACTAAGTCCAATAAATCGAGCTTAAATCTTATCTTATAGGAATGCCAACTTTATCTTATCTTTAGTTTAATTATGGTAACAATATCTCTAAGTAATATAATAATTATACCGAGTAGGTTGATGATGCGATGCCAGTTGAGTTACTCGACAGAAGTTTGCACTTTTATATAGTCGGATATACGTACAACTAATGTGAGATATCACTAATCATAAGAACCCATGACAATTATTTATGTGTAGCATGAAATGTTCCTACTTACTTACTTCAAGTCTTGAGATCTTAAGTGGTTATTGGATCGGCATCCCTTTCGATAAAAGAAACCTATAGGGACAATATAATAAGTATCCTGCTTCAGAATTAAGATCTTAAGTAATTAGATCCGCTTATTGGATCACTAAGTGATTGATTCTCTTTACCATTTTCTATGAGTAAGGGTAGAGTCGTAGGGTCCTCCCTTTATAAGGTATTAAGTGATTAGATAGCTCGCCTTTTTTCAATAATAAGTATTAAATGGCTAACTGAGTAGAAATCCCTGAAAGAGATCATCTTTCTTTAGGTAGTAAGTGACGGGATAAGGTCCACTTTAGGATATATCATTAAATGAATGCTACAAAAGTACCAAAGGACTGCCTATCTTGCGAGAACTATTAATTAAGTGACCCGAGGATTATCCAATAAGTCAACTACATAGTAAGGGGTCCGCCCGGGGAAGGTCTTAAATGACGAGTAGTCATCTGCATATCCTGTAGGTTATAAGTGACTACTTGCTATCTCTTTCCTTACAAAGGGTTGGGATATGCAAATGATAGAGGTCTTATTTTTTGAGTTAGGTAAATTAGTAACTAGTGTACTCCTCCATTGTATTAGTTTTTTGGTAAATCGCTTAAGTAATAAATGATCGTATGAGATCTGCCTTATATATTATGATGTGAGTAGGGTTATGGGTGGATATAGGACCCATCTCTTTTCTTATCAAGGTGTTAAGTGGTTAAAAATCCACCCTCTTAGTTACTAGCTAGTTACTATATATTGGTTTATATAGTGATTTAATTGCTTCATTTATGTGTAAAGGTTCTATCTGACTATATAATAATAACCTACATTCATAAGGTGCTACCTTGGGTATAGTAATTAATCATTGTGCATAATCTTTGCAAGGTTAGGTTAGAATCCGATACTTGTTATCCTATCTTGTTTTTGCTATGAGTTAGTTTTATTGTACTCTGATTATGCTCATGTTCAGTTACTTATTGGTAAAAGATTTACATGATCCGTGCTTGGAGAAGTTTAAAGTTTCCTTTTTTGCTTCAAATTCGAGCTCAGATAAGTATGGGCCATTACAATTATACATTTAATTATGACTGGACATAATATTCCCATGCCTTTTAAATTTCAAATAAATTTATTTTGATTTATTCTATTAGTTAGCTTAATAAATGTATTATATTTGACAATATGAATCTAATATTGAAATCACATAGATAAATATTGAATAAGTTACAAATTATGAACCTAAATTTGTTTTACTTAGCACCTAATTAATACACTAAAACCCAAAATCGTCAGTCATAAGTCCCGACCCAACATTTATTTCTCCTTTCCACTGCTCCATAACCTTTTGTTCATTTTCCCATCATCACTAAAATAAGAAATTTGAATACAACAATATATTTACTTTGACCAACATTTATATATATATAGTTTTATTTAAATCTCATTTTTACTCACTCAAACATGGGCCAAGGCCCAAACCCAAGCCATTCCTTTCCTCCCCTGCAATTACTCCTAGGAAAACACATCACCATTTCAAGCTTGAAAACCACCAAGACATCCACTCTTGTGTACATGCACAGTCCCTTCTGACCACCATTCACCCCTATTAACCTCACCAATAAATCGACCACACTTTTTTCGCCTCAAATCCCACCCCTTCATCCATTATGGTGTCCTACTCCATGATTTGATCATTCGATCAAAGAAAAATGACCACCTGACATGTTCGATCCATGAATGCAACCGTTGACGTCGAGCTACGATGCAACTGCTATCAGAAGGTACCTAAGACCATCTCACAACATCTGCCTCCTCCTGAAATCGCTTGACCTCACAATCCCAAATGGTGATGCCCAAAACTTCCCTAATAGCACCAAGAACACTAAAGTAAGCATGTTCCACCTATACACTTCACCTGCAACTTTGCGATCAATGTCAATATCACTCCCTTGGCCCACCGCTGCTCCACCTCCAGCCATTCTCTCCTTCATCGATGCATTTGGCTTAAAAACACGTTCTTTTCAACTTTGGATTCCCATGAAATATTGCACTAAAATTCTTGAAATTGTTCTTGAAATTCATCTAATTCCATATCAACTCTGATTATAAAATCCATTTTTAAAATTTCAATAATCGGATAACCACAAAAATTCCCCTACTCATTGTCAAACTTATTTCTCTCAACATACGCCATAAAAATTGTTCAAACCATTTTCAAAATAAACTTAAGATGATTTGACCCAATTCTCTAGTTAGAATTTATGATTAAAAGTGAGCATAATTTGAGATAAGGATTTTTGGATGCAAGTGACTATATTTATTTATCTACAATGTAAAATGGTTTGTTTTAGTTTTAGTTACATGCTTCTCTGTAGTCTAACTCTAGGTATCTCACATGTAAATATCAGTCTCAAAAATTAAAGCATGAAGATATACAAATACAACTATGATTTATGCTTTGTGAACAAAAATCATCTAGTTTTTATCACTAGTTATTTGTTGAACTTATATATACATTTATTGCACAAAGATATGAATATATATATATATATATATATATATATATATGTTTGTATATTATATGTGTGTATATATGCATATACACGCGCGCACACACACACACACAGACACACACACACACACACATATATATATATATATATATATATATATATATTCATGTATATGCTAGGAAATAAGCATCAGTATTTTAAATGTGTTTTCTTCCCTTAAACAATGCATGTTTTTCCAACAAAAATTTAGGCTTGCTTCCTTGTATGATTGATTTTGTTTCTTAATTTCTTGTTTACTTCCCTTTGTTTGTTTTTTCTTTCCTTTTAAATTTAGCTTTATTTTTGTTTGCTTTACTTATAAGATTAAACTTGTTTTTTGAATGAACAAGTGAAAACAAATGAAGAAAGAAAGTTTTATTCCATTTAGAAGCATACACATCACTCTTATTTCATTTTTTATTTTTTTATTTAGAACAACTATTTTTTATTTTTGTACTACATCTTCTAAACATAATTACAACTCACAATGAAAATATGCCTTAGTATAAAGCAATCAGTGTTGTGCTTAAAAAAACATACATCAATCCTACGTTTACAAAACAAACTCCCTTTCCTTTTTTCTATTTTACATAAGTCTCATTTATTTTATTTATTAAGATAATGCCTACATCATATCTTTTTGGATTTTCATGATATGTTTGAAATCTTGTTATACTTTGTCAAACCTGCTTAGTATAATACGTAATAACAGTATGAAATAGTTTTTAAACATATAATAAGATTGGTTAAAACATGCATATTTTCACATACATGTACATACACTTCAAATACGCACTTATTTTGCCTTTTACTTTTAAATCTTATTTATTATTATAAATATGTCTAAAGTATAATTAAGCAAAATAAGGTAAGATTTTTGACTTGCATATGTACATATACCATGTACATACACTTATTCTTTTGAAAATTAAGAATATTATAATACATTTAATTTTTGAACATCGTTTAAATTACTTCTTGGTATTATTGCAAAACAAATAATATACCTTTCTTATAATTATTTTAATCATACTAGAATATCAAAAGTTTAAAATTAATTTTCTTTTCGAATAAAAGATGAAATACAAAAAGTATACTCTGGTTTATATTTTTAGTTTTTAAATGAACAAATTATAATATCAATCAAATTACAAGATTGCGTTTTAGTTTATCACTTATAAATTAAAAAGAGTTATTAATTTATAAGATATATTTATTTAAACTAAATTAAATATTCATATATTTTAAAATTGCAAAATTTTTGGGCTGTTATAGTCTTAGGCAATTTAGTATTGGACAATGTCAATAAATGTGATTTTTTAAACTTGAAATATAACCAGAATTCTAACAATATTTTGATTTAAGCAATATTTCTCTATGTCTTATGTTTGACCCACTATTTATCAACCAAGCTGTGTTTGTACGTGAGTGTATATTCCTATGGATTTTTTTACAAAGTTTGAAGGTTTTTATAGTGAGCCATGCCACTTTTTATAACTAAAATGTAAATAGTTGTTTGCCACATAGAGTGGATAAATATAGATGGATTTATAGTGTCCAGACCACTGTATATAACAAAAAAATTGTGAATCTGAGTGCTCCTAGTACTAAATGACATGAATTACTCTCCCTCGACATAGGAAGTATGGCTACAGGTGGAAGGAGAGCCAGCTTACTGGCATGTAGGAAACTTGCAAATTGCAATGTAAGAGAAAGTTCGACATGTAAGAAGCATATTTCTAGTCACGGATAAATTTATTTAAGTATTGTTAATGCCGCTCCAAAAACGAATAAGGAGGGTCATATTTTATTCTCACTACATAAAAAATTAAATTCTTAAGGGGAGACCAAACACAATGATTAAATAAATAAAAGAACCCGTTTTACCCTCCATTCAAAAATATAAAACACGGTAAAAATCGATAACAACATACTGTATTTCAATACAAAGTTTGAAAATAACATGTCAAAAATAGATGATAGAAAACGAGCCTCCGTATTTTTCAGTAACTCGTTACCTTTTCGGTGATTTCTCCAACAAATTCAACATGTTTTTCGCTTTCTTGAGTAAGAATCATGTTGTCCTCCTTTTTAAAGTTTGAAATTTCATTAGAAATTGGTTCCTCCATGAAAAAATGATTAATTATTTACGTTGAGAAGAAGATGATTAGTGTTTAACGAACAGTAAAATGTAATTAGGATAAAATAATAAAAGGAAATTTTGGTCTATATTTTATAAATTGTCAAGGGGGCTATATTAAATGATCCTCCCCTTAGTAAATTTTTTTTAAAAAAAAGTGAACCCCCTTAACATTTTTTGGAGTGGCATTAACAATACTCATTTATTTTCCTAGCACTCATCTTCTAAATGGCCTTATTAATATCCACATACTTTCCTTCTTTGCATAGTACCAGATCAGTCTTATCATCGTAGTAATGGAAAATTCAAGATTCGCCTGCATCTCTACTGACAAACATGAAAAAAGAAATCCTTTTGGATAAGAGTATAACGCACGTCAGATATATCATGATTTCACGACTTCAGATATATCATGATTTCACGACTTCTCATGAGAATTCCACTCATAACATAATCATTTGAGCCAATTGGAACCACATGAGATCCCAAGCAACATTTGCAGCCAAGGGTGTAACGTCCCGGGTTTTCGCGATCCTGGTTATCGGCAAAAACTCACTGTTGACTAAGCAAGCATCGGAAATATCAGATAGTAAATGAAAGAACTTAGAGGGTGAGGATAGATAAGATAGAATATTAGAATAGAAGAAGAAGAAGAAGAAGAAGAACATACTATACCAGAGTAAACACTAATATCACAGTGGAACGAATAAATATATTTCATAACATAACTTTGAAATAAAACAGTATACGTATACAATACCATTATTAGAGTATAACACTTACATCACAGCGGAAATAAACAATAACTATAAAAACGCTGCTGAAGCCTCCTGCTCTAGCTCCTTCTAGTGCATCTGTAAGTCCTGACTACTTGACTGCCCATACAAAATTGGGCACCCAAGAGTTTAGGGAAAACAAAACAAAAATAAACGCCGGTCAGTCATGGGATTGGTATGAGTAAACAATTTAAAACAGTTTGAGAAAATAAACGATATCTCATAAGACAACGCCGTATAACACAGAATGGGTTTTTCCCTTATGATAATCCAAACACTTAGTCGAATATTAAAAAAAACTTTTGAAAGGAACGATAATCTTTATATCAAACTCATTTGATATTATAATAATGTATATCAACCACAATATAATATCATCTAGTAGAACGCTTTCATCTCACGTTCCACATACATAATATAGAATAAAAAACCACAGGCGCTTATTGGGTAATGAATTCCAACTGGCAAGGTATGAGACCACCTTCCGACAGTGTATCTCTAGAGAGGAATACAGCGGGTTCAAAAAGAACATCTTGTAACCCAGGCTAAACATGATCGGACACTCATTTCTCTTGAGTGTACCGAATGTATTATCAACAACGGTTGGGATCAGCAACCGTTTCCCAAAAGGATCAGCATCAAAGAAGTAAAATGGAATTTCTCTAGATCAGGTGGCAATACACCCTAATTGGCAGCTAATCACTTAGCCATGCTACCTACCCGATTTTATACCATTTCCTGGTTGTGAGGCTAGAGGCCATAACATATAGATCACACCTTTATTTACTTTGAATGTCACATCGTCGTACCCGCTAAATCACAGATTGATTTCCCCAGAAATACCATGGGTATACAGCTATAAGAAACGAATTCCTCAACCACCAAACGTAAGTACGTTTGAAGAGATCAACTTACACGATATATTAAATACACTCTGTCAGACATTCTTCCATACAGGTCGTCCAGGGACTGGACAGACCGAAGGTACTATTCGGTAAATCCATCTTAGGCAGTTTCTACCTAGGATTTACTGAATAGCCATTGCATAACCCCATCTTCAATTTTCTTCATTATATTTGATTTGCAACGCTAATGCCATACGGAGTGGTTTTCAGATAATATATCTGATCTCGTTCTCTCCGTATTGACAACAGAAATGTTTCAAATCTTTGATAGTCGGTGATTTAACTATCAAAGGAAAACATGTGTACAAACAACGGTCATATTCCCAAATGGAAATCTTACCGATCAATCATCATTTCATTTCCCAATTTCCCATTTATCGTTTCCATATATTCATCAATTCCTTATTTTCTAAAATTAGAAAATAAAATTTATTAACTATGGAAAACATTTCCATTTCTGATTCACGCATCAATATCTTCTCACCTCTATCAGTCCCTAACTGCAAACTAGTAAGAGAACAACTTCCCAAGTATAAACCCCGAAGGCCGAAACCAACATCAGATCGATACCCAGAAAGCCATTCAACTCAACTCATTTCTAGTCAGTTTCTAATTTCAGTAATTCCATTTAAATTCCTAAGTCACCCCAAATCCCTTTATAATATTTTATTTGCATAAATATTTACTTTCACCTAATTTTTCACATAAAATGTGAATAATATTTCTTTATATAATTCTATTTGTTTTCCAAATAATTT
This sequence comes from Allium sativum, assembly GCA_030737875.1. Lineage (NCBI taxonomy): Eukaryota > Viridiplantae > Streptophyta > Magnoliopsida > Asparagales > Amaryllidaceae > Allium > Allium sativum. Next base: position 20,924,318 of record JASFAX010000020.1, on the reverse strand, counting down.
CTTTCTTTTATAATATCCTATTTATTTCATATAAATGTTTCCTTTTTCAACATCCTGTTTATTTCATATAAATAATTCCCTTTTCAATATCATATTTATTTCATATAAATATTCCTTTTATACTTCTTTTTATTTTCTATATAAATGATCCTTTTATACTTCTATTTATTTTCTATATAAATAATCCTTTTATACTTCTATTTATTTTCTACATAAATAATCCTTTTATAAAATTCTTTGATTTTATAAATATTCCTTTAATAAAATTCTTTGATTTTATAAATATATTATTTTCAATTTACACTTTAAAAATTCCCTTTTCACATTCCGGTATTTCTTATGGTATTTAAAATACCAAATAACCATGATCAACATCATTTATACACCCATAATCAATCATAGATTATATATCACAATATATGAAAATAAACAGTATTATAAATATTGAGGAATCCAGTTGGATCCCTCCAACCTGTTTCCCTACATCACAGATGTTAAATAGTATAAATAACATCGATTTCATTTCAATATGAAATATTCTGATAAACAGAATCAATATATGATTAACGATTTATATATATCGTTATCTAATTTCAATCAATAAATCAACAATTCAACCAAACAACAATACACATCAATCAATCATCATTTATCAATTCTAAAAATACGTTACAAAAATATAACTGGGTAGAGTTAGTGAGATTTACTCACATTGGACGATCATCATTAAATAACGATAATTGTCGATTGATTTAGACAGACAATTTATTTCGCTATAAATTGTAACGAGCTCCAATTCACTCCCAGCCAGTTCCATTGTGTAGCCACCGTCCATATGATCCCAGTGGATCTTGTTTCACCCAATTCTGATAATGTATGCAGAAGTTATATATTTTCTAATTTTAAATACTATTTTAAATTGAAATAAACTCAATTTAATTTAATCGGGCCTCACACTTGTTTTCACGGCCCATGACTATATCCAAGCCCGCACACATTAAAAACCCGATAGCCCTTCTTCTCCAAAACCAAATTCGACTGCTCCACTTCAATACTTTACCAAAACTTGCTTTTGTAATCCACGCCTTAGTCCACAAAATCCAAATCCAACATCACCGAACTTCTTCACAATCTTCACAAACCCCAACCATTTTTGCACAGTTCGAACCCTTCTTCTCGTTCAAGTAACACGCTGCCTACTTGCAATGACCCGGATTTTTAGCCATTTAATTTTGAACATTTAAATTGTTTTAAATGTTGTATTGGTTATATAAATTGATTTTTATAAGGAATTTGTTTAATTAAACGATGGTAGAATGTATAATTTACAATTAAATTTAAAACGAGCTCGAAATAGTCGCGGTAGTTTGTAATTTACGATTTACACTTTAACTGAATATATAGAATCCAATATAAGTCGGATTTATTTAAAACAAGAAATGTTCAAATCTATTTGGTTATATTTTTCTAATGAAAAAGAAAAATCGATATTGTGTCTTGTAGATTGTGAATTATGCCCAAGTTAAATTTTCAAATTGTCGCTATGGAATTCGCTATTATAAATATAACGATTTATTATTTAAAATAAAAGGGTTTTTAATATATTGAATATCGATTGGGTTTGAAACTAAGCCAGAAGTATTTTATTTTGGTACTGTATAAAATTCTGCCCGAGTACGTCCGATCGCAATATTTTATTATTCTTATATTGAGGTATTTTAAAATTGATTTATTTTAATTTAAATTGGACCCTTAAAATGGTTATTTTACAAAAGATCTCGGAATTCAACGTTGTCAGTTCCATTATGTCTAGAACATTTTATTATGCTTAGATATTAATTTTCATTTTGATTGAAAGTCGTATGTATTAGTATTAACGAGTTATTTCAGCCCTAAGATTCGATAATAATTAAATATTATTATCCTTCCCTTATATAAGCCATACCAAACCCTATTTTCACAGTCAAACTGAATGTGCGGTCAAACCATATAGCGCCCCCACCCCTAAAAAAAATCAACAACCGATAGTTCATTCCTCTTCACCCGAATTAATTTCGTGCTTTCAAAAATCTCAATAAAATCAGTTAAAAATGTGTAAATTTCTAAACCCATTTCTATGGATTCGAAATGATGGGAAGCACCCATATATGTGCATTTCATTGGGTTCGATGTAGTGTCGCTTCGCTGTTTTTTCTGCGAGAAGTAGGGTTGATAATTCACGGAGTTCAGTGCTTTAATTTGGATTTCGAGTATGGTATTTGAGTTTGTTTGGGAAGATAGCGTTGTTTTTTTGAAGTTTTGGTGAATACACAGTTATATTAGATGTCGTATGAATTGCTGTAGTCACGTGCAGATGGGAGACGTTGGGGTGAACTTGAGGTGGTTGTGGCATAGGGGAGTCGGAGTCCGATTTCGAGATGAGATGGAGGAGGTTAATGGGATTCGACGTCACTACTATTCTGCAGTTATAGTGTATGGTACAAAGTCGAAACTCCAAGTGGAGCCCATGCTTTTCTATTGGGGAATTGTCTGCTAATGTCGGCGTCAGGGAGAGGATGGCGGAAGTTGCATTATTTAGGGGAGGCGCAGGTTGATTGTGTTGGTGATGGAGGTGACTGCACTGATATTAAGTTGCCAGAGAAGGGATTGGTCGGTAGTCAAAACATGGTCAATGTGGTTGCTTATTATAAGAGACGGCTTTATTTATGAGGAAGAATTTGTATCGCATGATTCTGGAAATCAGAAAGGAGGGATTGAGGGGAGCTTGTTGTGTACCGTGACTGGTCCTTTTTTGGTACAAGAAATGATGATAAGTCTGTTTGGTTGTTTAATAAAGTAAGGTAGGTGGAGTTGGTTTTATTCTTGTTGTGTAGTGAAGGAGTTGAATGGGAATGGCTTGAAGAAGGTCACTGTTGACAAGCTTCCCAATGATTTGGAAGGTATGCAATCTACAAGCACTCATCAACAATGTTTGTAAATATGTATACGATGTGGTTGAAGGATATATATATATATATATATATATATATATATATGCATTCTTGTCAAGCCTGAGGAGAGCACGGAGACATGATCAAGAATGAGCACCATGATGAAGGAATAAGAGTCGACCAATTTAAAGTAACCAAAGTAATTATTGTTAACCAATTTAATTAACGTTGACCAATTTGATTAGGGAAAATAATTAATTTATTTCAATCGTATCACTGTAATGGTTATAGCTTGGTTATATGTTAACAGAATTTGACGAAACCGGTCACTTTTTGGAATTGTAGCAACGAGTTCTTCATTATTGAACTAATGGGACTGAGAACAGGACTACTAGGATTTCCAGATAAAGTCAAACGCCCGTTTGATTTTTAAAGCAGAACCATCAACCACAAAACTATGTGAGTAAACTTACTAACTCTGGCTCATTTACATTTTTATATAATCGAGTTTTAAATTTATTTATCATGATTTTATATTGTGTAATGGTTGTTTGGACGAATGGCTGATAAAATTGGTTGAAGTTGTTGATATAATTATATCTTTGATCGGTTATTAGTTCTGTTTACTATGATATTTCATATTTATGTGAAATAAATGATGATTAACAACTGTGGATGCAGGGAAACAGGTTGGAGGGATCCAACTGGATCCCTTAACATTTATATTATTGATTGTTATTTACTATGATTGATTATGCTGTGTTGAATTACCCTGGCCCAAGAATTTTGCTATTCAAATACCATAAAAATATTTTCGAATACAGAAAATGAAATTAGAGGTTTTAAAAAGGAAATTAGTTCCAAAAAAAATAGAAATGTAATTTCGAATAGAGTTGAAATTGAAAACATGTTAATGGAGAAAACAAGAAGTTGTGTATAAACGAGAGTATGAATTAAGTAGGTTATATACCATTGGAGAAATTGAAATACAAATTCAAATTTGAATTTATATGAAAAAGTGGAATTTGATTTTGAAACCAATATTTGAAATGAGATATGAACTTAGCAAATTATAAACATAATGAGATTTTTATAAATAATTGTAAATAGAAGTTATAAATGGAATTTGGATTTGATCTGATAAAATCAAAACGATTTGATTATGTAAAAAGAAATATTTTTCACAATCAAAATTTAAAGCATATGTTTTGCAAATGAAAACATCCATAAAAGAAATCTGGGTTGGAAATGTGAATTCAAATAGAAATTTGAATAATAAGGGAAATGGAAATCGTTTTCGAAAGGAAACATTGGATTTTTATTCCAAAGTTCGGAATATAAAACAAATGGAAATATACCCGAGGGATTTATAATTATACTTTGATTAGGTCGAATTTTATTATAATGGATTAGTTCAGGAAGGATATTTGAATTTTATTTAGTACAAAACTATAATTTAAATGAAATATATTAAGAAGTGAATATTTCAATATTTGTAGTTATGGAAATACAATTCCATGTTTTGAAATAGTTTAAGATTCATTTAAATTAGAATTATATTTGAGGAAAGATACTGATATTTAAAAATGAATAACAATTGAAAGCAAATGTTTTGCAAATGGAAATAATCATAAGGGAAATTGAGTTAACCTGAAATGATAAGATTATTCTGAAGTTCGGAATATAGATCAAATATAGATTATTCGAGAGAAAGATATTTATTTGAATTCGATTATATCGAATTTAGGGAAGTAGTTATTTTTTACTTTCCGTTTGAATCAAATGTAATTATTTATTTATTTACTTATTAGTTTATTATTAAAATTAATAAGTACAAGTTATATTTTTACAAACCAAATATTTGGAAATAGCGATTATAACGATATCGTTATAATAAATGTTTTGTAAGTTTAAACATCGATTATAATGCTGTTGTTATAATAAATGTTTTGTAAATCTAAACAGCGATTTTATTGCTACCATTATAATTAATGTTTTATAAATCAAATACAGGGATTATAACGCTACCGTTATAATCAACGTTTTCCCGTAAAAGAAGTAGATTCTTAGATTGAATCTGAGAGCCGCGTAAGTGATGTTTTTTCAGAAGTTGTGAGCTTTGACTATTTCAAAGTTAAGACTGTCGTTCAATTAAGATCTGAGAGGTAATTATACCCCAACTTGATTGACTTCATGATTGATGGAGGAATGGTTAAGGTTTGATAGTGAAGATTGGTTAGCATTATGGTTAGTTAATAAATGATTAATGGTTTGATTTATAATAACGATGTTTTATAACATCGCGTTAATTTAAAGGATTTTGAAATGTTTTCCCCAAATAAAATGAAAGGTATTTAATATGCATAGAAAATGAAATGAATTAGTTAACGAGGGATTAATTAATGGAATATGGAAACATTTTCTGATATTAATGACGTGTATTTACTGAGTAAAAAAAAAAAAATTAAGGATTTGTGAAAGAAATGTTTTCTAACTGGAATAAAGATATTTTCTCGAATAAAGGAATTATAATATTGGAAAAGTTTTCCAAGAATCGAGAAAGACAACATAATTCTGAAAGAATCTGAAAGAGGGAAAAAGGAGAATTTGGAATCGATAATATAATAATGGACTAATATAAAAAGGGGTCAGTGTTGTTTGATGCTTGATCGGCAGAAATTCCATTTGGAATATAGGATCATTGATTGAATGGATGTTCCTTTGATAATGAAATCACCGGCTATCAAAGTATTAGTTTATTTTATACCTCTGTTGTCGTTACGGAGAGACCGGAATCAGATTTATTATCTGAAAACCACTCCGTATTGGCATAAGCGTTATGAATCAACTTATGCTGAAGATAATTGAAGACGAAGTAAAGTGCAAGGGTTGTTCTGTTAATCCTAGGTAGAAATTACGTAAGATGGATCAATAGAATTGTGCCTTCGGTTTGTCCAGTCCTAGGACAACGTATATGGACGAGTGTCTGACGACGTGACATTCAAAGTAAATGGTGAAAAGACGTTCTGAAAAGAAAATCGTGACCTCAAGCCTCATCACCCGGAAAATGACAAAAATCGGCCAGACAGCATGGCCTTGTGGGTCATTACCATTAGGAGTATTATCACCTGGTCTAGAGAAATTTCATTTGCTTCTTATTTTATTCGCTGTTGTATGCTTTCGGTAACGGTTGCTGATCATGACCATTAGCGATAATATGCTCGGTACACTCAAGTTAAATGACTGGCCAGCCATGTGCGGGCCGGGTTGCAAGACGTTCTTGTTGAACCCAGTGTATTCCCCTCTAGAGATACACTGTCGGAAGGTGGTTCCATACATTGTCATGTTGGAAATCCAATCTCCAATAAGCGCCCTGCGGTTTTCGATTTCATATTATATATGGAGCGTGAAATGCAAGCCTTCCGCTAGATTCTATTTATTTGATGCAGGCATTATTATAATATCACTGGATTTGATATCAAAAATATTTTTGGATATAGTAAGGTAAAAACCATCCATGTTTATGTGTGGGCTGGTCTTACTATTAACCTTTCTTTCAAAAGGATTTTTCAAAATTAAACAAATGGTTGGAGTTTACTCACTCCAATCCCATGACTGACCCGGAGTTTATTTTTTTTGTTTTCCCTAAACTCTTGGGTGCCCATATTTGTACGGGCAGCCAAGTAGTCGGGATTTTACAGATTCACTTTAGAGAAGCTTGAAGCAAGAGGCTTCATCAGTTAGCTATAGACTATCATATTTTCCACTGTGTACTATGTTATATCTGGAAACAAGCATTTATAACTGTTCCAGAATTTATTGTTGTGCTCTAATGACGGTATGTATATGCAAAGCAGATTTTTATTTCAAATGTTATGTTATATAATATATTTTATTCGTTCCGTTGTGAGACTTATGTTCTTCGTTTTCTTCTATTCTAACTTTTCTTCCTTTCTCTTTCTCATCCTCTAACTTCTTTCTATTAATGATTTGTGTTTCAGTGCAATTTGGGTTGGACGTGTCGTGTAATTAGTCAACTCAAAGTCTATGGAAATTCGAGCCATTACATTTGGTATCAGAGCTGATGGTTGAGTGGTAACCTTGGCTCTGTGGCGTGATTCAATAGTGATGGGGTTAGAAATCCCCTGGATTGAGTTTGAATATATATATGAGAGTGTGTATTTGTAGATTTGACATAAAATTGTTTATATTGTATTAACTGGTTTGTTGAGTTGTTTATGAATTCTGGTCGATACAGGATGTACAACTGTATCGATAGGTATTTCTAAACTCTCGAACAAAGCAATTCGATACAGTATTGTTTTAAAATGGGTAAATGAAATAATTTTGCCCAAAAGTTATTTTGATATAAAAGGTATAATTTCTGAATTATAATATATGAATGTGTTGATTATTGTTACAATCAAATGGAATTATGAAATATTGACATGGTTATATAATTTGTATATGGATAATGTATACAAATGAGATAAATCAAGATTAAGTTTAAGCCAGATTTGGAATTTAAATCCCGGATGTTAAGAAATATTTTCTGAAGTATTTTTAAAAAGTAATATAATATTATTTTGAAGGATTTTTGAGTAAAAATGGTTTAAATGGATTTTTAAAGTGATTAAGCATTGAAATCGCTTTAGTGACGAGAAAATAATTCTGATAATGGATCACGACATTATCAGCATTCATTTTCAAGTTTCTGAGTGACGGATTGCTATCATGGTAATTCAGGGACGGAAATTTTGTTTGAAAAGGACAAGATGTTTTAGAATTCAAATATTTTGAATTGAGTTGATTATATATATGTGTATAAATATATATGATTTCAAACTAACTTGAAATAAAAATCTGGGAATTTGAATTCTAAAATTAAAATTTTACTTGTATAAGTTGAATAGATTGAAATGGTAGAAATGTATCAAATGAATTGAAATTTAACTTAAGTTAAACAAAATTGGATTCGATTAGAAATAATCCCGAATGAAATTAAATAAAGAAAATGTTGAGTTTCGAAATATTTATATGAATTCGACTTATGAATAAGCAAGTTGAATATATATTGGGTGTTGTTAATTGAAATTGAAATTGAATTGTGATAAATTTGGACTTAAGTGAATTGACTTCAATAGGAATCAGATTTGAATTGATAAAATAGAAGTGGACAAATTAGAAGTTGGTTGGATTGTTAAAAACTGGAAGTTGGATTGATTTGAAACTAATTGGAAATGGATATATGAATGCTGAGTAGATACTGAATGGAAGCAAATGCAAGAGATAGAATTATGTCCGACAAAAAAGTACATGTTTACAATATTGCTTGGGTTTGATAGTTTATGAGCCTATTGGGCAAGCCGCTTGGCTTTTTGATTTTCCTGTTGGATTGGAGAAGGGCTAGAGAGGCGAGTTGTGGTTGTATTGACTGAGCCGTGTAAACGAGATGCGGGCGAAATTTTTCGAAAATTTAAAGAGTTAGAAAATTTTCAAGGAATTTTTGGTAGTTTAAAATCAAGTTGTAAATTATAATTGAAATAAGAAAACCAGAATTGGTTAATAAAATTTCAAGTAGAAAAATGAAATTGATAAATGGATTTAAAATCAATTGGAATGGGTGTAGATATGCAGAAGAGCATCTGGGTTGAAGACAAGAAAGTGACGATGGATTGTCCAAAAATGGTGGATAGATCCTTTGAAAAGAATTAAGAATGGTCGAGTATTGGTATGGGAATTCGAAAGCCGGATAAGAACAGGGTTACGAAGAAATGGAATATAAGATTTTAACTAAATAGGTTATGAGGAGTTAGAGTTATAGCATTTTTACTACTTAGCAATTTCAAGGACGAAATTATTTTAAGGGGGAAGGAATGTAACGACCCGAATTTTTAGCCGTTTAATTTTGAACATTTAAACTATTTTAAATGTTGTATTGGTTATATAAATTGATTTTTATAAGGAATTTGTTTAATTAAACGATGGTAGAACGTATAATTTATAATTAAATTTAAAACAAGCTCGAAATAGTCGCGGTAGTTTGCAATTTACGATTTACACTTCAACTAAATATACAGAATCCAATATAAGTCGGATTTATTTATAACAAGAAACGTTTGGATCTATTTGGTTATATTTTTCTAATGAAAAAGAAATGTCGATATTTCGTCTTGTAGATTGTGAATTATGCCCAAGTTAAATTTTCAAATAGTCGCTATGGAATTCGCTATTATAAATATAACGATTTATTATATAAAATAAAAGGGGTTTTTAATATATTGAATATCGATTTGGTTGGAAACTCAACCAGAAGTATTTTATTTTGGTACAGTATAAAATTCTGCCCGAGTACGTCTGAACGCAATATTTTATTATTCTTATATTGAGGTATTTTAAAATTGATTTATTTTAATTTAAATTGGACTCTTAAAAGGGTTATTTTATAAATGATATCGGAATTCAACGAATCCTGTTCCATTATGTCCGAAATATTTTATTATGCTAAGATTTCAATTTTCATTTTGATTCAAAGTCGTATGTAGTGGTATTAACGAGTTAATTCAGCCCTAAGATTCGATAATAATTAAATATTATTATCCTTCCCTTAAATAAGCCACGCCAAACACTATTTTCACAGTCAAACTGAATGTGTGGTCAAACCATACAGCACCTCCACCCCTAAAAAAATCAACAGCCAATAGTTCATTCCTCTTCACCCAAATTAATTTCGTGCTTTCAAAAATCTCAATAAAATCAGGTAAAAATCTGTAAATTTCTAAACCCATTTCTATGGATTCGAAATGATGGGAGTACCCATATATGTGCATTTCATTGGGTTCGATGCAGTGTTGCTTCGCTGTTTTTTTTCCAGCGAGAATTAGGGTTAATAATTGACGGAGTTCAGTGCTTTAATTTGGATTTCGAGTATGGTATTTGAGTTTCTTTGGGAAGATAGCGTTGTTTATATGAATTTTTGGTGAATACTAGGATATTAGATGTCATATGAATTGCTGTGGTCGCGTGCAGATGGGAGACTTGGGGGTGTACTTGAGGTGGTTGTGGCGTATGGGAGTCGGAGTTCGATTTCAAGATGAGATGGAGGAGGTTAATGGGATTCGACGTCGCTACTTTTCTGCAGTTATAGCGTATGGTCTAAAGTCAGAAACTCCAAGTGGAGCCCACGCTGTTATGTTGGGGAATTGTCAGGTAATGTCGGCGTCAGGGAGAGGATGGGGAAGTCGCATTATTTAGGGGTGGCGCAGGTTGATTTTGTTGGTGATGGATGTGACTGTGTTGATATTAAGTTGCCAAAGAAGGGATTGGTCGGTAGTCAAAACATGGTAAGTGTGGTTGTTTATTATAAGGGACGACTTTATTTATGAGGAAAATTTGTATCGCATGATTCTGGAAATCAAAAAGGAGGGATTGAGGGGAGCTTGTTGTGTATCGTGACTGATCCTTGTTTGGTACAGGAAATGATGATAAGTCTGTTCGGTTGTTTAATAAAGGAAGGTAGGTGGAGTTGGTTTTATTCTTGTTGTGTGGTGAAGGAGTTGAACGGGAATGGCTTGAAGAAGGTTACTGTTGACAAGCTTCCCAATGATTTGGAAGGTATGCATTCTACAGGCACTCATCAACAATGTTTATAAATATGTATACGATGTGGTAGAAGGATATATATGCATTTTTGTCAAGCCTGAGGAGAGCACGGAGACATGATCAAGAACGAGCACCATGATGAAGGAATAAGAGTCGGCCTATTTAAAGTAACCAAAGTAATTAATGTTAACCAATTTAATTAACGTTGACCAATTTGATTAAGGAAAATAATTAATTTAATTCAATCGTATAATTATAATGGTTATAGCTAGGTTATATGTTAACAGAATTTGACGAAACCGTTCACTTTTTGGAATTGTAACAACGAGTTCTACATTATGGAACTAATGGTACTTAGAACAGGACTACTAGGATTTCATCAAACGCCCATTTGATTTTAAAAGCAGAACCATCAACTGCAAAACTATGTGAGTAAACTCACTAACTCTGACTCGTTCATATTTTTATATAATCAAAATTTAAATTTATTTATCATAATTTTATACCGTGTGATGGATGTTTGGATGAATGGCAGATAAAAAAGTGACTTGACGGATCTGGCGATGTGGCATTCAAAGTAAATGATGACCAGATGTTCTGAAAGGAAATTCAAACCTCAGGCCTCATCAACCAGGAAACGACAAAAATCGGGCAGGCAGCATGGCTATGTGGGTCGCTCCCATTAGGGTGTATAATCACCTATCCACAGAAATTCCTATTTGCTTCTTTAATCTATTTTGATGTTGTCCCTATTTGGGAAACGGTGGTTTGAGCCCAACCGTTGGTGATATACATTCGATACACTCAAGCGAAATGAGTGGTTGGTCATGTGTGGGCCGGGTTGCAAGGCGTTCTTGTTGAACCCAGTGTATTCGCCTCTAGAGATACACTATCGGCAGGTGATCCCATACCTTGTCAAGGTCGGAATCCAATCTCCAATAAGCGCCCGCGGTTTTGAATGTATACTATATATATGTGGAGCGTGAGATGTAAGCGTTCCACTAGATTGTTATTTACTTGTATTTAGGCATTATTATAATATCAGAAAAGATATTGATTTCAAAGATGTTTTGGGTTATCGTAAGGTAAAAACCGTCTGTGTTAATGTGTGGATTCGGTCTTATGATTATCCTTTTCTTTTGAAAAGATTTTGAGCTTTAAAATCATGTTGGATGATTTACCCTTAATACTGTGCGAGTTTTATTCACTCTGGTTCACCAGACTGACCCGAAGTTTTGTAAATGCTCGGGTTAGCCCTGGGTGTACAGGTTCAGGTTATCGGATGCTGTTAAGAGACGAGCTAAAAGAGTCCAGACGTATGATATTATATAGCTACTATTGCGCTGTGTGTTGTATATGGGAACAGGTTATTATAACTGTCACGTGGTGTGATGTACTCTGATATTGTAAGTATTTTTAAAGCTCTCAATAAAGTTTTTATTTCTATATCATATTTTGTTCCGCTGCGATGTGAGACTCTGTATTTGTGGTTCTTCTTCTTCTATTCTAATATTTCTTTCTTTCCTTTCTCAGCCTCTAATTTCTTTCTAATAACGTCCAGTGTTTTCGGTGTTTGGAAGGTCGGCATGAGCTACAGTAAAGGTAATTATGTCGATTTTCGGGGCCGAAAATCCCTGTTAGTTATAGTGGTATCAGAGCTATTGGTTTAGTGATAACCTTGGCTCTGTGGCATAACTCGATAGAGATTGGGTTAGTAATACCCTAGATCGAGATTGAGTGTATATATATGAGAGCGTATTTGTAAATTTTATATACAAATGTTTTGTATTGTGTTTGTTGATCGGTTCAGTTGTTGAGAAGCGTTGAACTGGCAATCGATACAGTATTGTTTTGTAAAGAGGGTAAATGAAATAATTTTACCCAAATTATATTTTTGTATAGAAAGGAAATAATTTTATCAAATTATTGAGATATTAGTGTGTTTGATCGATTTGAATGGAATTCAAATGGAATTGAAAATTTGAATTGAAAACCTAATATGGCTAAGTGAAATTAAAATTAAGAATGATATAGAAATTGAAATTTGGAATTTGAATAAATAATTCAAATAGAAATCAATCGGATAAATCGACTGATGTTCAATTATGTGGAACCAAAGTAAAATATTAGTATTAAATAAAAATTAAATTGATTTGGTGTGGTGTTGGCTGTTGATTGTGAATTGTTTGTTGTTGGATGGTAGATTGTTTGAATAGAAATAATCAACAGTTAACTGGAACTGAAGGAATTATAAACTAAAGAATAATTTCTGGTATAATTTAACTGGAATCAAAGTGAATATGAATTGGAATTTATAATTTAGACTTGTGTTTGACAATGAATTTATGTTGTGTGTTTGATTCTAGAATTGGTGTAGTTATAATTGTTGATTAGTGAAATATTATCTCAGAATTTCATATATCTGTTATTGATATGTGAATTGAGTTGAGTACAGGTGCCAGATGGCTGAGCAGATTGATATTGATTGAGTAAATCGTATATACGTTGAGCAGACATGCTCAATAGCGCTCGCAAAAAGGTACGCCTACGCGAAAATATAAAATTTTGAATTTTGGGATTTTGATTTTTGTTTTCCGACCGAATGGGTCGATGTATATATATTATTTGTTCCTGCGATATCGCAGATGTCACTCCCTACAGGGGAGACTCTACCGAATTTTTCCGGGAATTTAAAGTGTTAGGAAATTTTCGAAGATTTTTTTGAAAAATATTTATTTATGGTATTGAATCGGTTTTTGATTTATAATAAATTGGGTTTGGAAATTAATGGGTCTGCAACGTTCTTTCTTACCTTAGCAATTTCGAGGACGAAATCATTTTAAGGGGGGAAGAATGTAACGACCCTATTTTTGGCAGTCAAATATTTTATTTGTTTATTTATTTTAAATATTTTATTTGAAATATTAGTGGATTTTTAATAATTAATCGTTATTTAAAACGAAGTTTGAATGCTATAGTTATATATAATATAAATCGAGCTTGAAAATGGTGCTGTAGTTCGTAAATTGGAGTTTTGAACTTCAATTGAATATACAGGATCCGATATAAGTCGGATTTCTGTAAAACTAGAAACATTGGAACCGTGTTGATTATAATTTTCGTATGAAAGAAAAAAATCCAGATTTTGTATTATAATTAGTTAGTTATGGCCAAATCAAATTTTGAAATATTCGCTATGGAAATAGTTATCGGCCTTTAAAATGGCCATTTTGCAAACGGTCTCTGTTTTCGATGAAATCAGATGCATTGGAACCGTATCGTTAAATTATTGTACGGTGTTGAATGGCGTGGAAAACTGATGTCGTATGTGACCACGGCAGCCACAGACACCCGTTCAATTTCTATAGCGCATAATTGATTTAATAAAGAGATATTCGAGTGTAACTTGAACAGACGATCGAATTAAGCCACGAAACCAATTCCGTTGAGTTCGTATCATCGATTAGAGTCAGGATAGGTATATAGTTTGTTATTTTTGAAGAACGACAAATTTGGTGTTCAAAAGGGCATCGCGGTGCGCGTAAAAATAGCCTACCGGGGAAACAGTCTCAGAATGCGACGGAACTGGTGTCGTTGGGTTCATATTGAAGAATTATTATGGGATTGCAAAGTTTCAAGTTGATTTGATTTATCTGGTGATCGTAAAAAAATTAAATGAGTGTTTATTTTTGGTTTTATAAAGGAAAATTTTTCATACGACCTCGGATTTCGGCGAAACTTGTCCCATTGGGTCCGAAATATATTTTTATACTAAGATTAGCTTTTTTATCAGAAAACAGAAATCATTTGTAGGGGTTTTAGTCAATTACTTTACCCGTAAGTTTCGTTAATAATAAAATATATAAATTATTCAAATCGATAGTTTAGGGTAAAGGTTTCAAGATACAACCTTCCGCAAATTTCAACCCCTAAATAGCTGTAAGGCCTACAACTCTCTTTTCAATGTGACATGTGTTCTTTTCCAAAGTTGCCTACTTACTTTTGTCAAAGCCAACAGATAGATACATTTCAACATGGCTACCTGTACAGACCATTCCCTTCCGTCTTGTGCTTTCAAATCACACCCTAAGCCATTTTCATCGTTGCCAACACTGTATCTATACTGCAAACTAAAAGAAGAAAATATACTGCCACAATCCCTTTCACGTGTTTTCTTTTCCTATGAGTCTACTCTATTCTGTTGCTACATATGTTTTCTTCAACGCCAACGGGTATTTCCGTTCCAACTACAACAAAGCTCCCTACCCAACTCGTACAGTAACCCAAAATGAAAACTCAGCGCAGACCGTATGGCTATCTACGTCGGCTAACCTCCTCTAGCTGATGGACGTGGTCCTCATCCCCTCAATGCTCCACACACACATATATATATATATATATAGAGCCCCATCCCAGTTAGTTTCATCTCAGCAAAGCATTTTCCTTCTTCATTTTAATCTTGGAAACCTCCTTCCTAAAAATCAAAAGCCATGAAGAATAGTTTGAATAAGTTAACGAATACTTTCAAACACTTGCTAACGAGATATCCAGAATTTTGATCTTTGAACATGAAAGGAGGAACAGTTTGGTCTGCTTCGTTTAGGGAGAACGTTTCCGGTAGGCGAGCGGTTGGAACTGGGTTGATGGTGGAGCTATGCGGAGAGAGGCCGCTACGGAGTTCGACGGAATGGAAGGATGAAGGCGCGTGCTCGTTGGTAACAACAGGTAGAAGCCTAAGCATATGATAACATGCGCCTAATCTAAATTTCTAGTATGCTTAAGTTAGTTTTAGCCTGTTTATTTTGTTCCTAATTCCTCTTAGAAGTGCATAATCATGGGTTAAATTAACGTAAGGCTATTATCTAAGTTTTTAACATAGTGTAAGGCGGTCAGTAGTGTGCATGGTCCAGGAAATTAAAATGCCAAAATTTTGTTTATAACATACAAAATTGTCCCAGATCCTTCTCACTACTTCTTTGAGCTGTTAAGGGATCAACTGTAAAAATGGATTTCATGCATAAGTCGTTCGATTACACTGATAGTATAACAGCGTTGAGTATCTGGATTTACAATATATTTATATGCCTCGGTTAAATAATAATTTAAAGTTTTTATAATATTTATTCAAATAAGGTGAACACCGTAATAAAATTATAACCATATCATACAATAACAGAGTGGAATAATTCTAAGGACGCTGGCACTATACCGAAGAACGTAATATTATGGAAGTGGGACAGACAGAGTGGAACGCAGCTTTAGGCTTGTAAAACAAGCTGGTTCGACAACAAATGGAAATTAAGGTGAGTTAAACTCACTCAGTTTTCCCATTTATATTTTATGTAAATTGGGTTTTTATTTTGTGTGCCCTGGTTGCCAATGGTTGACTGTTTGCTAATTATATATTTGTTGATTTAACTGATGAAATTAAACCGTCATTTAATTTCAGTGAAATACCAGATCGTTATTTAACGATGGGTTCCAATAAAGGTAACTTACCTTGTTGGTCACGTTTATAAAATAAACGTGTTTAAATTGGTTGAATTGTTTGATTTGTTTGATCTGTTTGAATTGAACAATCTGTTTGAGATAACCATTTGTATACAGGGAAGGATAGGTTGGAGGGATCCAACTGGATTCCTAAAATATATTATTTATTTTCATATTATCATATATGAACTGTCATGATTCAGTAATTGTTTTGAGTAGTGATCATTGACTGAAAAGTCAACCTGTGTTGTGTTTTAACCAATGGGCTATATTGGTTGAGTAATCAGCAGTGAATGGCCTAAAAGTAAATTTGTTTTGTTTATATTGATTTACCGTTAGGTGAATTGATAGAACTGAAGTTATAAAATTTATTTTATAACTGGAGTTAGATTTTGAAATATATATTTTGAATAAACTTTATATAAAGGGAATAAATATTCTTGGTTATAATCAATTGTAAATTGATTTTATAAAGTCAAAACTGATGTTAATCAGATTTGTAAAGGTGAGAATAAGGAAGTTAACGTAACGGTTAAATTTGGATAATTATGTTATTGAGAAACAAATTTAATGGAATTATTTAAATTAAATAATTATATTATTAATTAATTAATTTAAAGGGAAAACAAATTGGAATCGATTTATGGTATAACCATGTTGGGTTGACTAAATCGACAGTTTTAATTGGAATTGATTATTAAATAAGTGTGTTTGAAATAAATTAGTTCAATGAATATTGTTTAAATTTTAATAAGATTTACTATTTATTTTAGTTAATGAAGGGATTAACTATTTTTACAGCAGTTAATGATCAAGGTAAATTATTCGTTTAATTAATAATAATTTAGAAAATTTCTCTTTAAATGGGAATTCATTTAAAGGTAATTGGAGTTGGAACCAAATCTAGTTGGATGGTGAAAGGAATTTATGTACGGTTTTATATTTAAAACCCAAAATTTATAACAAGGTTATAACAGGAATTTCAAGCAAATACAATAACTTGAAATAAAGGTTACTTAATTATTTGAATTAAGTCAAAGGAGTTTGGGATAAAATAGTTTATATTAAACTAGTGTTAGATAAAAGGAGTTTAAAAGTGTTAAAGCGTTAATTTTACATTAACGTTACGAAATCATGGGGTTAAAGGAAAGTGGAGAATTGAAAAGTGAATTTCAAGCAGATAGAGTCAAAAGGGATTGAAAAGGAGTTGGAAAAGTGAATTCCATAAAAGAAGTGGATCGTAGGATTTTGGAAATAAATCCGAGTTATGAAATGAATTTGGTTATAAGGGGTCGAGGTTAAAATGTGGTATTTTATAGGGAATTATTTAATCACTGAATTAAAAAAATAATAAGGAATAGATTTCAAAAAGGTAAGGTGGTTGTATGAAACCGTATTTTGAGTAAAATAGCTAAATGGAATTTGAAGGGCTATTAGAGTGAAATGTGGGTTTGGATTACAACTTGTATTTATCTCCAGATATGAATGTTGTTGATCAAGGTCTGAGAGGTAATTAAAATACCCCAACTTGAACGACATCAGGATTATCTGCAGATAATATTAGTTGTAATGGTAAAGAAGGTTAGTAAATATGTATTATTCCCACTAGAGAAACAACAGTGTAACGATTAATGGGAATGTGAGGAATATATAACAAGAGTTCCAAGTTAAAGTAGAAAACTGGAGGTGATATAGGATTTTACTAAGAAATAAAATGAATTGGTTCAAAGTGTAATCTTATGTTAAATAATAAGCGAAAAGTTATATTTATAATATCGATATATTTAAGAGTTTTAAATTACGTTTGTTTTATTTAAAAGGCCAACTGATGATGAATACTGAACCAGTGAACTCATTGGGTTGTCATGATTGAAACACTGATTATTTTGATAGTTAAATCACCGACTATCAAATCTGTCCAATACGATTGTTGGTATGGAAAGACCGGGATCAAATTTATATTCGAAAACCATTTTGACCAACAAATACGTGAAGAAATCAGAAGATGATCGAGACGAAGAAATTGAAGACCGTTGATTTTCATACACGGAAGAACTACTAAAAATTTCTGGTTTAGCGGCCAGAGATAAACTTTGGTTCTGTCGTAGTTGGAATCTACGGGTTGCAAGGACTACTCGCTAATGATCCATGGGGTGATTCCTATATTGGATGCAGTAGGAGAGTACCTTCGGTTCATCCTGTTCCTGGATGACTTTTATGGACGAATGTCTGACAGAGTATTTCCCGAAATATACGTACATTGATTTTTACAAATATACCGAGTGGTGGCAAAGAGGGGCAATTCTTTTATACCCAAAGTCTATTTGTGGACGTCAATTAGTGACTTGACGGATCTGGCGAAGTGGCATTCAAAGTAAATGATGACCAGATGTTCTGAAAGCAAATTCAAACCTCAGGCCTCATCAACCGGGAAATGATAAAAATCGGGCAGGTAGCATAGCTATGTGGGTCGCTCCCATTAGGGTGTATAATCACCTATCTAGAGAAATTTCTATTTGCTTCTTTAATCTATTTTGATGCTGTCCCTTTTCGGGAAACAGTGGTTTGAGCCTAACCGTTGGTGATATATATTCGATACACTCAAGTGAAATGAGTGGTTGGTCACGTGTGGGCCGGGTTGCAAGGTATTCTTGTTGAACCCGGTGTATTCGCCTCTAGAGATACACTATCGGCAGGTGGTCCCTTACCTTGTCAAGGTCGGAATCCAATCTCCAATAAGCGCCCACGGTTTTGAATGTATACTATATATATGTGGAGCGTGTGATGTAAGCATTCCACTAGATTGTTATTTACTTGTATTTAGACATTATTATAATATCAGAAAAGATATTGATTTCAAAGATGTTTTGGGTTAACGTAGGGTAAAAACCGTCTGTGTTTATGTGTGGATTTGGTCTTACGATTATCCTTTTCTTTTGAAAAGATTTTGAGCTTTAAAACAATGTTGGATATATACCCTTAATACTATGCGAGTTTTACTCACTCTGGTTCACCAGACTGACCCGGTGTTTTGTAAATGCTCGGGTTAGCCAGGGGCATACAGGTTCAGGTTATCGGATGCTGTGATGAGAAGAGTTGTAAGAGTCCAGACATATGATATTATATAGCTACTATTCCGCTGTGTGTTGTAAAGGGAACAGGTTATTATAACTGTCTCGTGGTGTGATTTACTCTGATATTGTAAGTATTTTAAAACTCTCAACAAAGTTTTTGTTTTTGTATCATATTTTGTTCCACTGCGATGTGAGACTCTATGTTTGTAGTTCTTCTTCTATTCTAATATTTATTTCTTTCTTTTCTCACCCTCTAATTTCTTTCTAATAACGTCCAGTGTTTCGGTGTTTGGAAGGTCGGCATGAGCTACGGTAAAGGTAATTATGTCGATTTTTGGGGCCGAAAATCCCTGTTCGTTATAGTGGTATCTGAGCTATTGGTTTAGTGATAACCATGGCTCTATGGCGTAACTCGATAGAGATTGGGTTAGTAATACCCTAGATTGAGATTGAGTGTATATATATGAGAGCGTGTTTGTAAATTTTATATACAAATGTTTTGTATTGTGTTTGTTGATCGGTTCAGTTGTTGAGAAGCGTTGAACTGGCAATCGATACAGTATTGTTTTGTAAAGAGGGTAAATGAAATAATTTTACTTAAATTATATTTTTGTATAGAAAGGAAATAATTTTATCAAATTATTGAGATATTAGTGTGATTGATCGATTTGAATGGAATTCAAATCGAATTGATAATTTGAATTGAAAACCTAATATGGCTAAGTGAAATTAAAATTAAGAATGATATAGAAATTGAAATTTGGAATTCGAATAAATAATAGTCAAACAGAAATCAATCGGATAAATCGATTGATGTTCAATTATGTGGAACCAAAGTAAAATATTAGTATTAAATAAAAATTAAATTGATTTGTTGTGGCGTTGGCTGTTGATTGTGAATTGTTTGTTGTTGGATGGTAGATTGTTTGAATAGAAATGATCAACAGTTAACTGGAACTGAAGGAATTATAAACTAAAGAATAATTTCTAGTATAATTTAACTAGAATCAAAGTGAATATGAATTGGAATTTATAATTTAAACCTATGTTTGATAATGAATTTATGTTGTGTGTTTGATTCTAGAATTGGTGTAGTTATAATTGTTGATTAGTGAAATATTATCTCAGAATTTCATATATATGTTACTGATATGTGAATTAAGTTGAGTACAGGTGCCAGATGGCTGAGCAGATTGATATTGATTGAGTAAATCGTATATACGTTGAGCAGACATGCTCAATAGCGCTCGCAAAAAGGTACGCCTATGCGAAAATATAAAATTTTGAATTTTAGGATTTTGATTTTTGTTTTCCGACCGAATGGGTCGATGTATATATATTATTTGTTCTTGTGATATCGCAGATGTCACTCCGTACAGGGGAGACTCTGCCGAATTTTTCTGGGAATTTAAAGTGTTAGGAAATTTTCGAAGATTTTTTTGAAAAATATTTCTTTATGATATTGAATCGGTTTTTGATTTATAATAAATTGGGATTGGAAATTAATGGGTCAGCAACGTTCTTTCTTACATTAGCAATTTCGAGGACGAAATTATTTTAAGGGGGGAAGAATGTAACGACCCGTATTTTTGGCAGTCAAATATTTTATTTGTTTATTTATTTTAAATATTTTATTTGAAATATTAGTGGATTTTTAATATTTAATCATTATTTAAAATGAAGTTTGAATGCTATAGTTATATATAATATAAATCGAGCTTGAAAATGGCGCTGCAGTTCGTAAATTGGAGTTTTGAACTTCAATTGAATATACAGGATCCGATATAAGTCGGATTTCTGTAAAACGAGAAACGTTGGAACCGTGTTGACTATAATTTTCGTATGAAAGAGAAAAATCCATATTTCGTATTATAATTTGTTAGTTATGGCCAAATCAAATTTTGAAATAGTCGCTATGGAAATAGCTATCGGCCTCTAAAATGGCCATTTTGCAAACGGTCTTTGTTTTCGATGAAATCAGTTTCATTGGAACCGTATCGTTAAATTATTGTACGGTGTTAAATGGCGTGGCAAACCGATGTCGTATGTGACCACGACAGCCACAAACGCCCGTTCAATTTCTATAGTGCGTAATTGATTTAATAAAGAGATATTCGAGTGTAACTTGAATAGACGATCGAATTAAGCCACGAAACAAATTCCGTTGAGTTCATATCGTCGATTAGAGTCAGGATAGGTATATAGTTTGTTATTTTTGAAGAACGGCAAATTTGGTGTTCAGAAGGATATCGCGCTGCGCGTAAAAATAGACTACCCGGGAAACAGTCTCAGAATGCGACGAAACTGGTGTCGTTGGGTTCGTATTGAAGAATTATTATAGGATTGCAAAGTTTCAAGTTGATTTGATTTATCTGGTGAACGTAAAAAAATTAAATGCGTGTTTATTTATGGTTTTATAAAGGAAAATTTTTCATACGACCTCGGATTTCGGCGAAACTTGTCCCATTGGGTCCGAAATATATTTTTATACAAAGGTTAGCTTTTTTATCAGAAAACAGAAATCATTTGTAGGGGTTTTAATCAATTACTTTACCCGTAAGTTTCATTAATAATAAAATATATAAATTATTCAAATCGATAGTTTAGGGTAAAGGTTTCAAGATACAACCTTCCCCAAATTTCAACCCCTAAATAGATGTAAGGCCTACAACTCTCTTTTCAATGTGGCATGTGTTCTTTTCCAAAGTTGCCTACTTACTTTTGTCAAAGCCAACAGATAGATATATTTCAACATGGCTACCTGTACAGACCATTCCCTTCCGTCTTGTGCTTTCAAATCACACCCTAAGCCATTTTCATCATTGCCTACAATGTATCTCTACTGCAAACATAAAAGAAGAAAATACACTGCCATAATCCCTTTCATGTGTTTTCTTTTCCTATGAGTCTACTCTATTCTGTTTCTACATATGTTTATCTTCAATGCCTACTGGTATTTCCGTTCCAACTACAACACAGCTCCCTACCCAACTCGTACAGTAACCCGAAATGAAAACTCAGCGCAGACCGTATGGCTATCTACGTCGGCTAACCTCCTCTAGTTGATGGACGTGGTCCTCATCCCCTCAATTCTCCACATATATATAGAGCCCCATCCCAGTTAGTTTCATCTCAGCAAAGCATTTTCCTTCTTCATTTTAATCTTGGAAACCAACTTCCTAAAATTCAAAAGCCATGAAGAATAGTTTAAATAAGTTAACGAACACTTTCAAACACTTGCTAACGGGATATCTGAAATTTTGAGCTTTGAACATGAAAGGAGGAACGGTTTGGTCTGCTTCGTTTGGGGAGAACGTTTCCGGTAGGCGAGCAGTTGGAGCTGGGTTGATGGTGGAGCTGTGAGGAGAGAGGCCGCGACGGTGTTCGATGGAATGGAAGGATGAAGGTGCGTGCTCGTTGGGAACAACAGGTAGAAGCCTAAGCATATGATAACATGCGCCTAATCTAAATTTGTAGTATGCTTAAGTTAGTTTTAGCCTATTTATTTTGTTCCTAATTCCTCTTAGAAGTGCATAATCATGGGTTAAATTAACATAAGGGTATAATCTATGTTTTTAACATAGCGTAAGGAGGTCAGTAGTGTGCATGATCCAGGAAATTAAAATGCCAAAATTTTGTTTATAACATACGAAATTGTCCCAGATCCTTCTCTCTACTTCTTTGAAATGTTAAGGGATCAACTGCAAAAATGGATTTCATGCATAAGCCTTTCGATTACACTTATAGTATAATGGCGTTGAGTATCTGGATTTACAATATATTTATGTGCCTCGGTTAAATAATAATTTAAAGTTTTTATAATATTTATTCAAATAAGGTGAACACCGTAATAAAATTATAACCATATCATACAATAACAGAGTGGAATAAATCTAAGGACGCTGGGACTATACCGAAGAACGTAATATTATGGAAGTGGGACAGACAGAGTGGAACACAACTTTAGGCTTGTAAAACAAACTGGTTCGACAACAAAGGGAAATTAAGGTGAGTTAAACTCACTCAGTTTTCCCATTTATATTTTATGTAAATTGGGTTTTTATTTTGTGTGCCCTGCTTATCAATGGTTGACTGTTTGCTAATTACATATTTGATGATTTAACTGATGAAATTAAACCGTCGTTTAATTTCAGTGAAATACCAGATCGTTATTTAACGATGGGTTCCAATAAAGGTAACTTACCTTGTTGGTCACGTTTACAAAATAAACGTGTTTAAATTGGTTGAATTGTTTGATTTGTTTGATCTGTTCGAATTGAACAATCTGTTTGAGATAACCATTTGTATACAGGGAAGGACAGGTTGGAGGGATCCAACCGGATTCCTCAAATATATTATTTATTTTCATATTATCATATATGAACTGTCATGATTGGGTAATTGTTTTGAGTAGTGATCATTGACTGAAAAGTCAACCTGTGTTGTGTTTTAACCAATGGGCTATATTGGTTGAGTAATCAGCAGTGAATGGACTAAAAGTAAATTTGTTTTGTTTATATTGATTTACCGTTAGGTGAATTGATAGAACTGAAGTTATAAAATTTATTTTATAACTGTAGATAGATTTTGAAATATATATTTTGAATAAACTTTATAAAAAGGGAATAAATATTCATTGTTATAATCAATTGTAAATTGATTTTATAAAGTCAAAACTGATGTTAATCAGATTTATAAAGGTGAGAATAGGGAAGTTAACACAACGGTTAAATTTGGATAATTATTTTATTGAGAAATAAATTTAATGGAATTATTTAAATTAATTAATTATATTATTAATTAATTTAAAGGGAAAACAAATTGGAATCGATTTATGGTATAACCATGTTGGGTTGACTAAATCGACAGTTTTAATTGGAATTGATTATTAAATAAGTGTGTTTGAAATAAATTAGTTCAATGAATATTGTTTAAATTTTAATAAGATTTACTATTTATTTTAGTTAATGAAGGGATTAACTATTTTTACAGTAGTTAATGATCGAGGTAAATTATTAGTTTAATTAATAATAATTTAGAAAATTTCTCTTTAAATGGGAATTCATTTAAAGGTAATTGGAGTTGGAACCAAATCTAGGTGGATGGTGAAAGGAATTTATGTACGGTTTTATATTTAAAACACAAAATTTATAACAAGGTTATAACAGGAATTTCAAGTAAATACAATAACTTGATATAAAGGTTACTTAATTATTTGAATTAAGTCAAAGGAGTTTGGGATAAAATAGTTTATATTAAACTAGGGTTAGATAAAAGGAGTTTAAAAGTGTTAAAGCGTTAATTTTACATTAACGTTACGAAATCATGGGGTTAAAGGAAAGTGGAGAATTGAAAAGTGAATTTCAAGCAGGAAGAGTCAAAAGGGATTGAAAAGGAGTTGGAAAAGTGAATTCCATAAAAGAAGTGGATCGTAGGATTTTGGAAATAAATCCGAGGTATGAAATGAATTTGGTTATAAGGGGTCGAGGTTAAAATGTGGTATTTTATAGGGAATTATTTAATCACTGAATTAAAAGAATAATAAGGAATAGATTTCAAAAAGGTAAGGTGGTTGTATGAAACCGTATTTTGAGTAAAATAGCTAAATGGAATTTGAAGGGCTATTAGAGTGAAATGTGGGTTTGGATTACAACTTGTATTTATTTCAAGATATGAACGTTGTTGATCAAGGTCTGAGAGGTAATTAAAATACCCCAACTTGAACGACATCAGGATTATCTGCAGATAGTATTAGTTGTAATGGTAAAGGAGGTTAGTAAATATGTATTATTCCCACTAGAGAAACAACAGTGTAACGGTTAATGGGAATGTGAGGAATATATAACAAGAGTTCCAAGTAAAAGTAGAAAACTGGAGGTGATATAGGATTTTACTAAGGAATAAAATGAATTGGTTTTAAGTGTAATCTTATGTTAAATAAGAAACGAATAGTTATATTTATAATATCGATATATTTAAGAGTTTTAAATTACATTTGTTCTATTTAAAAGGCCAACTGATGATGAATACTGAACCAGTGAACTCATTAGGTTGTCATGATTGAAACACTGATTATTTTGATAGTTAAATCACCGACTATCAAATCTGTCCAATACGATTGTTGGTTTGGAAAGACCGAGATCAAATTTATATTCGAAAACCATTTTGACCAACAAATACGTGAAGATATCAGAAGATGATCGAGACGAAGAAGTTGAAGACCGTTGATTTTCATACATGGAAGAACTACTAAAAATTTCTGGTTTAGCGGCCAGAGATAAACTGTGGTTCTGTCGTAGTTGGAATCTACGGGTTGCAAGGACTACTCGCTATTGATCCATGGGGTGATTCCTATATTGGATGCAGTAGGAGAGTACCTTCGGTTCATCCTGTTCCTGGATGAATTGTATGGACGAATGTCTGACGGAGTATTTCCCGAAACCTACGTACATTGATTTTTACAAATATACCGAGTGGTGGCAAAGAGGGGCAATTCTTTTATACCCAAAGTCTATTTGTGGACGTCAATTAGTGACTTGACGGATCTGGCGAAGTGGCATTCAAAGTAAATGATGACCAGATGTTCTGAAAGGAAATTCAAACCTCAGGCCTCATCAACCGGGAAATGACAAAAATCGGGCAGGTAGCATGGCTATGTGGGTCGCTCCCATTAGGGTGTATAATCACCTATCTAGAGAAATTTCTATTTGCCTCTTTAATCTATTTTGATGATGTCCCTTTTCGGGAAACAGTGGTTTGAGCCCAACCGTTGGTGATATACATTCGATACACTCAAGCGAAATGAGTGGTTGGTCATGTGTGGGCCGGGTTGCAAGGCATTCTTGTTGAACCCGGTGTATTCGCCTCTAGAGATACACTATCGGCAGGTGGTCCCTTACCTTGTCAAGGTCGGAATCCAATCTCCAATAAGCGCCCACGGTTTTGAATGTATACTATATATATGTGGAGCGTGTGATGTAAGCGTTCCACTAGATTGTTATTTACTTGTATTTAGACATTATTATAATATCAGAAAAGATATTGATTTCAAAGATGTTTTGGGTTAACATAGGGTAAAAACCGTCTGTGTTTATGTGTGGATTTGGTCTTACGATTATCCTTTTCTTTTGAAAAGATTTTGAGCTTTAAAATCATGTTGGATATTTACCCTTAATACTATGCGAGTTTTACTCACTCTGGTTCACCAGACTGACCCGGTGTTTTGTAAATGCTCGGGTTAGCCAGGGGCGTACAGGTTTAGGTTATCGGATGCTGTGAAGAGAAGAGCTGGAAGAGTCCAGACGTATGATATTATATAGCTACTATTCCGCTGTGTGTTGTATAGGGAACAGGTTATTATAACTGTCCCGTGGTGTGATTTACTCTGATATTGTAAGTATTTTTAAAGCTCTCAATAAAGTTTCTATTTCTGTATCATATTTTGTTCCGCTGCGATGTGAGACTCTGTGTTTGTGGTTCTTCTTCTATTCTAATATTTATTTCTTTCTTTTCTCACCCTCTATTTTCTTTCTAATAACGTCCATTGTTTCGGTGTTTGGAAGGTCGGCATGAGCTACAGTAAAGGTAAATATGTCAATTTCCAGGGCCGAAAATCCCTGTTCGTTATAGTGGTATCTGAGCTATTGGTTTAGTGATAACCATGGCTCTGTGGCGTAACTCGATAGAGATTGGGTTAGTAATACCCTAGATTGAGATTGAGTGTATATATATGAGAGCGTGTTTGTAAATTTTATATACAAATGTTTTGTATTGTGTTTGTTGATCGGTCCAGTTGTTGAGAAGCGTTGAACTGGCAATCGATACAGTATTGTTTTGTAAAGAGGGTAAATGAAATAATTTTACCCAAATTATATTTTTGTATAGAAAGGAAATAATTTTATCAAATTATTGAGATATTAGTGTGATTGATCGATTTGAATGGAATTCAAATCGAATTGAAAAATTGAATTGAAAACCTAATATGGCTAAGTGAAATTAAAATTAAGAATGATATAGAAACTAAAATTTGGAATTCGAATAAATAATAGTCAAATAGAAATCAATCGGATAAATCGATTGATGTTCAATTATGTGGAACCAAAGTAAAATATTAGTATTAAATAAAAAGTAAATTGATTTGTTGTGGCGTTGGCTGTTGATTGTGAATTGTTTGTTGTTGGATGGTAGATTGTTTGAATAGAAATGATCAACAGTTAACTGGAACTGAAGGAATTATAAACTAAAGAATAATTTCTGGTATAATTTAACTAGAATCAAAGTGAATATGAATTGGAATTTATAATTTAAACCTGTGTTTGATAATGAATTTATGTTGTGTGTTTGATTCTAGAATTGGTGTAGTTATAATTGTTGATTAGTGAAATATTATCTCAGAATTTCATATATCTGTTACTGATATGTGAATTAAGTTGAGTATAGGTGCTAGATGGCTGAGCAGATTGATATTGATTGAGTAAATCGTATATACGTTGAGCAGACATGCTCAATAGCGCTCGCAAAAAGGTACGCCTACGCGAAAATATAAAATTTTGAATTTTGGGATTTTGATTTTTGTTTTCCGACCGAATGGGTCGATGTATATATATTATTTGTTCCTGTGATATCGCAGATGTCACTCCGTACAGGGGAGACTCTGCCGAATTTTTCTGGGAATTTAAAGTGTTAGGAAATTTTCGAAGATTTTTTTGAAAAATATTTCTTTATGATATTGAATCGGTTTTTGATTTATAATAAATTGGGTTTGGAAATTAATGGGTCTGCAACGTTCTTTCTTACCTTAGCAATTTCGAGGACGAAATTATTTTAAGGGGGGGAAGAATGTAACGACCCGTATTTTTGGCAGTCAAATATTTTATTTGTTTATTTATTTTAAATATTTTATTTGAAATATTAGTGGATTTTTAATATTTAATCATTATTTAAAATGAAGTTTGAATGCTATAGTTATATATAATATAAATCGAGCTTGAAAATGGCACTGCAGTTCGTAAATTGGAGTTTTGAACTTCAATTGAATATACAGGATCCGATATAAGTCGGATTTCTGTAAAACGAGAAACGTTGGAACCGTGTTGACTATAATTTTCATATAAAAGAAAAAAATCCATATTTCGTATTATAATTTGTTAGTTATGGCCAAATCAAATTTTGAAATAGTCGCTATGGAAATAACTATCGGCCTCTAAAATGGCCATTTTGCAAACGGTCTTCGTTTTCGATGAAATCAGTTTCATTGGAACTGTATCGTTAAATTATTGTACGGTGTTAAATGGCGTGGCAAACCGATGTCGTATATGACCACGGCAGCCACAAACGCCCATTCAATTTCTATAACGCGTAATTGATTTAATAAAGAGATATTCGAGTGTAACTTGAATAGACGATTGAATTAAGCCACGAAACAAATTCCGTTGAGTTCATATCGTCGATTAGAGTTAGGATAGGTATATAGTTTGTTATTTTTGAAGAACGGCAAATTTGATGTTCAGAAGGATATCGTGCTGCGCGTAAAAATAGACTACCCGGGAAACAGTCTCAGAATGCGACGAAACTGGTGTCGTTGGGTTCGTATTGAAGAATTATTATAGGATTGCAAAGTTTCAAGTTGATTTGATTTATCTGGTGAACGTAAAAAAATTAAATGCGTGTTTATTTCTGGTTTTATAAAGGAAAATTTTCATACGACCTCGGATTTCGGCGAAACTTGTCCCATTGGGTCCGAAATATATTTTTATACTAAGGTTAGCTTTTTTATCAGAAAACAGAAATCATTTGTAGGGGTTTTAATCAATTACTTTACCCGTAAGTTTCATTAATAATAAAATATATAAATTATTCAAATCGATAGTTTAGGGTAAAGGTTTCAAGATACAACCTTCCCCAAATTTCAACCCCTAAATAGATGTAAGGCCTACAACTCTCTTTTCAATGTGACATGTGTTCTTTTCCAAAGTTGCCTACTTACTTTTGTCAAAGCCAACAGATAGATATATTTCAACATGGCTACCTGTACAGACCATTCCCTTCCGTCTTGTGCTTTCAAATCACACCCTAAGCCATTTTCATCGTTGCCTACACTGTATCTCTACTGCAAACATAAAAGAAGAAAATACACTGCCACAATCCCTTTCATGTGTTTTCTTTTCCTATGAGTCTACTCTATTCTGTTTCTACATATGTTTATCTTCAATGCCTACTGGTATTTCCGTTCCAACTACAACACAACTCCCTACCCAACTCGTACAGTAACCCGAAATGAAAACTCAGCGCAGACCGTATGGCTATCTACGTCGGCTAACCTCCTCTAGCTGATGGACGTGGTCCTCATCCCCTCAATTCTCCACATATATATAGAGCCCCATCCCAGTTAGTTTCATCTCAGCAAAGCATTTTCCTTCTTCATTTTAATCTTGGAAACCTACTTCCTAAAATTCAAAAGCCATGAAGAATAGTTTGAATAAGTTAATGAATACTTTCAAACACTTGCTAACGGGATATCCGAAATTTTGAGCTTTGAACATGAAAGGAGGAACGGTTTGGTCTGCTTCGTTTGCGGAGAACGTTGCCGGTAGGCGAGTGGTTGGAGCTGGGTTGATGGTGGAGCTGTGCGGAGAGAGGCCGCGATGGTGTTTGATGGAATGGAAGGATGAAGGCGCGTGCTCGTTGGGAACAACAGGTAGAAGCCTAAGCATATGATAACATGCGCCTAATCTAAATTTCTAGTATGCTTAAGTTAGTTTTAGCCTATTTATTTTGTTCCTAATTCCTCTTAGAAGTGCATAATCATGGGTTAAATTAACATAAGGGTATAATCTAAGTTTTTAACATAGTTTAAGGCGGTCAGTAGTGTGCATGATCCAGGAAATTAAAATGCCAAAATTTTGTTTATAACATACGAAATTGTACCAGATCCTTCTCACTACTTCTTTGAACTGTTAAGGGATCAACTGCAAAAATGGATTTCATGCATTAGCCTTTCGATTACACTGATAGTATAATGGCGTTGAGTATCTGGATTTACAATATATTTATATGCCTCGGTTAAATAATAATTTAAAGTTTTTATAATATTTATTCAAATAAGGTGAACACCGTAATAAAATTATAACCATATCATACAATAACAGAGTGGAATAAATCCTAACGACGCTGGGACTATACCGAAGAACGTAATATTATGGAAGTGGGACAGACAGAGTGGAACACAACTTTAGGCTTGTAAAACAAACTGGTTCAACAACAAAGGGAAATTAAGGTGAGTTAAACTCACTCAGTTTTCCCATTTATATTTTATGTATATTGGGTTTTTATTTTGTGTGCCCTGCTTGTCAATGGTTGACTGTTTGCTAATTACATATTTGATGATTTAACTGATGAAATTAAACCGTCGTTTAATTTCAGTGAAATACCAGATCGTTATTTAACGATGGGTTCCAATAAAGGTAACTTACCTTGTTGGTCACGTTTATAAAATAAACGTGTTTAAATTGGTTAAATTGTTTGATTTGTTTGATCTGTTTGAATTGAACAATCTGTTTGAGATAACCATTTGTATACAGGGAAGGACAGGTTGGAGGGATCCAACCGGATTCCTCAAATATATTATTTATTTTCATATTATCATATATGAACTGTCATGATTGGGTAATTGTTTTGAGTAGTGATCATTGACTGAAAAGTCAACCTGTGTTGTGTTTTAACCAATGGGCTATATTGGTTGAGTAATCAGCAGTGAATGGCCTAAAAGTAAATTTGTTTTGTTTATATTGATTTACCGTTAGGTGAATTGGTAGAACTGAAGTTATAAAATTTATTTTATAACTGGAGACAGATTTTGAAATATATATTTTGAATAAACTTTATAAAAAGGGAATAAATATTTATGGTTATAATCAATTGTAAATTGATTTTATAAAGTCAAAACTGATGTTAATCAGATTTATAAAGGTGAGAATAGGGAAGTTAACACAACGGTTAAATTTGGATAATTATTTTATTGAGAAACAAATTTAATGGAATTATTTAAATTAATTAATTATATTATTAATTAATTTAAAGGGAAAACAAATTGGAATCGATTTATGGTATAACCATGTTGGGTTGACTAAATCGACAGTTTTAATTGGAATTGATTATTAAATAAGTGAGTTTTAAATAAATTAGTTCAATGAATATTGTTTAAATTTTAATAAGATTTACTATTTATTTTAGTTAATGAAGGGATTAACTATTTTTACAGCAGTTAATGATCGAGGTAAATTATTAGTTTAATTAATAATAATTAAGAAAAATTCTCTTTAAATGGGAATTCATTTAAAGGTAATTGGAGTTGGAACCAAATCTAGTTGGATGGAAAAAGAATTTATGTATGGTTTTATATTTAAAACCCAATTTTTTATAACAAGGTTATAACAGGAATTTCAAGAAAATACAATAACTTGAAATAAAGGTTACTTAATTATTTGAATTAAGTCAAAGGAGTTTGGGATAAAATAGTTTATATTAAAACAGGGTTAGATAAAAGGAGTTTAAAAGTGTTAAAGCGTTAATTTTACAACGTTACGAAATCATGGGGTTAAAGGAAAGTGGAGAATTGAAAAGTGAATTTCAAGCGGGAAGAGTCAAAAGGGATTGAAAAGGAGTTGGAAAAGTGAATTCCATAAAAGAAGTGGATCGTAGGATTTTGGAAATAAATCCGAGTTATGAAATGAATTTGTTTATAAGGGGTCGAGGTTATAATGTGGTATTTTATAGGGAATTATTTAATCACTGAATTAAAAGAATAATAAGGAATAGATTTCAAAAAGGTAAGGTGGTTGTATGAAACCGTATTTTGAGTAAAATAGCTAAATGGAATTTGAAGGGCTATTAGAGTGAAATGTGGGTTTGGATTACAACTTGTATTTATCTCCAGATATGAACGTTGTTGATCAATGTCTGAGAGGTAATTAAAATACCCCAACTTGAACAGGATTATCTGCAGATAATATTAGTTGTAATGGTAAAGGAGGTTAGTAAATATGTATTATTCCCATTAGAGAAACAACAGTGTAACGGCTAATAGGAATGTGAGGAATATATAACAAGAGTTCCAAGTAAAAGTAGAAAACTAGAGGTGATATAGGATTTTACTAAGGAATAAAATGAATTGGTTTAAAGTGTAATCTTATGTTCGAAAAGTTATATTTATAATATCGATATATTTAAGAGTTTTAAATTACATTTGTTTTATTTAAAAGGCCAACTGATGATGAATACTGAACCAGTGAACTCATTGGGTTGTCATGATTGAAACACTGATTATTTTGATAGTTAAATCACCTACTATCAAATCAGTCCAATACGATTGTTGATATGGAAAGACCGGGATCAAATTTATATTCAAAAACCATTCTGACCAATAAATACGTGAAGATATCAGAAGATGATCGAGACGAAGAAATTAAAGGCCGTTGATTTTCATACACGGAAGAACTACTAAAAATTTCTGGTTTAGCGGCCAGAGGTAAACTGTGGTTCTGTCGTAGTTGGAATCTATGGGTTGCAAGGACTACTCGCTATTGATCCATGGGGTGATTCCTATATTGGATGCAGTAGGAGAGTACCTTAGGTTCATCCTGTTCCTGGATGACTTGTATGGACGAATGTCTGACGGAGTATTTCCCGAAACCCACTTACATTGATTTTTACAAATATACCGAGTAGTGGCAAAGGGGGGCACTTCTTTTATACCCAGAGTGTATTTGTGGATGTCAATTAGTGACTTGACGGATCTGGCGATGTGGCATTCAAAGTAAATTATGACCAGATGTTCTAAAAGGAAATTCAAACCTTAGGCCTCAACAACCGGGAAATGACAAAAATCGGGCAGGCAACATGGCAATGTGGGTCGCTCCCATTAGGGTGTATAATCACCTATCTAGAGAAATTTCCATTTTCTTCTTTAATCTATTTTGATGCTGTCCCTTTTCGGGAAACGGTGGTTTGAGCCCAACCGTTGGTGATATACATTCGATACACTCAAGCGAAATGAGTGGTTGGTCATGTGTGGGCCGGGTTGCAGGCGTTCTTGTTGAACCCAGTGTATTCGCCTCTAGAGATACACTACCGGCAGGTGGTCCCATACCTTGTCAAGGTCGGAATCCAATCTCCAATAAGTGCCCGCGGTTTTGAATGTATACTATATATATGTGGAGTGTGAGATGTAAGCGTTCCACTAGATTGTTATTTACTTGTATTTCGATATTATTATAATATCAGAAAAGATATTGATTTCAAAGATGTTTTGGTTTATCGTAAGGTAAAAACCGTCTGTGTTTATGCAGTGGCGGAGCCAGGAATAAACGTTGGTGAGGTCACAGTACAGAAAAGTGAAGGGGGTCCGGCGGCGATAGCCCAAAAAAAAAAAATTAGAGTATAAAATAACAGCTAATATAGCTTGTTGAGTTACTTAAATTTCTTCTTTATTCATTTTTTGCTATGAATTGAAAAATGAACTTAATTCTCTAAAAAACATACAAATTTATTATAATCAGAAAATGATATTTTTTTTATTATCATCAAATTCACGGTATCTTCAGATTTATTATAATCAGTAGGTTGAATCAGTAGAGATTCAACTCAACAAAATATGTTTAAGCAAATCTTCAAATCAACACAAATTCAACTCAACCCTAATTTAACCAATTCAACACATTCAGACCACATAAAAATCACTTGTCAAGTTCAAATCAATAGCCCCAAGTTCAAATCAATAGCCCCAATAGATTGCATAATTGACTCAGGTAAAAACCCTAACAAATTAAATTCAAAGCAGTATAAACAAAAATTAGGGTTAGCTGATTACCCATCACCGAAGAGATTCTGGAAAACGATGTAAGAGTGGTGACGTAGATTGAATGAAAGAAGCGCTTTAGAAGATTTGAATAGAAACAAGGAAGCAATCAGTTTTTTTCTTTCTGCGTGTTCTTGCTTTCTGCATTAATTTCTTTTTCCCTCCGTCTTTTTCTGTCTGCAAAATTAGGGATAGTTGTTTTCCTCGTCTTTTCCTTTCTGGCTTACTTTCTGTTTTCCTTTTGCCCAGGTCTCTTCTGCCGTTATAATTAACAATTTTTTTTTTAAGTTTGGGTTGAATTTCTGGTGAGGTCACGTGACCTCACCAATTATAACTTGCCTCCGTCCTATGTTTATGTGTGGATTTGGTCTTATGATTATCCTTTTCTTTTGAAAAGATTTTGAGCTTTAAAATCATGTTGGATGATTTACCCTTAATATTGTGCGAGTTTTACTCACTCTGGTTCACCAGACTGACCGGGTGTTTTGTAAATACTCGGGTTAGCCCGGGGTGTACAGGTTCAAGTTATCAGATGCTGTGAAGAGACAAGCTGGAAGAGTCCAGACGTATGATATTATATAGCTACTATTCCGCTGTGTATTGTATATGGGAACAGGTTATTATAACTGTCCCGTGGTGTGATGTACTCTGATATTGTAAGTATTTTTAAAGCTCTCAATAAAGTTTTTATTTCTGTATCATATTTTGTTCCGCTGCGATGTGAGACTCTGTGTTTGTGGTTCTTCTTCTTCTTCTATTCTAATATTTCTTTCTTTCTTTTCTTACCCTCTAATTTCTTTCTAATGACGTCCAGTGTTTTTGGTGTTTGGAAGGTCGGCATGAGCTATAGTAAAGGTTATTATGTCGATTTCCGGGGCCGAAAATCTCTGTTTGTTATAAATACCGATCCCAAGATTGGTCCTACTAATACCGATCCCGGGATAGTTGACCAAATTTTTATCACCTTCTGAACTTTATGAGTTGTACCGGTCCAGACATGTTTCTAGGAGTTGGACCGATCCCGAAATACTTAACCAAAATTTTGAGTTTCCTAAAAATTTCGTGACTTTGTCCAAATCAGTCCAAACCTTCAAAGCAGTCCAAACCTTTTTGAGTCCGTAATCGAGTCCCGAGCATTTCGATAGCAAAAAATCCGATGTGTGAGTGCCCTCGTAAAAAGGAGGGTCACCACTTACCCCTCGAAAGATGTCTTTCTATGGAAGATGTGTTTTGTATAATCTAGACATCCGAGAATCCATAAGTTGTAATCCGAGAGAAGTCCAGATAAAAAATGATAGTCGAAAACTAGAAAATCAAAATGCCACGATCTCATCTAGTCGTATTAATAGAAAACCGAAAATTCAAAAACTAAAGAATACCAACGATCACTCCGAATTGCATTATGGGAGAAATCCAAAACTAGGATATTTGAAAACCATGAAACCATAGTAACCAAGTAAACCTGAAATCTAGAAAACCAGAGTAAAAAATAAACAGATAACCTGAGAAATATAAAATCTAGAATAATCAGAGCTTGTATAGTTCATATGTGCAAAAAAAAACCAAATGAATTGCTTGGCTAAGTCCTGAAAAATCTACCTAGAATCAAATAGGAAAATTCCTTGTCCACCACTAGGCAAGACAAACTTGCCAAGTCCTGACAAGATGACTCATCCCTTCTCAAGCAAAGTTCTTACTTAGAGACAAGATTTTTATACTTAGCGAGCAAATTCCTTACTTAATAATGTCCTTAAAATACGCAATTCCAGATTTCATACTCACAAAAAAATTCCTTATGAGTGAAGTAATTTTATTAAAGTTTTGGAAAAGCTGCAAGTTTTTAATAAAGCTAAAGGAAAACCTTAACGATTTATCGTATGCAAAGAGCATGCCTAGGGATCTCGCCGGTTCCCGTACATAGGTAGAAGATATAGCCATTTTTGGTTTCTAATTTACTAAGTTTGCTTAACTTGAAAGGGATGGTTCATCATCTGCAAAGAGCATGCCTAGGGATCTCATTTGTTCCTATAAATGGGTAGTCATGCTTAGAAAAAACCAAGGAATTTTATTAATCATAAGGTGGATGATTTTTAGTCGGGTACAAAGCATGCCTAGGATTAAGATCTAACCCCGTCTATGGGTAAGAAAACTGAACCATCCAAAGCCAGATAACTAGAGATACAAAACCAAAAGGTCGAAGCCCATACAAACAAAGCCCGAAGACCATAAACCAAAATCCTAGTAGCTAACTAATCAAATTCCCAAACCTATAAATCTAGATAACCATATCAAAAAGCCAAAAGCCAAAAGACCAGAATGCCAAAAACTAAAAGCTAGAAAACTAACATCCACTACTACAAAAGTGGGCATATTCGACACTATTTTTATGTGGCCGTAGATCAAAAAAGCGTTGCCGTAGGCCATTTTTTCAAATAGGCAACACCAGGGGGGCGTGGCATCCGCGGTCGTTGCATTAGCCACCTAAGGCAACACTTTTGCCCATCTACGGCCACGGAAAGAAAGTGTTGCATTATAGCCATAATGCAACACTATTTGCACGTAATGCAACACTATTCAGCATTGCCTTAAGCATTAGTTAGGGCCCGGCTTCCAGTGCCGCCATATCAACTTTCCACGTCGGCTGTCTACGTGTCACACGACACGTCATCTCTCCATGTCAGCACTCCACGTGTCACATGCCACACCAGCTATCCACGTCAGCTGTGGGGTCCACGTGCGACGGGTAAGCAATTATATTTAATGTAATGCAACACCACTACAATATGCAATGCAACACCATTACAATGAAATGCAATATCAATAAAAGCTAACGCAACAGTAGAAGAAGGAAAATGCAACACTAATTTGATAGAAATGCAATGCTTTAATTAAATATTTTGCAATACAGGTTTTGTACAAGAAACTCATCCAAAGCAATTGTTTTAATTATCCAAATATCAAAACTCAAAAATCAGCTACACCGTTTTGTTCATTGTATACAGTAAGCTCGAACTACTTCAAGAATAGGTGCACGGCATAAGGGACATTATCCTGATCCATTCCTGGCCAATTCTTTAGCGAATTCTGAACATGTACACATGTGTCCACACCTGCAAAATGTATTACTCATTTATATATATGAATCATATATATGCAGCAATCCGATTGCAATAGGAAATATATATGTATGTTAGTATGTACCTATATATGAATCATATATATGCAGCAATCCGATCTGCAAAATGTATCCCTCTGCCTTCCAGAATTAAATATGCACCTGATCAAATGATAACAAGTTATTTGATAAGTGGTGGCATCGAATGGCCATTGGCCTTCTTAGTAAAATGTTATGAACACAATTATTACAATTGACTTACTGACCATTGGCGATTGGTCACTCATGCCAGCCAACAAATAAGCAATTTCATATGGCCATTCGTCTTCTGAGCAAAAAGTTTTCAGTTCCCATATTACTGCCACATACAGTGTGTCACTTCATATCCTGTCAAGCTTCAGAAGCATATCGTCATCTACATCTTCAACTCCTAAACAAAACTCCATCGTCAAAAGTTAGAAAAAAAAAAACAATGGAGGACTCTTCACTATGCATCACTGCCACTGTTCTTTCAGGACATTGGACTTACGAATTTGTGCATCTCACGCTTAGGCATACGCTGAAGCTTAATGAGGAGTGGACTATACGGGTTATACCCAAAAACTCTTTTCTAATAACATGCCCATCTTACAGTACGCGTGATCATGCGCTAATGTTGAAACTTTTTACAAAAATTGGAGGTGCTTTTTATGTGCAACAATGGTCTGCTGAAGAATTTGAGCCTGAACCAGTGTTCGAGGCAGAATCATGGGCCAGAGTTGTTGGCTTTCCCGAGTTCCTGAAGACAAATGTTCCTGCAATAAAAGAATTAATGACGCCAATGGGAAATGTGTGTGAAATTGACGACTGTCATTGGTCTCGAATTGACCATAGATCATTATACCTGAAAATGGAATTTTATGAAGGCATTGACTTGGAGAATGTTTTAGCTGCTCGATTCGACAACAAGAAATACATCATTAGGTTTGAGCTCACCACACATACTCATCCTTTGACGAGGCCTGAAATTCTGTTTGTGAGCAATAGGGAGGAACCGGTGGTACCATTTTTTTGTGATCATAGGTAAATTTTACTTCCATCCACAGTTTCTTATAGTGAGACACAACCACACATGCACACACTCACATACATACATACAAGGTTATAATGCCCCACCCAAGATTCTGAAATAATAATACAAACCGGTGCTCTATTAGTTGTACATAGATGTGGTTGTGTGGCTTGAATTTGAGACACTGTTATTGTATGGCTTGAATTTCCTTCAGATGTGGTTACATGTCAAATTGTTTGATAATTAATGTGTGTTACATGTCAAATTGTTTGATAATTAAGGCATATAAACTCATAGGTGGATCACATTATTTGAGAATTGAATCATATAATATATTAGGTGGATCACAAAATGTTTACAGAAATAGAAGTTTGATCATATAATACATTAGGTGGATCACAAAATGTTTACAGAAATAGAATTAACATACCTATTGAAGTTTGATCATCCAAAGATCACTTTGCCCTCCACAACAAGAAATTCTGGTTTGGTCGCTGACTATGCTCTATCCTTAACAGCCACTCTGACATAGACAATGACTCTGACATGGACAATGACTCTGACATGGATGCTGGTGCTGATGCTGGTGTGGATGCTGGTGATGATGCTGGTGATGACTGGTGATGTTTGTGGATGTTGGTTTTATTCTGCTGGTAATGATTTTTGGCTTGAAATTTTGTGAATATTTGTGTGGTTGTGGAAGTTTGTGATGACTGGTGATGACTGATGATGGATGCTGGTGAATGTTTTTGAATGTTTGTGAATGGTACGTTGTTTTGTTTGTGAATGCTGGTGATTTTTTTAAATCTCTGCGTACGTCTCTGGTGTATACTTATGATACTTGTGCGTGTATACTTGTGCGTGCCTTCAGATGGCTGCCTTATGATACTTGTGCGTGTCTACTTGAGCGTGTGTACTTGTGCGTGTATACTTATGATACTTGAGCTTGTATACTTGTGATACTTGTGTGTGTATACTTGTGCGTGTATACTTATGATACTTGAGCGTGTGTACTTGTGCGTGTATACTTATGATACTTGAGCTTGTATACTTGTGATACTTGTGCGTGTATACTTGTGTGTGTATACTTATGATACTTGTGCGTGTATACTTGTGCGTGCGTGTATACTTGTGAGTGTATATATGCACTGCGTGTATGATGTGTATTGTAATAAAACGAAAATGCTTGAGTGCCCGCTTCAGATTTTGTCAAAATCTGCGGTAAGAGGCTTAAAATTCGGATGTCACCGCAGTGCATACACACCGCAGTGCAAATTAACCTCAAGCATACAAATTAACCGCACTGTAAGGTATGAACCTCAAGCAGTGCAAATTAACCGCAGTCCCCATTCCTTAACTAGTTCGACCTCTATAATAAACCAATATCTTTTTCATGCCAGTAGCCCGGTTCTCATGGTTTATTGCTGGGTATAATTTTCGAATAAACCTCAGCATAATCCCAAATCCCAAATCAATAATAAGCGCAACTAATTACTCATAAGCGAATGGGTTTTCCAAAATGTAACAAATGAACTAATTACTAATTACTCATAATCCAATCTATAATAAGCGCAACTAATTCACAGTGCAATACAAACTGAACCTGAGGGAAAAAACTGGCGATGTCAGCGCCCTGAGCAATCAAAACTAGAAAGCGTTTCAAAGCTTCATCCTTTTCGGAATAGAATTTGCTGTCGAGGAGAGGATCGATACTGACGTGAATTTAGGTTTAAATTTTTGTCAATAGTAAAAAGGGGGAAAAACGATTAGATGATAGAGAAGAAAACGATTTCATGAAGGGAGAAGATCGCGCCAAAATTTCGTCAAAAGAATGAAATGACGTGGATGTCAATGATTAGATGATGGCTAACATTAAGATCATCAGATCCATAGATGGTTTGAACCGTTGGATTAATCTTTCATCTACGGTTGGGGTTTTTATATGTTGATAACGCGGATAGCTGAGCTGGATTATATATACGTAATGTTACGCTTTTAACTGGTGTTGCACATCAGAACACTAAAATTCCCACCGCAACAGTGCATCCACGTATAATGCAACAACATATGAATGCTGTTGCAGAAGCTCGAAGAAATCATAGCTTTCGCCACACTTTTCATGCAACGCACACAAATTAGTGTCGAATATGCCCACTTTTGTAGTAGTGATCCGATAACCAAAGAGACAAGAGACCAGAAACCAGAAACCAAAGAAATAAAGTACAAAATCCAAGAGTCAAAAATCCATAGAATCTAGAGAATTCCACATCAATTGATGACCAATCCACCCTGGCTAGGTCCTGGCATGTTCCTATTCTGAGCCAGAGCAGGTCGTTGTGCCTATTCCGGAGCCACAGCCCAATTCTGAACATACTCTTCCATCTTGCTACGTCTGATAGGTTCCTCGTCTGTATCCCGAAGATGTCTACAATCATTTGTGTTATGGTCGTCAAGCTCATGAAACAAATAATGCTTACCAGAATCCCTTTCGCTACAAGTTGGCAACTTCACGAGAGGCTTTCTAAATGGAGAGACCAGGTGAACCTCTATATAAATCTCCTCTAAAATATGATCAAGTTCCACGTATGAGGGGAATTTTTGTTCCTTTTGCAGTATATTCCAATCATTCCCGAAAGAAAATTTTTCTTTACCAGAGTCAAACGGTCCTCCGCCCTTGACCAAATTAACCTCGAGAACCTTCTTATTTCACATCCTTCTTCCGCAAAAATATACCTGGTTCATAATAGAATTCACGAAGGTCCCATGGTGGATCCTATCGAAGTAAGATCATGAAATCCTTCTTATCCAAAACACTAGAAACAGTAGCCATCAAAACCATAGATGGGTCTGATCGATCAACCGGCGCCACCGTCGCATTAAACCTTTCCAAGAATTTTCATAAAGTTTCATTGGACCTTTGCTTAATTGTTGTAAGAGTCATCATGTTGTTGTGTCGATAAATATGAACTTTTCAACCAGAATATTCCAATTTTCAATACTTTCCAATTCCAGCTACCGAAACTACATTACAGCAATATCCGTAAGATAAAAAGGAAAGCAGTTTGCTATAACATTATCCAATACCAAAGCACTTCCATGTGGCACATGTAACACATCAACTGAATGGTAGGATCCTTCCTACCATCAAAAGCCTCCAACATCGGCAGTTTGAAAACTAGTGGTTTCCGAGAATTCCTTACAAACTAAGTGAATGAGCTAATACACGTTTCAGATTCGAATGAGATGCTCCGCTCAAGTAAACCGTCGAGTCACAACTGCGATTTGATTATCGTTTCCGAGAAATTGCCTATGATCTTCTAGTCCTGTACTGGTGCCTCGATGTCCAATTCAATGTAAGTCATTTGTTGATTTCTAGCCTAAACGTCTGCTTCAACAAAACCTGAGAAGCTGTCGCGGGTGCAGACATAACCTCCAGAGCCATAGGATTTCTTCCAACATCTATACCTTAGAGCATTAGCGCTTGAGTAACACTTCCAACTCAGGATCCCATGGATTGACCAACCAAAACATAACGAACCACACTTCCACCGAGATTGAGGGAGATGCTCCCGAGCCGAGCCGGATTGACTTAGGGATGAGTTAGGGGAATTGCCTCTAAGTCTAGTAAACCTTGAGCACTTTGCACACTCATTCTTGCCTGAGTTCTTGGCTTGTCGACCTTTAAAATTCTTCCATTCGGGTCATAAAAGCATCCATGGTACCTATTGCCTTTGAAAGAGTTCTTCTTGTCGTTCCATGCGCAAAGTAAAATCCTTAACCACAATAGTAATATCCTCTTAAGTTAGATAGTTAACGGGATTTCCAGTGGAGGAAACCCCCTGGGTGTTCTTTATTTCTGCTCCTTTCGAACGGGCTAAAGTGATGTTTTTTCCTTTAACATCCCT
Organism: Allium sativum; assembly: GCA_030737875.1. NCBI lineage: Eukaryota > Viridiplantae > Streptophyta > Magnoliopsida > Asparagales > Amaryllidaceae > Allium > Allium sativum. The sequence goes on along the minus strand of JASFAX010000020.1, from coordinate 20,882,297 downwards.
CGAGTCCCGAGCAATCCAAAGTTGTTCGACATATCCCCTTTTGGAGCACAAAAATGTTGAAGTGGGAAATTGATCACTTGACACGCCAACACTCGATTTGTACAAGTTATGTAGTAAATCCATACGCAGTGTGTTGAAAAGTTAATAACACTGAGATTCATAGTGGTTCGGCATGTTATGCCAACATCCACTCTTAAGTAACTAGTATATTATTTTATACGTTGTGCCTATGTCTACTCCTAGGTAACTTTTATATTATTTTATATATTTACAAGTACAATCTAAGTTAGATCCTTTTGTTTACAAGGCTATGTGAGTTGCAATGGAAAACTTCTTGCTCAAAGCTAATACATTTTCCATCCTATAGCCCAAGTGTCCAAAAAGAAGATGTTATGTCCAAAAGTATGTTCCAATGTCCAATATAGTCCAAGATAGTCCAAGAATGATGATCAAACTCCAAATGTTCACTAGAAAGTCTAAGGAAGTTTCCAAGAAGGAAGAAGCCAGTAAAAATCTCAAAGTCCATAAATTATGGGTCCAAAAAATAACCAGATAAAAAGATCTCAAGATCAATTAAGACATCGGATATATATAATCACGGGGATATGGGGTTCGTATCCCTAATTTTTCGTATCTTGTAATTAATATTGAACTAGGGACCTAGCCAAATCCTTTGCTTCAGCTTTGAAGTACTCCAATCCATGCCAAGCCGATTCATCTTCGTATATGGGAATATGAAGAATGATGCACTGATCTCGAAAAAAAAGGACAATACCGATCTCGGATTTCATATCTCGGAACATGAAGTCCTTAGGCAAAAACAAGCCTGAAATTGCACCGATCCCGGGAGCTAACATCGGGGATACGAAATTCTAACACTAATCCCCAATGCCTTAGAGAAATCCAAACTAGCTTCGTTCATCACCAATTTGTGTCCAATGATATGTATTCCAGAGGATGAGGTGCCGTAGCCATATAGGATATGAAATCCTGATGCACCAAGAATACCGATCTTGAGATTGGTCGTACTAATACCGATCTTGAGATACTTAAATCAAAGTTTACCACCTTCTGAACTTCGTAAGTTGTACCGATCCAGAAATGTTCCCGGAAGTTGTACCGATTCCGAAACACTTAACCAAATTTCTGAGTTATCTAAAGACTTCACATTTTCGTTCAAGTCACTCCAAACTTTTACTACAACAAAAAGATGTTATTACAATTGTCACAAAGTGGAAGTTGTAAAAAGGTCTTTTATACAACTTTTTCTAGAAAGTTGTAACAAACTTATTTTTAACAACTTTTTTATTTTGTCAGTTATATGCGTCCATTGGAACATTTTTTTACAGTTATAATAGATGACTATATTTAACAACTTTGTTCATTGACACTTGTAATAAATGGCTATATTTAAGAACTTTTGTTTTTGTCGGTTGCAATAGACATTAATTTTGTCGATTGAAATGAATGCCTGCATTTTATAACTTTTCTATTTTGCGAGTTATAATATTTAATTTGAAATATGAGATAATAAATATCAATAATTAATATGATGACTACAACTAAATAATTAATGTGATAACTAATAAATATTATTTAGTAATTATTTCTAATTAATTGATAATTAATAATTAATTATTAAGTAGTAATAATTAAGAACTAATATTAATATTTAGTAATTAAAAAGTAGTCAACAATACAAATATAATTAATAATTCATATTTTGTAATTAAATAATTTACAAAAAAATATGGCAAAGCTAAGCTGGTTTTTATAGTGGCCGCAACCACTTTCATTATAACTGTTAATGGAAACGACTGGTTGAAGTGCCCAGTACACTGTACAATGAAAACAGGAGTGAAGCATTATGCTTCAACTACTAAATTGCTGGTTTGAAGTGTCCAGCTCACTGTACAATTTCATCCGACCTAGAGGAGGAGGAGGAGGATGAGGAAGAAGAAGAGTCATTGTGGGCCGAAGGAGACCCAGGACCTGTGTCATGCAACAAACTGGCAAAGAGGGTCGGAAGTGATGGAAAATAGGCAATGTAGTTCTTGTCATAAATAATTTTCCTATCCCATTTTTCATCATCCCATATAGCCTTGTTAAGTTCCCCATAGAAATCATCAGTATATAATTTCAAATCAGAGCCATCTTCAAAGTAACTTAAACATCTTGTTACTCCTTGTTCATCAGCATCTCTAATGAACATGAAATAAACCTGTTGGAACAGATCATAGCGCACTTGCGATTTGTGATGTAGCCACGATTTCTCATGCCTATTCCGTTCAACTTCATTGACTACTGTTGTTTCGTTAACTGCATCCCTTGGTGGTGCACTTATTTCTTCAACCTGAACCTTTGCTTTGGGAACCCAAACATGTGCATGAGGATTATGTAGGGGAGGATTTGGCTAGTGTGGGACCATCCACAGGGTGTTTGCAAGCATCATCCAAATGCCCAAAAGTGTGGCAGTTAGAGCATATATCCGGTTGTCAAGTGTACTGAACATCTACAAACATATCATGACCATCAATAGTAACTTTAGGTTTAGAAGGAAGTGGCTTACTCGTTGAGATTACAACCAAGGTCTTCGGAAAAACAAGATTTTTCCTTGATTCGATATTGGCATCAAAGGATTTAAATTTCCCAATTCGATTGGCAAGCCAATTCAAGTCAGGAAGCGTTTGAAGCACAGTGGGAATCCTGGTGAAGATAGTCCAAACATGAATAGAAAGAACTCTTTCCCTAGCAGTTTCAACAGAGGTGCTCCAAGAGGTAATAATAAACGACTTACCTCCAACACTTGTCGGATCAGATTCTAATACTCTTCTTTCTTTAGCATTCGAGAATTTAAAATAGTACATACCATACAAGTAGTTGACACGGAGGCCGCCCCTCAATTTCCACGTTTTGCTACAATGCTCACGTACATCAAGATAAGGGACTCCTGAATCAAGAAGGAAGCCCACAAGGAAATCCTTCCAATAGTTGACACCTTTAAGAATAATATCTGCTGGTGGAGTGGCATTATCTGGGGAATCATTGAATTCGCGTGGACAGTATGAGCCTGCACACCTTGGTAATGATGTAAAGGAGGAGTACATTGGCGCTTTAGGCGAGGCTTAATACACCGGTGCAGGTGGCTTTGACAAAGGAACGGTTGCAACATTTGCTCGAGCATATTGTGTGCAATAAATAATAAACAATACTTATTACTAATAATTAATTAAGAAGTAGTAATTGAGAATTAAGAACAATATTTAACATTTAGTATTAATAATTAATTTTTAATAATTAATGATTAATAAGTAATATTTATTATTAGTATTTAATATTATATAGTTATAGTTGATAATTATATTTCACATTTAATATTCCAAAAAGGCTTATAAAAATTAAGTAAAATTCAGAATTATTTATAGAATTTTGGAACTTTCACAGATTTGAAAAGCTAGAAATAAAATATGAACTTTATAAATTGTTCAAAATTTTGTAAATTTTCTAACTTCCACATTTGTAAAATTATAGCGTTTGACATTCTTTTTATTTCTTATAATAAACAAACTTGGAAGTTGGAGTGTGTATTTAAGTGAGTTAGCTAACGCGAGCTATTAAAACAGGACCGATTCCCTTGCTGAGAGTAGTCTGCAGATCACTACAAAAAGCAATGTGATGTGCAGTATCGAGAAACATTGGAAAACAACAATTGAATTTTAATTACATTCATTTTTTCTGTAATTCCTATAGCATTACGTGTAACAGAAACGATGTGATGTGTGCGAATTTTTGGCAGGCTAACCATGATTTCACTATGCTCGCTTTCTTTTTAACTAAAATTTTCCTCCACGCTTTCAATTTCTCAAGATCCCGGTCATTCATCTCCAAAACAAAATTAGGGTTCACAAAATCCTTTAATCTTCCACATATAGCATCACCATATAGGTAGACATGATTTTGATTCACGACTCAAAAAAGAAAAAGCAACAGCTTTACTAGGCTCACCGTCGACTCACATAGTTCTTTCCCATTTTTCTAATTTCTAAACCCAAAAGTCTATAAATTCATGATTTGATTTGTGGTTTTTAATGGGAAGTAACTCTACAAACAATAGTAAGCTCTGGAGACAAGGTTTAGAACGTCAGATTAGCATTTTCATTCTATTATATTCAATATATTAGTCTCAATGCTTATAATGTATTACAAGATTTGCGATGATTTCATCTATGAATAACAATTTGATTAACAACGATCTTTCGAAGGTATTCGGATAAGAAAATTAAGCATAGTATTTTGATTTGCAAAATGTCGGTTGGTTAAATTTCAGGTTTGATGTTTGCCGGAAAGGTAATTTTATTTTGAATTTTTTTTCAAATTTCTTGGGTTTTCTGTAATCAGTTACTGTATATGTAAATGCTATAAGATTCACAGGTTGGTGATTCGTTTACTATTACCAAATTCTTTGATGAAATCCTTGGAAGAGGAACTAAGATCACCCAGGGAGGATCAAATAAATTCTTCCATGAATTTCATTCTTCTTGTTAATGAACTGGTATACTTGTTGCAATTGAGTTTATATATTTAACGTGATTATTATTATGTTTATCGAGAACTTTGATCTTTGGCTTACAGTATAGTCTTCGTACTAGCATTGACCTAAGTTTGATATGTTAAGATATGTTTGATTAGACAACCACTTAACATTAATCTCCGCCCTTGGTTCATAGCCTCATAGTCCGATCTTCATGTCGTCTATGTTAGAACATTTTGCATCTTTCGCTAATCCAACTCAGCAAATTCACTCAACCACTATGTCTCATTTCATGTTCACAAATTATTGCTTAAGTAGCATAACATGTTTACTAATGTAAGGATTTAAGTCCTAGCTTGCAGCCATATTCTTTGGAAGGTCATCCTTTACACATACTGAACGTGCACCAGTTCTGGTTCAAATACTCACTTGTTTATGCATCTTTTACCTTGCTGCCTATGCATGCCCATGTACATGTGTTCTCCCCAAGATTATCATCAAATGCGTGCAATCATCTCAGTTCAACATTTAATTCATGCTTCACCTTAGAAAGAGGTACAACATTTTCGTAACTACAATTTTATTATTTGTTTTATATTTACAAACTGGCATAACATTCATTAAAAATTAAGTTGTAACTAATGGGTTAAATTAGCATATATTACTTTAGAAGATGAAAGAGTTTTCTGACAGTCTCCACTATTTTAAAAAAGTTGAATTTGCTATACATGTTGCTATATTTAATTAGTATTATAGAACTGTCTAGGCTAATAAATCATTTATTTATGATTTGGCTGTATTGTTAAGCTTTTGGGTGGTTTTAGCATCGAGTCTTATTTGCAGTGCATCTATGTTTTTTTAAAATATTTTTTTCCCTTGTTTATTTATACTAGTTCAAAGTTTACCAGACAAAACTCTAAGTCATGTTAGAATGTTTAGATATATAGATAGGTCTTGTGGTAAACGTTGAGTTTTTTTTAATATATATATTACTAAATCGCCTTTTACCTAATAAAGATGAAACTGAAACTGTATCTTTAATTTTTTTCCTCTACTAATCATATATACATATATCTCTAATCATTATTGTTTATGTGTTGGCCTAGTTACATATATTAATGATCACGTCGAGTGTTAATAGAGGATGATGCTTGAAAATATATGTTTACGAGCTTATGGATATTTGTCACTATAACCATACTGGTTTAAAATGTGCATGGTTTGCATTCTTTTGGATTTATATCTCAATACCCTTTCATTTGTTATAGTGAATATATAATTGTTCAAATTCAGTGCAAGATTGGGTTTATGGAGGCTGATGCTCGGTTAGGTTCATTGTGCAAGACTACAAGATTCACAACAAGAAGTAGTGATCAAGGTCTTAATGCCTAACATATAGAAGATGTTTTGATAGGGGGTGGATCCAGAAGTTTTCTTGCGAAAGCCGAATTTCGAGATGAGTACCGTTGGAGAAGTCGCTGGATCAACCGTGGCTAGGCGTAAAGATATTGTTGTCTTCGACTAGCATACTCTCATAGGGTATGCAATCTTTTATGGACAAAACTTTTATCTTTGATATGTACTTTTTGTGTTGCATGGATAATATATATATATATATATATATATATATATATATATATATATATATATATATATATATATATATATGAGGAGGGTTCCGCTACCCCTCTTATATTGCACGTGAACTCTACCCCTTAATCTTCACCATCCATTTCCCCACTCATTCTCTCTCTTCCCACTAAGAAATAATATTGAATTGAGAGAGAGAGAATGAGTGGAGAAATAAGTGGTGGAGATTAAGGGGGAGAGTTCACGTGCAATATAAGAGGTGTAGCGGAACCCTCCTCTCTCTCTCAATATATATATATATATATATATATATATATATATATATATAACTATATATATATATATGAGCCAGGTTCAACGGCAACTCGAACAGTAGAGCACCCCTTTGGTCTCTCTTTTCGACCACACAATCACTTTCTCTCTCTCCCCTAACTCTCTCCCCCCCCCCCTCCACTACATTCTTTAATATAAAGGAGAGGTGGAAATCAGGGGGTAAATGGGGTGCTCTGTTTTTGGGTGCAACCAAACGCTTGCATGTGTGTGTGTGTGTGTATATATATACACACACATACATACATACATATATGGGAGCGGCTATTGGGACACAAAATTAAACACAGAATTAGAACCGTAGGATTTGGTTGTCTTTATGTGTGAGGTGGAATTTAGGAGGCGATCTTGTCGTTGAGATTGCTTATGTCTAAATTTATGTCAACATTTTGTGTCTAAATAGATTTTCCATACATACATATATATATATATATATATATATATATATATATCGAAATGACTGTTTTTTGCAATGGTTTAGTTGGTGATGTAAATAATTGTATTTTGTTGGGTACGTATTGTATTTGGATTGAATACTATGATTATCAATATATACGAATGAATTTGATTTAGTTATATTTATTGAGTTGATATATGAATTATATTATTATTAATATATGGAAAAATTCTATTATTAGTAGTATGTGAATAATTAGTGCATATATTATTTTTCTGTGATTTAAAAGGAAACTATCAATTATAATTGTAATAAATTGTATTACAACTGTTAGAAATAGTTGTAAAAACTACGAAGTTACAACAGTGCATAACAGTTGTAGTAGCTATTACTATAGCAGTTACTTGCAACGTTAAAACACAATTATAAAAGATTTTAGTATATTACAACTTCTAAATACACGACGGTGTAATCATAGTTGTAAGAAATCATTTACAACCATGTTATACCGTTATAATATGGTTATTTTGTTATAGTTAATTTTCTGAGTCCGTACTCAAGTCCCGAGCACTCCGATAACCAGAAATCCGACACGTGATCGCCTTGTAAAAAGGAGGGTCAACAGTATCCCTATCCAAACCCTTTAAATAAAATTGTTATGAGTGTGGTTATCAATTGGGGCTTATTTTGATGAATTCGTGATTTGCTAGGATGCATTTTCATGGACGTCTTATTGTGCTTTGTTGTTTTTCTTTAAGATGATTTTCCACACTAAGTTTGGTGAAAATGATCTCCCAAATAAATTTTCTATATGTGTGTGCGCTCACGTGTTTGTGTGTGTGTGTGTATATATATATATAAGATCAAGAGCACCTCAAACAGTGCAGCACCTCTTTAGCTTCCCTGATTTCCACTACATATCCTGGTTTCTTTCTCCTCCCACTAACTCTCTCTTCCCCATTAAATTATTTAATTATAAATACTTGGCTTCGGTTGACGTGCGAAAGGGGTGTCCTGGAGCGTGCCATATATATATATATATATATATATATATATATATATATATATATGGCACTCCATTTTTTTGGCCTCCCTTTTGCACCTTATTTGTGGCCAAGTATTTATTGTTAAATAAGTTAGTGGAGGGAGAGAGAATTAGTGGAAGGAGAGAGAAACGAGAATATGTGGTGGAAATCGGGGGGCTAAAAGGGTGTTGCACTGTTTGGGGTGTCCTGGACTTATTTAATTATCCCGGTTCTTTCTTCTGACTTCCACCACATATCCCGGTTTCTCTCTCCTCCCACTAACTCTCTCTTCCCAATTAACTTATTTAATTATAAATACTTGGCTTTGGCTGACATGCAAAAGGGGTGTCCTGGAGCGTGCCACACACACACACACACTCATATATATATGTATATATATATATATATATATATATATATATATATAGGATCAGGAGCACCCCAAACAGTGCAGCACCACTTTAGCTCCCCTGATTTCCACTACATATCCCGGTTTCTCTCTCCTCCCACTAACTCTCTCTTCCCCATTAACTTATTTAATTATAAATATTTGGCTCCAACTGACGTGCAAAAGGGGTGTCCTCGAGCGTGCCACACACACATATATATATATATATATAAATATATATATATATATATGTGTGTGTGTATATATATATATATATATATATATATATATATTAGACAATGATGTCGTCAAGGAGTTCGAATCCTATCCTAGGGGATTTCGCATACTTGTCATGTAGTTATGCCTTGTTTTTAGGTCAGTTTAGCCAGACGGTCGCTAAGGCGATCTCAGGATTGGGAAACTGGTCGAGAGGTTGGTGGTTGCAAACAATTTATTTCTTTTTCTTTTTTAGTATGCAGTTTAGAAATTTATATTGTTATTTTTATTAATAAAATGTAAAAGAGTGTTGTAGTTTCTGTGGCAGTTGCTTATTGCAAGGCCATTAACTGAAGTTAATGGTCAGAGCATTAATTCTCGGTTAGATTTTTTTTTCCTACACTGATTTTACCGATTTAAGGAGCAAGCTGCATGCTTTATTTTCTTTTTTCACGGTCTTTACATGGATTTTATTTTTACCCTCATTTTCCAGGTTTAAAGAGGGCAACCTGCAATGTTGTGTTTTTCCAATATTTTCCCCTCATCTTTGTAACATTTTCCCTCCAAATTCATGCTTCCCAGGGCAACCCACATGTTTCAATCGGCCCTGCACGTAGTGTGCTATATACTAACTTGTATACAAAGCACAAAGCACACAATAGACAATAACACTTGTGGACAAGGCTGTCAACGGATGCTTTCGGATATGGATAGTGCTATATCCGTATCCGACATCATATTTGGATATCAAATATCCGTATCCGCGAAAACAGACGGATATCGGATAATTATGCTATCCGCCAACGATCGATAAATCAAGAAATATAAACGAATTTTTTTGTTAAACATAAATGTTTTTCAATCTGATTGATCACAAAACTGTTAAAAATAAACATGTATGATGAAATTAAATAGATTTGAGTAGCTAATATTCATTTAGTGTGTATAATATAAACCTTCGACTTAGTAAAACAATAAATATATCGCATTTAAAGTACTAAAATACATATAATTTTGAGCATAATGTTAATAATTTTCGGATACAGATATCTATGTATCCGTGTCCGCATCCATTTTTTCAGATATCGGATATTATCCGCTTTTCGGATACGGATGCGGACGGATTTCAGATTTTTCGGGCATCCATTGGCAGCCCTACTTGTGGATGGTATTTAGAATCTTTAAAGGTAAAGCATAGTAAGGTATTTCCGAGACTTGCCTACACTTATAGACACCCACACTTGATAATAAATTGACAGATATAAAAGAGGGCAACAACAACCGCTAATTTCAGTTTAACATAAAAAAGGGCGCCACCGCTTGACCACGTCCATCAGCAGCAGCCGCCCAGCCATCATTGACCGCACCAAAGGGCAAAAGTAAAGAATGGTAGCCGAGGGAAAGACGTATGCGCTGATTCAATCCAATAATTACCTCATGCTGGTTCATTTGCTGCAGACCATCACCACCATCATCCTTACCCTCCCAATCCTCTAAAGGCGCCACCTCATAAGCCTTCGTAAAAGGCGAACTAATCACCACCACCGGCTCGACCACCATCAGCGGGCCCATGAAGCCCCCACTAATGATCTGCCGTTCTCCCCTCTCTGCTTGTAAACTTCAAAACAGATATACACACACGTATATAACTCGGAGATACTGTAATGCAAACTACTGAATTTTTCTTCTTATTGAGAACTGAATACAAGGGGAAAATATATAAAAGAACACAATGTAGACCAACTCTAGCTGCTGCAAAATAGGACAACATCAGCTATTTTATTTAAACAAACAAAGACTAATTCTAGCTGCTGCAAAACAGGACAATAGCTATTTTATTTAGAAAACAAAGATATGCTTAGATTAAATACCAACATTTGCCCACTTAATCTAAGCTGGCTTCCGCAGATTCTTGATTCCCAACAGTGATCGCATTCTTTCAAACTTGATTGTAGACATTGCCCTAGTCAGAACATCAGCACGCTGCCTCTCTGTACTTACATGCTTGATCACAATCTCCTCTCGTTCAACGCACTCACAGATAAAATGATATCGAATGTCTATGTGCTTGCTCCGCCCATAAAACACTGGGTTTTTTGCTAAGTCAATAGCAAATTTGTTATTAACATAAATTACCATCGGACAACGTTTCATATCAGAAATCTCACTAAGCAGATTTCTCAGCCACACACGCAGACATGCTGCAGCTATAGCTGCCATAAACTCAGCCTCGCAAGATGATAGAGCAACACATCATTGTTTTTGCGAAACCCACGTAATTAAGCTCTCGTTTAAATAGAATGTCGTACCACCTGTACTCTTTCTATCATCAACATTACCTGCTAAGTCGCTATCAGAATACCCTGTTAACATATAACTTCCTGCTCCTCGTGAATATACCAGCCCAAAATCTACAGTTCCCTTCACATATCGCAAAATGCTCTTAACTGCACTTTCATGCAATACAGCAGGACGTTCCATATAACGACTAACAATGCCAACTGCATATGCAATGTCAGGACGTGTATGAACTAAGTATCTTAAACCTCCTACCAAGCTTTTAAATTGGGTAGAGTTGACTGATTTCCCCTTTTCATCATTCCCCAACTGAAGCTTTGGTTCCATTGGATATTTGGCTGGGTTACAATCCAGCTTTTTCAAGTAATTTTCTAACATAAGCAGTTTGTTTAAGCCCGATATAATCCCCCTTTTGATCCACCTCGATGCCCAAGTAGTAAGACAATTTACCAAGATCACTCATGTCAAATTCTTCACCCATTTGTTTCTTGAACTTGTTGACAATTAAGACACTTGTACCTGTGATAAGTAAGTCGTTAACATATACCCCAATGACAAGACCCTCTTATCCTTCTTGCTTTGTATATACTTCATGTTCATAAGGACATTTCGTGAACCCAAGTTTCTCAAGATACTTACTAAGTCTTGCATACCACGCTCAAGGGGCCTGACGTAAGCCGTAAAGAGCTTTAACCAACCTTTACACTAGATTTTCTTTGTTTTTCTTCACGAACCCTTCTGGTTGAGTTACATAAACCGTTTCTTGCAACTCCCCATTGAGGGAAGCAGATTTTACATCTAAATGGTGTACCTCCCAACCTGATTTTGCTACAAGAGCCAGGAGTAATCGCACTATTTCAAGACGTGTAACAAGTGCGAATACTTCTTCAAAATCTATTCCTTGCTTTTGCACATAACCCTTAGCGACTAGTCTCACTTTATACTTAGTAATCTCTCCATTTGCATCCCTTTTCAGCTTATATACCCACTTCAAACCCACTGCTTTATGCCCTATTGGTAGCTGCACTAAATTCCATGTGTTGTTCCTTTCGATATCATCAATTTCATCTCTCATGGCTTGCTCCCATGATAGTTCTCTAATAGCGTCGTTGTAAGTGGTGGGTTCATCAATGCCCGACAATAACAACTCATGCTCAGCTTCAACTTCATCTGTCTCGTCATAAATTTCACTAAGTAATCTTAAATTCCTAACAACATTGCTACTGCTAGATGAATTATTATCAGAATTGCCACTGCTGCTCGATATTGTACCCTGCTGTGGACTACTTTCCCCTGTTTCTGACTGTGTGACCATATCTTCGCTCGTTCCGGTGTTACATGAACTGGGTGATTCCTCCCCAGTGTTATCTCAGTATTCACTTACTCCAGTGTGGTGGGTACCCAGTATAATGAATGGCTCATGGATTAATGTTTTCTTTTGTTGTTGCTTATCCCACGTCCAGGCTCTGTTCTCTTCAAATATGACATCTCTACTCACGTGTACTTGTCCAAAGATTGGATCATACAATCGATATGCCTTGTCCCAGTCTCGTTTCCAAGGTGCATGACCAGCTTGCTACGATCAATGAGTTTGGTTGTGTGTGCAATTGGCAACTTCATGTGTGCCACACAACCAAACACTCTAAGATGTCTGACATTTGGTTTATTCATCGTCCATGCTTCATACGGAGTCTTATCTGATAGGGCTCTGATGGGCAACCGATTTAGCAAGTAAATTGAATGACATACAACTTCTCCCCAAAATGAAGATGGTAGTTGCATTCCTTTCAATAAGCTACAAGCCATTGCGACCACCGTTCGATTTCTTCGCTCTATAATCCCATTCTGTTGTGGGGTGTACGGCGCAGTAAAGTGTCTAACTATGCCAGCATCCTCACAATATGTCGTAAAATCTTTGGAAGTGAATTCCCCACCTCTACATGTTCTGAAAACTTTGATTTCTTTTCCTGAAACCTTTTCAACCTGAGCTCGGAATTTCTTGAATGCACCTAATGCCTCATCTTTACTTTTCAACATGTATATCCACATCATACGACTAAAATCATCTACCAAGAGGAAAAATACCTGTTGCCTGCTGCTGTTTCCGGTGTAATAGGTCCACAAAGGTCGCCACAGATCAATTCCAAAACTCGTTTTGCATGAAACTCTGTTCGGCCAGGGAACGACTGTCTAGTTTGTTTTGACATCAAGCACCCATCATAGGCCTCTTTCGGTTGAGTAAACTCTGGCAACCCATGCGCCATTCTACTAGAAGACATCATAATCATTACTCCAAAGTTAACATGACCAAGTCGTGCGTGCCATAGCCACGATGACTCCTCCACTTTTGATATCAAACAGGTGGGTTTAGCCGTTTCAATTATGATTTTATACAATCCATTTGTTGAACACTTAACCTTCATAATTAATCTCCCGTTATCATCGTAAACCCAAAGAAATGTGCCTTTGAGTACAACCTTGTTCCCGTTCTCTGACAACTGACCAAGAGATATAATATTATTACACAACCTTGGAATGTAATATACCTCATGAAACACAAGTTCTTCTCCGTTTTTTCATTTGAAGCCAATCGATCCCTTTCCCTTTATGTCCATAGTCGATCCATCACCAAACCTCACCTGACCCATCACACCTTCATCCAAATTTTTGAATTTTGATCGAATCCTGTCATGTGGTTACTTGCTCCGTTATCTAGGTACCACAGATCTGATTCTGTGTGTTGTTCGACAACTTGACGTAATTTTGGCGTTACATCTTTATCATTTAGCAGCAACTTTCTCCTTGTTTCTTTACTATGTTCAACCATTAACAAAGCTAGCTCATCACCCTGAATATGTGTCAAATTAACCTCCCTTCTCTGTTCCTTATCTCTGTCACGTCGAGGCTTACGACACTCGACAGCATAATGTCCATATATATTGCAGTTAAAGCATTTATCTTTGCTTCGATCTCGTCCTCCATGTCCAGTTTCTCTCCCTTGATAGCTATTGTTGCCTTGGTAGTTCATGCCAGGAGACATCTCTCCCTTATTTGACCTTTTCAACCATTCTTCTTTTGTGAGCAATGGCTTCCCTTCAGTACTTTCTCGTTTCCTCCATTCCTCTTCTGTTAGGAGGAGCCGTGCCCCGCTATTTTCGTTTTTCCTACGAAGTCGTTCCTCATGGGCCTTGAGTGACCCTACTGCTTCCTCTATAGTCATCACCTCCAAATTATCAAACTGTTCTATCGTCGATGTGATCTGCCAATACTTTTCAGGAACAGCTCGAAGTAATTTCTTCACCACATATGCCTCTTCAACTGGTTCTCCTAAGGCACGTATGTTGGTTACTGTACTACTAAGTTTCATACAGAAGTCATCTATCAGCTCCGTGTCCTTCATGTTTAAGAACTCGAATTCAGCCTTTAACGTTTGGCTTCTCGCCTTCTTCACCCGATCAGCGCCCTGACACATAGTTTTCACTGCTTCCCAACCTTCCTTAGCTGTTTTCTTTTCAGCAATTGATAACAATATATCTTCAGGAATTCCCTGGTAAATTGCAGCCAAAGCCATCTTATCCACTTTTTTATCAATTGTGTCTTTAGTGTTCTTGGGTTCAACAGCCTCCCAAATGCCATGTTCCTGCATATAGACTTTTATCTTAAGCGACCAAGCCGTGTAGTTGCTTTTCGTTAACATCGGGTAACTCAATCCTACTGATCCATCTTTGCCCTTTACTGTCTCCATCGTCGTTGTCTTGGCCATATACTTTGGCATGCAATGAGCAAGGCTCTGATGCCAAATGTAAACTTCAAAACAAATATACACACACGTATATAACTCAGAGATACTGTAATGCAAACTACTGAATTTTTCTTCATATTGATTGAGAACTGAATACAAGGGAAAAATATATAAAAGAATACAATGCAGACCAACTCTAGCTGCTGCAAAACAGGAAAACGTCAGCTATTTTATTTAAACAAACAAAGACTTGGTCTAGCTGCTGCAAAACAGGACAACAACTATTTTATTTAGAAAATAAAGATATGCTTAGATTAAATACCAACACTGCTAACACCACTATGCTTGTTGCTCCATACGGGGACAAAGGTGGCATCACATTTCCTGAAAATGACATAATCTCGTATCTTCCATGCAACCTTGTAACCTCACCTGTACTCGCTGGTTGGCCAAACCTGACGTCACTTACACTCCCTGCATTTTAGAGTTTCCTACATCATTACTAAACGTACATCATATCTTAATTAAGAGAAGATTACACGTACCACTGCCACTGAGGATGCAGATGCCAATCTGCCGGTGGCGGGTGTAAGAAGATACACTCCAAAATATCGTGGCCTGGCCCAATTTCCAGGACTTGAGCCCAAAGAGCGTTGGCGCTTTCTTGTGTCATGATAATGGGTGGTTTGGGTTTAT
The DNA here is from genome assembly GCA_030737875.1 of Allium sativum. Lineage (NCBI taxonomy): Eukaryota > Viridiplantae > Streptophyta > Magnoliopsida > Asparagales > Amaryllidaceae > Allium > Allium sativum. The sequence continues at coordinate 20,867,084 of JASFAX010000020.1, read as the reverse complement.
TCTTGGACCCAGTGGCCTCCCCCTAGTTTGACAGCCCACTACCGATGTTTTGGCGGGAGCTTGCAGTAGGAGGTTGCTCGAGTTGTGAGAATGTTCCTTGCAGTTAACTACACCGAAGTTGAATTGTTGGTGATGATCATTCAACCAGGTGCATGGCGGTGGATCAAGATCGGCCATATCACCACGTAAATTCATGCACGAGATATGAGAACCATGTGATTTTAACTACGTTTCTTCACCTTATTTTTTTTTTAATAAATGCGGGCAACTGTAATATTTTAAGAATTTCAGGCGTGTTAAATAATATATTTTTATTTTTTATTTTTTCCCCTTTCCTTTGAAGATTGCTAAATGCAAATGAAGTTTACTCAATGCACACTAGTATATTAACATTATATATTTTGTGTGTATTAAATCGAAGAAACCCTAATAAACATTTTGTGTGCATGTATATGCATGTATACTGATTATTATATTATTTTACATTAAATTATTTTCTAAAAATAAGTATTTTAATTATCGAACTAACAAATTTTAGTAAAACAAAAATTTATAAATTAGGTTTTAAAATAGATATTAAATATTTACATAGAAAACTAGATTACACATGAATCATGCAGTGAAAATATTAAATATTTGCACAATAACTAAGTTATACGAAGACTTTCTCCAAAAAATAGTGAGGACAATGCAATAATTTTTGCAAACTACATTGAGTAATTTGATTTGCATTTAGAAACACTTTTCCTTCTTACCTGTTTATGATACCCGCATTCAGCTAACCTAGGTTTAAAGAAATTGTTCATTAGTCTAATCTACCTAGTTGAATTGGCATGTAGACAGCTTGTAGTGAAGAACTAATCACCGTAACCATGGACCCTCTGTTGGAATCTCTATCTTCCAGCTTCAACGCATATGCAAGGTTTTGAAACAATCTATTTCTGAAAGAAGAAAAATGGTAATCAAAATATGTAATATAATACTACAGTTCCTGAAGATCGGGTCTAAACTTGATACCACAGGAGTTAAGTTTTGACAGTTCAAACGTCTTCTTAGTTGTTGCTGCTATTGTTTTTTTTTCTTTTGTGAAATACTAAGGGCAGCCCAATATGTTTTTCCTAATACCGCAATTAAAAAAAAATCTCATTAAAATTTGTATGCTTCCTAATACCATATTAACTCTCCATTCTAATCTCTCACTCAATCATTATTTGCCGAACTAATCACGTACTAAGCTAATCTAAATACCCTACTTCTCGTAATCAGTGTTTTCTTCACATCTCTCGCGGGGAAATTCATATTTTACAGTAATCTCACAATTGTTTGGCGATCTGAAAACCATAATCTCTAACTTCCTCTTTCAGTTTGCTTAATTCAAACTTTATTCACGACTTCTGTATATTGAGGCTTCGAATTCGTTGATCAGTTATAGATATAGGGTCTAGCTCGTCGATCGGTTTTACAAATATGGACGAAAAAATATCGAGCGAAATAAAAATAAGATAAAACAATGTGGTAGCCCCTATTTTTTAAGTGTGTGGGATTAGAAAGAGCGTAATACTAATTTTTATGATATTTTTTAGTCGTGGTATTAGGAAGAACATATTGGGTTGCAGTTAGCACCACACTTTCTTTTTTAAACAGACCTTTTTTGAATTGGAAAATGTCAGAAAACAAAAAACAGATTTGATGGTTGTTATTTCCTATGCTCTTTGAACCCAACAGCCTCATAAATTATGCTTATTTACTCTCTTTTCTGATCCCTAACTTTCGGGTTTTATAACATCTTCTTATGAGAAATGTGGTATCGTTTTAGTTTTCCACCTTTTCACCTTTCCAACTCGTCAAAGACTTTGATTCTTTGCCTAATTTCTTCGATTGAACTGCATGCAGATATATTCGATATAAAAATGCTGGTTTAGTAAACTGTTGAAGATCTTCTGGTTACGCAGCCAAAGTTGTATACTGATGCACTAAACAACTACGTCAACAAAAATATGGTTACGTATACTGTAGAAGTGCATAACGACAAAAGTTGAATGACAATAAACTTTGAAGAAGCGGGTTCGGAATAGCATGCGACTGTGAAAAACAGAATGGTCGATGGACTGATGTTGGAAGCATAGGTACTACGACCAAACCATAAGACAAAAGGTAAAAGTGCTGGTAGTTCAACCGTCTAATTAGAATAATTATATAACAACTTATCATACCAAAGTTGTAAATTTAATAATTTTTTATAATAAAAGAAGATTGATTCAAAAATATTTCGTAAAATGTACATAATAATGAATAATGTCTTTCAATGTTTAACGACAATAGCTATAAAATTATTTATTAAATTTATTATGTCAAAAAAATGAAAAGTCAATCGATTATTATTTTTTCAAATTTGAAGAATCTTGAGGTTCAAAGCGGTAGGTCTAAAGGTGTAACACCCCACCTCCGCTAGGGTCACTCTTTCGGGGGCACTAGCTTCTGGGGGGGCGTTAGAACTGGGTAAGCATGCATAATGATATATCAAGGCAGAACAAGAACATAAATATATATGTAAAACAGAGTAAGTGAGAATAAAACAGTGGAATATCTCAAACCATCTCAAAACAAGTCTAGTACATCATAAAGTCAACTGCCAAAATAAACATGTCTAGTACATCATAAACAGAAATACTGAAATACATAGTGCTATCCCCAAAATAAAGATGATAAACCATAGCGAGCTCAATGTCCAGACATACATGAGCTATCCAGCAAACAAGCAAGCGATCCAAGCTAAGCACCACTGTTCCCTCCCTGAGAACCTGGAGGGGGGGGGGAGGGGGGAACGGAAGAAAAGAAGCGAAAGAAAACAGGTCAGTCAAAAAGACTGGTAAGCCCTACTACGATCAGTCTATAAACTAATAAAGTTAGCATCATGATGGAAACTGAGATGAACATACTGGCAATAGATAAAGGTGTCATCACATAAAGAAGATTAAGCTTTGCACCCCAGTGTACTAGCAAACTAACATAACAGGTATTGATCCCTCAGCCCAAACTTTGGCCCAATAACATGAGGTGACCTTAATACAAGGTCCAGCCCAACGGTCTAGTCGATCGGCTCCCTATAAACCTAACACGTCAAGTGTTGGTGTCCATACGGCCCACATATGGTTGTAGTCAGACTGTGCTGGGTCCACCTTCGGGTGTATCAAGCCCTCGGGTGTCAACCCCAGACACCTAAGCAATAGTGCACAGTCTAAACCTACTGGTACCCATGCCTCGAGTTTGTCCAACACCGGACTACGTGCACGTCTGTAGCCCACCTGGACCCGCACCGCTGTACCACTCAGCCGTCGCTTTGGTCGCTTACATCAGTTCAGTAATCGTGCCCCGCCCTAGCCTAGCCTCTAGGGTTGTGAATGATACCAAACTGGGATTACTGCTGGAACAGACCACGTTGCTAGGGTTTTCTAAGAGGGTTAAGTGTGGTTTAACCCCTCACTAAACATGGATTAAATTAGTTAAGTGTAACCAACAGTTCACCACTTAACCCCATTTAATCTCTCGTATCCCCAAAATTGGTTAAGTATTAGTGGGCCATGACTTAACCCTAATCATGAGGCATTAATTAATTTAATGCACCCAACCTCTCACATTAGACCTTGTTGCGGTTACTAGTTAGGCCGGGCGGGTCCGGGTAGGTTTACACCACAACTTAGTCTAACCTCGGGTTTCACGTGCAACATGACCAACTACTCACATTGGGTCCTATTGCTTGTAGCCACTAGTTAAGCCGGTCGGTTCCGGGTAGGTTTATGCTACAAACTCAACCCAACCTCGAGTTGGCCATACTTATGTTTTCTAAGTGTCATGTCCACTTTATTTTCAAAACATAATTACCAGTTTAACAAATACTTGGGTAGACCTAACTTAATAGGTAAATTCCCAAGGGGTAGACCTAACTTAATAGGTAAATTCCCAATCTTATATTTTTATGTATTTTAAGTTTTACCCAAACCCCCCCAACGTCATTCTATCGCTTACATATTCGTCATAACGCATAAAGGATAGAAAGAGGGAACTTGGCACAACATACATGATGAATCTTACATATCATAATAAACATGCATAACATGTTGGACTTGCATAACTTAGCATAGTGAACTTGCATAAACATGCATAACTTGTTAAACTTGCAAATCATGGCATAGTGAACTTGCATAAACATGCATAACTCAATAAACTTGCAAATCATGGCATAGTGAACTTGCATAAACATGCATAACTCAATAAACTTGCAAATCATGGCTTAGTGAACTTGCATAAACATGCATAACTCAATAAACTTGCAAATCATGGCATAGTGAACTTGCATAAACATGCATAACTCAATAAACTTGCAAATCATGGCTTAGTGAACTTGCATAAACATGCATAACTCAATAAACTTGCAAATCATGGCATAGTGAACTTGCATAAACATGCATAACTCAATAAACTTGCAAATCATGGCTTAGTGAACTTGCATAAACATGCATAACTCAATAAACTTGCAAATCATGGCATAGTGAACTTGCATAAACATGCATAACTCAATAAACTTGCATAAATCCCAACTTTCATCACATATTAACTTTAGAGTTTCTAAAATGAAGGTAAGAGGGCTTACAAATATTATGAAGACACAAATCTACAAGTAAAGATTGAGAAGCCCTTTATGCAAGCATAAAAACCCAAAACAAAGCTCCAATAAGAAACACCCTTAACAAAAATCCCAAAAACTCTAGCTTAGCAAATAAAACTTGCAACTTGATGATGTATGCAAGCTAATGATCATTCATACAACTTAGAAATGCTTGTATGAACATCATAATCTTCATAGGAATGATTTATGAAGAGGGTGGAGGCTAGGGTTTTTAAGTGGAGGCCATTTGAGAAATCAATTTGACATAGTTTGGTTGCTAGAATGAATAATGGGGTTTTAGGGTAGGATTAGGGTCATATTTATAGAAGATTAGAGCGTTTTTAGCCCTAAGATTAACCCTAGGTTGAATTAGGTCCATCAGATTTCGGAATTCTCCAGAACCAAGCCACACAACCAAGCCTAGATCAGAAATGGTGCGCCAGGCAAAACTGCCCGGCCACCCCGTGTCGACAGGGCTGTCGACAGGGCAGTCGACACCCTTAGACCCCTGTCGACATGCCTGTCGACTTGTGGGGTCTTGGCGGGAGTTTTCCCGCCTGACGCCAGTTGTGCTCTAACCCTTGTTTTTAACTTAAAATTTAAATCTGTTTTTAATATGGAAATTTCTGAAAACTTCAATGGGCCTTAACTAGGTCATACGGACTCCAATTTTCGAAAACTCGGACTCTATTTCGCGTATTTTTCCGAGACGAACGCAATGGCATAGCCCGTTTCCCTTGATTCAGATTTTATAGTTAAATTCTGCCTCGATTTATATTATAACAGGTTATTGAAAATACGGGTTGTTACAAAAGGTTTTTGAAGGGTTTCGATGTTAAATCGCGGATTTGTGCAAGCATAAGCTTATTTCATTTTCAGAATCAAGGTCGAACCGAGTTTGTGTTGGGTCTTCAAAACACTAACCTAGCTTTTGCATTGAGGACTATTTTGGATTGGACTGTACAATTGGATCCAGTCATGGAAATAATGTAAAATTAGCAGTTGGGTCCACTGCGGTTTAATGCAGTCCACCAACAAGATTAATTATGAAAATGAAACCACGCCTCAAATTCAGTTTTTATAATCAATGGGTTTTAAATGCAAGAATAGCAGGTTTGATGTGGACTTTAAAGCAGTATTTTGTGCATGTTTTTGGTATATACTAAGATTTCCAGAAATATCCACGACTATAAAATTATTTCTCTGTATTTTGACCGTTTATAGTATAGTTGAAATGCGTAATTAATTTGTTTGAAGTGCACGACTCCACATGGATACAATAATGCTAACACAGATGCAAAAACAGAAAACCACACATTATAGAAATCTCTAAGAGCATCCCCAACACTGGTGGATTGGATGGGTCAAATCCATCCAATCCACTGCTTGTAATACTTTATCCGGCTTTTATAAAGCCAGATAAAGTATTACGTGGATTGCAATCGAACAACCGTCCGATTGCAATCCGTGGTGTGGTGTGGAAATCAATCCACACCACACCCCTTATCCGGCTTTATAAAAGCCGGATAAGAAGGGGAGATAAATCTCCCCCAAACGGCTTAATTCCCTACCCCTTATACGGCTTTATTAAAGTGGTATAAGTGGAATTAGAATTCCACTTATACGGCTTTCTTAAAGCCGTATAGCCATATCCGGCTTTAAATAAGCCGGATATGGCTATTTTTCAAAGCAACCTCTCGGGTTGCCTTGGCAACCTTCGGGGTTGCCAAGGCAATCCAGAAGAGACGTGCCGACCCCCCGTTGGCGGTCGGTTCATCCCCAACCAACATAACGTTGGGATGCTCTAAGGTTCAATAATTTATCAAACCGCTTGAAGCTCATGCTACATGGAGTTCACCGCATAGCCGGTTCTGAGGTTTGGAGTGCCCAGTGCGATTTATTAAATAATGTCTCATGTTGTAAAATGTACACAATGATATTGAACGAGATTCATATTTGTAAGCAACCTTAACTAGTTTTCAAAAACTCAATACCACTGCTAACTAACATTGGAACATAAAAATAAAACAAATGAAAATAACATTATTATAATGGAAAAAGTTTCAAAAAATTGGTTTAAATATAAAAAAATTGTACATACAAGACTTGAATCGTTTCAACTAATAGAAATCATCAATTGCATCCTTTGTACTATTATATATACTAGCACTTCATATGTCTAGCAGTATGTGAAATATATTAGCTTTCTTTTCGTTATTTTTGTTGTTGATTCCTATTTGAACTTTCCGATGGTTGCTTTCGTGGAAGCATTGTGATACCCAAAATAATTTGATAATCAAAATCCTAATAGACGATGCATTCAATAATATGTAAATCGTAAGTAGTCTATTTCCTTCAATTTGCTAGCACGTTATGGTTAATATACATACATACATACACACAAATATATATATATATATATATATATATATATATATTTGTGTGTGTGTGTGTGTGTATATGTGTGTGTGTGTGTGTGTATATATATATATTTGAGTACAAATATGTATAGCAAATTTCAAATCAATTCATTGAATAAAAAGAGAAACCACAATCAATTCGGTTTACTCTATCTTCTCCAAAATTTCTAACTGAAAAAAAAATTAATTTTTTTAATGTAGTAGAGAAAAATAATAATTTTGCTCCTACTTCCCTACTGTTAATTTTCTACAGCAAATAACACATGTTCCTGTCCTCTATAAAATTTTATTACAAATATATATAGCATATTTCAAATCAATTTATTAAAAAAAATAAGAAACCATAATTAATTCAGTTTATTATTTATTTTTCAAAATTTCTAAATGAAAAAAGAATCATTTTTTAATGAATCAGGGAAAAAACTAAATTTGTTCTTACTTTCCTATTAATTTTCCACAACAAAAAGCTCGTGTTCCTATCTTTTATAAAATTTGAGTATAAATATGTATATCAAATTTCAAATCAACTTATTTAAAAAAAAACACAACTAAATCAGTTTATTCTATCTTCTTTGAAATTTCTAACTGAAAAAAGTTAACGCATAAAATATAGAACGTAGCATTTAGAAATTAGGCTTTTCTACTTGAAGCCTCAAATCAAATTGCATGCACAATCAAATCAGTTGATTCTATTTTCCCTAAAGTTTCTAACTGAATAAATCATTGCATAAAAAATAGAAATTGCATAATAAATAGAAGATAGCATTTAGAATTCGAGTTAACAAGTTGAAAATATATGTTTATGAATTCTACTCTTGCTAATAAATATATTTATGTACTCTTAAAGCGCACCATGGATAACTGTTTTTAAAGCAGGGCTTGATGAACTAAAGGATAACATCAACCTTCAGTTATGCATGTCTTAAAATTTTAAGTTATGCACGACATATATACAATATACATTCATACTATAGGTTGGGCTACTACCAGGTGTGTATCGCAGAAGGAGACGAGCAAAAGACGACCTGTATGACAAGCAAGTCGACTTCGGCGCCCTTTTTTGTTTATTTTGGACTCACCAATGCCCCTGCCACGTTCTGCACCCTATTCAATACCTTTTTTTGGGGTTTCTTTTGATACGAAAGTCTCTTATTACAATGTCTGTGACCATAGTCGATGTGCCTGGAAACTTAAGAGGGGCTTGCAAGTCAACTTTATGGATGGGATGTTTTACTTCAAATTCTTGAGTCCGCAAAAAGAACGAGGGTTCTTGAATCTAAACCATCCATAATTGAAGGCATGGCTTTTATTATTGCATCTTGGAGTCTCATAATTGACAGACAAAGAGAACATGTACATTTAATTCTTGATTGGTCTATTTTTACTCAGATTCCATCTGTTCGTCAAACATTGTTAGGTCATAACTGGCTTCCTATCGATAACATCAAGTGTTTTGATATCAATAATATAGTGAGGAAAAATCTAGTTTTTACCAAAGTGTCGGTTGAGATTACTCCAGAAAATCCCTATCTAAGCAAACTTAAAGTTCCAATAGAAGGTTTTGGCGGCCTGATTTTTGCATTGTTTGTCATTCTTTTAGCCATTTGGCTGCTGCTTGTAAATTTTCCATCGACGATCTCATACCTGCTTAAGTACCCCACCCCAGGCCCTTATTCACATTTGAGTCTCTAAGCCTAAGGCTTCGTTGGATGTTCATAACCCATTTCTGTCAGGTCCTCCCTCCCCCCTTTATAACGACCCATATTTTTAACGGATAATAAATAATTTATTTAATTATTTATATAATCATTTGGTAATTTAAAATGACCAGAATTAAATAGTAGTGAATATTAAATTAAATTAAATAATAGAATAATATATTTAATTTCTGAAATAGTCGAAAATAATAGAATTCACAATATTGTGTGAATTGGATTATTTATAACATATAATTCAGTTTAGAGTTGAATTATATAAACGACAATTGAACGTATAATTATATTATAATTATAATCGAGCTCGAAATGGCGTGGCAGTTCGTAATTTGGCGATTCGAACTTCAAACGAATATACAGAATCCATTTTAAATCAGATTTCTGTGAAACAAGAAAAGTTCAGAGCTGGTGAAGTATGTTTTTCTAATGAAAGAGAAAAATCGGGATTTCATCGGGTAGATTTTGATTTATGTCCAAATCAAAATTTAAAATAGTCGCTATAGAATTCCTTTATAATTTATAACGGTTTATTTATATTATAAAAGAAATTTCAATATAAATTGAATATCGATATAATATGGATTTGAAATATCGAGTCATAACTCCATATATATTTATTTTGGAGCTGTATGATATTCTATGTGAATATATACGATAATATTTATTTATAAATATTTAATTTAATTATTTTTAAATATATTTATATTTAAATGGGTTTATTTAGAGCTTTAAAAATAACCAGTTTTGCAAACGACCTCTGTTTTCGACGAAACTAATTTTGTTGGATGCGGAATAATAAATTATTGCTAAATTTCAATTTTCGTGATTTTTGGAGTCAGTATGTGGCCATAAGGGATATTAATGTGAAAAATAGTCGATAATTTGACTAATAATACGCTGTGTGAGCAAACGACTCAGAATTTGACGAAACAAGTTTCTTGGGTCCGTAATGTCAAACTGTAGATGCGTGTCCATTTTCGTGATTTTTGGGTATTGTATGTGATCACAGGGATTTTTAAACACAAATGAAAATAACGATAGCATGAATATTAATTTAAAACTCGAATAAAAAAATTATAGGTTATCCTATAAATAACCACTCACAATCCATAACCCTAATTTACTTCTGTTGAGAGTCAACAAATTGGTGCTGCCAAGTCTTCATTTTCTAAGCTAAAAACGTGAGGAAACTTCTCTTTCAAAAATCATAATAAAATCTTAGATAAATCTATAAATCATGAGATGAGTATATTTGAGATCCAGACGAGTTTCTCTTTGATTTCATATCCATTTCGAAGGGTGCGATGGCAGTCTTGAAGGATCGAAATGCAACAACGCCGGCTAGGGTTGAGTTTATATAGAGTTTGGAGCATCGTTTCAGGTTGTGAAGCTTATATTTGGGTTTGTATGATCGAACAGGATTTGCTTGCAAATTTTTGAGGATTCTGATGCATAAAGAGTTCAGTGATTTTATGTGTTATTTGGGTTTTGAACTGGAAACCGTAAGGGGAAAAAATGAGTTTAAGTTTATTGAGAACGGTATGGAGATTGTGAGGAGAAGGAGACATCGAGTTTGGTGGTTTCCAAGTTGGAAATGATGGAGTAGAGAGGGAGCGTGAGTGGCTGAATATCACGAAATGGCCAACGAGTGGTGTACAGTAGGCAGCGTGTTACTTGAACGAGAAGAAGGGTTCGAACTGTGCAAAAATGGTTGGGGCTTGTCAAGAATGTGAAGTGAAGAAGTTCGGTGATGTTGGATTTGAATTTCGTGGACTAAGGCGTGGATTACAGAAGCAAGTTTTGGTAAAGTATTGAAGTGGATCTGTCGAATTTGGTTTTGGTGAAGAAGGGCTATCGGGTTTTTAACGTGTGCAGGCTTGGATATAGTCATGGGCCGTGAAAACAAGTGTGAGGCCCGATTAAATTATCTTGAGTTTATTTCAATTTGAAGTAGTATTTAAAATTAGAAAATACGTAACTTCTTCATACATTATCAGAACTGGGTGAAACAAGATCCGTTGGGATCATATGGAGGGTGGGTATACAATGGAACTGACTGGAAGTGAATTGAAGCTCGTTAAAATTTATAGCGAAATAAATTGTTTGTCTGAATCAGTCGACAATTATCGTTATTTAACAATGATCGTCCAATGTGAGTAAATCTCACTAACTCTACCCGGTTATATTTTTATAACGTATTTTTAGAATTGATAAATGATGGTTGATTGTTGTGTATTGTTGTTTGGTTGAACTGTTGATTCATTGGTTGAAATTATAGATAACGATATATATAAATCATTAATCAAATATTGATTCTGTTTATCAGAATGTTTCATATTGAAATGAAATCTACGTTATTTATACTGTTTAACATCTGTGATGTAGGGAAACAGGTTGGAGGGATCCAACTGGATTCCTCAATATTTATAATACTGTTTGTTTTCATATATCGTGATATATGATGTGATACATAATCTGTGATTGATTATGGGTGTGTTGATAATGTTGATCATGGTTATTTGGTATTTTAAATACCATAAGAAATACCATAATGTGAAAAAGTGAATTTTCAAAGTGTAAATTGAAAATAATATATTTATAAAATCAAAGAATTTTGTAAAAGGAATATTTATAAAATCAAAGAATTTTATAAAAGGATTATTTATATAAAAAATAAATAGAAGTATAAAAGAATTATTTATATAGAAAATAAGTAGAAGTATAAAAGGATTATTTACATAGAAAATAAATAGAAGTGTAAAAGGAATATTTCTATGAAATAAATATGATATTGAAAAGGGAAATATTTATATGAAATAAATAGGATGTTGAAAAGGGAAATATTTATATGAAATAAATATGATATTATTAAAGAAAGAAATTATTTGGAAAACAAATAGAATTATATAAAGAAATAATATTCACATTTTATGTGAAAAAATAGGTGAATGTAAATATTTTTGCAAATAAAATATTATAAAGGGATTTGGGGTGGCTTAGGAATTTAAAAGGAATTACTGAAATTAGAAACTGACAGGGAATTAGTTAAGTTGAATGGCTTTCTAGGTATCGATCTGATGTTGGTTTCGGCCTTCAGGGTTTATACTTGGGAAGTTGTTCTCTTACTAGTTTACAGTTAGACACCGGTAGAGGTGAGTAGATATTGATGCGTGAATCAGAAATGGAAACGGTTTCCAAAGTTAATAACGTATATTTTCTAATTTTAGATAATAAGGAATTGAGGAATACGTGTCTTTAGCGTATACCCGTGGTATTTTTGGGGAAATCAATTTGTGATTTGGCGGGTATGACGATGTGACATTCAAAGTAAATAAAGGTTTGATCTATACGTTATGGCCTCTAGCCTCACAACTAGGAAGTGGTGTAAAATCGGGTAGGTCGCATGGCTAAGTGGTTAACTACCAATTAGGATGTTTTGTCACCTGATCTAGAGAAATTCCATTTTACTTCTATAATCTATTCTGATGCTGTCCTTTTTGGGAAACGGTTGCTAATCCCAGCCGTTGGTGATAACAGTACACTTAAGCGAAATGAGTGACCGTTCATGTTTAGCCTGGGTTACAAGATGTTCTTTTTGAACCCGGTGTATTCCTCTCTAGAGATACACTGTCAGAAGGTGGTCCCATACCTTGCCAGTTGGAATTCATTACCCAATAAGCAGCTGCGGTTTTTGATTGTAAATTATGTATGTAGAACGTGAGATGAAAGCGTTCTGCTAGATTATAATAACCCAAGAGTTTAGGGAAAACAAAACAAAATAAACTCTAGGTCAGTCATGTGACTGGTGTGAGTAAACTCCAACCATTTGTTTAACTTAGAAAAATCATTTTGAAAGAAAGGATAATAGTAAGACCAGCCCACATATAAGCATGGACGGTTTTTATCTTACTATAACCAAAAATATTTTTGATATCAAATCCAGTGATATTATAATAATGTCTGCATCAAATAAATAGAATCTAGCGGAAGGCTTGCATTTCACGCTCCATATATAATATAAAATCGAAAACCGCAGGGCGCTTATTGGAGATTGGATTTCCAACATGACAAGGTATGGAACCACCTTCCGATAGTGTATCTCTATAAGGGAACACACCGGGTTCAACAAGAACGTCTTGCAACCCGACCCACACATGGCTGGCCACTCATTTAACTTGAGTTTACCGAGCATATTATCACCAACGGTTGTGACCAGCAACCATTACCGAAAGCATATAGCAGCGAATAGAATAGGAATCAAATGAAATTTCTCTAGATCAGGTGATAATACCCCTAATGGGAATGACCCACATGGGCATGTTGCCTGCCCGATTTCTGTCATTTCCCAAGTGATGAGGCTTGAGGTCACGTTTTTCTTTTCAGAACGTCTTTCCACCATTTACTTTGAATGTCACGTCGTCAGACACTTATCCATATATGTTGTCCTGGGACTGGACAAACCGATAGCACCATTCTATTAATCCATCTTAGGCAATTTCTACCTAGGATTAACAGAACAACCCTTGCACTTTACTCCGTCTTCAATTATCTTCAGCATAAGTTGATTTGTAACGCTTATGTCAATACAAAGTGGTTTTCAGATAATAAATCTAATCCCGGTCTCTCCGTATCGACAGCGGACGTATAAAATAAACTAAAACTTTGATAGCCGGTGATTTCATTATCAAAGGAAGATCCATTCAATCAACAATCCTATATTCCAAATAGAATTTCTACCGATCAAGCATCAAACAACACTGGGCCCTTTTTATATTAATCCTTTATTATATTATCAATTCTAAATTCCCTTTTTTCCCTCTTCCAGCTTCTTTCAGAATTCAATTGACTTTCTTAATTCTTGGAAAACTTCTCCAATATCATAATTCCTTTATTTGAAAAAATATCTCTTATTCCAGATAGAAAACTTTTCTTTCACGAATCCTTATTTTTTTTATTTCAGGAAATACACATCATTAATATCGAAAAATGTTTCCATATTCCATTTATTAATTCCTCGTTGACCAGTTCATTTCATTTTCTATGCATAGTAAATACCTCTCATTTTATTGGGGGAAACATTTCAAAATCCATTAAATTAACGCGATTTTATAAAACATCATTATTATAACTCAAACCATTAATCATTTATTAACTAACCATATTGCTAACCAATCTTCACTATCGAACTTTAACCATTCCTCCATCAATCATGAAGTCAATCAAGTTGGGGTATAATTACCTCTCAGACCTTAATTGAACGACATTCTTAACTTTGAAATAGTCAAAGCTCACAACTTCTAACAAAACATCGCTTAAGCGGCTCTCATATTCAATCTAAGAATCTACTTCTTTTACGGTAAAACATTGATTATAATGGTAGTGTTATAATTGATGTATTTGATTTATAAAACATTAGTTATAATGGTAGCATCAAAATCGCTGTTTAGATTTACAAAACATTTATTATAACAGCAACGTTATAATCGCTGTTTAGACTTACAAAACATTTATTATAACGATAGCGTTATAATCGTTGTTTCTAAATATTTGGTTTATAAAAATATAACTTGTACTTATTAATTTCAATAAATAAATTAATAAGTAAATAAATAAATAATTACATTTGATTCAAACAGAAAGTAAAAAATAACTACTTCCGTAAATTCGATATATTCGATTTCAAATAAATAATTTTCTCTCGAATAATCTATATTCGATCTATATTCTGAACTTCAGAATAATCTTATCATTTCAGGTTAACTCAATTTCCCTTATGATTATTTCCATTCGCAAAACATTTGCTTTCAATCGTTATTCTTTTTCAAATATCAGTATCTTTCCTTAATAGGAATCTAGACTTGTTTAAATAATTCTAATTTAAATGAATCTTAAGCTATTTCAAAACATGGAATAGTATTTCCATAACTATAAATATTGATATTTTCACTTCTTAATATATTTCATTTAAATTATAGTTTTGTACTAAATAAATTTCAAATATCCTTCCTGAACTAATCCATAATAATAAAATTCGACCTAATCAAAGTATAATTATAAATCCCGTGGATATTTCCATTTATTTTATATTCCGAACTTTGGAATAAAAATCCAACGTTTCCTTTTGAAAACGATTACCATTTCCCTTATCATTGAAATTTCTATTTGAATTCACATTTCCAACCCAGATTTCTTGTATAGATGCTTTCATTTGCAAATATATGCTTTAAACTTTAATTGTGAACAATATTTATTTTTACACAATCAAATCCTTTTGATTTTATCAAATCAAATCCAAATTCCATTTATAACTTCTATTTACAACTGTTTATAGAAAATCTCAATATTAATTTCTAACATTATAATCTCGTTTATAATTTGCTAAGTTCAAATCTCGTTTCAAATATTGGTTTCAAAACCGATTTCCACTTTTTTGTATAAATCCAAATTTGAATTTATATTTCAATTTCTCCAATGATAAATAACCCACTTAATGCATACTCTCGTTTATACACAGCTTCTTGTTTTCTCCTTAACATGTTTTTAATTTCAACTCTATTCGGAATTACATTTCTATTTTTTTTTGGGAATTAATTTCCTTTTTAAAACCTCAAATTTCATTTTCTATATTCGAATATTTTTTTACGGTATTTGAATAGCAAAATTCTAGGGCCAGGGTAATTCAACACAGCATAATCAATCACAGTAAATATCAATCAATAATATAAATGTTGAGGGATCCAGTTGGATCCCTCCAACCTGTTTCCCTGCACCACGGTTGTTAATCATCATTTATTTCACATAAATATGAAATATCATAGTAAACAGAACTAATAACTGATCAACGATATAATTATATCAACTACTTTAACCAAACTAATTAACGTCCACAAACACACTCTGGGTATAAAAGAAGCGCCCCTCTTTGCCACCACTCGGTATATTTGTAAAAATAAATGTACGTGGGTTTCGGAAAATACTTTGTCAGACATTCGTCCATACAAGTCATCCAGGAACAGGATGAACCGAAGGTACTCTCCTACTGCATCCAATATAGAAATCACCCCATGCGAGTAGTCCTTGCAACCCGTAGATTCCAACTACGACAAAACCACAGTTTATCTCTGGCCGCTAAACCAGAAATTTTTAGTAGTTCTTCCGTGTATGAAAATCAATGGTCTTCAATTTCTTCGTCTCGATCATCTTCTGATATCTTCACGTATTTGTTGGTCAGAATGGTTTTCGAATATAAATTCGATCCCGGTCTTTCCATACCAACAATTGTATCAGACAGATTTGATAGTCGGTGATTTAACTATCAAAATAATCAGTGTTTCAATCATGACAACCCAATGAGTTCACTGGTTCAGTATTCATCATCAGTTGGCCTTTTAAATAAAACAAATGTAATTCAAAACTCTTAAATATATCGATATTGTAAATATAACTTTTCGCTTCTTATTTAACATAAGATTACACTTTAAACCAATTCATTTTATTCCTCAGTAAAATCCTATATCACCTCCAGTTTTCTACTTTTACTTGGAACTCTTGTTATATATTCCTCACATTCTCATTAACCGTTACACTGTTGTTTCTCTAGTGGGAATAATACATATTTACTAACCTCCTTTACATTACAACTAATATTATCTGCAGATAATCCTGATGTCATTCAAGTTGGGGTATTTTAATTACCTCTTAGACCTTGATCAACAACGTTCATATCTGGAGATAAATACAAGTTGTAATCCAAACCCACATTTCACTCTAATAGCCCTTCAAATTCCATTTAGCTATTTTACTCAAAATACGGTTTCATACAACCACCTTACCTTTTTGAAATCTATTCCTTATTATTCTTTTAATTCAGTGATTAAATAATTCCTTATAAAATACCACATTTTAACCTCGACCCCTTATAAACAAATTCATTTCATAACTCGGATTTATTTCCAAAATCCTATGATCCACTTCTTTTATGGAATTCACTTTTCCAGCTCCTTTTCAATCCCTTTTGACTCTTCCCGCTTGAAATTCACTTTTCAATTCTCCACTTTCCTTTAACCCCATGATTTCGTAATGTTAATGTAAAATTAACGCTTTAACACTTTTAAACTCCTTTTATCTATCCCTGGTTTAACATAAACTATTTTATCCCAAAATCCTTTGACTTAATTTGAATAATTAAGTAACCTTTATTTCAAGTTATTGTATTTGCTTGAAATTCCTGTTATAACCTTGTTATAAAAATTTGGGTTTTAAATATAAAACCGTACATAAATTCCATTCACCATCCAACTAGATTTGGTTCCAACTCCAATTACCTTTAAATGAATTCCCATTTAAAGAGAAATTTTCTAAATTATTATTAATTAAACTAATAATTTACTTCGATCATTAACTGCTGTAAAAATAGTTAATCCCTTCATTAACTAAAATAAATCGTAAATCTTATTAAAATTTAAACAATATTCATTGAACTAATTTATTTAAAACACACTTATTTAATAATCAATTCCAATTAAAACTGTCGATTTAGTCAACCTAACATGGTTATACCATAAATCGATTCCAATTTGTTTTCCCTTTAAATTAATTAATAATATAATTAATTAATTTAAATAATTCTATTAAATTTGTTTCTTAATAACATAATTATCCAAATTTAACCGTTACGTTAACTTCCCTATTCTCACACTTTGTAAAATCAATTTACAATTGATTATAACCATGAATATTTATTCCCTTTTTATAAAGTTTATTCAAAATATATATTTAAAAATCTATCTCCAGTTATAAAATAATTTTTATAACTTTAGTTCTATCAATTCACCTAACGGTAAATCAATATAAACAAAACAAATTTACTTTTAGGCCATTCAATGCTGATTACTTAACCAATATAGCCCATTGGTTAAAACACAACACAGGTTGACTTTTCAGTCAATGATCACTACTTAAAACAATTACCCAATCATGACAGTTCATATATGATAATATGAAAATAAATAATATATTTGAGGAATCCGGTTGGATCCCTCCAACCTGTCCTTCCCTGTATACAAATAGTTATCTCAAACAGATTGTTCAATTCAAACAGATCAAACAAATCAAAAAATTCAACCAATTTAAACACGTTTATTTTATAAACGTGACCAACAAGGTAAGTTACCTTTATTGGAACTTATCGTTAAATAACGATCTGGTATTTCACTGAAATGAAACGACGGTTTAATTTCATCAGTTAAATCAGCAAATATATAATTAGCAAACAGTCAACCATTGGCAAGCAGGGCACAAAAAATAAAAACCCAATTTACATAAAATATAAATGGGAAAACTGAGTGAGTTTAACTCGCCTTAATTTCCATTTGTTGTCGAACCAGTTTGTTTTACAAGCCTAAAGCCGCATTCCACTCTGTCTGTCCCACTTCCATAATATTACGTTCTTTGGTATAGTCCCAGCGTCCTTAGATTTATTCCACTCTGTTATTGTATGATATGGTTATAATTTTATTACGGTGTTTACCTTATTTGAATAAATATTATAAAAACTTTAAATTATTATTTAACCGAGGCATATAAATATATTGTAAATCCAGATACTCAACGCCATTATACTATCAGTGTAATCGAACGACTTATGCATGAAATCCATTTTGCAGTTGATCCCTTAACAGTTCAAAGAAGTAGTGAGAAGGATCTAGGACAATTTCGCATGTTATAAACAAAATTTTGGCATTTTAATTTCCTGGACCATGCACACTACTGACCGCCTTACACTATGTTAAAAACTTAGATAATACCCTTATGTTAATTTAACCCATGATTATGCACTTCTAAGAGGAATTAGGAACAAAATAAATAGGCTAAAACTAACTTAAGCATACTAAAAATTTAGATTAGGCGCATGTTAGCATATGCTTAGGCTTCTACCTGTTGTTCCCAACGAGCACGCGCCTTCATCCTTCCATTCCATCGAACTCCGTCGCGGCCTCTCTCCGCACAGCTCCACCATCAACCCATCTCCAACCACTCGCCTACCGGCAACGTTCTCCCCAAACGAAGCAGACCAAACCGTTCCTCCTTTCACGTTCAAAGCTCAAAATTTCGGATATCCCGGTAACAAGTGTTTGTTAGTATTCGTTAACTTATTCAAACTATTCTTCATGGCTTTTGATTTTTAGGAAGGAGGTTTCCAAGATTAAAATGAAGAAGGAAAATGCTTTGCTGAGATGAAATTAACTGGGATGGGGCTCTATATATATGTGGAGCATTGAGGGGATGAGGACCACGTCCATCAGCTAGAGGAAGTTAGCCAACGTAGATAGCCATACAGTATGCGCTGAGTTTTCATTTCGGGTTACTGTATGAGTTGGATAGGGAGTTGTGTTGTAGTTGGAACAGAAATACGAGTAGGCGTTGAAGAAAACATATGTAGCAACAGAATAGAGTAGACTCATATGAAAAGAAAACACATGAAAGGGATTGTGGCAGTGTATTTTCTTCTTTTAGGTTTGCAGTATAGATACAGTGTAGGCAACGATGAAAATGGCTTAGGGTGTGATTTGAAAGCACAAGACGGAAGGGAATGGTCTGTATAGGTAGCCATGTTGAAATGTATCTATCTGTTGGCTTTGACAAAAGTAAGTCGGCAACTTTGGAAAACAACACATGTCACATTAAAAAGAGAGTTGTAGGCCTTACAGCTATTTAGGGGTTGAAATTTGGGGAAGGTTGTATCTTGAAACCTTTACCCTAAACTATCGATTTGAATAATTTATATATTTTATTATTAACGAAACTTATGGGTAAAGTAATTGATTAACACTCCTACAAATGATTTTTGTTTTCTGATAAAAAAGCTAATCTTAGTATAAAAATATATTTCGGACCCAATGGGACAAGTTTCGCCGAAATCCGAGGTCGTATGAAAATTTTTCCTTTATAAAATCAGAAATAAACACACATTTAATTTTTTTACGATCACCAGATAAATCAAATCAACTTGAAACTTTGCAATCCTATAATAATTCTTCAATACGAACCCAACGGCACCAGTTTCATCGCATTATGAGACTATTTCCCCGGTAGGCTATCTTTACGCGCACCGCGATGCCCTTCTGAACACCAAATTTGTCGTTCTTCAAAAATAACAAACTGTATACCTATCCTGACTCTAATCGACGATACGAACTCAACGAAACTGGTTTCGTTGCTTAATTCGATCGTCTGTTCAAGTTACACTCGAATATCTCTTTATTAAATCAATTACGCGCTATAGAAATTGAACGGGCGTTTGAGGCTGATGTGGTCACGTACGACATCGGTTTGCCACGCCATTTAACAGCGTACAATAATTTAATGATACGGTTCCAATGAAACTGATTTCATCGAAAACAGAGACCGTTTGCAAAATGGCCATTTTAAAGGCCGATAGCTATTTCCATAGCGACTATTTCAAAATTTGATTTGGCCATAACTAACAAATTATAATACGAAGTCTGGATTTTTCTCTTTCATACGAAAATTATAATGAACACGGTTCCAACGTTTCTCATTTTACAGAAATCCGACTTATATCGGATCCTGTATATTCAATTGAAGTTCAAAACTCCAATTTACAAACTGCAGCGCCATTTTCAAGCTCGATTTATATTATATATAACTATAGCATTCAAACTTCATTTTAAATAACAATTAAATATTAAAAATCCACTAATATTTCAAATAAAATATTTAAAATAAATAAACAAATAAAATATTTGACTGCCAAAAATACGGGTCGTTACAGTATTCTTGTTGCATTAGGATTTTGTATCCCATAATGGCTATGACATTTCATCTTCTGGAGTTTGTATCATGGGATACAAATTTGTGATGAAAGAAGCTGGTTTGGATTTTTTTTAAGGCAACGGGGATAGTTGTTAGGATTTTATAACCCCGCTGTTGGCTTCTGGGAAAAGTGCAATTTCAGGTTTTCTTTTGGCTAAGGGCTTCGTGTTATGGGACAGAAATATGCGATTTGTATCTTCCTTCATTTTCAATATCAGTGGAGATTGCTTTGTATTCCCAGATATGAAGACGAAGCGGCTTGGCATGGATTGGAGTACTTCAAAGAAGAAGCGATGGATTTGGCTAAGTCTTGGGTTCGGTACCGATACCAGGATATGAAAAATTGGGGATACGAACCTTGTATCCCTATGCCTATATATACCCATTGCCTTGGTTGATTTGGGGATCTTTTCGGCATACCATTTGTTGGACATTGGGTTTCTGGACCTAGCGCTTTTTAATGGATTTCTCTATGGCTTCTTCCTCCTTGGAAACTTTCTTTGACTTTTGAATAAACATTTGGTGTTTGGACATCGTTCTTGGATTCTTTTGTACTCTCTTTGGTACATGAATATACTTTGGGACGAAGCTTCTTCTTTTTGGACATTTGGGCTATAGGATGGAAAATGTACTAGCTTTGAGCAAAGAGTTTTCCGTTGCAAATCACGTAGCTTTGTAAACAAAAGGATTGGGCTTGGATTGTACTTGTAACAATATAGAATAATATACAAGTTACCTTGGATTGGTTGTAGGCACAACTTGCCGAACCATTATGAATCTTGGTGGTATTACTTTTCATTACTCTACGTCTAGATTTACTACATGACTTGTACACGTCGAGTGTTAGCGTGTGAAGCAACCAATTTTCAATGTAAACAAATACGAAGCAAATTAAGCTTCATAAGTTCAAGGATAACATCTAGTGAAGCACCAAAGCAAGGCAAGCAACAACCGATTTTGCCGTGCAATTTGCATAGGATACGTTAAATGTCTAGTTTTGTTCATCATTGGCGAACTCAACTTGTACTATTTTGATGATCAAACCACAACATTCGAACAAAGAAATTCTCTAGATATAAGCTACAATATTCAGAAAATACACTGAAACATAAGTCGCGCAAAATGGTTATGAATTGAAGGAGATACTAAGCTACAGAGTTTAACCCCATAACTATATTTTATTATAAACATAGAATTTCATCTTCTCTGTTACTAGTAAACATATTTTCATCTCAAATCAACTAAAACAACAATGAAAAGACATGCACTAATAATAAGCAAGAACGCATGATTTGGACAACTCACCTTAGCCGGATTTTGATGATTCTCAACCCGAAAGGGTCACAAAAAGAAAACTTTTTAGCATAGAAAGGAGAAATCTAACGTGTAGCTTTAGAGACAGCTTACTATAATCTTCCCCTTTTAATCACTGGAGCTGGAGACGATGGAACTCCTTGCCTTAGCTTGATTTATAACAGGGGAAGGATCAATTAAATTTTATAAAATAAAGTTCTTTGATTCCTAGATATTGAGAAAGAGCAAAAGTGGCCATTTATTCTCAAGTTGAGCTGAACAAAGAAGAAGAAGAAGGAAAAGAAAAGTAGAAATGTATGTATCCCTTCCTATTCCCTCTTCCAGAAATCTCTATATGGGATTAATTAATCATCGAGGCCCCAATTAAAATCTAATCAGGTCATTAACATTGGACTAAGGCTAAGTGTGTCTCATAATAACTATGCTAAGCTTAATCGTGTTATCTAATACACAACTCTTTCTATATTTTACCCAATTAATCAACAAAACACACAATTTAACTTTATTAAAATTTTATTCTACACTTATAAAAATTCTAACAATTTTAAAACACTAATTTTCACTATTTGTACAAAACATATATTTCAAATTTATACTTGCACAAAACACTAAGCTTAGGGACAAATAACTTATACCCAGGTTCTAAAATTTATTTTCACAGATAAATATTGATTTTGCATCAATATTTATACCTTTTCCCACTTTGTTTACAACTCAACGGTAATCACGAAAACACATATTTGTACCCAATTCCATTATGTACACATATATACATATTTTGCAGATTTATTAAAGTATATAACACAATAAAAGCTTATTAAAACTAGTTTATCTCACATCTGATCACTTTAAATTTTGTTTTGTTAATCTATAAAATTGCTAAACACTTGTTCCATATTTAACAACCCAGAAAACCTATTAAAATAAGTTTATGTTTGAATATTGATTATTAAATTAATATTATACATTATTAATATTAATCCTGACAACCAAAAAAGTTGTTAAGAAATAATTCCCCAATTATTATATTTGATAAAACGAACACTTTAAACATAGTTTATAAATCATTCACTGATGGGTTCATTTATCAAACACAGATTGGAATAAATTTCCTTATTTAACATTTAATTTATTCCAACACAATAGTTTCTTATATGTCACAAATTCTTGATTTACTCATAACTATACGAGTTTGGCTCTTGAACTTATGCGTTATATTATTTTTCAAAGTTCAATTTTTTCAAAAACATTTTCTAATTAGTCTACCTTGGGTACCCAAAAAAATGTGTTGTTATAGATTCCCCTAATAGAAAATGCACCCTCGCAATTTCCTTAAATTAAAATATTTACATTACAAATTTCAAATTACACCACTTAATTTTGTTTACTTATAAATTTTTTACGTACGTTGATACCCACACAATTATTCAAAATTTATCTCTTTTACCAGCCGTTTAACTCATAACAATAGAGTTTGAGAATTTTAAGTACTCATTTTACTCAAGTTTTAAATTTTAATCCTGATAAGATCCCTTCACTTTTCCTTCACTATTCCCCTTTAATGTTAGCTATTTCTCCTTTTTTCCCTATACCGGTTTCATTTCTCCTGCGCTTTCACATCCTATCTTTGATGTTTCCTTCCACTGGCTATCCTTTACCAAAACCGATTCCACCATCCCCTACTCCTCCTCTAGCGGGCTCTCCTTTTTCAAAACTCCCTTCCTCTTTCTGTAATTTAACCAGCACTTCCCCTATCCTTCCTCCATTCGTACTAAAGTGAACATCGCTCTTTAAGGTGAATTCCCTATAATGTTTTTTCCTTTACTCCATCAAAAAGTTCCCTCATTTTTCTAGGCAAGTCGATTGTCTTTTCTGAAGCCATCATCCAAGATAATGATGCGATTTTGCATGAATATTTGGTTGGCGTCTTCCTTAACAAGCCATTGTCATACACATTAGTTATTTATCATCCAAAGAAACTATGGAGGCCTGAAGGTTCTATTTTGGTTAAGTATAACAGTTACATGTTCCTATTTCGTCTCTCAAGCATTGGAGACTGGAGAAGGATTGTTGAATCCAACCCGGTGGTTTTAAAGAATAAACCGTTCATTATCAGGATGTAGGATCCTTCTGTAACGTCCCGCCTTTTTGACAGCTTCAAATCGGAATTAAACTAACTTAAACTGTTCAAACCGACGGATCGTTATTTAGCTTATAGATTTTAAAAACACAATCAACACAGAAACATAAAAAATAACACGGTATTGAAGAATGGAATTAAATTTTATATATTACTCAAAATTATTTTTACAAGAAATTTTTCTACACAGCGTAATTAAAACAGTTTAAATATAAGAAAAATATTTAGTGTTCAAAAATTTCACAGTCCGCACATCTTCGAATCCCTAGATTTACCAGTCTCGAATCCTAAGCCGAAAACTTTAAAATCTGAACTACTCGGGTATGACCCGAGCATTCCGTGCAAAAACCATAAAATACTCGAGTCAGGATTAATCTTTGTTCAAGTAAATCAACTTCAAAATAAATTGAAAATATAATAATCAATTTTAACATCAATATATCATATGTAAAA
The DNA here is from genome assembly GCA_030737875.1 of Allium sativum. Classification (NCBI taxonomy): domain Eukaryota; kingdom Viridiplantae; phylum Streptophyta; class Magnoliopsida; order Asparagales; family Amaryllidaceae; genus Allium; species Allium sativum. Next base: position 20,842,541 of record JASFAX010000020.1, on the reverse strand, counting down.
TAGATAGTTTTGTAGTATCTGGTTCTTATCGATGTGTAGTGCCCTCTCTATATAAGCTTAAATGTAATCGTGGTATCTATTCAAATCAATTCAACATTTAGTATAGTATTTGTGTTTTTCAGTTTCTAATTTAGGGCCAAACGGTCGTGGGAGCCTGCACGTGCACACCTGCGTATATACGCATGTATACACACACACACCTCTGTGTTGCTTGCATATATATTTTTATGCCCATGTTCACGTTCCTATACATGTACAGAGTTGTGTGTATTTTAATATTCACTGTCAGGTCAGTCCATGAGCCAATGAGGCGTGCACAATATCAAAACAGTATATGCACTAAGAGATGCACAACATGGGTCGAATGTACATATATATATATATATATATATATATATATCTACCAATTCATACAATTCAGGAAATTAAATAGCTACATCATAGTTTAACGTATGGCAAGATATTTATTAACACAAGATTCAAGTCCTAGGTAAACATAGCAACCCAAATGTTTCCTTGGCCGAACAGGCACTTCGCAGTAAAGTGCATATTCAAGTCAAAACAAAAATATTCAGAAGTGCAAAACAAAGTAGAGGACGAAATGCAACATGGGTAAGCGGTTACATTTTATTTCCACATTAAAATAAAGTAGAGGATGAAATGCAACAGATTCGTTAAGTTTGTTACAAACATTTACATAGTCAAACAATCATGGTCATGCCCAACTTAATATATAACACATGTTCGGGTTTCCAACTGAGTAAACAAATACAAAATCCTTTCCTGATTTAATCAGAGCTATAATATGTGTCTTTACCAAGCGTTTTTCTTTTGTTTGCAGACATTTCTAATATATTAAATGGTCACTCAAGTACTTTGGTTGCAAAACATATATCCCAAACATGGCACCTAGATTTTTCCATGCTCTTTTATCCTAACCCATGATAATAAATCTAGTAGTAACCTTGTCTGCTGTGCTAACTTATCAAGGGAAGACTTTGTGTATTCAAAGCACCTCAAATCATTACTTTATATCCATGCAGTAAGGCCATTTCCAAGTCCAAATGTATGTACATAGGAAGATTAGCATAGCATGTTAAATTATAATTTTTCGCAAGCCAGAATTTGCACACAGCAAGCTTTCTAGTCCAGTATACAGCACATGTTAGCATACCACGTTTATGAATTACTAGGTATGCATGGTTTGAATTCTACTCACATCCTACAGGTATGCATATATTTACATGTGTATTCACAACCTTCATGTAGGCAAGTTACAGTTAACATGGTATGTCGAAGTAAATTGGCAGACCCAGATTACAAATGAACAGACATGTAGCAGGTGTATTTAAAAGTCAGATCTTGTTCTAGTTTTCCAGATTGGGTGTACAGAATAAAACTAATGCAACATGTGGCAAAATGACTCGGCTGATTAGGAAAATGACTTAAATTTGTTAAAATTTAAGGTCTCAAACACAAATGCAACCCAAAATTCATAGTTAAACAAACAGTGCAAATGAGTGTTTTACAGAGTGACACATTCATCAGAGGCATATGCAGGTTTCGGATTTGCAAGGCATAGGGTTTAAGACCCATTCCAGGTTTATAACAAAGTAAACATTGTGTACGATTATATTTTTACACAAAAAGTAATTCAAATCCTTCCAGTAAATCAGATAAGAGTCTTACGGTAACAATCAAGGTGTTTTCGGATATATCACACCATAACGTTATCCAGAAATGAGTTTATATTTGGCAGGATAATTTTAAAATGTCCAAATTTACACTACATGAGAATCTCAGTTAAATATTTCCTGATTTCAATTGAAATGCAATTTAATGTTTCTATTTTTAAACTGCGAGGAAAATTACTTTTTGTATATCAATTCGCAAAGACCAAACTCAAGACCAGAAATACAGTGATATTTTTTTGTCCAGAATCTTTCAGTGTTTTAAACCATGTGATTTCCAGAAATCGATCATGCAACATCCAAGTCAAACAAGGCCGTAGGAAATCAAAACTGTAACACCCGTAATTTTAAAGAACACTATAATGATAAACTAAGTAATACTTAATTAAATATTGGGAATTAAGTAAAACGGCTTCACCATTGTATTCATCTCGGAATTCTGCTTAAGATAGACCCAAGTTTGCGTAAAACAGACATCGTATGAGGAAGATATTAAGGTTTGAAGTTTATATACATATTAGCCATTTATATATAAATAATACCCAAAATTCAAAATCAAATGACGCAGAGGAAGGAGGGAAATCTTCCTGTTAGGGGACGACCCCGTTCCCTATGGGCGTCGACCCATAACTAGGGTGTCGATCCTAGGTCGACCCCTGCGATATCTGGGAAGATTCCTGCCCTGTACCTGGACATAGTTCTGAGCGAGATTGGTTGACCTTAGCCTGTAAATAGGACCTCATTCTCATTGTTTTTATTCATTAAAAAGAATGAAGACAACGACGTGCTGCACCAACCCAATTTGAACTAGCCTATTCTTCTTCAACAACAAGTTATATGTATTCAAGGATTTGTGTTACATCATCTACAATCAATCCTTTGTTCTTTAGATCCAATCAAAGTGATTTTATGTTGCTTTTAGATATAAGCACCTAAAATGTAATCTTGACATGTTTATAAGTTTGGATCTAAGCCTATGCCTGTAAGTAATCTGAATCACAACAGATCTGCCATTACTTGTGTACCTAATTTACTGCTTAGATCTCATATGCCTATTCATGATATCCGTATTCTGCTAATTTGCCTAATCATGTCACTGTGTGCCTATTCTGTTAGTTTGCCTAATCATGTCACTATATGCCTATTCTGTTAGTATGACCAAATCTATCATCATATGCCAGATTTATTTACTATGTCTATTCTTGTTCTCTTCTCTCCCTCTTTCCCTTTTTGTTTTTATAGCCAGGCTACTTTCGAGCCTAGGCCTATCTTTGAAATACGCCAGCACACAAAATTGGGAACGACTGAGAATGATAATTTGGGGCATAATTCATATTGTAAAACATGATTGGGAATTTTGGGCATAATTTGTACCTTGGGCCAAAACTTGGGAATTAGGGGCATAACCTATATCTTAATCTAAACCTTATTCTGGGGAATAACTTGCATCGTAGATCAAATGGGGATTTGGGGAATAATAAACATGAAAATTTAGTTAGTAATGAACATGGCTAGATTTGAAGTAACTAGAAACTGTAACCGCACTTAGACACGAGGTTAGATTACACATGTGGTAGCAGCCTGCCCGGAACCGCCCGCATATTCAGCGTCCACAAGTGGTGAATCTAATGTGGGGTCTAAGTGCATAAACGTACATGTAATGGTGCTAAGACATGAGGTTAAGTTCGACTTGTAGTAGAAGTTTGCTCGGACCCAACCGGCATGTCCAGCATCCACAAGTGGTAGACTCAATGTGGGAGGTCTAGTGCATTAATAACCATAAATGAATAAATGGTAATAAACTTGTAATACTTAACCTATTTGAATCTGTGAGGGTTACATGAACCTGTCAACTTAAATAGGGGTTAAGTAAACTTACTTGAATTAGTAGGATGGTTAAGTTAACGTTGTTAAATGTGTGGGGACGAGTTATGCATATAAACCCGACAAACTTAACTTGTTGGGGTTATGCAATATTTATTTAATTGGTAGGCATAACCTGTTGAAATCCTAGTAGTGGGGATGCAAGCCTAGGGGGAAGCTTTTATCATCTGGTGTGGGGGACCCATGTCAGTTAGTAACCTATCTTGGTATCAAACGGAGAACCCCGAACTAGGTCGGGGTCAGGGCAAACTTATTGAGTTGGTTGTAAGAGGTCCATCTAAGGGACGGTCTGGGCGGCGCATTCCGACAGGGTCATGTGCGCACATGGGTCCTAATTGCAGGGAGGATGATAAGACGCTGCATTGATGCATGAAGAAGATAAATGTGAAAATAAAGAGGTTAAGGTTGAGGAAGCCCAAAACAAGAAAGTGTGGCGCAAGAAAGAACAACAACAAAGGAAGGGTGGAAAGAACGGCAAATCTCGAGATAAGAGAAAATGTCATAATTGTGGACGCGAGGGTCATTTGATCAAGGATTACACAAAAAGGAAGAACACTTTTTTCCATTGTGGAGAGGTCAGATATCTTGTTAAGGACTCCCCGAAGAAGCAAGGACAAGGCCAAAGGGCAGGATCTTCTAGAGGACATGTGCATGCTCTCATGGCCAATGCACCAGATAGAGGTCGGGAAGTTTCCTTTGAAGGTTTGCTTTCCCTTTCCAATCATCCTGCTAGAACTCTTTTTGATTCTGATGCTTCACATTCTTTTATATCTGATTCTGTGGTTGAGTCTCTGCACCTTAGTACTAGTATGGTTTTGGCTCCCGTTGTTGTCTCAAACCCCATTGGTGGTATGCAAGGTTATCACGACGCCAAGTCGAGCCAAGTCGAGCCACTACCGTCTAGAAGACTAGTCGATAAGTCGTCTGACTAGTCGTGACTAGTCGATAAGTCTTTTATATACGTATATTTATTAGACTTAAGTATATAATATAATTAGATATAATTATAAATTTATAATAAGTTCAAATTCAACAAAGATAACATAATAATGGGGTCAAATTCAACAAATACCCAAAATAGATCCTAAAGTAATTTACTAAAGTAAACAATAGTAATTTACTGTGTAATTTACTAAAGTAAACAATAGTAATTTACTGTGTAAAAAACAGTAATATACTGTGTAATTTACTAAAGTAAGCAACAATGATTTACCAAAGTAAACAATAGTTATCTAGTGTTAACCAGCAGTAAAAACAAATCAGAACATTGAAGTCTGTCTATTTATTCTAAGAAGGACCAACCCACTTACAAAATATCATTACCTGACAGGAAAATCAAGGTCGAGGTCTAGGTCGAGGAGGAGCAGCGAAGTCGAGGTCGAGGAGGAGCAGCGTCGCGAGCAGGCGTCGCAAGAAGGCGTCAATCCAAGAAATTAGGGTTTCTCTCCAGGCTAAATATCGAAGTCGAGGTAAACAATCGATCTGTAAAACATCGATCCAATTTTACTGCTGTCGAAATTAGGGTTTCTGGTCCGCTCCAGCCATTACCGTCGAAAGCAATAAGTCGTTCATCGTCGAACTCCAGGGAGCGACATGTCGACTAGTCGACGACTAGTCGTCGACTAGTCGTCGACGTGATAACCATGGTGGTATGGCTCATTTGTCTATGATTTGTCGGGGTTTGAGAATATCTATGTTAGGCATCAAGTTTGAATGTGATGCATATGTGATTGGTTTCATGGGCTATGGTTTGATTCTAGGGATGGATTGGCTAGCCATGTATGGTGTCATTCTAGATTGTGAGAGGAGGGTTGTTAGACTTTTGACTTGCCATGGGAGGACCCTCGAGATTTCTTGTGACCCTAAAGGGTCTGTCATGCTTAGTTTCCTAGAGTCGCTTGATGCATCTATCGATGATCTACGATCCGTACCTATAGTCTGTGAGTATCCTGATGTTTTTAAGGAGGTTCAGGGCTTACCTCTGAGGCGAGAGATTGATTTCTGTATATACTTGGTGGACAATGCAAAGCCAGTTGCACTGCCTATGCGCCATATATCTCCAAGAGAAAAAAAGGACCTCAGCAAGCAAGTAGGGGAACTACTTGAGTAACGGTTTATTAGTCGAAGCATATCTGAATGGGATGCCCCAGTAGTATTCGCCACTAAGGCAAATGGTTTTCTTCGCTTATATGTGGATTATAGAGAGTTGAATAAACTCACTAAGAAGAATATGAACCCACTTTTGATGATATATGGTCTATTTGACCAGCTTGTTGGTGCATCTGCTTTCTCTTAGTTAGACTTGGCTACAGGGTTTCATCAGTTGAGGGTAGCCGAAGACAGTATAGACAAAGCCACTTTTAGAACTCCAGATGTTTTCATTGACTGGCTCGTCATGCCTTTTGGGTTTACGAATGCACCCTCCTATTTTGTTGACCTGATGAGTAGGGTATTTCGGGAGTTTCTATTCGTTGTGGTCTTTATTGATGACATCTTGATTTTCTCGAAGAACGAGGAAGAGCATGCCCAACATTTGAGGGAGGTTTTGAAAACTCTCTATGCGCACCAGCTTAAGGCAAAATTCTCCAAATGTCATTTTTGGAGAAAAGAAGTGAGATTTCTAGGGCATGTGGTCTCTAAAGATGGGATAACAGTAAATCGTGCGAAGGTAGTTGTAGTTCAAGATTGGCAGATCTCAAAGAATGCAATGGAGGTGATGAGTTTTCTTGGTTTAGCGGGCTATTATAGAAAGTTCATTAAGGACTTCGCAAAGATATCATCCCAACTCACTAGACCGACGAAGAAGAGTCTTACATTTTCTTGGGGTGACTGTGAGGATGCTTTCCAACAATTGAAGAGGGCTCTGACAACAACCCCAGTCTTGACCTTACCTAAAGGTAACAAATTGTTCACAGTAACACTGATGCATGTGGTACAAGGCTTGGTGCGGTTCTGATGCAAGAGGGAAGGATAGTATGTTATGGAGGTAGACAGTTAAGAGTTCATGAGAAGAACTACCATACCCATGACTTCGAGTTAGCTAGCATAGTATTCGCGCTTAAGACTTGGTGTCATTATCTACTAGGAGAGAAGTTCGAGTTGTACGCTGATCATAAATCTCTCAAGTACTTGTTCTCGCAGAAGGATATCAATTTGAGGCAACAAAGGTGGATGGAATTCCTATCATCCTATGACTTTGAGATTCCTTATGCCCCCGGCAAGGTTAATGTGGTGGCAGACGCATTGAGTAGGCAGAGGATGACTTTGATTCCTCTATTTGTGGAGAGGAAAAGCTTGGAATTTATATCGACTTTTGATTTTAGACCCTCCACCGAGATTACACCTGGTTTATTGGCATCATTAGAGGTGTGACCTACTTTGTTGGACCAGATAGGAACTTCGCAGCAAGATGACCCATAGCTAGCAGATATCCTGAATAGGCTCAGTAGAGGGGAGACTTCTAGTTACCTCAGTAGATATTCCATGGACGATAGAGGGTGGTTGGGACGAGATGGAAGGCTTTATGTTCCCCGAGTTAGGAGTTTGTTGAAGACTGTCCTTGAGAAATCCCATCATTCTAGGATGACTATCCATCCAGGTGGCGATAAGATGTATAATGATATGAAGAGAGTTTTCTTTTGGGCTGGAATGAAGAATGATGTACCAGAATTTGTTTCTCGATGTTTGATTTGCCAGCAGGTCAAGGCTGAGCAAAGGAAGACTGATGGTTTATTTCATCCTTGGGAAGTCCCATAGTGGAAGTGGAAGAAATTATCTATGGATTTCATTGATGGTTTTCCTAAATCGAGGAAATGCAACACCAGTATTTGGGTTGTAGTTGACAGGCTTACTAAGAGCGCTCATTTCATCCCTGTTAAGAGTAAGATGACAGCAGCATGGTTGACAACTGTTTATCTTCGTGAGATAGTCCGTCTACATGGAGTACCTTCCAGTATTGTGAGTGATCGTGACCCTATATTCACCAGTTTGTTTTGGAGGAGCTTGCAAGAGGTATTAAGTATACAGTTGTGTTTGAGCACCGCATATCACCCTCAGACCGATGGACAGACGGAAATGGTGAATAGAGTTCTTAAGGATCTTTCAAGACTGTGTGTCCTAGACTTCGGAGGGACTTGGGAAGAGCATATTCCTTTGGTAGAGTTTTCTTACAACAACAGTTATTAGGCTAGTATTGGCATGGAACCCTTCGAAGCATTGTATGGATGACCCTGTAGATCACCGACTTGTTGGTGGGAATATACAAAAAGGCTTCTACTTGGACCTGAGATGATTATTGAGACTTCAGAGAAGATTGATCTTATTCGTAGGCGCATGAAGACAACTCGGGACAGGAAGAAGTCCTGCGCAGATAGGAGAAGGTCTGGCATTGAGTTTGAGGTGGGAGACATGGTTTTCATCAAGGTATCGCCTTTGAGGAATGTGGTTCATTTTGGATCTGTAGGGAAATTGGCACCGAGATTTGTAGGGTCATTCCCCATAATAGGAAGAATTGGCCAAATGGCCTATAGAGTAAAGCTACTAGAGAGATTGTCTAGCATTCATGATGTTTTCCACATTTCTCATTTATGGAAGTGCTTGCATGATACCGCAGAAGTAGTTAAGCCGAGCATACATGAGGAAGTAGAGGTAGAACAGGAGGCGGTAGGTAGACGAGTTCCTACCCGTAGGTTAAGAAGCTACGCAACCGAGAGGTCAAGTTGATGAAAGTTCGGTGGGGAAATGACCAAGAGGATGCAACTTGGGAGATTGAAGACAAGATTCGCGCTTCGTACCCTTTTCTTTTCAAGGGTATGTTCTTAACTTCTTTTCGAAAGATTTTATTCATGCTTGTTTCTATCGTTTAAGTATATTCTATCGATCGAATCTTCGTCCTTTAGGTAAGAAATCCCATGGATGTAAACATGTGTTTGAAACATGTTATGTTTGATAGATGCAAGCGGATGCAAGTAATTGCTACTGGTTGCTCGTGGATGCATAAACACACACATTGGGCATTAGATCGACTCAATCACTCTCATACTGCATATGGATGCATATACATATTTTTCTTCCTTTAATGGATGAAAGTGGGTGTATCATCATATGGATATTGCATTTGGATGAATGATTGTGCACACATATAGAACTTACATGTTATGATAGGATTACTTGCATACATGTTGGATTCATAGCACTAACATACATTGCATTAAGGAGGTCAACTGAATCAGTAGACCGCCTGATCTTTCGCATTAGTATAGGGACATATACACACACCTTTGCATATGTTCATTTAAGCATTAGAAATATTTTAAGGACAGTGGATGCCTGTGATTGGTGGATGACTAGATCTATGATGGATGTTAGGATATATATTCTTCTTAACTTAGAGATTTCGGGGACGAAATCCTTTAAGTAGGGGAGAATGTAACACCCTGTAATTTTAAAGAACACTATAATGATAAACTAAGGAATACTTAATTAAATATTGGGAATTAACTAAAACAAACTGCACCAATGCGTTCATCTCGAAATTCTGCTTAAGATAGACCGAAAGTTTGCGTAAAACAAACATCGTATGAAGAAGATATTAAGGTTTGAAGTTTATATACTTATAACCCATATATATAAATAAATAATATGTGGAATTCAAAATCAAACAATGGGGGAAGAAGGGAAATCGGCCCGTTACGGGTCATTCCCGTTCCCCATGGGTGTCGACCCATGGGTCGACCCCATAATGGGAGTGTCGACCCTGGAGTCGACCCCACTAAGATTTGGGTAAATTCCTGCCCTGCACCTGGACACAGTTCTGAGCGAGATTCGTTGACCTTAAGCTATAAATAGGACCTCATTCTCATTATTTTTATTTATCAAAAACAATGGAGACAACGAGGTGCTACCCCAACTCAGTTTGAACTAGCCTATTCTTCTTCAACAACAAGTTATACATATTCAAGGATCTGTGTTACATTATCTACAATCAATCCTCTGTTCTTTACATCCAATCACAGTGAGTCTATGTTGCTTTTTGATAAAAACACCTAAAATTTAATCTTGACATGTTTATAAGTTTGGATCTAAGCCTATGCTTGTTAGTATTATGAATCACAATAGATCTACCATTGCTTATATACCAAACTTACTGCTTAAATTTCATATGCCTATTCATGATATTCCTATTATGTTAGTTTGCATAATCATGTCACCGTATGCCTATTATGTTAGTTTGCATAATCATGTCATTGTATGCCTATTCTGTTAGTATGACCAATTCTATCATCATATGCCAGTTTTGTTTACTATGCCTATTCTTGTTCTCTCCCTCTTTCCCATTTTGTTTTTATAGTCAGGCTACCTTCGAGCCTAGGCCTATCTGTGAAATACGTGAGCGCACGAAATTAGGAACGATTGGGAATGATAATTTGGAGCATAATTCATATTGTAAAACATGATTGGGAATTTTAGGCATAATTTGTACCTTGGGCTAAAACATGGGATTTAGGGGCATAATCTATATCTTAATCTAAACCATAATCTGGGGCATAATTTGTATCATAGATCAAACGGGGATTTGGGGAATAATAAACATGAAAATTTGGTTAGTAATGAATATGCCTAGATTTGCAGTAACTAGAAACTGTAATTGTGCCTAGACACGAGGTTAGATTACACTTATGGTAGAAGCTTGCCCATAACCACCCAGCATATCCAGCGTCCACAAGTGTTGGATCTAATGTAAGGGGTCTAAGTGCATAAACGTACACGTAATGGTGCTAAGACACGAGGTTTAGTCCGACTTATGGTTGAAGTCTGCCTGAACTCAACTGACATATCCAGCATCCACAAGTGGTAGACTTAATGTGGGACGTCTAGCGCATTAATAACCATAAATGAATAAATGGTAATAAACTTGTAATACTTAGCCCGTTTGAATCTGTGAGGGTTACGTGAATATGTCAACTTAAGTAGGGGTTAAGTAAATTTGATTGAATCAGTGGGAGGGTTAAGTTAATCTTATTAAATGTGTGGGGACGGGTTATACATATAAACCTGACAAACTTAACCTGTTGGGGTTATGCAATCTTGATTTAATTGGTAGGCATAACCTATTGAAATACTAGTAGTGGGGATGCAAGCCTAGGGGGAAACTTGTACCATCCGGTATGGGGGACCCGTGTCAGTCAGTAACCTATCTTGGTATCAAACAGAGAACCCCGAACTAGGCCGGGGTCAGGGCATGCTTACTGAGTTGATTGTAAGAGGTCCATCTAAGGGATGGTGTAGGCGACGCATTTCGACAGTGTCATGTGCATACATGAGTCCGGATTGCAGGGCGGATGATAAGACGCCGTGATACTTGTTGATATGGTTTGTGCACATATTTTAAACAACGAGTTGCCACTGTAGGAAGTGATACATCTACTGTGGGGCCAGCACAGGGTATCTACGAGTTAGGGAGATGATCAATTGGGGTAGTAATTAGGGTACATCTAGTCTTGCTTGTTTAGGAGCCCATTATTATCATTAGGGTAACATTTGTCAGTTCTGTTGGGCTACCTGTTATTGTATGGGGTAAAACCTCTCACTAGAAGTACACCTAAGTCTACCATTTTGTACTTGTTGGGATCATCTTTTCTATGATACTAGTATTGGTGCAGAGAAAAGTACTAGAGAAGCGCAATATATTCTCTTTTGTTTATCCCGTATACCTTGTTATACCCGCCTTATGACATTGTTATCTCACTCTCCAGTTTATATGCTTGTCATGATGCTTTTACTAATTTATATGCTAAAAGTAACTGAACTTGACAGACTTTATGTTTGACCCATTTTGTTTCCTCTTCTGTCTCTTCCATTTTCCCCTAGGTTCTCAGGGTGGGAATACTCAAGCTTGATTAGAATTCTTCTTTCATTTTGGTTGGAGCTTCTTAGACGTACTGCTTGATTTCATTTCTTCTTTTCTATGGCTATATTTTGGGGATTATGCTCTTTTTATGAATTATTGTACTCTGATGATAATTTTGGTACAAGACAGAAGTTTTATGTTGATGTAATGAGTTTTCAGTAATTCAGACTTATTATGTAATTGGGTTTGGACCACGAAGCTTTTCTATTTAATAAAGTTTATAATTCCGCTGTTATTTTATATCTGTCTTGAGATGTTTCTTTTTACCTACAATGCTTCACGAAACTTAATGCATTCTATTAAATAGTGATATTAACGGACATGGGGTGTCACAAAAACAAAAATCACAAAATCAAGTCAATTCATTTCAGTCTACATTGAATTAGAAATACTTGAAATTAAAGTGAATCGTGAGTCAGTAACTCACCTTTAACAGTGCAACGAATCGGAGTAGCGATCGATTTTTGCATGGATGTTGGAGGCGATCACAATGAATTTGATTTCGGAAAAAGGCGAAGAATTTCCCCTTCGGTTGCTAAAGCGAGTTATAGTGGCTTATGACTTGGAGACGGCTAGGTTGCTGGCGGCTTCAATTTTTATGCAGTGGAGTCGGGGTTAACAGGGGATGCGACTTCAGGAAACAGCGGAGTGGATAACCTGATGGAGGCCATTAAAATGGAAAAGGAGCGCGGTGGAAGGGGGAGCAAGATTTGGCGAATTTATACTTTTTTCTGAAGCTATTACATTAGAAAATGGAAGAAAATGATGTTTGCTGATGGAAAATGAAATGAAAGGGGTGCGATATTTTTATAGAAGTGAAAATTTGCAATAAGAACAACATAATGTCGATGGGGTTAGGGTAGCGCGTTTTCCTAGATATAGGTTGGCTCGAGTTATCTGAGGAAGGTTATAATGAAAATAAATTAAATATTATTAAACATTATTAAATTCTACCGCGAACAGTCATCGAACGCTCAAAATTCTACCGTCAATACCATCTTAAAATGCGATAAAAATTATACGTAACATTTCGCCTTTGCGTTCTGAATCCAATATAATTGATTTGGTTATAAACCGGCTTCATTTGTAAAGACGTTATTTTATTTTTATATTATTTATCAGTTCACTGATTTTATTTCGTTGTCCATCGACAATTCCGTTCGTTTTCAAATTTGAGACGTTAAGTACAATCTATTTATACATACAAATACGCACATATCCAAGCCAATTCTCCATATATTTTTAATAAATAAAATTTCCAATTTATTTAACGTTAACTACGTTTATTCTTATATTCAATCATTTGTATTTTCCAATCTAATTCAAATATTCAACAATAAACATTTTATTTCCAATCAACCATTCTGAATTAAATACTGATTATAATTCACACACAAACCATATATTTGATTTTAAATTTCTAACCCAAGTATCAATATAAAATTGATTATACAACATTAATTTTCTTAAACTAATTTATACTCCAGTTGTTGAAATTTCTAGGACGTTACAATCTCCCCCTTTTAAAACTTTTCGTCCTCGAAAACGAGGGATTGTTAGAATTATACAAATGTATACTTCAAATTTTCATATTTGTATGAAAATTTTCCCATAACGAATTTAAATATCGATATTTTAGCTATCAATCCTCATTGTTTACTATCATATTTTCTCGGAAAATCACATTTTCTTTTGAAATTAATCTCTTATTAAATTTCAAATCCAGCAAATTATTCCAACTTTCTTTATAATCTCTTCTATCAACATTTACTTATCCATCATTGCACCTATTTCTTATAGTCCATGACTCCATATTCAACCAAATCTCCTTACATTCAACCCATTTAAGTTTTCCCAGTACTCATTGAAGAGTGTAAATAACATCTCCTCTTCAAGTCACAAATTGTCGACTTGAAAATTTCCGAAATCTGAAATATTTGTATTATTTCTTTAAATTCTCTTTCTTAACTTATTAAACTAGGTATATTTTAATTTAAAAATATTTATTTAAAAATATTTGATAATTTAAAGTTTGGCAAGTCTGTTGTCGTTCTCACAGATGTAAGGCATACGCTGGCCAGGTGCAAGACTAAAATCTCCAAGTACTAAATATCCTTGTTTCAACTCCGAGTAATAATATTTCAAAAATTCTTTATTAAAGGAAAATAGATACGGAAAGTACAAATGTGATATTGATATGTTGGTTATTCATGAATTGCAGATACATAATGGTGTTATCTGGATCCCCCAGAAAACATCTATATCTGTAGAAAACCACTTCCCTGTGAATTTCGTCATGGATATGTCAACGCAAGATATTTAAGAATAAAAAGAAAATCTGTGGTCACTGAGTGTTGACTGCTCTATCTCAGGGTCACGTAAGCAAATCAGGAAAATAAATCCAGACACTAGGATCATTCAGGTCCCAAAGACAAATCAGGTCACGACGACACAATGTTGCATCCAACAAGTTGCTCGACATCACTAATACACCTCTATATCACATGGCTCCATTCTACCTTTAGTAACTCTAGTGGTTACATCTCTTTCACTTGTAGATATTCCATGTGGACTGCAGGTACATAATGGTTACGCCTGTGTCTCCCAGGAAACATCCATACCCATAACCTTTCACACCTCTGTGGATTACGCCATTATCACGACTGTAGATCGCAGAAGACACAATGGTTACGCTTGGTTCCCCTAAGAAACATCCGTCCATTGTAGGCTATCTACAGCTCTGCGAATTACGCTACACTATCATGTTCTTCTAGGAACTATGACAACTCGAGTTTTACGCCCGGACAACCTACCACCAGCAACAGCACATCTCAACTAAGCTCGAAGTTTCGAGGGAGAGATGGTACTTTACTTATATTGATTTGAAAACACATGATACTTTATACATATAGTACTTAAGTTACCTTCTGCATATCTCGTACCAATGAATTTTTCTCAACACATTTTTCAACCCTTCATCCTTATATAAATTATGTTATATCAGATTTTATTTCAAATCGATTACCTTTCAAATCAATAGTTTCTGAATTCCCTATATTCAGATATATATATATATATATATATAAAAGTTTCGAAAACCTCTATATCCAACATCTAAAATTGAATATCCTCAGATCACATTCAAATTTCAAAAAATTTAGATTTGATCTCTCAATTAATTCGGATATTTGATATCCTTTCAACCTCAGATTTATGAATTTACTGGTTATCAACCAAATTTTCTTCCAAAGTTCCAATCACTTAATTCAAATCTTTATGCTTTCCAAAATTTTATAATTTTCATTCTTATAACATATTTTCTCATTCACGCATTATTACTCTTTATATCCACATCCTTCGACCATAAATTAGCAAGCAAACAACTCCCTAAGCATCAACCCCGAAGGCAGAAACCAACATCAGATCAACACCTAGGAAATTATTTAACTTAACTAATCTCTGTTCAATTCTTAATTTATTAACTTCATTTCTTAGTTTCTTATCAAATCACTTCTTATACAACTCTCAGATTCAATTTAAAATTCTACTTCTTTTACGCCAATCGTTGATTATAACAATAATTCACGTCCTTCGAAATATTTAAACTTAAAATTATACTTCATTCTTTAATCTAAATAAACACTTTATTAATTATATAATAATTTTTTTGATTAAAATAGAAAGTAAATAATATTTTCATGAAATTCGACATAGTTGATTTCCATGAATAACCCATTTTTGAATATTCTCTTACTCGATAATATATTCTGAACTCCGTAATAATCTTACCGTACTGGTGATGTCCATTTCCTTTATTCCCAATTTCATTTGCAACATGTTTGCTTTCAACTATTATTTACCTTTAAAAATGAATATCATTCCTTTTATAGGAGTCTGAACTCGTCACACCAAATTAGTTTTGATATCGATTCAAATCTCTTTAAATATCTTCATCCAAATTTCTCTCCATTTATAACCCTCATTTGTAATTCACTTCTTGTTAATTAATTAACAAGATAACAACTTATTATCGAATTCATATCTTCGATTATACATTATTGGTCCGAAACCAATTATAAATTATCTTGCCAATAATTTTCTAACACAATCGAATTCCAATTATAACCTTTTCAATTTTATTTCATTAATTTATGTTCCGAACATCGAAATATAATTCATTGTTTCATTTTTGAAACGATTTCAAATTTCTCTTTTTCATTCAAATTTTCATCTGAATACTTATTTCCAATAAATTCTAGTTGTCTCTGATTGCTAAAATACACATTTAGAGAAATTGATTCGTTAATTTTCTTGTACTTATCTTCCTTAGATACAATTCGATGATAGATTCGAGATTCAAACCTAAGGTGACTTATCGAAGAATTGGCTTTCGCAAACCTAGATTCGAAGACTGGGGATTCCGGCAAAATTTTAAATCTCAAACTAATTTTTTATTTCCGTTGTATTAGTTCCAAAATACTAGTTTTCAAAATACATAATATTTCCAAAATATTTTACCTTTCAAAATTTATTTTCAAAACCCTTTTTATTTTCAAAATCCACTTTTTTTTTAGTGTTGATCCTACTCGTTTTAAACCCGATAAGCTACGCTTTGAATAAGCCAAAGCTCTGATACCACTTGTAACGTCCAGGCTTTTTGACAGCTTCAAATCGGTAATTAAACCAACTTAAGCTGTTCAAACCGATGGATCATTATTTAGCTTACAGAGTTTAAAAACAGAATCAACACAGAAATACATAATTAATAAATAACACGGCATTGAACAACGGAATAAAATTTTATATATTACTCAGAATTATTGATACAAGAAATTTTTCTACGTAGCGGAGTTAAAACAGTTGAAATACAAGAAAAATATTTACTGTTCAAAAATCTCAGAGTGTACACGTCTTCGGATCTCCAACTTCACCAGTCTCGAATCCTAAGCCGAAATCTTTAAAATCTGCACTGCCCGGGTCTGACCCGAGAGTTCCTTACAAAAATATAAAACACTCGAGTAAGGATTAATCTTTGTTCAAGTAAATCAACTTCATTATAAAATGAAAATATAATAATCAATTCTAACATCAATATATCATATGTAATATAAATAGTTTGTAGTATCTGGTTCTTATCGATGTGTAGTGTCTGCTCTATATCAGCTAAATGTAAGCGTGGTATCTGTTCAAATCAACCAAACGTTTAGTATAGTGTCTGCGTTTATCAGTTTCTAATTTAGGGCCAGACGGTTGCAAGAGCCAGCATGTACACACCCGCGTATATACACATGTATACACACACACACATGTATACACACACGCATATACACACACCTGTGTTTCCTGCATATATATTTTTATGCCCATGTTCACGTTCCTTAAGTGTACCGGGTTGTGTGTATTTTAATATTCACTATCAGGTCAATCCATGAGCTAACCAGGCGTGCACAATATCAAAACAGTATATACATTAAGGGATGCACATCATGGGTCAAGTATACATATATATCTACCAATTCATACAATGCAGGAAACTAAATAGCTACATCATAGTTTAACGTATGTCAAGATGCTCACTAACACAAGATTCAAGTCCAAGGATAAACATAGGAACCCAAATGTTTCCATGGCCGAATTGGCACGTCACAGTAAAGTGCATATTCAAATCAAAACAAAAATATCCAGAAGTGCAAAACAAAGTAGAGGACGAAATGCAATATGGGTAAGCTGTTACATTTTGTTTCCACATTAACACAAAGTAGAGGACGAAATGCAATAGATTTGTTAAGTTTGTTACAAACATTTACATAGTGAAACAATCATGGCCATTCCCAGCTTAATATATAACACATGTTCGGTTTCCAACTGAGTAAACAAGTACAAAATCCTTTCCAAATTTAATCAGAGCAACAATATGTGTCTTAACCATGCATACTTCTTTTGTTTACAGACAATTCTAATCTACTAAATGGTTACTCAAGTACTTTGGTTTCAAAACATATATCCCAAACATGGCACCCAGATTTTCCTATGCTCTTTTATCCTAACCCATGATAATAAATCTTGTAGTAACCTTGTCTGTTGTGCTAACTTATCAAGGGAACACTTTGTGTATTCAAAACACCTCAAATAATAAAATTTATATATCCATGCAATAAGGCCATTTCCAAGTCCATATGTATGTACATATGAAGATTAGCATTGCATGTTAAATTATTATTTTTCACAAGCCAGAATTTGCACACGGTAAGCTTTCTAGTCTAGTATACAACGCATATTAGCATAACACGTTTATGAATTACTAGGTATGCATGGTTTGAAATGTACTCACATCCTATATGTATGCTGTATGCACATATTTACATGTATATTCACAACCTTCAAGTAGGAAAGTTACAGTTAACATGGCATATCCAAGTAAATTGTCAGACCCGGATTACAAACAAACAGACATGTAGCAGGTGTATTTAAAAGTCAGATCTTGTTCTAGTTTTCCAGACCGGGTATACAAAACGAAACTAAAGCGGCATGTGGCAAAATGACTCGGTTACTAGGAAAATGACTTAAATTTGTTAAAATTTAAGGTCTCGAACACAAATGCAACCCAAAATTCATAGTTAAACAAACAATGCAAATGAGTTTTTTACAGAGTCACACATTCGTCAGAGGTGCATGCAGGTTTCAGATTTGCAAGGCACAGGGTGTAAGACCCATTCCAGGTTATAACAAAGTAAACATTGTGTACAATTATATTTTTACACAAGAAGCAATTCAAATCCTTCCAGTAAATCAGATAATAGGCTTACGGTAACAATTAAAGTGTTTCCGGATATATCATACCATAAATGTTATCCAGAAATGAATTTATATTTGGCAAGGCATTTTTAAAGTGTCCAAATTTACACAACATGATAATCTCAGCCAAATATTTCTTGATTTCAATTGAAATGCAATTTAATGTTTCTAGTTTTAAACTGTGCAGCAAATTACTTTTTGTATATCAATTCGCAAAGGCCAAACTCAAGACCAGAAACACAGTGATATTTTTGTCCAGAATATTTCAGTGTTTTAAACCATGTGATTTCCAGAAATCGAGCATGCAACAGCTAAGTCAAATAAAGCGGTAGGAAATCAAAACAAAAATCACGAAATTAAATCAATTCATTTCAGTCTACATTGAAGTAGAAATACTTGGAATTAAAGTGAATCATGAGTCAGTAACTCACTTTTGACAACACGACGAATCAGAGCGGCAATGGATTTTTGCATGGATGTTGGATGCTGTCACAATGAATCAAACTCTGGAAAATGACGGAGACTTTCCCTTTTTGTTGTTGGTGGCTTTAATTCTTATGTGGTGGAGTTATAGGGTTAACAGGGGAAGCGACTTCAGGAAACAACGGAGTGGATAACCTGATAGAAGCCATTAAAATGGAAATGGAGAATGATTTGCTAAAGCTTCAATTTGTGGTGGAAGTGGGAGCAAGATTTGGCAAATTTGGATTTTCGTCTGAAGCCATTAAATTGGAAAAAAGGGAGAAAAAGATTTTTGTTGATGGAAAATGAAAGGGATGCGATATTTTTATAAAAGTGAAAATTTGCGAAAAGAACAACGTAATGTCGATATGGTCATGGTAGTGCATTTTCTCAGATATAAGTCGGCTCTAATTATCTGAGGTAGGTTATAAAGAAAATAAATTAAATATTATTAAACATTGTTAAATTCCATCATGAACGGCCATCGAATGCTCAAAATTCATACCGTCAATACCATCTCAAAACGAAACTAAAATTATTTGTAACATTTCTCCTTTGCGTTCTGAATCTAATAAAATTAGTCTAGTTAAACCGACTCCATTTGTAAATGACGTTATTTTGTTATTATATTATTTATCAATTCACTGATTTTATTTCGTTTGTCCATCGATAACTCTGTTCGTTTCCAAATTTAAAACATCAAGTCCAATATTTTATACATACAAATACACACATATCCAAGCCAATTCTCCATATATTTTTTAACAAATAAAATTTCCAATTTATTTAATGTTAACTATGTTTATTTTTATATTCAATCATTTATATTTTCCAATCGAATTCCAAACTAATTCAAATATTCAACCAAATTCAATTCAAATATTCAACAATAAATATTTGATTTCCAATCAACGATTCTGAATTAAATATAGATTCCAATTCGCACACAAACCATATATTCGATTTTAAATTTCTAACCCAAATATCAATATAAAATTGATTATACATAATTAATTGTTAAATTAATTTATATTCTAGTTGTCGAAATTTCTGGGATGTTACACCTTCAATAAGTAATTCTAGCAGTAGTATTAAAGATGTGCCAATTTGGATTAAATTACTTAGCATTCCTATATTTGTGTGGTCGTTAGTGGGTATTAGTTAGTTAGCTTCTCTAATTGTTACTTTTTATGTATGGAGGAAACCACGGGGAAGATAGATAGATTAGAGTATGCTAAGTGTATGTTTTAAATTAAACCTGAAAATGACTTATCCGATGAGTTTCCTATGAAAATGCTTAATGGGGTATGCATTTCATTCAAGGGAAGCGCCTATGGAAAAAACTACAACCAGTATAGATCGTGACTTGGCCGTGAAGGTACAACTAAAGATGTGGCGTGTGGCGCAAGAAAAGATATCTAAAGAAGGGTTTCAAAAGGTAGGAAAAAAGATCTCAGTTTAGTGATAAAAGTAAGGATAGAAAGCAAGATGTTTCCAAGAGTAAGGTAGTAGTTAGTGTTGATGTTAGGAACAATCGAAGTTAAAGAGTTGGTAGATCGATGATAGTTGAACCCGTTGAAACACTCAGCATGGGGATGCAGTTATGCTGGAAAAAGGAAATCTTGTGGTAACATAGGCGAATTCTAATGAGGATATCCAGTAAACAGTAAATGCAAAATTTTATTAAATAACAACTTTGATGTGCTTACATAAGTATCAGATTATAAAGCTGTGGAGCCAAAACAAAATGATGGTCATATTCTTGAGGAGTGGGTGTTGTGTGATAATGTTGATACTGCTAATGCGAACTTATTTTCGATGGAAGAAAATGTTGAAAGTGTAAACTCTGTTAATCATGTTACTGTCCCCATGTGTGACTATAGTGTCACAACCGTAGTGACATGCATAGATCCACAAACTAGTGCGCAACTAATAGAGAATGAACAATTGAAAGGGAAAGTGCTAAATAAATTGGTATTCACCACTTAAACACATTGACTTGCTTGTTCAAAGCCTTAACATCTTTAAGAGGTGGTTTCTTAACACCGGGTCCCCTTACCACGCAAACACAAGGATACAATCAAGGTTGTACTTTCGATGCCCCACCAGCCTTCTTCTGGAGTTGCTGCAATAGCAGACGTTGGCCTATCTCTAACTAAGGTACTCTTGCCATCATCTAAACTCAAACCACCTGACGATACTTCGTCATGCTCTCCTGTCCCAGCTAAATCTCCCTCCCATATGCTTCGAATCCAACCTCCACCTCAATTTTAGTGAAAATCACGAAGCCATTTAGGACAAGATACACTAGCTATGATCGCATTATGCCTCCGCCTGCGTACAAGCCCCGCCTCTTATATGTAACAACTCTTATCTGTACCACTGTGGCTTCTGCCTCATGCACCAACGCTACCACCTCTGAAAAATCACCACTCTCAGCTTACATCCGTGGATAGAAATATTTGGAAAATCTAGTGACAAGGAGGATGAAAGAGGACATGTTGAATGCTTAATATACCGTACATTAAAGTTTAGGCTATTAATTTTAGTTTGAGTGCTTTTGGTGACTCAAGTTAAAGAATGGTGCATTGTATTAGCTTGTCTAAGTTTTGGATCCTAGGCTTACAAGATGGTAAATATTGCGGCTTTCTATTTGCAGCATACCAAGAGTTCTTTTTTGTGCTCTCTTTGGTCATGTTGCATTCCTATTGGTGCTCTGCCTGCCTCATCACGCCTTATGTCTATTTGTTTTTTGTGCTTTTTTCCCTGTTCTTGCATTATACTTCAGGTGCATTAATACACGTGTTCCTATGTTTTTCCATTTTCATGGTAGAATTATTTGTATGTCATCTTATGTTTTTTCTTTCTATGTTGATTTTTTAGTTATCAATAAAATGGCAGGTGACCATTCAGCCTCGTCGGCCTTGCCCAATTTTTTTAACCCCTATTGATATATGTAATTGATTTAATTATTATAGCATATCCTTCGCATAACATATAATTTAGAATACACACTCATCTCCCTTCGGTTTTCAATTAGTCTATAATGTTGTCGTACCATCAATTTCAGATCAGTTTCCCAAAGGATGACTACAATTTAGATTATACAATTAAATAGCCTCGCCATTTACCATTTCATATTATCAACTTTATGGATATAACTGTCTCTTAACTCAATTATGAGAGTGTATTCTAGAATATTTTTCATCTTCAAAATAGTTAAAAATTTGGAGCAATTCTCAAGCACTTTATTATTTGCTTAATTTACTCAAGACAAAAAAATCCAGTTAGCAAATTTTGCTGAATAATATTAAACCACATATTCATTATAATTCTTCTTGTCTTTTGGCTGTAATGTTGATATAATATCGCTATCGCCTCGCCATTCCTTTCTATTATCCTCATCTAATATGGTGGGTTAACATTATTTACATGAATATTTCAATTATTCTTTCCCAAATTTAATTTAGTTATACCGAAAATAAAGTGTTTGATTGCCTTGTACAAGCATTTAAGAAATTCTTATTAATATAGATGATCGGATGTACCGATCAGAACCCCTTAATATACCAAATGGACAATTCTACACCAAATAAAATCACATAATTTGGGGTTCCCTTAAGATTAAACTTTGTATTTATCTTCATAAATACTCTTGATTCATTTTTAAATAAAGAACTCAACACACACTAAATCTCAAAAATTAGTTATTTGTATACCATCCCTTTAATGGCCCTTATAAATTATTTAAGTTTAGCATAGCCAAAAAATCCACTTGCTTCTGTTGTGCCACTCTGATTAATATCAAACTAAATTCTTTATCTCAAAAAAGTGTTTTACTTTTAACAAATTAGATTTAATTTATTTACCCATCCCGTATTATTTTATTAACTTAATTTTTAACTATACTCAAAAGGATAAGATTTTAATTTCATTAAATTCTTAAACCCAAGATTAAGAATACCGAGAGAATTAATAGGATGGAAATGTCTATGAATATAGATTATAGATAATCAGGTTCAACTCATTGAATAATATGGAATGAAATACATTCCTAGACATATTCACGAAGCTAATATTCACCAAAGACTTGGATACCGAAGTTAACAGACTAAGGATAACGGTATAAAGTGATAGAAATAAACACAAATGTTACTTTTCCTCATTGTAACACATGTACTATTCTAGTTCTATTTCGAGTTCATCGTACTTTGTTTTGGATTTTGCTCTGATACCAAGCTGTAATGACCTAGATTTTTCAGTGGTCGAACAATTAATTTATTTAATTATTTAAATATTGATTTGGCGATTTTGATAACTTTAATTCAATAATTTTGAATATTTAATTAATATAAATAGTGAAATAATAAATTTAATTTTGAAATAGTCGAAAATAAGTGAATTTGCAATATAGTGTAAATTGGACAATTTTAAAGAGTTAATCAAGTTCAGTTTGAATTATAATAACGAATGTATTTATAAACAGAGTTTGAACTTATAAATTATATTTAATTACAAACATGCCTGCAGCATCAGGGTAGTTCGTAGTCTTACGTTATGAACTTTAATGAATGTATAATATCCAATATAAGTCAAAATTCTTTGAAACAAGTATTTTTTGGATCCATTGGATTATAATTTTCTAATGAAAGAGAAAAAAATGAAGATTTCATATTGTAGATTTTTTAGTTATGTCCAAATCAAATTTTCAGAAAGTTGCTATGGAATCATTTATAAACCATAATAATTTATTAAATAAATAAAAGGATTTTAGATAAATTGGTTATTGTTGAAACTTGGAATTTAAAATGTCAAGTTTAATATCAAGTTAAATTTATAATTTGAAGCTATATAATTTCTGTTTGAGTATATATAATAATAATAATTTATTATCAATAGATTTGTTTATTTTGGAATCAGTTTGTATTTTATCGATTTAAGATGGAACTTAAGAATAACCAATTTTCAACAACCTCAGATTCATCGAAACTAATTTTATTAGATCCGTAGTGGTTAATTATTGTTAGATTTCAAATTTCAACTTAATTGGAGTTATTTTGTGATCTTGCGCAATTTTAACACATATCGATCACGTAGAGAAATTAAAATGAAGTTTTACAAACGATCTCGGAATTTGACGAAACCACTTCCATCGTGTCCAGAATATTAGGCTATTATGGGATTACAAGTTTCATCGTGATTGGAGCTCATATATGGTAATTTAAACATGTTACTTCAGGCGTAAGTTTCATAGATTAAAAAGTAAAAATAAGCTACCTCTCTCTATATATATCATCCTATCTAACCCTAAACTCCTCATTTTTCTTTCTTTCTTGCTGCAGTCAACAACCATGGCTGCCAGTTCATTCCTTGATGAATAAGAAATCATGGGTTTTAAAATAAAAATAAAACAAAAATCCATGAATCATGAAACATATATATTTGGATTCCTAGAGTGTTTCTCTTCAACCTCATATCAGTTTATTCTAGTTTGAATTCAATATTGTTTGTTGTTTATTTTACAGCATGCGTTAGGGTTCACAATTGAAGGAGATAAGAGATATAATTCATGAAATGGATGTTGTTTTGGAGTTTAGGGGACTGATTAGCTTCTTCATGAATTTTGTTGAGAGATTCTGTTACTATAAGTGTCGCCAAGATAATATTGTGCGTCAAGATCGTCTAAATACGCAATTTGAGGCATGTGTGCGAGTTCGAAGTGGAGATGATGAGTTGATGGAGATTTTGAGGAGATGAATTTTGGTGAAAGTATTACTGGGTTTCATGGAGTTACAGAGTAGAGCGGATGTTGAGAAGCATGGCCATGGTTGTGAAGAGTATACGGCTTCAAAATGTTTGAATGAAGGAGAAAGATAATCAGGTGGCTAGATTAAATATTAAGGTTTAATAATTTTTAATTAATACGTTAATGAAAATTAATTCATATATAATTGTAACCGCTATAACTATTTCATACGCGAACATAATTCAACAAAACAAAATCCGTTGGGATCGTATGGACGATGGATATGTTATCGAGCTGGTATGAAATAATTTGGAGCATGTGAAAATTATTGGCAAGCTACATTGCCAGTTATTTAATTGGCGGTTTATCCTTACTCGACGATAAACAAACAAAGTGAGTAAACTCACTAACTCTGTCCAGTTTATAATTTTATAAATGTATTTTAGAGTTGATAAATGACAATTGAATGATGTGTGACGATTATTTGAATGAATTGACATATTATTATCAATTGTTGTTATTATATATATGATTGGTAGATGAATGTTCCCGCATATTATTAGTGGATGAGACCCTATTCTCCCCGCATAATAGCTATTGACACCTTATGCTACAATATTTGGTTTTAAATGGAATTGTTATTATATATGTTGACTAACATCCGTTGATACAGGAGAACAGGTTGGGGGATCCAATCGGTCTCCTCAATATAATTGATTGATATTGTTATATGATTTATTTGAGGTTGTGTTTACTACGATGATGTGAATCACCATATGTGGAGCTATGGTAGTAGTAAGCCATTAATCTAGGTTTCTAAAGTACAAAACATACTGGTTTTTTTTAATTTGAAATTCCGAATGATTTCAGAAATTATATATTATATAATTTGGAGCTTGACAAGATCGTTATTATTAGGTTTGTCATTTTTTATAGTCGAATGTAAAGTCGATATAAGGGTATGTATTTGTTAGATAAATGACAAGAAGTTTTGACATATAAACATAGTTTATGAATGAAGTGGAATATGATGTGGATTTATAAAGTAGCTTGATAAGTGGGATTTGAGCCTGTATTGATATTTACAAATGAAATCAAGTTGATTTGATAAAACGGGTCCAGATTTCTATAAAGGAATATTATTCACATTTTAATGTGGATAATGGTTTAAAAGAAAATATTTTGCAGATTGGAAATGGTTATGAAGGAAATTGGTAAGGGTTTGGAAGTGATAAATCCAAAGGTGAATTTAGAATGAAAGTGAAAATTTAGTTGACTGAAACGGTAAATTTATTACGAAGTTCGGAATGTACTTAGTAGAAATTATTCGATAGAGAGTTATCTACTGAAATTCGACTATGTCATTCCGAAAAGTAAATACTTTCCATTTTAATAAAGATTAATTAATTATTCATTTATTTATTTAATTATTATTTATTCGAATTAATGAATAGAAGTAAGTTTCAAAGTTAATATTTCGGAGCATGGGTGATAAATCTATTGTTATAATCGATGATATCCGTAAAAAAGTGGATTCTTAAATTGAATCTGAGTTATGTAAGCAATGTTTGTTAAAGATTAAAGTAGTGAGCTTTGTCCATTTCAAAGTTGAAAACGTTGTTCAGTTAAGGTCTGAGAGGTAATTATACCCCAACTTGATTGACTTCATTATTGAATAAATAACGGTGAAAGTTCGATAGCGAGGGTTTGGTCAAGTGTGGTGAGTTAATCCATGTAAATGTTGAAATTTTCGAAACAATGGTCTATACTGCATTTTTTTAAATCCAAGTAAATGAGTTTTGGAAAAGTTTTCTAAATATAAATTAGAGATAGTTTGTAAGCATAGAAAATGAAATGATTTGGTTGATGAGAAGTTAAGAAATGCAGTATGGAAATTGGAAACTGGTGGAGGTTGGTTGAGTCGAATGGTTTTCTAAGTATCAATCTGATGTTGGTTTCGGCCTTCGGAGTTGATACTTAGAGGATAATTCTCTTTCTAATTTATGGTCAAGGACCTATGAATGTGGAAGAATAATGATGCACGAATAAGAGATGGGAATGTTTTCCCACTATTGAAATGGATATTTCTAGTTGTAGAGATAAATTGGTCGAGAAAAATGTGAATGTATGGACCTGTTTTCCAATGTTAATAACATGTATTTTCTAAGTTTAGAAAATGAGAATCTGTGAATATATGGAAATGTTTTCCAACTGTGATTGGAGATATTTTCTTAAATATAGAAAATTAAGAGTGTATGATATTTAGAAATGTTTATCCAAGAATTGTGAGAGGCCAACGGGTTTTCAGGAATATTTGGGTAAAAATATTGAAGAGAGAATTGGGGAACGAATAAATTAACCATATATTAATTTTAAAAAGGCTCAGTTTTGCTTGGTGGATGACCCGTAGTATTTCCAGTTGGAAATAAGGTCAATTGTTTGCATGGATGTTTTTGTCAATAGTTAAATAACTAACCATCGAAGTCTTTACCAAATTTGTTGACTGTTTCAAAGAGACCGAAATCAGATCTAATTATTCGAAAATCACTTTGATCTAATTATAGCATTTAGGAATCGGGCTACGTTGAAGATGACTGAAGATGGAATAAAGTGCAAGGGTTGTTTTATTAATCATGGGTAGAAGCTTCCTAAGATGGATTAATGGGATGGTTCCTTTGGGTTGTCCAGTCCTGGGACAGCTTATATGGATGGATTTCTGACAGAGTATTTCTAGATAGTCACATATATTGATTTCTTCAAACGTACTATAGTTTGTGCAGAGAAGGACACTTCTCTTAGCTTAACACACAGTGTATATTTGAGGACGTTAATTAGTGATTTGACGGATCTGACGATGTGGCATTCAAAGTGAATGATGTTGTGGTGTTATAAAGTTAAGACGTAGCCTTAGGCCTCATCAAGGAGGTTTGACAAAAAT
Source organism: Allium sativum (assembly GCA_030737875.1). Classification (NCBI taxonomy): domain Eukaryota; kingdom Viridiplantae; phylum Streptophyta; class Magnoliopsida; order Asparagales; family Amaryllidaceae; genus Allium; species Allium sativum. The sequence goes on along the minus strand of JASFAX010000020.1, from coordinate 20,815,116 downwards.
CGGGTGACAACACGGCTATGTGATTCTTACCCATTATGGTGTACTATCACATGATCTAAAGGAAATTCATTTGCTTCTTATTACATCGTTGTTGTATACTCAAGTGGAATGAGTGGCCAGTATGGCCGGGTTGCAAGATGTTCTGTTGAACCAATGTATTCCTCTCTAGAGATACACTAGTGGAAGGCAGTCCATACCTTGTCATAATTGGAAATCCATTACTCAATAAGCGCCTGTGGTTTTTGATTGTATATTATGTATGTGGAGCGTGAGATGTAAGCGTTCTGCTAGATTGTTATTTATTTGATTTATACACTATCATAATATCAAAATAGTTTTGATACAAAGAACATTTTATGTTATCATAAGGTAAAAACCATCCATGTTTATGCGTGGATCGGTCATATGATTATATTTTTGGGTAAGTTTTTCTCACATCCCTAATAGGTTTCGAAATTCAGCTCATGTCCCTATCTTAAATTTTTTATAAATTAGGTCCCTATTTTTCGAAAATCAGCAAAAAATCATGAAAACTCATAATTAAGTTCAATAAGTAATCACCATCGAATTCATGTAGTAAAACTACCAAAAAAATCAAAAAAAAAATGACGAAGGTCTAGCATATTGCAGCAAACAATGCAATTATTTGCAATTGTTGCTGATATTTCAGCAACTGTTGCAATTATTGCATCAACTGTAGTATTATTGCTGAAATATCAGCAATATAATGTAATAATTGCAGTTTTTGATGCAATATTTCATCCACTATCTGTTTTTTAGCTATACATCATTTTTAAACATAGTTGCTGATATTTCAGCATTTATAAACAATAATTGCAGAAATATCAGAACATATTTATAAGTCTTCATCTCCTTTAACATAGTTCTCACATGTTAGCAATTATACAGGATAATTGCTGACATATCAGCAACAATTCACCACGCCTTGCAAACAATTCAACTTTATCTACTTATATATTAGCAAGAATGCACAAAAATTGCTAACATATCAACAACGATTCATCCCGATTTTCAACTAAAACTCAGGATGAATTGTTGTTGACTTCTCAGCAAGTATTGAGTATAATTGCTAAAAAAAATTCTATGTATCCACACCAAAATTCCTAAAAGACACGAAAAGGTCAAAAATAGGGGCCTCTCTGAAGAAATCTTTAGGAGGGAGGCCGTTTTGATTAACTTTCATTTTAGGGATGTGAGCCTTATTTTCACAATATTTTTACCAAAGGGATTTCTAAAGGTAGATCAAGTGATTGAAGTTTACTCACACCAGTCCCACGACTGACCCAGAGTTTATTTTGTTATGTTTTACCCTAAACTAGGCCTAAATTTGTATGGGCAGTCAAGTGATCAGGATTTTACAGACACATTTCGAGGAGCTTGGAGTAAGAGGCTTCAGCATTAGATAACTATTGTTTATTTCTGCTGTGATGTGTTGTGTTGTACTTAAATGATGGTATGTGCACACAATAAAAGATTTGTATTTCAAAACTTATGTTATATAATATATTTTATTCGTTCTGTTGTGTGAATTATGTGCTCTGATTTTTTGGTCTTTGTGTTCCTCTTCTTCTTCCATTCAACTCTTTTCTTTCTTATCTCTTCCCACCCTCTAATTTCTTTCTTTGGCATCTGGGTTTCTGGTGCACTTTGGGTTAGACTTGTGTTGTATTTGGTCAAATCAAAGGATACTAGAATTCGGGCAGCTACACAAGCTGTAACACCTCACCGTAAGACTCGCCCTAATAAAAAGCATTACCATGTAATACAATCTATTAGAGCAGAGAATAGGACTGGTTAGCAGCGACCATTCATATTTAGACGAGTATCGTATACATCAATTGGGAGTGTATTTTTTTTATTACATCAATTGCACCGATGTAATCGACACATCCAATATAAAACTACAGTGGCTAAGGATTGTATTCAGAAACAAATTAAAACACATCATAGATAGTAGATCACTGAACAAAATACATAGAGGTACAACAACAGATACATGTGCTACAAACTCAAATGGTTACATATGAACCATAAACATACAACAAGTCTCAGAAGAACAGATATACAATTGACATGAATGAACGCCTGCATAACTAATGTAATAGCTCCAAGGAAGATAGTTCAAGATAGACTAGCTAACAATGAATCAGTAGAAAAATATACCCTGAAAACAACTTGGTTTAACCAGCATATAAATACATGGGTTGGCCTACCTTAACATATCAGTTATAAGATGAAAACTACAAAGTGAAATCATGTAATGAATAACACCATTCAGGAAAGGAGGAGCCACAACATGTGCACGATCATCGTAGGATACATAAGATTGGTTTGAGAACTCATAAATATAGATCTCATGTTAGAAAATAAACATAACCCTAAGTTCCTCCATTGTTTAAATGAATCAAGGTCACAATCTTTGATGGTCTAATGAAATTCCAACAACAAATTAAAGTACACGATGGAAATTACACAAATACAACACATTGGACTTGAATAAGATTTTACCACACAGTGGTGGAATTCCTAAATCAAATTCACCATAATCCCGTATGAAACTCATTCTCCATAAAAAGATGAAGCCCAAAATCACCATAAATACTCTAGAAATCATAGACTACTTGAATTCTAGAAATCATAATGCCACATAGTTATCATACCACATTGTCTGGGGAAATATAGAAACAACACAACCCACGTTGTTCGGATTCATAAGATGGGACTCCATCACGGCTGCGCAAATTCAACATAGCTGGTTAAAGCCATCCATTGTTAACTGCATAGTTTTCCACACGGTTTGGTGCCCCACATAGTTATCTACCTTTAGCGCCCCAGACATTTTGGATAAATTCAGACTCTTAGCCTATGTATATGGCCTTAACGACTTAGTACTGGTAACACTGAGACACCAACTAATTACCAGAAGGTCCCACACAGTCCCTTGAGTATGTGTCATAGACTTACCATCAATAACCCGTACGGTGATAACAGCATGTTCCATACTGCATGTTCCCACTCAATGGTTTATTCAAAGTTAGCTATTTCCACAAAAAAGCTTCAAATGAATAAGTCCAGAATCAACCAATAAAATATTCCTTCGTGTTCCTTACCACAAGGTGAATTAAATCATTTAGTTCACTTCCTCATTCCTTTGAAGAATACAAAAACATGCAATTTATGTACATAAAATATTTGGTTTGAAAGATGTATTTACAAAAGGAGTTGGAAAATGTTTGTGTAAAATCTCGAAATTTGGAGATAATTAAATTAGTTATTTAATTATATTCCAAAAATAGAACCTTTGCAAACGATGGAATTTGATGATGAATCATGCACTGTTTCGTTTATGATAGAATTTTAGTCAACTTTCATATTTGGATCTTCATGAATGAAGTTCGAATGAAAAAATAACAAACAAAAATATGAAAACGGATGCAAAACAATTAAACAAATAATGATAAATTAGGTACTGACTATTGCCCTTAACTACCCCACCGCCTAAAGGAGGCAGGTCGAGATGGAGTCGATTTGGGGATCAGAACCCCTTCAACCTACATGACGAATTTCTCTAGTGACGGCTAGGGTTATAAAAATATAAAAGTTTATATTATACGAATGGACTTTTTGGAATTAACTCTAATGATTCAAGGTCATTTGCAGGCCTATATAAAATGGTTAGATCCCCAATCTTTTGCATATATTTTCTAGAGGCAGCAGCAAAGCTCTACTATTCCAATTCTCCAATCTCTTCTAAAATTCTAAATTATAAACATATTCAAATCATATAAATAAGGATTGAAGATACTGAATCTAGATTTGTGCAAAAGGTCTTTGCAAAAAGGTAATCCTTATTAATATTTTTCCTTCTTTTTTCCAATTCTTCTTTCAGATTCACAAATCTTATATGTATATATGAAGCCCCCTTTTATACAAATGTAGATCTACATGATTTGGAAATATAGGCCTAAATATATATTGATTTGGATCTAGAATGGCTTTCAAGTGAATAGGAAAGTTATTCATTGTTAAATATTGTATTTGTTTCGTTTGTGTTAGATTTGAGTTTGTATGCCTAGAAGTATCATATTTGTTTAGTTTGGGTTAAATCTAAAATTCGTATATTTGAAATCTAATGTATGGATTTGTAGGCCTTTGAGTTATGATATTCTTATCTTGCCTGCATTATGTTTATGGTTATTGTAAATACCCAAAATGTGGAAATTAACCCCTAAACATTGTTAGATTGTGGAGTTATTATTCCAAATTTATAGGATTTAGTTGTAAAGATATAAGTAGTGCAATTGTTGCTTTAGAATTAATAACCTGTTTGTGTTTGTATTGTTTGGGGTTTTTACTTGATTACTGTAAATTGTCCCTTTTTGCTCTTTTAAATAAAAAGCATTATTTGAAATCTACAAGAAATATAAACAAATCAGATAGGAAGATATGTGCAAATTCATTACTTTGTACATAGTTTACATCATCTATTCCAAAATAAAATATTACCTATTTCTTTTTATTTGAATTATGTCGATATTCCATGTTTTAAATAGTTTAGGCAAGGTTTAGAATAATTACAAAAAATAACCTTTTTATGTGAGTTTGTATCATAACAAGATTAAACACAAAAATGGTTATTCTAGTCGTTAGTTTGGATAATAATATAAATAATATAATAAAACATATTTTGTAATCATGTCAATATAATGCTAAAATTATATAATTATATTATAACCTTATCAATCTGAAACCTACGTTAATAAAACAATTATATTATTATTAAATGAATTATTTTGTGTATTTGAGTTTGAATAGTTTCCATTTTTATGGGAATATATATAGTAAGATTTCTCAAAATAAATGTAAATGAATATTTGTAACTGTTATGTTGATAGAAATAAATACAGAGTTAATTGTTATAATTAAAAGGGTTACAAATAAGTGAATTAACATTGTAACCATGAAAGTTTTTATGGAAATGAATGAATAAGTAATAAATTTCAAATGGTTATAATTTAAAATGAATAGGAATAAATGTTGTAACTCCAATTAGGGAAGTTAATATAATAAACATATACATATTTGTATAAGAACTAATAAAATAATAATAGTACAGTTATGGATGTTACAACAAGTATTATTAAAATAGTTTTGATATAGTTGACATTTATTAAGATGTCCATTGACTTATGAAATATGACATTAGTGTCACTAATGGCATGTGACCAGTATAGTAGTTAATTGACTTAAATGGGGTTTAATGGGAATTTGGGCATTAAGCGTCGTAGTAAATACTATGTCCAATATGGAAATAAATAAATAACCTAGAGATTTAAACTTAAGGAATCATCCTGATATTATTACAGATAAATCTAGAAATAACATCTTTAATTAAATTAAGGTTCTGGGATTAGCAAGTTGAAGATACGAGGTCAGTTTCCTTATTCGATAGAAGTCTGCACTTTCAAACAATAAGATATCGGAACAATTGATATGAGATGTCACCAGCTATAGAGAACCATGATGATAGTAAATTGTGTAATGAGGACTATTCCTAAATGTTTTACTTTAAGTGTCAGGTATAGTGGATGTAGGTCTCGCCTCCCTTCAAAGGATGAAACCAAAGGGGAAATAATTCATATCATAGCCTATCTCAGAATTAGAGGTATCAAAAAGTGGTATCCTCCTTTTGGGTAAGTGGTTGGATTCACCCTTCCCATAATGGTAGTTTCATAAGGTCTGTATTAAGTGATCGGATAACTCACCTCCTCATAGATAAGAAGTATAAAAGGCTAATTGGGTGTGAGATCAGTAGTCTCTGCGACGATCTGCTTCCTCTACGTAATAAGTGATTGGGGTTGGAGTCTGCCTTAGGATAATGTATTAAACAACCGCAACAGAGGTACCATAGGTCTTCCTATCATGTGGAAGTACTAAGTTACTAGGAGATTATCTAATAAGGCCGGCTAGATAGTAACACAGGGGTAAGCCGGAGGAAGGTCATAAATGACGATAGTAGTCTACCTATCCTGTAGGTCACAAATGATTGCCTATTATCTCTCACCTTATGCGGGGTTTGGGAATATGCGTGAATGACATAAGCCTTAAATTAGTAGGATTTCTCGTGGTGGGCAACGCCAAACCTCCAGCCCTCTCTGGGGGTCGCAACGAACTCGTAGGAGGAGGGTACTAAATGTAAATGTGAGTGGAAAGAAGAAGGTTTAAATTATTAATTAACTAATTTTATGATTGTTCAATGTTTAAGCAATAATATCCTGTTCATACGAACTTAGAATTGCATGAAACTGGATCTGATGAAATCATGGAGTCGGGAGCTTCACAACAAAACTGATTTGGTTGGATTTGTAGCAAGTTGAAATTTTGGGTTAAATTAAACCCATGTTAAATTTAATCAAAAAAGCGATTGTTATTATAACCATCAAAAATCAATTTAAGAACTCCCTGGACTAATTTAAAAGTTATTATAATCTTATCTGATTATATATTGATTGCTCGCGGTTGCAATGGTAGCTTTATGGATGTTAGATGTTTATTTATAGTTATTTATATACTGTTTATGTACATTTAAGCGCTAAAAATTACAAATACTTATCTCATGACTGTTGTTTGATGGATGATGAACTGTTGCGGATGCTATTATTATTGTTAACACAAACTGACACCACGAACATGAAATTATTTGGGAATTGATTGAATAGAGTTCCATTGGGATTTTAAATGAATATTATGTTCATTTAAATAATATAAGGTGTAAAAATGGAAATTTGATTTTTTTAAATCCAAAACGATTTAAAATGAAGTTAAAATGATTTCAAACAACGTTCGACAAGGTTGAAATGGTTTTGAAAGAGATTTAAATTAAAAATGGCTTGTTTTAATTCAAATTAGAATCTGAATAGCAAATTCAAAAAGTGAATTCGAGTTAGATATGTAAACGATGTTTTTAACTCGAATCATCGAATGGATTATTCCAATGATCTTATTTGTTTTATAATGGATTACAGGAAAGTTTGGATTTTCAAATATTGTATTTTGAAAAATATTATTATTTTAACATTATAATAATATAGAATATTCGATTTTGTTATATAATTGAATTTGAAGTTTGAATCATTTTTAAATGAGTTTATAAATGTTTTATAAAATACGTTTGGATTGAATCGACGAGTTTTATTTAACTAATAATAATATGGTTTAAATAGGACGTGTCATGCAACGACCGTTCGCGAATTTCAACCATTAACTTCAAATTGACGTACTGGGAGATTCAACCATCGGATTTTCCTAAAACGAAAAATGTTTTTGTTCCAAATGAAAAGAGCTTTTAAATGATATGTAAAGGTTAAGATCCAATGGTTATATTTTGAAATAAGTTTTAAAAAAAATTAAATGAAAACAACGCCAGTGTGATTAGTGGCCTGAAAATGGATTTTAATGAAATGGGCTATTTTTAAATTATTAAAAATAGGGAAAAATTATGATAAATCATAATTAATATTTTTAAACTAATTTTGAAAAGAAATATGAAGTTTCATTCTATATTTTGGAAATACGTGTTTTCAGCTTAACTGATTGAAAACGGTAAAACGACGTTTTGCGAAGTTAAGTTAAATAAACTTGAGGCTTCCAAATATTGGTTTATTTGATTTGAAAGATGAGTTTTGAGAAATATTTTCATTAAGATAAATGGGTATGTGCATTTGGATAGAAATGATCTTTAGATACTTGTTATCGATTACCATTGTGAAGACATTTACTATTTTAAGGAATTTGGAAGATATTTATATTGTTATTCCACTTGTAGCATTCGTTGATTATGAAAATTAGTATTGAATATAAGTGGATATAAATTCTGTTAAAATCTTATATTTAATACCAATTGAGTTGGGGTTTATCCTGAATGGTGTCTTCAATAACACTGTTCTTTAAATTTCAGTTAAAGATGAAAGGTATGGAATAAATATTTCGATTAAGATTAATGAAGTTTTACAAATAATAAATTAAATTGGAATTGAATAGGAATCAATTTAGTGATAATCGAGATAAATCCATGTGGAGGAAGACCTTTACTGTAACAACCCGGAAAATCATAACCAATTTAAAATTTTCATTTTACCAATTTTAATGAATTTTTAATATTTAAAATAATTTATTTCAAATAATAATGACGAGAAATTTATTTTGAATAAAATTAGAATGTATATATTTATTTGAACCGAAGTTGGAATATAAATATTTATTTTAATTATAAAAGGAATTGGAAATGGCGCGGTGGCTTGAAAATTCGATTTCAAATTTCAAATGAATATACCGGATTCAAAATAAACCAGATTTTAGTGAAACCAAAAATATTAGAATCTATTTGAAAATATCTTTCCAATGAATCTGAAAAATAAAAATTTCATAGCGGGAATAAAAAGTTATGCCCAGTTGAAAATTCAGAATAGTCGCTATGGAAATATAGCCCTTAAAAATAGCGATTTTGCAAACGACCTCCGTTTTCGGCGGGACCACTTTTGTTGGATCCGGAATGTTAAATGATTGCTGGATTCCAAGTTTCATAATTTTTGATATTTATATGTGAATGTGGCAAAAGAGAACGTGTTTTGTCATTTTCAATCAATTTGGATCGACCAAAAAATGGCCATTTTTTAAACGGTCTTCAAATTTGACGAAATTAGTTTTGTTAGGACCGTATCGTCAATACGAAGCTAGAAATATTTTTTCTGAAATTTTTGGAGTTCGTATGTGGCCCGGGTAAATTGAAATATGCGTTCAAATTCAATATATAGATTTATATTTTAATTTCAATGAAAATTGATCGTAATGGTCGAATTGGCTTACCATACACATCCCATTGGGTTCAGAATGGGGGTAATTAGCTAAGGACGACAGTCGGTGGGTTCGATTTGGAGTTCGAAATAAAAAGTTACTTTATGGAATTAATTAAACGAACAAATATATATATATATACATACATTCCCCATACCCCTTCTCTCTTCCTCCCAGTCAAACATCGACTTTGAAATAAAAAGAAAAGAAAAAAAACAAGAATGAACGCGCCCTCCCACCAGTCCAACGTCGTTGGCTTGAGACCGCCGCCGCCGCCATTACCGGATCCGCACCTACCCTCCTTTCGCGCTCTTTCTCCTCTAATTCCCCCCCCCCCCCCCTCACGCAATAAACCCCCAAAACTCCCCCGCAACCCAAAGGCGGCAACAACCGCCCCTCCTAGCTCGTGCCCTGACCTAAAACCGCCCCTCCAACGACCTGCCATCTCCAGCGATCGCCAGCTACCCCCCTCCTTCAACGGTCAATGTAAGTTTTTAATTTCGGGATTTTATTTATTTTCTTCGATTAAAACTGATTTTTATAGTTTAAACAGTTCTGATTTTTATATAATCAAAAGTTTTGGTATATATTGATAAAAAGTTTTGATTTTTATCATAGAAAAGTTTTGGTTTTTATCATAGTAAAGATTAGATTTTTATCATAGTAAAGATTAGATTTTTAATCCTTATAAAGATTTGATTTTTATAATGTTTTCATCGAGATAGAAATACGATTTTTATATATATGAGGGAGATAAAAATATGATTTTTATATATATGAAAGCGAGATAAAAATACGATTTTTATACGTATGGTTTTGAAATAAAAATATGATTTTTATAAAAATGATTTAGAGTAAAAATATGGTTTTTATAAAAATGGTTTTTGAATAAAAATGTGATTTTTAAAATATAAATATCGTTGATAAAAAATATGATTTTGAATAAATGAACATCATATTAAAAATGTGATCTTTATTATGAACAGCGGGAAAAGATTGTGTTGAAAAAAAGGGCAAATCCAGACTATTCTGAAATTCAGAAATAAAAATGGAGGAGTGGAAAACCAAGGTGATAACTTCTCACTTAAATTTCATTTTCTAGTTAAAATATATACTAGGATGCAGATGGTGCTTAGCAGCACCCGACATCGTCGTCCACAGACCATGGACGACTTGTTTGTTGGGTTATGTGTTTGATTGGATTATTTGTTTGAATTTGGTTGTTTGGGTGAAATGAATTGATTAGAATTGACATGTGTATGGCGCAAGCCAATATCAGGAGAGGGATAATGTTAGACATTACCCGATTTCAATATCGCGCTGTTGTAAAGCCGAAATTTCTGAAATAAAATGTGTTAGTTAAAAATAACATTTTTATCAAATGTTTGAACTGCTAAAAATAGCAAAGTGTTGAAATAAATATTTTAACGTTAAAAATATAATTTTTAACGTATAAATGAACGACATGAAATTCTCCTGAAAATAATTGAATATTCATTTACAAATCGGATGAATTGTTTATGTACACACATTTATCTGACATTGATTGGGACAATAAAATTTTACACATCGCCCAACTGCACAAATAAAATCTGTGTTTGATTGATTGAAACCCCACATGGGTATTGGGATGATATTTGACATAGACTAATCCCAATTGCTTAGTAGTATATCGATCGATCTGTTGACGGACTATTGTAAGCGTTAATTATTTATTTTAATGCTTATGCAGTTGTGTAGTGCACTCTGGTTGATGGTTGATTGTTTATCAATGTTAATATATACATGTGTTGTATGAAATCCATATAAATAAAATTATATGGTAATTGATTGTGTCTGATTCCAATTCAGAAAGAACAAATATTTTAGAATAACGAATATTTTAAAATAATATTCAGTAAAAGATCAAAATTTGATTTTGATGTCCGATTTGGGATGGACACAAAAATATTTAAATATATAAAGCCGTGTTGATTAGATTAATGCCATTTTGACGTGAACGATATTTATATCGATTTTATTCATTTTTATATTGAATATCGAAAGGGAAGTGATTTCAAAATCTAATGTTTTGAAAATACTATCATTTATATATCGATGATATGGAATATTCAATTTTTATTTGAAATTGAATATGAAGTTGAAATCGTTTTGAAAACGAACTTAAAACGATTTATAAAATATGTTTTAAATGGAAATCGACGAAATATATATAATACATACATATACATATATATATACATATACATATACATACATATATATATATATATATATATATATATAATGGCCTGAATAGAACGCGTCGCGCCGCGGCAGTTCACGAATTTCGAGCATTGACTTCAAACAGACATTATGGGAGATACGACAGTCGGATTCTCCTAAAACTTGAACCTTTGGGTTCGTATCGAAAAGAACTTTCCAACGAATATGAGAGATTTAAAATCTAACGGTTGGATTTGGAAATATGTCCAAATCAAATTCGAAAAAGGTCACTGTAAGTGTAGTTCGACGACCGTTTATGGAAATCGACCGTAGGTGTGTTGATAAAATTATTAAAAATATTAATAATTTGTGTAAACTCATAATAAATGATTTGGGAAGAATTGGGATGAAAAATTCCATATTTCAAAACATAAAAATATATTTTTATCGAAATGAACTAGTTATTAACTAGAATTAAAATCCAATTATTTTTAAATAAATAAATTGGATCGAGAATGGGTTTTTAAAAATAACCTAAATTTCCAATATATGAATTGGAATGCATTTGAATCGAAATTATCTTCGGAATATTTTGATATTGGATTTCGTGATTATATGGATATCATGGAGGAATTTGGAATACATATATATAGTTATTCCAATACGATATTTATTGATTTCAGAATTTTATATTGAATATAAGCCGATATAATTTCTATTCAGAGCGTTGTATTTAATATTGAATTGGATTTTGGGTTTGTCGTGAATTGTGTTTTAAATGATACTGTTCTTAAACCCAATGTGAAATGAATAAATCTCTTAATTAAGATTTAGAGAAGAATTACCAATTAATTAACATTTAATTGGAATTGAAAATGGAATGTGAATTGGGTTTGTTGTGAACTGTGTTTTTAATGGCATTCGTTCTTTAACCCGATTTACAGTGAAATGTGATTTGCATTTTATAAATCTTTTTATTAAGTTTAATGGGAATTTTCCAAAGTAAAGTTTTCCAATTTAATATATTAAATTGGAATTGAATGGAATTCGATTGATAATATTCGAAGTGACCTTCTATGGAGGAAGACTGTTAATACATATGGAATTTAAAAGGCTTTGCCGTTATTTCATTTATATTATTAGTCGGATACGGAAATTGATATCGATTATATATTGATTTGTTTTTCCATGAAGATTCCATAATTAATGGAATGTGATTAGGGTTTATCATGAACTGTGTTTTAAATGATATTAGTTCTTTAACCTAGTTAAAGGCAGGATTACATGTTTGTCAATGTATTTCGAACTGTATGGTTGATCTCTACTAAATATATATTTGTTTGGTGGCGGAGAATTTATTCTCTTTCTTAACACCCTTCTCTAAGATGTACGAGCTTAGAGGTTGTATATCGACAGAAATCAATAGTACGGTGTAGATTATCGATGCGGCATGTTTGTGTTTCCGTAGTTAAATAATCATTAATATTGATTTTTGGGAAGATTAAAACCAAGTGGTGTTTTAATGAATCTTTAATTAGATTGAAATGTGAATTGATAATTTAAATTATTAAATTTGGGAAATGATCGAGAATGGAGTACGACCAGTTTTGCTCCTAGCGATAGTTAAATCTTTAATTAGATTTGAACGGGAAATGGTAATTAAATTTACCGATAACACCGTGGTGTTAGATATGGAGTATTACCAGTTTCGCTCCATGGGATGAATAGGTTGGGATTAGTAAATTAAACAAATCATTACTTCAGTAAGGTGCGTTAATACCGACTAGTTTGGAAAACCTTAATATGGTTTGAAATGATATTCGAAGGAAGATTAAAGAATAAATTTAAATAACTTATCTTTGATAAAATTAATGGGAACCTTTCCTAAAGGATATGAATATTTAAATAAAAGAATATTCAAAATTGGAATGAGACGTATGTTGTGTTTTATAGCACTTGTTAATTATATACACGAGTTATTCGGAAAGGCTGGGTTTATACCCATTCTGAACAACTGATTCGACGATAAGTCGACGATGAAGACGGTGGCTAAAGACCGGAGGTCTTCACATCGTTTGGATGATTACCGATGTCTTGATTGGGCTGTACACCCAATACGAGGTAATAAATGGTGATCATCCATACGTACTTGGAGATCGACCGGATATGCGAGGACCTCTCTCCTGTATTGGACATACGGGATGAGGAAAAAGGTGCCTCCGGTTTCGTTCAGACATCCATAACGAACTTGTAAATGGATGTGTGTCTAACACTGGATTTTATTTTGTGTTGATTGATTTCTATTAAAATTTGTATCTGTTTGGTGGTGGAGAATTTATTCTTTTGCTTAACGCCCTTCTCTGAGACGTACGAGCTCAGAGGTTACATATCGATAGACATCAGTCGCATGGAGTGAATTGCCTGTGTGGCATGCTGAGGTGCAAATGATCAAGACTTCTGTTGAAAAGCTGAGTCTTGTGGTTGATGATCAAAGCACGGCTTTAATATAGCATAGCTTTGTGTATAGCATTAGTTCGCGAGCCTTACACCTCGGTGTGAGTCAAAAATGGGATAAGGGAACGCAGTGAGTGCATGACGTTTATTTCTAGCTATGGGCGGTGTCAGGGTTTTGCACGCCCTGACATTGTTATATTTTTACCTATGTGGTTGTTGAATTGCGAGGTGCCTTGGGTATATCGGTCTCTACTGAGCTGATGCGTAGGTCCTATAGGACCGGGAAACGTGTGTTTAGGAATAACCTATCCACTAACGTAAGCGTGGACCGGCACTGCAGGATCCAGGGTTGCCCAGAATGCGTAGTCCTGAGGCACTTTCTAGAGTGTCTCGAAGCGGTTAGGAGTACATCCCTTGCCTAGACTCGTGACGGAAATCCAATTTCCAATATGTGACATTCGGTTTTATTTGTAGAGCCTGGTATGGCGACACATAGGATGGGGTACTATGTCGTCTATGATTGATACATTTATATTTGATGTTGTTTTCATACACTTCATAATATAATAGTATCAAAATGATTTGTTTTAAACGTACCAAGCATGTTTGGCTATTTTAAGGTAAAATTCTATCCTCCGGCTTGTGTTGCTTTGTGTGATGGGACCTGAGTCTTTAATAGCTTCATTGTTCAAAAAGCATTGCACTGTTTATAACTATTTATGAACTAGTGGTCTCGGGAGGAAACTCGTTCCGTGTTATATAGCGTGGTCCCTTGATTTACTTTGTTTTTAAAGTAAAGTTTTAAATAACTGTTTTAGTTCTCACACCAGTCACTTGACTGACCTGGAGTTTATTGTTTTAACCTAAACTCTGGGTGCTCCTATTTTCCATACGGGCAGCTAGTAGTTGGGTTTTTGCAGATTTATATTCACAGGATCCTGGTTTAAAGCTGGAATGATATTTGGAAAGCTCTGTACCCGTGTATCTCTTTCAGTTGTGTTTTGTATTATTTTCCGCTACATTGTAATTTGTAAATCTCTGATATTTATCAAATGTATATTATTCATTTATACTCTGTATATTCTTGTACTCTGATGTAAATTGTTGTAATAAGCAATGAAATGTCCTTCTGTTTGTGTTCTGATTTGTCGTGTTCTCAACTCATTCTGGGCTTTCCTATACGGGGAAGTTCGGGTTATGTTAGTTTGGTATCAGAGCTTTGGTTTATAGAGCTCGAGAACAAGACACATTAGAACCAGCGAAAAAATTCATCAGGGATTGGATTAGTAATATCTAATGAGAATGACTCATTAGAGATGGGATTAATAGTATCCTAGAATGAGTCGGAAGAGTGTTATTTTTAAAATAAAAATGGAAACAAATTTTGTTTTGGAAGTTTAAACCCTATTCAACATATTTGAATATTTATTTGTATTGAATTTGGATAATCGAGTATATAAAGATTTTGCCTATACGTCTTGCAAACGTATATTCGAAGTTTTAATATACTGGATAGATATAAAATCACACTCTAGTTGCCCAGAGATAATTCTGATGATTGACTAGTCGTCATCAGAGTTTATGTTCGAGTTTCGAAGGTGGGATATCTATATATTTCCAATTGAGTAGTGTGTGAACCAAAACTAGATAGGGCTTATTGTTGTGGTTTGGCATCAAAAACATGGTTTTCTCTCTCTCTCTCTCTCTCTCTCTCTATATATATATATATATATATATATAAACACACACCAAAATTATGAATTTGAAAAGATAATCAACTAATTGATTGCTGATTGATTAAAAAATTTGAATCATTAAGCCAAATTTAGTCAAACTGGAACTGAATTGCAAATTGTTTGGAAAAATTGCATGCATGTACATATATATGTGTGAACAGGTCATAGCAGGGAAGCTAAGCAGAGGAATAAAATTTTATGTCCTACAAATAGGCACATGTTTACCAATTTCTTGGGTGATGATGATTTTATGAGCCGATTGGCTAGCCACTTGCCTTTTTCTTTTTCTTTTTGAGATGAGAGGGCCTGTGTGGCAGTTTGTGGATTTTCCCGGTGCTCCCCGTACAAAGGAGGTTATGGCGAAATTTTTCGAAAATTTAGGGTGTTAGCCAAATTTTTGAAAAATTAGAAATTCTTAGAAATTGAAAAGTTGAAGAATGAAATTTGAGTTGATTAGTTAAACAACTTTCAGCTTCGTTCCTTTTCGAGGAAGAAAAGATTTTAAGTGGGGGAGATTGTAATAACCCGAAAAATCAGAACCAATTTAAAAATTTTATTTTAGCAAATTTAATGAATTTTGAATCTTTAAAATAATGTTTTTTCAAATAATAACAACGAGAAATTTATTTTGAATAGAGTTAGAATGTATAAATTTATTTGAACCGAAGTTAGAATATTAATATTTATTGTAATTATAAAAGGAATTGGAAATGGCCCGGAAGTTTGAAAATTCGATTTCAAATTTCAAATGAATGTACAAGATTCAAAACAAACTGGATTTTAGCGAAACAAAACATATTATAATCTATTTGAAAATATCTTTCCAATGAATTTGAAAAATCAAAATTTCATAGCGGGAATAAAAAGTTATGCCCATTTGAAAATTCAAAATAGTAGCTATGGAAATATAGCCCTTAAAAATAGAGATTTTGCAAACGACCTCCGTTTTCGATGAGACCACTTTTGTTGGATTTGGAATGTCAAATGATTATTGGATTCCAATTTTCATAATTTTTGGGATCAATTTCTAAGCGTGGTAAAAGAAAACGTGTTCTGTTAATTTCGGTCAATTTGGATCGACCAGAAAATGGCCATTTTTCAAACGGTCTTCAAATTTGACGAAATTAGTTTTCTTAGGACCATATCGCCAATACGAAGCTAGAAATACCTTTTTATGGAATTTTTGGAGTCCGTATGTTGCCTAGGTAAATTGAAATGTGCGTTCAAATTCAGTATATAGATTTATATTTTAATTTCAACGAAAACTAATCGTAATGGTCGAATTGGCTTACCGGAGATATCTTATTGGGTTTAGAATGGTGGTAATTAGCTAGGGATGACAGTCGGTGGATTCGATTTGGAGTTCGAAATAAAAAGTTACTTTATGGAATTAATTAAACAAATACGTAATTAATTTATATATATATATATATATATACATGTTATATTCCCCACACCTCTTCTCTCTTCCTCTCAGTCAAACCATGACTTCGAAATAAAAGGAAAAGAAAAAAAAACAAAATCGAACGCGCCTTCCCACCAGTCCACGCCTCTAGCGCGAGACCGTCGCCGCCACCATTGCCAGATCTACACCCGCCTCCTCTTGCGCTCTCTATCCCTTAACTCTTCCCTCATGCTCCGACGCAATAAACTCCCAAAACTCCCCCGCAACCCAAAGGCAGCAACAGCTGCCCCTCCTAGACCGTGCCCTGACCTGAAACCGCCGCTCCGACGCCCTGCCACCTCCAGTGATCGCCAACAGCCCCCCTTCAACGGTCAATGTAAGATTTTAATTTCGGGATTTTATTTATTTTCTTCGATTAAAACTGGTTTTTATAGTTTAAAAAGTTTTGATTTGTATATGATCAAAAGTTTTGGTTTAGAATGATAAAAGTTTTGGTTTTTATCATAGAAAAGTTTTGGTTCTTATCATAGTAAAGATAAGATTTTTATCATAGTAAAGATTATATTTTCGATTGCTATAAAGATTTGATTTTTATAATGTTTTCATCGAGATAGAAATATGATTTTTATATATATGAAAGAGAGATAAAAATACGATTTATATATATATATATATATATATATGAAAGCAAGATAAAAATACGATTTTTATACGTATGGTTTTGAAATAAAAATATGATTTTTATAGAAATGATTTAGAGTAAAAATATGGTTTTTATAAAAATGGTTTTCAAATAAAAATATGATTTTTAAAATATAAATATCATTGATTAAAAATATGATTTTGAATAAATGAATATCATATTAAAAATGTGATCTTTACTATGAACAACGGGAAAAGATTGCATTGAAAAAAGGGCAAATCCAGACTGTTTCGAAATTCAGAAATATAGCTGGAGGAGTGGAAACCCAAGGTGTGAACTTCTCACTTAAATTTTATTTTCTAGTTAAAATATATACTACAATGCAGACGGTGCTTAGCAGCACCCGACACCGTCGTCCACAGACCATGGAAGACTGGTTTGTTGGGTTGTGTTGTTGATTGGATTATTTATTTGAATTTGGTTGTTTGGGTGAAATGAATTGATTAGAATTGATATGTGTATGGCACGAGCCAATATCAGGAGAGGGATAATGCTAGACATTACCCGATTTCAATATCGCACCGTTATAATGCCGAAATTTTCTAAAATAAAATGTGTTAGTTAAAAATAACATTTTTATTGAATGTATGAAATGTTAAAAATAAAAAAGTGTTGAAATAAATATTTAAACGCTAAAAATATAATTTTTAACGTATAAATGAACGACATGAAATTCTCCTGAAAAGAATTGAATATTCATTTACAAATCGGACGATTTGTTTATGTACACACTTTTATCTAACATCGACTGGGACGATAAAATTTTACACATCGCCCAATTGCATAAATAAAATCTATGTTTGATTGATTGAAACCCCACACGGGTATTAGGATGATATTTGACATACACTAATCCCTATTTCTTAGTAGTATGTCGATCACTGGTTGACGGACTGTTGTAAGCGTTAATTATTTATTTTAATGCTTATGCAGTTGTGTAGTGCACTCTAGTTGATGGTTGATTGTTTATCATTATTGATATATACATGTGTTGTATGAAATCCATATAAATAAAATTATATGGTAATTGACTGTGTCTGATTCCAATTCAGAAAGAACAAATATTTTAAAATAACGAATATTTTAAAATAATATTCAGTAAAATATCAAAATCTGATTTTGATGTCCGATTTAGGATGAACACGAAAATATTTAAATATATAAAGCCATGTTGATTAGATTAATGCCATTTTGACGTGAACGATATTTATATCGATTTTATTCATTTTTATAATGAATATCGAAAAGGAAGTAATTTCAAAATCTAATGTTTTGAAAATACTATCATTTATATATCAATGATATGGAATATTCAATTTTGATTTGAAATTGAATATGAAGTTGAAATTGTTTTGAAAACGAATTTAAAATGGTTTATAAAATATATTTTAAATGGAAATCGACGAAATATATATAATATATTATATTATATTATATATATATATATATATGTATGATGGCCTGAATAGAACGCGCTGCGCCGTGGCAGTTCGCGAATTTCGACCATTGACTTCGAACGGACATTACGGGAGATCCGACCGTCGGATTCTCTAAAACCAGAACCGTTGGGTTCGTATCGAAGAGAGCTTTCCAATGAATATGAGAGATTTGGAATCTAACGACTGGATTTGGAAATATGTCCAAATCAAATTTGGAAAAGGTCGTTGTAAGTGCAGTTCGACGACCATTTATGGAAATCGACTGTACGGGCCTTGATAAAATTATTAAAAATATTAATAATTTGTGTAAAATCATAATAAATGATTTGGAAAGAAATGGAATGAAAAATTCCATATTTGAAAAGATAAAAATATATTTTTATCGAAATGAACTAGTTATTAACTAGAACTAAAATCCAATTATTTTTAAATAAATAAATTGGATTGAGAATGGGTTTTTAAAATAACCAGAATTTCCAATATATGTACTGGAATGGATTTGAGTCGAAATTATCTTCGAAAAATTTTGATATTGGATTTCGTGAGTATACGGATATTATGGAGGAATTTGGAAGATCTATATATATATATATATATATATATATATATATATCGTTATTCCAATACGATATTCATTGGTTTCAAAATTTGATATTGAATATAAGGCGATATAATTTATATTCAGAGCTTTGTATTTAATATTGAATTGGATTTTGGGTTTGTTATGAACTGTGTTTTAAATGACATTATGCTTAAACCTAGTATGAAAAGAATAAATTTTTTAATTAAGATTTACAGAAGAATTACCAATTAATTAACATTTAATTGGAATTGAAAATGGAATGTGAATTGGATTTGTTGTGAACTGTGTTTTAAAAAACATTCGTTCTTTAACCCGATTTACAGTGAAATGTGATTTGGAATTTATAAATCATTTTATTAATATTTAATGGGAATTTTCCAAAGTAATGTTTTCCAATTTAATTTAATATATTAAATTGGAATTGAATGAAATTCGCGAGCCCCACACCTTGATATGAGTCATAAACGGGGTAAGGGAACGCAGTGAGTGCATGATGTTTCTTTCTAGCTAAGGGTGGTGTCGGGGTATTGCACGCCCTGACATTGTTATATTTTTACCTATGTGGTTGTTGGATTGCGAGGCGCTTTGGATATATCGGTCTCTACGGAGCCGATGGATAGGTCCTATAGGGCCGGAAAACGTGTGTTCAGGAATAACCAATCCACTAACGTAAGTGTTGACCGGCACTGCAGAATCCAGGGTTGCCCAGAGTGCGTAGTCCTGAAGCACTTGCTTAAGTATCTCGAAGCGGTTAGGAGTACATCCGTTGCCTAGACCCATGACAGTAATCCAATTTCCAATGCGTGACATTCGGTTTTATTTGTAGAGCCTAGTATGGCGACATAGTGGGATGGGGCACTATGTCGTCTATGATTGATACATTTATATTTGAAGTTGTTTTCATACACTTCACACTATAATAGTATCAAAATAATTTGTTTTAAACGTACCAAACATGTTTGGCTATTATATGGTAAAACTTTATCCTCCAACTTTTGTTGCATTGTGAGATGGGACCCGAGTCTTATAATAACTTCATTTTTCAAAGAGCATTGCGTTGTTTATAACTGTTTATGCACTGTTGGTCTCGGGAGGAAATCCGATCCGTGTTATAAGGCGTGGTCCCTTGATTTACTTTGTTTTTAAAGTAAAGTTTTAAATAACTATTTTAGTTCTCACACCAGTCACATGACTGACCTGGAGTTTATTGTTTTAACCTGAACTCTGGGTGCCCCTATTTTCCGCACGGGCAGCTAGTAGTTGGGTTTTTGCAGATTTATATTCATAGGATCCTGGTTTACCGCTGGAATTATATTCAGAAAGCTCTGTATCCGTGTATCTCTTTTAGTTGTGTTTTGTATTATTTTCCACTGTATTGTAATTTGTAAATCTCTGATATTTATCAAATGTATATTATTCATTTATACTCTGTATATTCTTGTAATTTGATGTAAATTGTTGTAATAAGCAATAAAATGGCCTTCTGTTTGTGTATTGATTTGTCGTGTTCTCAACTCAATCCGGGCTTTCCTATATGGGGAAGTTCGGGTCGTGTTATTTACTATTTGAGGAATTTAAAAGGCTTTACTGTTATTCCGCTTATAGTATTAGTCCGATACAGAATTCATATCGATTACAAGTTGATATAATTCCCGTGAAGATTCATTGTTATTGAAAGAATGATTTTGGGCTGTTGTGAACGACGTTTTAAATAATGTTTGTTCTTCATCCCATGTAAAGGAAAAGATGATTTTCCAAGATTGGTTGAAATGAAATCTTTAATTAATTTGATTAAAAAGATTTAATGAAAGAGCTTCCCCTAACAAATGATATTAGGAATGAGTTTAGGACTCGTTCAGAAGAAGATAAGCATGTTTGTCGCATAAGCGATAAGATTAAGAAATCGTAAGTAATCGATTTTGGGTATTAGATATGGAGTACCACCAATTTTGATTCATGGGATTAATAGGATGGGAATGGGAAAACGATTTGAGAAATTACCTTTTTGTAAGGTTCATAATCCCAATATTGCTTAAATACCTTGATCTGAGTTAAATCTATGAAAAGAGATTTTATAATCTTTTGAAATGATTTTCAAGAAAAGATTTAAACAAGAGTTTAACTGATGTAAATCTTTGATAAGATTTAAGGGAGTAATTACCAAGAATGATTTGAGTAAATGCATATTTCGGAATGGAATGTGACTCAAGATATGTTTATATATCTAATTGGTTTGAAATATGCGATAGATATGTTAGAAAGATCGGGTTTTGACCCATTCTGAATATATATGAAGAGTATTGAAAATACTGAAGATGGTGGTTGAAGACCGGGGATCTTTACATCGTTTGGGAGGTACACCCAAAACGAGATTATAAGTGGCAGTCATCTAGACGTACTTAGAGATTGACCGGATATGAAAGTGTCTTTCTCCTTAACTGGACGAGGAATAAGGTGCCTTCAGTTTCGTTCTGACCTAAAACGGACTTGCAAATGGATGTGTTTGATGTTGTATTTTACAACATAACCAGTTGGTTTCTGTTGATGTTATATCAGTTGGTGGTGGAGAATTTATTCTCTTATCTTTACACCCTCCTCTAAGACTTATGTACTCAGAGGGTTATATATTAATTGACGCCAACTATATGTTGTGAATTGACAATGTGGCATGCTAAATGTTGAGCCAATCAAAGCTTTTGTTGAAAAGTATAGCTTTGTGGATTGTCATCAAAGCATGGATGATATAGTGTAGTTTTGTGTTGAAATATGACTGTAGAGCCTCATAACCCGTGAATGGTCGAAAACAGGGTGATGGACCGTAGAGATAAGGAGTAACATTTCCCTAACCAGCTAAAAAGTGATGTCATGGTATGGATCCCATGCTTGTTTACTTATGTGGATGATGGATCTAGGGGCCTCAAATGATGACGGTCAAATATGACCGTAGGGAACGTTATGTTCAGGAAAGATTCCAATCAACCGTGTATAGTGCTGACCGACTCTTCCACTCTGAAGGATTCAATAATTGACTCCTAGGACATATTGCTAGGTGTTCCGAATGCGGTTAAGGAAGATCATTTGCCTTGGTCATTAATGGAATCCGACTTCTAATAAGAGCTTTGCGTTTTCAGTTGTAAACTAACAGCCAACATAATAGGATGGGGGATTATGCGAGCTATGATTTATACATTTACTTTTGAAAGTGATTTTGACACTATGCACCAGTAATAATGAAAGAGACTTCTGTGTATCAAGAGTGTTTGGTTATTATAAGATAAAACTCTTTCCTCTGGTTTGTGTTGCATAATGTGATGGGCCTTAAGTCTTATAATCGCTTCATTTTTGTAATGACCCGGGTTTTTGTCGACCTTGGTTATCGCCATAAACTCAATGATGACTAACCAAACATCAAAAAATATCGGATGATTAATGAAAGAAATTAGAGGGTGAGGAAAGATAAGATAGAAACTTAGAATAGAAGAAGAAGAAGAACACAACATCAGAGTAACACGAACCTCACAGCGGAACGAATAACATATAATAGATAACATATCTTTGAAATATAAATCTGTACTTGAATATACATATCATTTTCAAAGTACAACACTTACAACACAACAGAAATAAACTATAGCTATATGATCCTGAAGTCTCCTGCTCCATCTCTTCAAGTATCTGTAAATCCCGATTACTTGACTGCCCGTACAAAATTGGGCACCCAAGAGTTTAGGGAAAACAAAACAAAATAAACTCTGGGTCAGTCATGGGACTGGTATGAGTAAGACAGTTTAAAACAGTTTAAGCAGGTAAATGATATCTCCTAAGACCACGCCGTATAACGGAATGGGTTTTTCCCTTATGAGAATCCAAATTATCTTTATATCAAAACCATTTGATGTCTATCAACCACAATATAATAATCATCTAGTAGAAATGCTTTCATCTCACGTTCTACATATATAGTATACAATCAAAACCGCAAGCACGTATTGGGTAATAGTTTTCCAACTATGACAAGGTATGGGACCACCTTTCGCTAGTGTACCTCTAGAAAGGAATACACTGGGTTCAACAAGAACATCTTGCAACCCGACCACACATGACTGACCACTCATTTCGCTTGAGTGTATCGAATGTATATCACCAACGGTTGGGATCAGCAACCGTTTCCTGAATGGGACAACATCAGCAATAGATTTTTAGAAGTAAATGAAACTCTAGATTAGGTGATTATACACCCTACTTCGGAGCGACCGACTTAGCCATTCTGCCAGCCCGATTTCTGTCATTTACCGGTTGATGAGGCTTGAGGTTACGCTTTATCATCACACCAGATTCACTTCGAATGCCACATCGTCAAATCCATCAAATCACCGATTGACGTCCTCAACAATACATTATGTGTTAGCTAAAATAAGTTTCCTTCTCCGCTTCCACTCTTGGTACGGTTGGAGAAATCAATATACGTGATCGTCTGGAAATACTCTGTCAAACATCCGTCCATACGAGTCATCCAGGAACAGGATGAACCGAAGGCACTATTCAGTATATCCATCTTAGGCAATATATTCTAAGACTTGTACAATAGCCCTTGCACTTTACTCCGTCTTCAATTATCTTCGGCATATATGATTCACAACGCTTATGCCAATACAGAGTGGTTCTTTGGATAATAATCCAACCGTTCTCTCCATATTAACAACGTTAAAATGGTCAAAACTTCGATAGTCTGTGATTTAACCATCAAAGAAAAACAGGTGTGCAAACAACGATATTATTTCCAGATGGAAATTCTATCAATCAATCATCAATCATATATACGTATATATATATATATCCTTATTTCCTATGTTTAGAAAATATACGTTATTAACACTGGAAAACATTTCCATTGTTATTTACATATCACTATCATTTCACAACTATCAGTCCCTAACTGTAAACTAGTAGGAGAACAATTCTCTAAGTATAAACCCCAAAGGCCGAAACCAACATCAAATCGATATTCAGAAAACTATTCAACTAAACTAATCTCTAGTCAGTTTCTAATCTTGTTTAACTTTATTTATTTACCTCTATGCGATTAACTCCATTTGATTAACTCTAATTGATTAACTCTAATGGTTTTAACTATGCCTGTTTTACTCTAATCGATTTACTCTATTTGATTTACTCAAATCGATTAACTCTATTCATTTCCTAAATAAATATTCCTTTATCCTATTTATTTTCTAAATAAATATTCTCATTTATAATCTCCTATTTATTTTCTAAATAAATATTCCATCTATAATCTCCTATTTATTTTCTAAATAAATAATCCTCTTATACTTCTATTTATTCTATTTGCAAATGGTTTGCAAATAATTCCTTTAGGGTTTTATTTCTAAGTATTTCCTATTTATAAATAAATTTCTATTTCTAAATATTCCATTCTGTAAATAATTCCTTTTATAAAATCTTCTTTGATTTTAAAAAATATTATCTCTTTTATAAAATCCTTTGATTTTATAAATAATCTATTTTCAACATTCATTTTGAAAATTCCTTTTTTTCCACATTCCGGTATGTTACGGTATTTAACATATCAAGTCACGTTGGCCAATATCGTTCAAAACACACACAATCAACAATAGGTTATAATTCACATCATATATCAAAATATATGAAAAACAATAAAATAACTGTTGAGGAATCCAGTCGGATTCCTCCAACCTGTTTCCCTGCATCCACAGATGTTATACAATAAAATCAACATTCCTTTCAGTTCCATATGATATATTATGTTAAACAAAATCAATATAGAAATTCAACTAACTGACTAGCAGTTCAGTCAAACAGTCAACACACAATCAATCAGCCAATATTTAACAGTTCTAAAAATACTACATGAAATTTGCAAACTGTTCAGAGTTAGTAAGATTTACTCACTTTGGACGATCATCGTTGATAATGATAACCACTGCTCGATTTGGTTCAGACGGACAATTTATTTCGCCTTAAATTCATACGAGCTCCACTCCACTCCCAGTCAGTTCCATTGGGTAGTGTCCGTCCATATGATCCTGTCGGATCTTGTTTCGCTGAATTTCGATACTGTATGTGTAATTTATTCAATTTACAAGTTAATACTCTATTCCAAATGGAATTAAAACATAATTAATATTCATTATGGGCTTTACCCATTTTCATATCTGGCCGACTACCCTTCATTAAACTCAACCCGCTTCCCTTTTCATCTTCTCCGAATACTTTGAACTCCACCGATAATACACAGCCACTTTCACGATTTTTACATCTTCTTTCCTCAATCGATACTTCATGAAATCTTCACACAAGAACTTGCGTCCAACTCCTCTCATCAATCTTCTTCACTCCATACCCTAAACGAAGAACTCGCATCACTGTTCCTGCATTGCGTCGGAACAGTCCTCGCATACTGACAATACAGGTATCGAACAACTTCATCACCAAACCCTACCAAAATTCCACAATCCACACTAAATCCTCCCAGCAACTCAAATATACCATCAGTTTCCCGAATCGAAGCTCGAAATATCCAATTAAACGAACCCTAGTTCCTTGCGAACACCAGACTTCGACGAAAATAAGAATCGAACACTACCATACCCATATCGATATGAAGGAAATTTCACCAGGAATTCAAAGAAAAATGTTTTAGAATTTAAGGGATTTTATTTGATTTCCTTTGATTTATTGAAAGTGGCGAATGGGTTTTGTTTTTTCTGGAAAAATCAAAGCGGAAAATTTGTATTGACTAGGAGGAATAAAAGTTTAGGTTTAGGCAGAAAACTTTGGTTTTTATATAATTTTCTTGTGTGGATGAAGTATTTTCCACGTTCTCTTCTTTGTTTTTTGGCGGTTGGAGGATTTTTGACCATAGGAAAGTGAACGCGGCTGAAACAGAAAGAACGTCAGCACTTTATATTGGGTTTAAAGTTAGAAATTTTGAGTACCCGTCATATATAAAACCCTGCTCATATATAGACAATTACAGACAGAAATAAAAATATCGTTGTGACGAGAAACTCCCCACGATCCTAAAAATATAATAATATCGGTAGGTTAACTCATATTGTGAAACTCCTTATGTATTGGTTAAGGGTGCAAAATACTCCAAATAAAAAGTTGCGTATTTAATTAATTAAAAATTACAGTAAAATTCTAAAAATTAAATTATCACTACGTCTCAAAGGGCTTATCTAAATTTGAAGCCAATATTTTATTAAAATTAAATATATCGTTATGGTTTATAAACGATTCCACAGCGACTATTTTAGAATTTGATTTGGCCATAAATCAAAATCTACATAACGAAATCTCGATTTTTCTCTTCCATCAGAAAGATATACTTCACCAGCTCCACGCGTTTCTTGTTTCACAGAAATCTGGCTTAAAACGACCTCTGTACATTCAGTTGAAGTTCAAATCGCCAATTTACGAACTTCAGCGCCATTTCGAGCTAGGTTATGATTATATTATAATTATACGTTCAAACTGTCGTTCAAATAATATATTCGTTATTCTACTTCAATTTAAACTGAATTAAATATCACAGATGATCCAGTTCACACCATATCGTTATTTCAGCCAATTCTGATTATTTCAGAATTAAATATATTATTTAATTATTATTTTAATTAAATATTCCCAGCTATTTAATTAAACCACCATTAAATTCACTATATCACTATTTATATAATTAAATAAATTAATTATAATACCTCTGCAAATGCGGGTCATTACAATTTTTCAAAAAACATTGCGAGTGGATTATGATTGGTATGCATGTGGGGAAAAAATTTTCCATGTTATATGGCGTGGTCCTATGATTTGACCAACTTTAAAATAAAGATTAGTAAATGTTTTTGTTCTCATACCAATCCCATGACTGATCCGGAGTTTATCGTTTCCCATCTAAATTCTGGTTTCCCATATTTTCCACAAAGGCATCTAGTATTTTTGGTTTGTAGATATTTTATGGAGAAGGTGCTGGATTGAAACTAAATACGAGTCCAGAGCATTTTATTTCTTCTGCTGAGTTTATGTTCTCTGCTGTGTACATATTATATTTTGATATTGTTATTTCCACTGTACATTGCATTCATTATTGTACTCTAATATATTTCTGTACTCTGATGTAAAAATTATTGTAA
Organism: Allium sativum; assembly: GCA_030737875.1. Classification (NCBI taxonomy): domain Eukaryota; kingdom Viridiplantae; phylum Streptophyta; class Magnoliopsida; order Asparagales; family Amaryllidaceae; genus Allium; species Allium sativum. The sequence goes on along the minus strand of JASFAX010000020.1, from coordinate 20,787,540 downwards.
TAATAATGAAAAAGTTGTTTCATTCAGTTTTATTAGTCGTAATCCCAAGCGATATGTCTTGTTGGTTGGCTTAAATCGGTTGGATTATCGGTTTGGATTGGGCAGCAGAGCGGGTCATCACAAGTGGTATCAGAGCTTTGGTATATTCAAAGCTTTGGGGTACGATTCGTTTGAACAATAGGAAAGAACTCATCAGAGGTAGGATTAATAATATCCTATAAAAGTGACTCATTAGAGATAGGGTTCATAATGCCTTAGAACGAATTTGAAGAATATTATATGTAGAAGAGAATGAATTTGCGTACATATCTAAAAATTAATTGGTTTTGAAAGATTATATGTTATAATAAGAGTTTCAGCATGTTATTTGACGTTAAAGTTGGAATGTCGAGCTTAAGAAGATTTTTGCATATACGCTTTGCAAACGTATATACAAACTCTAAAATATACTTGATTGATACAGAGTCACACTGTAGTCACTTGAGGATGATTCTATTAATGACTATGTAGCATCGGTAATTATTTTTGAGTTTATAAAGTGGGATGACTATATAATTCCAATCAACTGGTGTGAGAACTAAAGACTTAGTTAAAATTTAATATTTGTAATTTGATAGGTGATTAATATTATTTGAGCTTTAAGTTTAATTGATACAAGTTAAATAGATTGAAAGGATAAAAGTGAATATAACGAACTAAAATTTAACTTAAGAGAGTTAAATAAATTGGGAATGATAAAACAAATATATGAATGGAAAATTAGTTGAGATAAGTCAAATTTAATGTTAATGTGGAACTGAACTGGAAATTAGTTAGAATTGGACATGTTTAAATATTGGACAGGTTATTATATAGAAGCTAAGGAGAGGAATAAAATTGAATGCCCAACACAAAGGTACATATTTACTGTATTGATTAGGTTTGATGATCTTATAAGCTGATTAGCAAGAAATTTGGCTTTTGGATTTTCCGTTTGATTGATGAAGGCCTAAAGGGGCAAGTTTTATTGTTAGGGTTGTACAAAAGAGATTATGACGAAAATTTTCAAAAAATTAGGATGTTTGCCAAATTTTGTTAGAACGAAGGCTGAGTTGGTTAGAACGAAGGCTGAGTTGGTTAGAACGATGGCTGAGTTGGTTAAGTAAACGACCTTCAGTTCCTCTTCGATTTCGTGGACGAAATATTTTTAAGTGGGGGAGAATGTAACGACCCAGATTTTATTAAGAATTATTCAATGAATATTAAATATTTAAGAATGATTTATTTTAAGAAATATATTTAAAATGAGCTCACAACAACGTGGTAGTTCATAATATTCCTCAAAGATTTGAGATTGTATGTATATATACACACATAAAGTGGAAAAGAATAAACAAGAAACGGAAACAGTTAAGTGTCTTAAATAACATAATCAATATAAAACAACATTACAGAGAATTCAAATTTCCTAGCTCGACCCCAGAAGGGGGGTCGACCTCCCATATAGAAAAGGGATCAACCTGGGGGTCAGTCGCCCTCCAGTGTTTTTGGTGCAAAAGTTTTTTTTTTTTTTTAAGGATTTATTTCTAGTTTTGCATCAGTGGACTGTCTAGACTAATTTAAACTAATCCAACGGTCTATATACACACAAGCAATTATAAATAGACCCTCTGCCTCTCCCCAAGCCCTAATCTTTGTTCTATTATGCACCTCCATTTTGTCTCTCCAATGTTTCTTAATTCCAAGACTAAGGTTAGGCTTCTTCTCTCTTTAATCTACATTCTATCTTTTCTAATCCAAATCCATGTGTGTATATATATATATACATATATTCTTGAATTAATATGTGTGTATATATATATGAGACCGTAAATCTAATTCTTGTATATATACTGTAGGAGAAATTGGAGCACATTTTTTCAAAGGCTATAATCCAGATTTTTGGTAGTGTCTATACTAAAACCACTCTTCTTCCCTTTTCTATCTCTGTGAGTGGAAATTATATGAGTTTGTTATTTTGAATATGCTATTAGCGTAGATTTGGATCATTATGCTTGAAGGAATTTTGATTTGAATGAAAACAAAATAATATAAATCCTCAAAATTGCTTATTTTTGTTGGTTACAAAAATGATCAATCAGATTGTGTATTTTGGGATTTATTGTTATTGGTCTAAGTTCTGAATTTTGTATGATTCAGTTGATTTGTGTATGCTAAAGCATAAGGTTCGAGTAGTATGGAATAAATAGATTTAAGCATCTATTTTCAACAGATCATTTGAATGCATTATTCACAAAATTACTAAAGCTTTAAGTCTCGTATATAAAAGCATATAAAAAGTCAAGCAGTACCAAATTGGGAGTTTTACACATATAATTGGATTATTACACCTTGCCTGTCATTTCATATTGAGATAATTATCTAAATCTTGGTTACAAGTTTTATGTTCATGCTATTTTCTCCCTTATATATACTGAATGAGAATATTCATATCTATGACATGTGATGAATTTGGTAAATGGACTTGTATAATGTGTTTATGTTGTTAGGATTGACATTTCAGACAAATTAGGTCGTTTATTCTCATGTGCCTGATTTACGTTTACTTACAAATATTTATTAGCATATTTAGCGTATTATTAATGTGTATTAAATTTTTATTAAATATCATATAAAAATCGTTAAATAGGAAAGTAGAAATTAAATGTCCTCGTAATAAATTTGTATGTGTGTGAGCTAACGGCTTAATTAGTATTAATGACACACAGATATGAGGTTAACCATTACTTATAATAGAAGCCTGACTGGAACCGATCGGCATATCCAGCATCTACCAGTAAGACTGGTTAATGTGAGTGGTCTGGGTGTCACGGGCCATTATAATTATTACATAAAGGCATGATTTAAGCCCAACTTGTAGTAGAATCCTTCCCGAAACCACCCAGCAAATCTAATATCTATAAGTTGTTGGTTTAATGTGAGATGTCTTATGTATATGTATATATATTTGTGTGTAATAGGCCAGCCTTGAGGAAGGTATTAAATGGATGACTTACCTCTTATAGGTATTAAGTAGTTAGGACTAGTTCCATTCCTAAGGTTGACTCCTTGTATTAGGATTCAAGTCATGGGACTTTTCCTTATAAAGGTCTTAAGCGGTCACAAGGTCCGCATTTATTGCTTAAATTGTAAAATATGAACCACCAATTGCTTATTTGTCTCTCCCGCATTCCAGCATTTCAAAATAACTAAACGTTGTTCCTTTACTCTATTTTTTATTTTTTCCATTACGACACAACTGCCTATATCCACGTTTCTCAAACCGCTTCTTCATCTCTACCCCTTTCATTTCTCAACAATCAAAGTCCAATTGAAACATAAAAATGGCGATCGATTATTCAAACTGTTATAAATTCTCAACCGTTTAATTTTTGGGCACTGACCCTCTTTGTCTCTTGCATCATGCAGTTATTCATCTTTCTTACTAGGCAAATTCATCTGAAAGTTCAATTTGACTGACGTCCAACCACGTCTGCTGGCTACTACTGGCTGGAGGACCGAAGTTCCATTTCTCTCCATGCCTTAACCGTTGTACTTATAGAATTTTGTAATGAATGAGTGAAATTGATTAGGTTGTTATTCATGTACTCTTTGTTTCCTTTCCATTAATTGACAATACGCTTTACGACTTTATCACATTCTAATTTCAATAAAGACGACTCTCTATTTTCTGATTTATAACTTTTCGAGCAGGGATAGGCTTTCAAAAAGGTCTAAAGATGATTCTTAGAACACCATTCGAAAGTCTGGAAACTAACGATGCTGTGGAGGTATTTCATAATACTTTTTGTGCAATTATATTTCATTTGTCCATGTTATGGACTAATGGAAATTATATTTCAACAAGATTTGGATGCAAGAATGGACCATTTTCCATCCACTACCAGATTGTGTTCTTTATTTAATTTCTTATGCGCCTCCTTTCGATTTTTTTGGTAAAAATTTGGAATCAAAGTGAATATCTCATGTGGTTTTTATTTTGTTTTACCCAAGATGGTGAGAAGAGAACGGGGCTAAAATTTTACATAATTTAGCAACTGCTTATAACATGCTCATATTTTCTGGAAATAGATTTCGTTCAGTCTTCTTTTACCTATATTTTTCGGCAATTTTACCATGGTTCCGTATTTTTTACCTTTGCCCATGTTTTACCTGAATTCATACAACACCTACTAAGTTGTTGGACTTAGGTTTACCCATCACTGCACTGCATTAGTTTGTGTGATGCTTTGCATCAAAATATAGGTACAATTTTTATAATTATTCACCATAATTACAATTTTTATACTAATGCACTATATGATACTATTTCAGTTTTAATTCCCATTATGTTCTTCGTTACATTCAATAGCACGAGGCTTCTGCAGTTGTAACACTTATTTTATACTATCCTTTTTAAAACGTAGTACCCACCATTGATTTGGAGGTACAGCTACAACATACGAGCCGTCTAATCAAAATTTTGAAGAAATGCTGTTGATTTACGGTAATTTATTTTATTCAACCTTCTTTTGGTTATATTTTTACACAATTTTACCGTAGTTTGGCATATAGGATTGTGTCTAGTTATCTCATTTCCTTATGTTTGCATTATTAGTGCTTTTACCTGATATTGCATTCTCACATTTTCATGTACTTTCAGGTTGAAATATCTTGCTTGATCAGCGAGTAAGGTTCCATTTCTAGTGTAATGTTCGCAAATTTGAAAAACTTCTCATAATGGACGCTTAATTAAAGGATAATCATTCCTTAACACAAATTCATTGCTCATTCACAATTTATTTTCCTTTCAAATCAAATTGTGTACAAAAAATTGAGATCAACAAGGATACTGATCATTCCTATATTTTTTTTAACTACAAAGTACTAGATATATTAACAGGTGTTACATATTTTTTCTACTAATGTTTATTTTTTAATACATAAGTTATCTATTTGTTATTTAGTCATTCTAAAAGTACTATGTATATATGTTCAACATTTTGTTTAATTCATTTTAAAAACTGTCATATTTATTTGATTCAAGTTATGATTATTTGAGCATGATATATGTGGATCAGAACATAAAAAATCCTACCAGTGCATAGACTTAAATTATGTGGGCATAATGTATGGATACAAGAATATTCTTTGAATATGGGAAATGGAGGGTATGGACATGATATAGTGTTGAAATGCTGAACTGCTACATTGGGTTCTTACACAATGCACAAGCAGAAACCAAAAAAAGGGCAATTGGATAGGAGAACAATGTAAATAAAGGAATGGATAACGGCAATATTGAAGGCTGGAACTGGAGAACTATAGAATGGAAGTAAACTATGTATGGCAGCATGAATATGAAATATATGCACAGACCTGGAAACTAAATGGGACACTTATCAGCTCCTTCATGCATGAAATAGCAAACTCTCGGTACCAATTCATGAAATTATGTACTTTGCATTAAATAAAATGAAAAGCATGCACACTTACATTATACATGCATATATGCTTACATGATTTAGTGACACATGCATATGTCCGAAGGCATATTTGGAAGTGAGTTGCGCGTAAACAAATCAAAAAACCAGCATGCAACATTAAACACAAAAGCATAATGAATATGTCAATATCCCATTAGTTTAGTTAAAATATAAAATAATGTCATTTGTTTAACTCGTGTTCTTCCACTGTTCACGTTCCTTAAAATGGGTTTTCATTCACATCTCTCCATATTTACTATCTTCATCCTAATTGCAAGTTTTCATACTATTTTTGGAATTACCAGAAGGCCTATTTTTATTTCTACTTTATCTTTTACTTTTTTTTAAAAAAAAGAAAATGAATGTATAGTGAACATGCTTGACATTCAACAGAATGATAAACTTCCATGAAACCGAGGACATTTTAGAGGAAACAACTTAAAGAGATAGATTTAAATTTATCATATAGGTCTTTACACTTTTTAACATTTATACAAAAATTAACGCCCTCTTTAGCTTCCTATTTTTAGTACTACGATTTTATTTAAACAAAATTGTGTCCGTCATGTATGTTGCTAGAAAATAAATAATTTTAGAAAAGAATTATTTTTCGTGTTTTGAATGTAATTAACAAATTTAATATGCATAGTTTAGTAAAAAAAGGATTTTTGCATACAATAATAACAATTCTACTCTTTTGATGTCCGCTGTTCGCCGCAGCCCTTTAAATTTTTTGTTTATGGCAACGATACCTTTGTCATTTTTGTTTCCCATGTTTCTACTAATGCACCAACTCAAACCATAATGATCAAGTCTCTAGCATCTCTTATATCCCATTTTCTCAAAGGAATCAAATAGAAGCCTCCGAGACCACAATTTTATTAAAGATGCCCTCTTTAATCAAACTGAAAACAAAGCTACCTCTGTTTCAGCCATCCATTATGTATCTAGATGCAAAATTGAATTTGATTTCAAGTTGTTGACGATGGAACACGACACCGGTTCCCATTTTTATCAATTTGTATTCTATAAATGAAACCAAATATAACGACGACATGAAGGTTCCATGGCTTTTGCTTATTTTACTTGATGTACAACATTTTCAACCGCACAGTGTTCTATTCTTAATGTGGAAAATATCATGTTTTCATGATATTCATGTTGACTAAAAAATGATGGTTTAAGAAATAGAAAAATTTATCCAATAAAAGCAGTCGATAATTCATAATAAATGGGTGAATTCAAGTATTGGTCCGCGTTATTTCCTAGCTATCTCAAGTTACTTTTTTTAATAGTTCATGCTTGATTTCATTCACATAAATCTCAAGAAACCAGGAGTAAAGATGATTATTATAATGTCAGCTGTTGGACTTTCCAATTGGGTTAGTAAGCATTAGCTTCTACAAGGGTTGGTAGTGATTAATGTGGAGGCTAAATCGATATATGAGTCCATGACTATTAATCGTAAGCATGTTAAATACTTAATATATGTTGACTGTCGTTTTCATTTATGCATGTTGATATGCAGGAATAAAAAAGAAGCATGGCTAGCTTAAGGTATAAATGCACTTTAGATGGTTCTAGCTATTGTTCGTGTACTTGGTGGGACAATGCTTGAATTGGGTAGCTTCTCCATAACCCACAAATTCTACCAAAATTTGTATGAATTACCTACGTGGTACTTTGCATCATAGGATGGAATAACTTGTGTAGTTTCCTTTTTACAATCTCTTTTTATACTATTCTTTTCTTCAACCCATTACTTTCATCTGTTAATAGCATATTTACTTTAGCTAGTCATACTTTTTTTTGGCAAGATACATGAGAAATAAATATGTTGTGAATGTTCAAGAATCCATTCATTGAGTTTTTACTTGTTATGGATTTAGTGGATAATTAATCATTTGTTTTACTGGACAACACTTATATGCGTGTTAAACACATGGTTAATATACTTGATTGAATGCTGCATCTATTTCATTATGACGTTTTAACCAATATCACATCTTAAACATTGATTTTATTTTACATTGGTGACCTTGGTACCATTATGACTTACGGAAGTCGGAAACTTGAGACTCTGTTAACATTTATGTGCACTGTTCTGTCATTAAACAATCTATCTACACCGTCATTTTTAAGCAAGAATCAGAAGAACTAGTAGAAAAATTGATGTATGCAGCCTTACCAAGTTGTGCGTCCAGTTCATTTATTTATCTGTTACAACGATAATGTTAATTTAGCCAACTTCAAGAACTGGTACAAATACTGCTGTATGCAACCTTACCAAGTCATGTGTCCAGTTCATTCTTTTATCTGTTACTGCAATAATGTTAATTTATTCGACTTTTGTTTTTACTAATTTTTGTTTATGTTTGTGGACCTATATTTATTATACCACTATATTTTCGTTTCCTATTCATTATATTATTCTTCATTGTTAAAAAACATTTTCTTTTAAACTAAAACAGCGTTGTTATAGTCAATACAATCATATAATGAGCTTCAATATTGGATGATCTCCTTTTGTAATTATTATTGGTTATGCACATTACATCATATAACATTATAAATTTGTATATAGGAATGTTTACAATCAAAGTTTCTAATTAGAATGATATTGCTGGTTTATTGATATTTATTTAAGTAGCATATTCTGTCTAGTTAACAAAGCATTGTGACTTATACAATTTATGGTTATCAAGTATACATTAATTAAATATATCATGTTCAACAAGACAAATTAAGATGTTGGTTCGACCAGTAGACATTACCATATGGATCAAGATTTGTCTTTTTCAGTTAAATATCATAGCCCTTGAATTAAAGCTTTGATTATACTCTTTCATTAGTTGGAGGTTTTTCTAATATAATTTGATACTTCACTATATTCATTAACTGTTACTGTGTCATCTCCTAATTTATTGTTCCTACAAACCATATAGACCTTAGTGTAAGCTTAGACATTATTATTACTATATTAAGGCACATCAACAACAGCAAGCATAGTATCAATATGATTAGAATTCATTGCACTATTTTCCACATAGTATCAACATAAGTCTCGTACATTTGCACTGCTCTACGATAATCTGTGTGGACACTACCCGTTTGTGAAGCACGGGCCACTCACTAGTTTCTCAATTAATTATGAAGTACTTAATGGTGTAAAGAGATCACATTGAGTAGGATAGTTTCTGAAAGTTGTGTACTTCCTCTAAGGGCTATGTGAGGGATTGCCTACAGACGGGCTGTACGTAAATTTGCAAATGGACTGCTTGTATACGGGAAGTAATAAATGGCTAGATTTTCAACCAAAATACAAGTTCAATATCAACGAATGTCCACCCTTGGGTCTTAAATGACTATAAGGGTCTACCTAAACCAGTATTAAGCAGTTTCCTACTATTTCTCGTATTACGAGAGAGAAAAGTTAATAGCAGTTATGATTATAATACAAAATCTTAAATGACTAGGGCTCGTCATAGGGTCTTAAGTGATTGCAGGAATCCACCATTAATAAATGTTTATCTAATGGCCTTAAGTAACCAAGTAAAGTCTGCATCATAGAGTATTAGTGATAATAGAATCCGCCTTTATAATTATGCATTAAGTGAGTGTAGGAGAGTTTGTCTCATTATTATGTCTGATTTTTTGTTATATTTCATAAAAGTAATTTTAAGAATTCATATTTCCAAGTATAGAAAAGAGTTATTCCTTAAACTTATGTGATTTTCATTCAGAAAAACTTATTATTCTGACCTCCCTCTTCATAACATGTAAACAAGTTAGTAGGTGCAAACACTGGATCAGTGATGCCCTGGAGTGTGGAGCCTAATGGAAGAGGATCCATATCTATTAGTTATTATTTATGGTAGTATTACGATTATTGTTGTATTGGGATGTACCTCTTAGTGACCATTGACATTCGTTGTAATCAACATTTATATGGTTTTTAATTCATGGTACATCTATTTCAAATTATTATATTTTATCCTTTTAAAATTGTGTGAAGTTATGATTTCGGTTTAGTCTGCTCTATTATATCTGTTAAGTATATCTTTAAAGGAACCAACAATCCATTTAAAATGACTCTAAGTTCCATTGGGCCTTTTTGGATCAGAATTTAGGCTCATTCCAGGCAAGTTATAACATATGATATTAGAGCATAAGTTGGTTACAGGGAAATATGCATATAAAAGAAATATTTGCTGTCTGAAAAGGTCTTCAAATCATATATAAAAATATATATTCTATACAAGAAAAACATATGTAGAAATGCTAGGCAATTTCTATCTTTCTCTTTGCTTTTGGCTTATATACTATCTCCATGCAGTTAAAGCGCTTAACGGGTCTATAGTGCTAGAGGTGTAAAAAGCTGTAACGGGGATAAAGCAGGGAAATAGCAGGGATATAATGGAGGTGCAAAAATGTAAATTAAATGTTAAAATATAAAATTAAAATTAATTAATTATTATTCTCGCATCATTTGTGTAGAAAAACGAATATTAATTAATAATATGTAACAAAATCAAAGAATTCATGGTTACACTAGATTTGAGAATTACTATAGATTTCTACCATATATAAGGCACTTATGACTCAAAATTGGCTCTTTACATTAATTTTTTTGATTTATTTTTAAAGAGAACTAATCAAATCATCCTCTTCATGTTAATACTGCTAAAATAATTGCTGAAAAGCATGGATTTAGCAGTTGCAACAGAAAATAGTGGGGCTTAAAACGGAACTACTGTTCATCGGCACTAAATTGAAATAACGCAGCGGTCGGAGAGCACTATGGGTTATAGCGGAGATTTTCCGGAGCTTTAACTGCATAGTACTATGTTACGAATTTCGATTGAGATTTTTCTCCTTTTCAAATAGCATAAATGGCCAAAAATTAGCCCGAGCAAATGAATCGGGCAAGGCCTCGGACTTGTGCAAGTGGTTCTAGCAGCACCTTAGGATTGTGGACTAAGTTCCTGTTGCTCCGCCATCTCTAGTGGAAACTATAGTTCAACTCACTGAAGCAGCTTTCAACTTTCCTCATCTCTGTAAATATTTTGTAAATTTAGGAGGCAATGGAACAAAAGGATTTTTGGAAGCTAACGCATTGATATCTTAGTGTGATCATATCTTCGAAGCTACGGAATGAGAGAACCCTCAGAAGCATAGGGTAGCTTCTTGGCATCTTAGGGGAGAAGCTCTTGAATGGTGGAACATGATTTTCAGAGATAATGGTAGCATGATATTTACATGGGAAGAGTTGAAGACCTAATTCGAAATGAAGTTCTTCCTCAATGTTGAGATAAGGATACAAATGGAGAGTTTTATTCATCTTAGGAGATTCACTGAGTTGTCCAAATTTGGAAGGTGGTTGGTAGACATGTCGATGAACAAGGCATTAAGATTCACAAAGGGAATTAATTCCCCATCGAGAGTGATGTTGCTAGCTCAAGTGACCTTTGTAGCTACTTTTAAGACAATGGTGGAGACTTTTATCTTATGCATCGATGAAGGGAAGAAAGAGAATAAAGTGAGAAAGGTGAAGGTGCTTTTGGACACGGAAAAAGCGAGAAGAAGAGTTCTTGGTTTAAGAAAAAGAAAAATGAGAAGTTTAAGAAAAGGATAAGAGATGTGGAAGATGTCACAGAAAGAGCCATGAGGCCAAGGACTGTAAGGTGAACCTAGCGAAATTTGAATTTAAGGGAAACTGCTATAATTTCCATGAGGAAGAACACTCGACGAGGGACTACCCCAAGAAAAAGGAAGGATGACATGTGCAGAACTATGCCTTGGAGTTAGTACCACTTCAAAGTTAAGCCCCAAGAGGCCAAGGACAACCAGCTTTGGGAGGTATGATTTCCAAGAACATCTGTATGTACCTAGTTTGATTTAGGAGAAATTCATTCTTTATCTCTAGAAAAATCATTAATCTCTTGAATCTTCCTTTATCCTTTGCTAATAGTCTGATGGAGGTGTCTAACCCTATCGGAGGATTAAGAAACTCTTGCTAATTTGTAAAGACCTAGTGCTAGATATCGACGATGTTGATTTCTTTTGTAGTGCATATGTGTTAGATTTGATTTTATATTAGAATGGGTCGACTTAGCTCTTTGATGGCAGCTAAAACATATCTTTGGCAAAATAACAAGAATCCACCACCGCCTTTTCAACCACTGCATCCTCCTCCTCGCCAGCCACAGATTTTGCCTCTCCATATGACCTAACTCTCAGTTAAGGATTCTTTGACTCCACATCTAGAAAAAGCGATGCTGGAACCCAGTAGCGATATTCCATCGTCGAAGAATGCATCATCCAATTATTCCTTTCAGGTGATATCTACGGAAGTTATGACTTCCTCCTCCAGTCGGCAGACACTTGACGCTGCTCCGGCTCCATCTAACTCGCTTGACACCAGTGTTCCAACACAATAGGGAAACCCTAATTTAGATGGTTTTCAGTTTGTTATCGAAAAAAATCAGAAGATAAGGAATTTTGATCGACGACAAGAGTTTAATGCATGGAAATTAATAATAATTCGAAAATCGCAATTGCTTCTAGAAATGGATATTTCAGTGAACAAGAATTCCTGCCATTACAAGCTGCACGGAACGCTACAGTAAAGAAGAAAGGTAAAGCAACTGTTTTACCCGAACGTTAGTGAAAACTAACCAACTGTCGCTGCCAAGCAATACAAGTTTGGATTCAATGCACATATTGAATGGGGGTACAGAATCTCAGAACAACAGCCTAGCATGGAAGAATGTCATGAAAGGTGATCAAATTCAAGCTTGTATGCCGCTTACGTATTTCGATACGAAGAATTTCAATAATATGAATTGTGCCAAAATTTATATGAAATTGGTTCAAGTGGGTAGAAAGTTATGGGATAATTCTATAGCAATGTATGCTGTGGATTCCAACCCTTATTTTAAAGCATATATTCATAGGGTATGGAAGCCATCTGTGGAGTTTAGTATTTATTCTTAGGAAAATGGATTTTACATTATTAAATTTGATAGGAAAGAGGACACTGATAAAACATTGCAAGGAGGCTCATATTATTATGATAGGAAATTAATGATGATAAAGAGGTGGTCGATAGGAATGGATCTTAGTAAAAATATATCAATTATAATGTAGATGTTTTTGATGAGGTGGATGCAGATAACTGCAACAGCAAGGACAATAAACAAGTAGAATGTATAAGGACAAGATCAAAGGCAGCGCGTAAATCCAGTTTCGATGAAGCAATGGATGGTATAAAGGCAGATGTGTATGCGCGAGTTATTGACAACCCATAATGGACGAAGCTGATCAGTCAAATCAAGGGAAAGAAGAAGAAGAAACTCAAGAAGCTGACTAGTTTACTTGACTTTGGTCCAAGCTCTTCTTTTGGTACTTAGCGTTATAGTATCATTTGGTAGAAGAACTTCATGTTTTTTCTTAAGACCTTTAGATATTCTTTAGTATAAAATGGTCTAGGTTTGTCTTTTATGATGCCTTTGATTTTATGTCTTTGGTTTGCACAGTGTCTCAGTATAAGTGAGCAGTCTGCCATTTGTTTTGAGTTATACAAATGAGGATGTAAAATCATATATATATATATATATATATATATATAATAAAGTACTAAGTTTCTAAAAAATTATATGTATTAATTTTTTAGTGGCATGGTCATATATTAAGGATGGATTGACTAACTATGATAAAAAGGTTGTTTGCTTAAGAAGCCGTAGAGGCCGTAGTTTGGAGATCCCTTGTAGGACGAAAAATAAGGGTTCGTCCTTATTAAGTTCATTATCATCTGATTTAGAAGGGCCATCTTCAGTACTAGTTTTTCATGATTTTTCGGACATCTTTAAGGAAGTTATGGGACTTTCGCCCTACCCAGAGATCATGTTTAGGATAGGCCTCAAGAAGGACGCGAGGCTAGTAACATTTCCATTAAGGAACATGGCTCCTAAGGAAAGGAGAGAATTGGATAAACAAATCTCTAAGTTATTACCAAAAGGATTCATTTGACGGAGTACTTCAAGGTGAGGAGCACCTATAGTATTTTCCACCTAAGCCAATAGATGGCTAAGACTGTGTGTGGAATATAAGGAACTCAACAAACTAACTGAGAAAAAACAAATACACTTTACGTCGATCATTTAGGGGTGCCCAAATCTTTTCTTAGTCAGTCCTTGCGAAAGGATTTCATTAGTTGAGGATTTTCAAGGAAAGTAAACCTAAGACAACGGTTAGGATGCCCGATGGGTTATTCGAGTAGGAAGTAATGCCCTTCGGCTTGACGAATGCTCCCCACTTTCTTTGTGGATATTATGAGTAGGGTATTTAGGGGCGTTCTCAATAAGATAGTTGTGGTAATTGTGGATGACATCCTCTTATTTTCCAAGGACTTTAAGGAGAATGAGTGTGATGATCGCCCTATACCATCCGACACCAATACAAATTGCACTGTGGTAGTGCTCGACTAATACAAGATGATCATCACAGGTGAAATACTTAAGCCCAGATAACTTGTTTTATATCTCAAAGCGCATGGAATTAAGTATAATAATATCATAACATATGGTATAAAACAAGCTAGACAATTGTAACTAAATGAATCAAACTCCAAAACGGTAGATCTATATTACATCTTAGGTACCAAGATAGATAAATGTAGTTACATCTTGAAAACAAACACATTACTAATGCACAAAATAGTGCTCAACGGAAGAAAATAGGGATAAGAGTATATATAATACGTGGGAGCCTCCTGCTAGTCTCCAATCAGCTACTTGGCACACCATTCTATTTCTAGTCTGCTCATTTAAGAGCACCAGGGTAATAAGAAGCAAAGCATAAACTCTAAGTCAGACAAATTCTGGTGTGAATGATAGTAATCTCAATCACTAAACTGGATAACACAACAAGTATGATAAATCATACCTGACCTGGCCTTGCACCGAAAGAGTTAGCATATATAATCATGTGCTCTACTCTACAATAATCATGATACTACATGTAAATGAAAGCATGCACATCAAAACGATAGCAAAACATCCAAACATAGAAAACATTCTCTCGCTTAGTGCTTCGAGCATACAATACCCACTTCTTTATCTACCAAATGTCATGACATGTATGTGTCCCCCACACAACATGGACTGGCTATGACCTACACACAACTTGGACTATGTATGTCCTGCGCACAGTAAGGACTCTGGTCTTCCTTGGGTAACTGCACAGTTGATGTGCTAAAGTCACAAATATTGATATCACCTTTTCGCAATTTCCCGCAGCGAAGTCCAACATGAAAGTCACACCGACGGTTCCTATCTAGATCCAAGGTGGTAACTTCCCGCTTAGACTTTCCTTCGCGTCATGAGTTAGTCATATTGGAGTGTGTCTTCAAAAGATTTTGATCGTCATCTGGAAGTAATACCATGCCATGCAGTATAGTAAGGAGCTCACTAATATTACTCAATCTCAGATCGACCCTCCCCCGCTCGATCTAGTCGAGTCAGGCCAGGATTGCTATTCCCGTGTTGGGTATACCGATCTAGGTTTAGGTCATCACATCTGGTTTTGTGGCCGACACTAGTTTTGCTCAACACTTTCGGGTCGATAAAGTCAACCTGAATCATTCGATCGAAACCCGGATCGAATGTATCAATCAGATTTTAGGCCTTCTAATGAGTGGACCAACGGCTTGAACACGAACCCTGGTTCCCTACTCGTCTCCCTTGATGCCCTCTTCTTCCCTTGTCTCTAGCAGACCAAAATCTAGCCGAACCGACCCACCGACCCGAACTTCAAAGCCCCATAACTCGAACTACGAAATTTCAAATGATTTGAGATTTGCCTTACAGCCTAATGGAACCTTCCTTGTTGTTCCTGCAAAATTTCATGCAATTCCAGTGGAATTAGCCTAGCTCGGTATAGCCGAACCCACTTTGTTCGACCCGAGACTTGAGGTCATTTCAGAGGACTTTCTACCATTATGTTTTGTCATTCGACGGCGTTTTCATCAAACCTAAGGTACCTAGACATCATACAAACATACCAAACACGTGTAAGAAATATCTATGTCAATAAAGCAAGGAAAATCATCGCAACAAGGTTAGGGAAGCATTGTTATTCTGGCTTCCTTAATTTTCAGGATTAACAAAACTTAACCAAATCAATCCAAATCCATATATATGTCGTAACATACTAGATTATGATTTATATGCATTTTTATGTAATTTTCAGAGATGACTATCCTCTAATTAACTCTAATTAGTGATTAATGTTACTAAGCACTCACCTTATTTTCCCCTAAAAAATTAGGTCTTAAATTGATGATGATTTAGCCCGGATCTCAATTTTATGCAGTATCTCCAAACTAGATTTGACATTGAAATGATATATTCTTCACTAATCTTAGGCTTATGCTAATTAAAGAAGAGATTAAAAGGTGTTTCAGAGGATGGAAGCCATTTAAGATTGATGGGACCTTTCTTGGGAGTTATAAAAGTGAGAATGGATGATTCTCCTATCTTATTCAACCCCCATATAATCATAATCCCTAAATGGACTTGGGCCCATTCACTGGTAGCTTACCCAGCATAATTAAGCTGCCTAGACTGACTTAGATCTTATTTCAGTCATTCCTCTCAAATAGCGTGGCTAATGACCACTCTAGGGAATGGAAGACCACCATTTTATCCCAATGGATATGGCTTCAAGCCAATATCTCATACCGATCAAAAGTTATGGCAAAATCAAGATTCATTTAGGAGCAAAACGGTTATACAAAAATTCATCTAAAACGGTGAAAGTAGGAAATGTCCCTTATAGTCATTTTCCAAAGTTACACACTCATATGAACCTATATGATAGTAGAATAAACAGTCCATGATCCTCCGAAATGTAGAATACGAGTTGTTGCATTCTCCATACTTTAAGAAATTTCATCCCCAAAATTCCTTAAGCAGCTAAAAGGATTGTCTCGCATGTCTAAAAATCATCACATATAACCCAACATACATAGCAAACCTCATAGCAAAATAGTTTAACTCTATCCTAACATGTGGGATACTAACACAAGAAATTTGATGTTATTACGAATGGAAATTTAAGAGTGACGTATAAAAGATGACCAAGTAAAGAGCTTTAGATAAGATGTCCTCATGCTTTCCTTGGTCTCCCAAATACAATCACTCTCATTTTCACTCCATTGAACCTTAATAAGCCTTGCACTCTTCCTCCTAGGTTGTTTTGTAACGTATCCAATGATACAAATCAGTCTATGGGCTATAGGCCAGCTTCTAGGCCCACCTCAACATCATCCAACTGTTCCAACGTAATAGTTGTATTGGAATTACGTACAAACTTCCTCAAATGGGAAACATGAAACATATTTTATAGCCCAACCATCTTTTGAGGTATCTGTAACACCCCGAATTTCAGTTAATGCTAAAATTCACTAATTGCAGAATAAATAATCTCAGATGTGAGAATTGGGGGAAACGGGTTGCGTCATTGCGTTCGTCTCGGAAAAATACGCGAAATAGAGTCCGAAATTTTGTAAATCGGAGTCCGTATGGCCCAGTTATGGCCCAATGAAGGTTACAGAAAATTAAAAGTTCAAAACAGATTTAAAATTCAGGTTCAAATTTCGAAATTGGGGCCATTGGGCGCAGGTGGGAAAATTCCCGCCTAGCTACCCAAGTCGACAGCCATGTCGACTGGGCAGTCGACTTGGCTGGGACCAAGTCGACAGCCCTGTCGACTTGGGTGTCGACAGGGGGTGCTCGGCCAGTTTGGCCTGGTGCACCATTTTAGGGTTTGGCTGTGTTTTGGGGCTGTTTTCTGGAAGCTTCAGAGATCTGATGGTCCTAATCTAAATTAGGGTTAATCTAATGGCCTAAAACACTTTCCTAACCTATAAATACACCCTAAGACTACCCTAATCCATACTAAAAATAGAAACAAGGGCCTCATGCCGTCAAATTAAAACTAGAAGGAGCCTCCACCAAAGTTGAGAGGAAGTTAGCATCTCAAATCAACTCTAATCAAGTTCTAATCCACTCTAGCAACTTAATCTTCCTCATTGGAGTGCTAATTAGTTATTTGTGAGTTCCTATGCCTTTAGCAAGCAATTGCTAAACTAATTAGGATAGGATATTATGAGGCTACGGTTGTAAATGTGGATCTATGCAAGTTGTGGTTGTCATATGCTATATGTTCATGATGTTAGTTTGCAAGTTTATGCTATTTGTTAGTTATGCAAGTTTGTCTCTTTTTATGATATGCATAACATATGCAAGTTTGCCTCTATGTATGACATGTTATGCAAGTTCATATGTGGGTTTATATGCAAGTTCATATGCAAGTTTGTCTCTTTTTATGATATGCATAACATATGCAAGTTTGCCTCTATGTATGACATGTTATGCAAGTTCATATGTGGGTTTATATGCAAGTTCATATGCAAGTTTGTCTCTTTTTATGATATGCATAACATATGCAAGTTTGCCTCTATGTATGACATGTTATGCAAGTTCATATGCAAGTTTATATGCAAGTTCATATGCAAGTTTACCCTTTTTTTTGTATGTCATACATACATATGCAAGTTCACCTTTTTGTATGACATACATACATATGCAAGTTACCCTCTTTATGACATATGTGATTCATGCAAGTTTGGGTTAATGATTTATGCTAGTTGGGTTTAATGTTATGATGCAAGTTGACACCTTTTAAACCCATGTAAATGCCAATGTTGTGCTAAGTTGAACCCATTACATTTATGATGAATCTTCCCATTTATATGTCATGTCATGAGAACGAATTACGTGGGAAACGATAGGGTTAATATGCATGTTAATAGAAATGTGTAAAGTTGGTATGCTTAAGCATAACATAAAATGAATGGACATAATTGGGAATTTACCTATTAAGTTAGGTCTACCCATATTATGGAGTTGGGAATTTACCTATTAAGTTAGGTCTACCCATACTATGGAATTGGGAATTTACCTATTGAGTTAGGTCTACCCATATTCTTAAAAATGTGTAATTAATTAGGGATAATTAATACAAATTATGGGGGTGATTAATTAGGTGTAATTAATCAACTAAGACACGAGGTTGGACCCTTTTGTAGCGGAAGTCTGCCCGGAACCGACCGGCAAATCCAGCAGCTACAAATGATTGGCCCAATGTGAGAGGTCTTAGTCATAAATTAAATACGTGATTAAAGTAAAGACACGAGGTTAGACCCTTTTTATGACGGAAGTCTGCCCGGACCCAACCGGCATATCCAGCAGTCATAAAAGGTGGTCTAATGTGAGAGGTCTTTATGAGGTCATGATCTTAATTAATTAATTAAGAAACACTTAACCGTATTAGCATGTAGAGGGACATGAGGGGTTAAGTGGGTGCCTTGGGTGGCATGTGGAAATCTAGTGGTTGCCCTGGGGTGGCAATAGAAAATACGATTAGTATACTTAACCAAAATTATAACATGTAAGTGAACATGGTTAAAGGGTTAAGTGGGATTCACTAGTGGGGGCCAAGCTTAGGTGGATAGCTTGTGCCAAGTGATGGGGGCCCATCTCAGCCAATATCCCAAACGTATCTTTGTGGGCTCGACCCAAGTCGAGGACGGGACACGCATATTGGGCTTGACTATAAGAGGCCAAAACGGGTTAGCGGTGGCAACGCAAGTCCAACGGGTTTCATATGCGTGTGTGGACCCGGGCTGGTAGGTAAGACGTTGTTGCATCGTGTAGGTATAAGCCGTGCACCGTTGACATTATCGGGTTGCCACTTTAGGGGATGATACACCCCACTGTGGGACCAGCACGGGTATCTACGTTAGGGAGCCGATCGAATGGGGGGGTAGTGGGTACACCTAGTGGAGATAGGGGCAGACGGCACCTATGTAGTCAGCTAGGGGTACACGAAACTACCATTAAGTTTTACTAAGTACTCTTAGTGGGATCAACCTTTAAGTTAGTAATGACTGGTGTGGTGCAGTGTAGTAATTATCCTTGGGTGGGTAGATGCGTCTTTATCGTTATCTTAGTTCATTCTAAGTCTGATTGGCTACTTAGTGTAGTCATTTATCCCCAGTCGCACCGTACCAAGTTTATATCATACCCTAATTACTTTAATGATTGTATTGTTAAAGTTATAGGACTCGCTCAGACTTATGTCTGACCCCGTTGTTTTTATCTTTTTTCCCAACCCTCGGGTTCTCAGAGTGGGCCCAGCACGAGTGGGCTTTGATCAGGCTGCTTTATTACTCTTTTGGAGCTTGGACCATAGATGTAAAGCTCAGCTTACCCTTTCTTTTATGGCTATCAGTTCATGTATTGGGATTATGTACTTTTATTTATCAGGATGGATATTTTGTACTTGACTCTTATTATGGTTTTCTAATGTAACCAAACATGTTTTACTTTCCGCTGCAGTGAAATGATGTTTTAAAAATTTCAAGTATTACTTATATCTGTCTTGTTGTAATTTTTCTGTTCTATATTCACTTAAAATACTCCACCAATGTTATGGCATTCCCTTAGCGAGTGACCATAGCGGGTGTGGGGTGTTACACGTGGTATCAGAGCTGAAGGTTACCAGAACAGATAAAATTTTAGAAAAACTATTTTTTCTAAAACATTTTGGAAGAAGTATTTTCAAAAACATGTTTTTAAGGGAAAATGTTTTTGAAAGAAAAGCATAATCCCCAATAGCCATATCTTTATCTTTCGAATTCTCCGTTTTGAATCTTTCCTTTTCCGTTTCAGCATGGCTAAAGATCTTAACATTCCGGGTGTGACGATACCAGTATGGTATAGGAGATTGATGGAGGCTAGGGCCGCCGCTACGGGGTCAGCAAATGTTACTCCACCACCCGTTGCACCCAATCTTCCTCCCCCTCCTCCTCCTCACACGGATACATTTGCTAAGACTTGCAAGGAATTTAAGGCTATGGGAGGGAAATCTTTTCAAGGATCAGAAACTTTCGTGGAAGCTAGGGATTGGCTTAAGGAGACGGGAGAGTTGATAGACATCTTTGAGATGGAAGAGGGAAAGAAAGTTAAGTTAGCTGCTTGGTTAATGAAGGGAGAGGCCTCGTTCTGGTGGGAGGTCACTAATGGAGAACGCCTTATTGACTCTTGGGCAGATTTCAGGCAAAGGTTTGGGGCTAAGTTTCTCTCAAGAGCAGAAGAAAATCTGTACATGGAAAGGTTCTTGACTCTAAAGCAAGGAAACTTATCGGTGAAGGAATATGTCAACAAATTTAATCAATTGGCAAGGTTTGGCATGGACATGGTGAATACTCCGGAGAAGAAAGCTTTGAGGTTCGTTAAAGGCTTGAACGAACCGATGCATGGAGTGGCTATGTCTCACATCCCTATGGGGGCCACTTTTGAGAAGCTAGTAGACATGGCACTTATGCATGAGGAAGAGAAGGGTCCCAATGCTAATAAGGCACCCGAAAAGAAAGGAGATCAGAAGAAACCTCAACAACAGCAAAGCAAGGGAGGGAAAGGCAACGGTGGCAAGGGAAAGAAGAAGTGCTTCAATTGCGGGACACCAGGCCACCTAAGCAAAGATTGTCGGAAGAAGAAGAAGACTGGCTGCTTCCACTGTGGCGAAGCAGGGCATCTAGTGAAGGACTGCCCTAAGAAGGGGCAGAGGACGGGATCTACCTCTGGAGGACAGGTGCAAGCTCTTATGGCACCAAGTCAGGCAAGGGAGCAAGTTCAGGCTCTCGCAGTTCCACCGATTCAGGAGAGAGGTAGAATTATTTCCGTTGAAAGTCTAGTCTTTCTGTTTGATCATCCTGTCCGTACTTTATTCGACTCTGGCGCATCGCATTCGTTTATCTCATCATCATTAGTTGAGTCACTGCACTTAGACACCAGTTTAGTAGATGATCCCTTGGTTGTTTCAAACCCAATTGGGGGCTCCACTTATTTGTCCATGATGTGTCTGGGTTTGAAGATTTCCATACTTAGCGTTGAGTTTAGATGTGATGCTTTTGTGTTGGGCTTCACGGGCTGTGGGTTGATTTTGGGCATGGACTGGTTATCCAGTAATGGTGTCGTTCTTGATTGTGAAAGGAGAGTTGTTAGGCTTATGACCCGCTTGGGTAACACTCTCGAGATCTCTTGTAATCCCATGGAATCTGTTATGCTAAGTTATCTTGAATCGCTTGACGCTTCGGTCGAAAGTTTGCGATCTGTTAGAGTGGTCCGGGAGTACTCGGATGTGTTTGAGGAGGTGAAGGGCTTACCTCCGAAGCGGGAGATAGACTTCCGAATTTATCTGGAAGACAATGCTAAACCAGTATCTTTGCCAGTGCGCCACATGGCTCCTCGGGAGAGGAGGGAACTCCATAAGCAAGTGGGTGAGTTGCTTGAGAAGGGGTTCATAAGACGAAGTATATCGGAGTGGGGTGCTCCAGTAGTTTTTGCCACGAAGGCGGATGGGTCCCTCAGTCTTTGTGTAGACTATAGAGAACTCAATAAACTGACAAAGAAGAATAGACACCCATTGCCGAGGATTGATGATCTCTTTGATCAGTTGGTTGGCACCTCAGTGTTTTCGCAGTTGGACTTAGCCATGGGGTTTCATCAGTTGAGAGTGGCTGAGGATAGTATAGAGAAGACTACCTTTAGGACTCCGGATGGTTTTTATGAGTGGCTTGTGATGCCATTTGGTTTGACGAACGCCCCCGCATACTTTGTTGATCTGATGAGTAGGGTGTTCAGGGAGCACCTTAATAAGTTCGTGGTGGTCTTTGTGGATGACATCTTGGTCTTTTCCAAGAGTGAAGAAGAGCATGCCCTACATCTTAGGGAAGTGTTGGAGACTCTTCGAGTGCATAGCCTTAAGGCTAAATTCTCTAAATGTCACTTTTGGAGGAAGGAAGTGCGATTCTTAGGGCACGTCGTCTCTAAGGAAGGGATAGCTGTGGATCCCGCGAAGGTAGTGTCCATCCAAGATTGGAAGGTTCCGAAGAATGCTACCGAAGTAAGAAGTTTCTTAGGGTTGGCGGGCTACTGTAGGAAGTTTATCAAAGACTTCGCAAAGATATCAGCTCCATTAACCCGCTTGACTAAGAAGAATCTTGTTTTCACATGGCATGTAGATTGTGAGGATGCGTTCTGTAACACCCCACCTCCGCTAGGGTCACTCACGAAGGGAATGCACTAGTTTTGGAGAGGTATTATCGAGATAACATCACAGAATTATCACAAGACAGAACATAAATAAATAATTAAGTAAACAGCGGAAGAATTTAGGAGCAAAACAGAACTTCATTTCATTCCAAAATAAACAATGTCTTTTACAAACATTTCAAACAACTTCATTACAACTGTCTTGTAATAATAGCCAAAGAAGCAATAACTTAAAAACAGAAAAACAGCTTATTCCCCAAGTGCAGTAAATTGAAGCAACCATAGCAAACCGTACATGCTGAGCCAAAGCAAGTGATATCCAAGCTAAGAGCTAGTGTTTCCTCCCTGAGAACCTGGGACCTGGGGTGGAAACGGAAGAAAAAGAGGCGAAAGGAAAAAGGGTCAGTCATAAAGACTGAGTAAGTTCTAGTGACTTTCAGTGTAGAAACGGTTAAAACAACCTGTCATGTATGAACTGGAACTAAACTTAGGAATGGTGTCAAGGTGAACAAGATAGACTAAGGTGATCAGGATAAGTCAAGACAAGTCAAGTAAAGCATCACATGTTCGAGATTCGTTGCATCGACTGTACTAGTATACTAAGCCCATATCACAAGCTAATCACGAAATAAATCCCACGGCCCAATATCATGAAATGACCCTGAAACGGGGTCTGACCCAAGTACGGGGTCCTACGGAGCGATTATCTAGTCGATCGGCTCCCTACAAGTTCTAGCTCGTCAAGTGTCCGTGTCATACGGCTAATCACGAATGTAGTCACCTGTGCTGGGTCCACCTTCGGGTGTATCAGCCCTAGGGTGTCAACCCCTGACACGATTCAAGATGCACAGATAAATCTATGGATACCCAGTGTCTGCCCCGGATACGTGCACGATCGTAGTCCACCGAACCTACACTGGCGTACCCCACTGCCGTCGTTCACCTCTTACAATCAGCCCAGTAATCGTGCCCCACCCGGCCTAGCCCCAGGGTACCTTGATACATCTAGAGGGTTACTGCTGAAAGGGGTCGTGTCTAGGGTTTCGCCTAATAGATTAGGTCATGTAATTTGTGACCTAACCCGCCTAACAGATTAAGTCATGTAATTCGTGACTTAATCCTTTTCCAGTCTAGTCATGTCAAGATGGTTAAGTATGTCATTTCAGTTCACGACTTAACCCGCCTACGTGTCATGTCAAGTTGGCTAAGTGTTGTCGTTTTCAAGTTCATGACTTAGCCCTACAAATCGTGTTCAAGTTGGTTAAGTTGTCTTTTCATGTTCATGACTTAACCCTAATTGGCATTAATTGATTCGTTAATGCACCGAACCACTCACATTGGATCCTATTGTTCGTAGCCACTGGATTTGCCGGGCGGTTCCGGGCAGGTTTACGCTACGAACTCAACCCAACCTCGGGTTTCAAGCGCGATGTGACCAACTACCCACATTGGATCCTATTGTTTGTAGCAACTGGATTTGTCGGGCGGTTCCGGGCAGATTTACACTACAAACTCAACCCAACCTCGAGTTGGCCACTTTCTTGTTTTCTAAAGTCATGCCCATGTTCTTATCAGATTTTACGATATTTCCATAGCATGTTCATATGTCAATTTCGTGCCCAACTAAGGCATGTTTTAAGGTCAAGTTATGGCATGGTTCAAGTCAAGTTTTCGTGCCATATTTCATGTTCTACTTATGCCAAATTTCACAGTTTGTGCTTATAATTAATTCAAGTTTTGCCTATTCTACCCAATCGTATCCCCAACGTATATAAACGTACTTCGTTCATAAGCATAAACAATTCAAGAGATAAAGGGGAATAACACCAAACATGTGATAGGCATATGTGACAATTCCAACATTACTTGCATAATAAACAGGCTATAACACATCACATGGTTTCAATACTAGTATGATGATAACTTGGCATAGTAATGATTCCAACTTAATTTGACATGATGATTTCAACTTTACATCATAGGCATAATAATCATTGCGGGCATAATAATAATTTTATTATAAACATGAAACATTAAAGGCATAGTAATCCTAATAGGCATAGTGGATTCCAATTTAGCATTTTTAACATAATGATTCTCAATTAACATTATAGACATAATGATTCCAATTTAGCGTTTTTAACATAATGATTCTCAACTAACATTATAAACATAATGGTTCCAATTTAGCATTTTAACATAATGATTCTCAACTAACATTATAGACATAATGATTCCAATTTAGCATTTTTAACATATCTAACATTATAAACATAATAATTCCAACTTTTCATCATAACCTAGCAATACCCAATTTTTCATTAATCATGATGGGTATATTAACATCACAGGCATAATTCCATCAATAGTCATAGCCATGGTTTAATTAGCATCATAGGCATGGTTTAATCAACATCAAGATTTCAATAAACATAGTGATTCCATGGACATGTATTAGTCCAACTTGCTAAACAATTAAGCCCAAGTGATTCATAACAACATCAAAATCATGACAAGTTCAACTTGCAACGTTGCCATAGCAATATCCCCAAATTATAATTCAAGGATAAACAATATAAACAATGGATTAACAATAGTTCCTAAATCCGGTTTCAATTCATGGCATGTCCATATTGTTTTAGCGTTTTTGCCTAAAAAGTAACATAGAACTTACAATATGAAGCAAATAATCCAAATAAAAATCCCAAATCAAATAGTCCCAAATTCGTTGTCTAAAGCGTCGTAGTTGTTGTAGCTTCTAGTTGTAGCCTTCAAGAATCGTCCTCTATCTTCTATAATTTTATTCTTTGTATTTTTAATTCAGAGCTCTAGGTTTAATGGCGGCGGCCTAAGGCTAAAATGAAATAGTATGATTTAGGCTAGGTCTAGGTGTTATTTTATAGGTGAATAGGGTGATTTAGAGCCTTCAGATCAGTCCAGAAGTCATCAGAATCGCACAGCTCGAATACACATCATCTAGCCACTCAAAAGAAGACACGTCACCTCAGAACACTCCAGAATTCGGTGCTGGATTTGTACGGGCGCACTTGGCAGGTGCGCCAGTGTATTTTTGTACTGGCGCACTTCATAAGTGCGCCAGTGTATTCTGGACTGTTTTCGGTTTTTCTGCCTAACTTCGTTCGTCCATATCTTCTTCAGACGGTATCCGATTTTCGAAAACTCGGACTCTATTTCGCGTATTTTTCCGAGACGAACGCAATGGCGTAACCCATTTTCCTTGATTTCATCATTTATAATTAATTATACTTTAGTTCGTGAAGCTTAATGTTATAGAATTCACGGGGTGTTACACGTTCCGACGGTTAAAGAGAGCTTTAACCACCGCTCCAGTTTTAGTGCTGCCAGATGGGAGTAAGCCATTTGTTGTTTACACCGATGCTTGTGGAACAGGACTAGGCGCAGTCTTAATGCAAGAGGGAAGGGTAATAGCCTATGGTGGAAGGCAGTTGAGAGTGCATGAAAAAAATTACCCTACCCATGATCTAGAGTTGGCCGCTATTGTTTTTGCGCTTAAGTCATGGCGCCATTATCTTCTTGGCGAGAGGTTCGAATTGTTCACAGACCACAAATCTTTGAAGTACTTATTCTCTCAGAAGGATTTGAATTTGAGGCAGCAAAGGTGGATTGAATTCTTAGCGTCCTATGATTTTGTTATAGCATATACCCCTGGCAAGGGTAACGTGGTGGCAGACGCCTTAAGCAGAAAAAGGTTGACCTTGAGTCCATTATTCGTGGAATGGCAAAGCTTGGAATTCATCTCGATGTTTGATTTTAGACCTTCCGTTGACTTTGTACCCGGTTTGCTAGCTTCCTTGGAAGTTAGACCTACTCTTTTGGGATGGATTGGTGAGGCACAGCGAGACGACCCACAGTTGGTTGAGTTAGTAGAGAAGCTCATAAGGGGGGAGTCGTCCAGCCATTTGAGTAGGTACACCCTAGATGATAAGGGGTGGTTGCGTAGAGACGGTAGACTTTGTGTACCGCAAGACGAAGGTTTGAGGAAGGCTATTTTGGATGATGCACATCGTTCAAAGATGACCATTCATCCCGGTGGGGACAAGATGTACCAAGACATGAAGCGAGTTTTCTTTTGGGCCGGTATGAAGAAAGACGTGGCCGAGTATGTCGCTAGATGCTTGGTGTGCCAACAAGTGAAAGCGGAGCAAAAGAAACCCAGAGGGTTGCTTCACCCATTGGAAGTTCCGCTATGGAAGTGGGATAGTGTCTCGATGGATTTTGTCGATGGATTACCAAGATCGAGGAAGGGTAATACGGGAATTTGGGTTGTGGTAGACAGACTTACTAAGAGCGCCCATTTCATACCCGTGAAGAGTAAGAGGACTGCTCCATGGCTAGCTTCAGTTTACATTCGAGAGATTGTTAGATTGCATGGTGTACCTTCCAGTATAGTGAGCGATCGAGATCCTATCTTCACTAGCGAGTTTTGGAAGAGTTTGCAAGAGGCGGTAGGGACTCAGTTGTGTTTGAGTACCGCATATCATCCTCAGATGGACGGCCAGACCGAGAGGGTGAATCATATTTTAGAAGACCTTTTGAGGCTATGTATCTTGGATTTTGGAGGTACATGGGAAGAGCATCTTCCATTGGTGGATTTCGCATATAATAACAGCTTTCAGTCTAGTATTGGCATGGCTCCTTTCGAAGCTCTTTATGGAAGGCCTTGTCGATCACCTACATGTTGGTGGGAATCTACGGATAAGATTTTACTTGGGCCCGATATGGTTAGAGAGACTTCGGAAAAGATTGACTTGATTAGAAGAAGGATGAAAGCGGCGCAAGACAGACAAAAATCATATGCGGACAAGAGGAGGACGGATCTTGAGTTTGAAGTTAGGGACATGGTCTTTGTCAAAGTATCTCCGTTACGAAATGTGGTTCGCTTTGGATCTGTTGGGAATTTAGCACCAAGGTTCGTAGGGCCGTTTCCTATTAAGGAAAGGATTGGACGGATGGCATATAGAGTGGAGTTGCCCGACAGACTTAGTGGTGTACATGATGTATTCCATGTGTCACATTTGAGGAAGTGCCTACATGAGACCGCTGAGGTGGTAGAGCCGAGCTTGCTTAGAGAAGTGGAGGTAGAGCGTGATGCAACTATTCGACGAGCTCCTACTCGCATCCTTGGGTCTGAGACTAGGAAATTGAGGAATCGAGAGGTTCAACTAGTCAAAGTGCAATGGGGAGAAGATGAGAGCAACGCTACTTGGGAGACGGAAGCGAAGATGCGTTCACTATACCCATTCCTTTTTGAGGGTATGTCTTTTAACTTCTCCTTTATCGTTTGTCTAGTACTTATCTATCTTTAGTATGTCCTCTCGTTAGTACTTTTGACCTTTAGATAGGGTAAACCTATGGTTGAAACATGTGTTTGAGACATGTTATGATTGATGGATGCATGTGGATGCAAGTGTTTGCTAGTGGTTGCTCGTAGATGCATATACACACAATCTAGACACTAGATCGGCTCAATCACTTCATATTGCATATTGCATATAATTGGGTGTGTAGGTAGCTATATTTATGGATGTATAATGGTTGTGTTATCATATGGATGATGCATTTTGGTGAATGATTGTGCACTCATGTAGATATAGTATGTGTCGATAGGGTTCTCTCGCATACATAATGGATGCATGGCACTATCATGGTTTGCATATGTTCATACATTAGATAGGGAACATATACACACACTTTTTGCATATGCTCATACATCATTAGAAATTGTTTTAAGAACAATGGATGCCCGTGTTTGATGGATTGAGTAGATGGTTGTTTGGATGGTAGGATATGCATTCTCCTTAGCTTAGAGATTTCGGGGACGAAATCCTTTAAGGAGGGGAGAATGTAACACCCTGAATTTCAGTTAATGCTAAAATTCACTAATTGCAGAATAAATAATCTCAGATGTGAGAACTGGGGGAAATGGGCTGCGTCATTGCGTTCGTCTCGGAAAAATACGCGAAATAGAGTCCGAAATTTTGTAAATCGGAGTCCGTATGGCCCAGTTATGGCCCAATGAAGGTTACAGAAAATTCAAAGTTCAAAACAGATTTAAAATTCAGGTTCAAATTTCGAAATTGGGGCCATTGGGCGCAGGTGGGAAAATTCCCGCCTAGCTACCCAAGTCTACAGCCCTGTCGACTGGGCAGTCGACTTGGTTGGGACCAAGTCGACAGCCCTGTCGACTTGGGTGTCGACAGGGGGTGCTCGGCCAGTTTGGCCTGGTGCACCATTTTAGGGTTTGGCTGTGTTTTGGGGCTGTTTTCTGGAAGCTTCTGAGATCTGATGGTCCTAATCTAATTTAGGGTTAATCTAATGGCCTAAAACACTTTCCTAATCTATAAATACACCCTAAGACTACCCTAATCCATACTAAAAATAGAAACAAGGGCCTCATGCTGTCAAATTAAAACTAGAAGGAGCCTCCACCAAAGTTGAGAGGAAGTTAGCATCTCAAATCAACTCTAATCAAGTTCTAATCCACTCTAGCAACTTAATCTTCCTCATTGGAGTGCTAATTAGTTATTTGTGAGTTCCTATGCCTTTAGCAAGCAATTGCTAAACTAATTAGGATAGGATATTATGAGGCTATGGTTGTAAATGTGGATCTATGCAAGTTGTGGTTGTCATATGCTATATGTTCATGATGTTAGTTTGCAAGTTTATGCTATTTGTTAGTTATGCAAGTTTGTCTCTTTTTATGATATGCATAACATATGCAAGTTTGCCTCTATGTATGACATGTTATGCAAGTTCATATGTGGGTTTATATGCAAGTTCATATGCAAGTTTGTCTCTTTTTATGATATGCATAACATATGCAAGTTTGCCTCTATGTATGACATGTTATGCAAGTTCATATGTGGGTTTATATGCAAGTTCATATGCAAGTTTGTCTCTTTTTATGATATGCATAACATATGCAAGTTTGCCTCTATGTATGACATGTTATGCAAGTTCATATGCAAGTTTATATGGAAGTTCATATGCAAGTTTATATGCAAGTTCATATGCAAGTTTACCCTTTTTTTTGTATGTCATACATACATATGCAAGTTCACCTTTTTGTATGACATACATACATATGCAAGTTACCCTCTTTATGACATATGTGATTCATGCAAGTTTGGGCTAATGATTTATGCTAGTTGGGTTTAATGTTATGATGCAAGTTGACACCTTTTAAACCCATGTAAATGCCAATGTTGTGCTAAGTTGAACCCATTACATTTATGATGAATCTTCCCATTTATATGTCATGTCATGAGAACGAATTACGTGGGAAACGATGGGGTTAATGTTCATGTTAATAGAAATGTGTAAAGTTGGTATGCTTAAGCATAACATAAAATGAATGGACATAATTGGGAATTTACCTATTAAGTTAGGTCTACCCATATTATGGAGTTGGGAATTTACCTATTAAGTTAGGTCTACCCATACTATGGAATTGGGAATTTACCTATTGAGTTAGGTCTACCCATATTCTTAAAAATGTGTAATTAATTAGGGATAATTAATACAAATTATGGGGGTGATTAATTAGGTGTAATTAATCAACTAAGACACGAGGTTGGACCCTTTTGTAGCGGAAGTCTGCCCGGAACCGACCGGCAAATCCAGCAGCTACAAATGATTGGCCCAATGTGAGAGGTCTTAGTCATAAATTAAATACGTGATTAAAGTAAAGACACGAGGTTAGACCCTTTTTATGACGGAAGTCTGCCCGGACCCAACCGGCATATCCAGCAGTCATAAAAGGTGGTCTAATGTGAGAGGTCTTTATGAGGTCATGATCTTAATTAATTAATTAAGAAACACTTAACCGTATTAGCATGTAGAGGGACATGAGGGGTTAAGTGGGTGCCTTGGGTGGCATGTGGAAATCTAGTGGTTGCCCTAGGGTGGCAATAGAAAATACGATTAGTATACTTAACCAAAATTATAACATGTAAGTGAACATGGTTAAAGGGTTAAGTGGGATTCACTAGTGGGGGCCAAGCTTAGGTGGATAGCTTGTGCCAAGTGA
Organism: Allium sativum; assembly: GCA_030737875.1. Lineage (NCBI taxonomy): Eukaryota > Viridiplantae > Streptophyta > Magnoliopsida > Asparagales > Amaryllidaceae > Allium > Allium sativum. The sequence continues at coordinate 20,756,782 of JASFAX010000020.1, read as the reverse complement.
TGGGGGCCCATCTCAGCCAATATCCCAAACGTATCTTTGTGGGCTCGACCCAAGTCGAGGACGGGACACGCATATTGGGCTTGACTATAAGAGGCCAAAACGGGTTAGCGGTGGCAACGCAAGTCCAACGGGTTTCATATGCGTGTGTGGACCCGGGCTGGTAGGTAAGACGTTGTTGCATCGTGTAGGTATAAGCCGTGCACCGTTGACATTATCGGGTTGCCACTTTAGGGGATGATACACCCCACTGTGGGACCAGTACGGGTATCTACGTTAGGGAGCCGATCGAATGGGGGGGGGTAGTGGGTACACCTAGTGGAGATAGGGGCAGACGGCACCTATGTAGTCAGCTAGGGGTACACGAAACTACCATTAAGTTTTACTAAGTACTCTTAGTGGGATCAACCTTTAAGTTAGTAATGACTGGTGTGGTGCAGTGTAGTAATTATCCTTGGGTGGGTAGATGCGTCTTTATCGTTATCTTAGTTCATTCTAAGTCTGATTGGCTACTTAGTGTAGTCATTTATCCCCAGTCGCACCGTACCAATTTTATATCATACCCTAATTACTTTAATGATTGTATTGTTAAAGTTATAGGACTCGCTCAGACTTATGTCTGACCCCGTTATTTTTATCTTTTTTCCCAACCCTCAGGTTCTCAGAGTGGGCCCAGCACAAGTGGGCTTTGATCAGGCTGCTTTATTACTCTTTTGGAGCTTGGACCATAGATGTAAAGCTCAGCTTACCCTTTCTTTTATGGCTATCAGTTCATGTATTGGGATTATGTATTTTTATTTATCAGGATGGATATTTTGTACTTGACTCTTATTATGGTTTTGTGATGTAACCAAACATGTTTTACTTTCCGCTGCAATGAAATGATGTTTTAAAAATTTCAAGTATTACTTATATCTGTCTTGTTGTAATTTTTCTGTTCTATATTCACTTAAAATACTCCACCAATGTTATGGCATTCCCTTAGCGAGTGACCATAGCGGGTGTGGGGTGTTACAGTATCTCAACTCTATATGCTAAATTTCCAACCTGCTCAAGGACTAGGAATGGACCAACAAATCTCAGTGCTAACTTTCATCTACTACCAAAGCGAATCACATTCCTCAAAGGAGAATACTTGACAAACACCAAATCTCCAACGAAGAACTCCAAGTTCCTCCGTTTCTTATCGGCATAACTCTTATGTTTATCTTGGGTGGCTTTCATCCGTTGTCAAATGGTTTCAAGCTTATCTAAATTTTCCTAATCAAGTCTGGTCTGAGTATCAGTTTCTCATCTACCTCCCACCAACATGAGGGAGCGTTTCACGACCTCCCATATAATGCTTCATATGGAGCCATCCAATACTTGACTGATAGCTATTATTGTATGCAAACTCAAGCAAATGCAATTGGCCATCTTGCGATCCCCCAAAATCTGGGGTGTATGCCCTTAAAAGATCTTCAAACATGAGATTTACTCTTTTTGTATGACCATCAATTTGAGGGTGATAATTTGTACTAAGATGTTACTCTGACCCGAAGCTCCTTTAAGCTCTTCAAGAACCCACTAGTAAACAATGGTCCCGGTCACCTACAATGCCTCTTGATACCCTATGGAATCGCACAACATATTTCACATACAACTCTGCTAGTTTGGTTGTCATCCTCTTTGACTTGACGGGTAAAACTTCGCACTCTTGGTCAACCTATCCACAATGACCCAAATACTATCATACCTTGCTCGAGTCCTCAGCAAACCATCAATGAAGTCCATCAAAACCTGCTCCCATTTCCACTTAGGAACATCCAGCAGTTGCAAAGGCTACTAGGCTTCCTTTGCTTTGTTTTTACTAATTGGAAATTCATTCACTTGGAAATAAATTTTCCGACGTCCCTCTTCATGCCTTCCTTGTAGTGTCATGTCTCGATACATCTTATAACCATCGGCATGTATGGTTAACTTCAAGTGATGACTCTCTTTAAGCACTTCATCACGTAGTCCATCGATATCAAGTACAACCAATCTCCCTTTTTCCAAAGCCAACCTTCACGGTCGAGTTCACACATAGTCTTAACCTTATTATCCTCACTAAGTTCCACTTTGGTGGTAGTCTCCAACAATCTAGTATCGCTCCATTGACTGAAAACGATCCGTTCAACCAAAGTTGCTCTAATCATTAAGCTTGCCAACATCCCTGGTTCCAATTTATATCTAGGCCTAAAATCATACTCATCAATATATTCCAGTCACGTCCATTCTAGGAACATGTCCCCCAGATCTCCTACTCAGTACGTCTGCAACCGCATTATCCTTTCGTGCAGTGTATGTGATGTTAAAATCGTAGGAAGACAAGAACTCCAATAACCGCTGTTGACGGAGATTTAAACCTTTCTGAGAGAAAAGATACTTCAATGACTTGTGATTGGTAAACAATTCGAACCGCTTTCCCAAAAGGTAATGTCTCCACATCTTTAATGCAAACACAATTGCAGCTAGTTGCGAGTCATGCGTTGGGTACCTCCTCTCATGTGGTTTCAGTTGCCGACTGGCATAAGAAATAACTTTACCCTTGTGCATTAATACTGCACCTAATCTGGTACCACAACATCAATGTAAACTGTCATCTCTTCATTTCCTTTTGAAATAACCAACACTGAAGCACACATCAACCTTTCCATTAGACTCTTAAATGTAACCTCGTGTCTTTCATTCTAGACAAAAGCCCGATTCTTCTTAGTCAACTGAGTTAACGGTGTCGCAGTCTTGAAGAAGTCCTAGATAATTTTATGATAATATCCAGCTAACCCCAAGAAACTTCTCACAATATTTGCATTCTTGGGCGTAAACTAATCTTATACTATCGCCACCTTTGCAGGGTCCATAGCAATAACATTCTCAGAAACAACATGGCCAAAGAACCTCACTTGTCCCCTTTAGAAGTAACATTTAGAAAATTTAGCCTTAAGTCGGTGTTTCCTTAACATCTCCATCACAATTCTGAAATGATCTTTGTATTCCTTTTCTATCCATGAATAGATCATAATATCGTCAACAAATGCAAATACAAACTTATTTAGTTGATCCCTGAAAACACGATTCATGATATCCATGAAATATGCTGGTGCATTGTGTAATATCCCGTGTTTTGATAGTCAAATATTTTATTTTATTTTTAATATTTATTTAAAATATTAATGGATTTAAATATATATATATATATATATGTATATATCTGTGTATAAAGGATATATATATATATACATAAGTCATATGAAAGAATAATAAAATTTAAGATTTCACTAAGTAACAGATGATGACGATGCATTAATGATGGAAATGGAAGGAAAAAAGAACAAAGGAATAATAATACATTTTCTACATCATATGGTTATACAAGGATTCAAATGTTCTTAAGTATTCTTGTGTATCTTTACCATATCCAATTAAGCTGAGTTACCAAAGATTCAAAATAAAAATCAGAACACCACTAATGTAAACACGTTTATTAAAGTAAAATTTAACTACTCATATTAAATGATGATTAAGCTTAAGTGCTTCGATTCATCGATTGGATTATCACCTTACTTACTTTAATACTATTTTTATCACATATTTTATCGCCCTAAGTTTAACTTCTGCCATTATATCATATTTCCTTGAGTTCTGAACTTTATACTTACCGATTTAAGGAACAGCTAAAGGAAACATAAAAATATACATTTTACATTATCAAATCTACAAAATTTACAACAGTAAATCAATCAGCACTGAAAGTGAATTTACACAATTGATTTCATTACAATGTCTCAGTTCAAATCTGTAAAGGTGTACAAATGAAATTAATATATGCAACGATCGAAACAGCTAATGTACTTATATGTATAATCTGTAAACTTCAGGTACCAACTGTTTTACATTTCATATGGTACCACAGTCCAATTCAGCAACTGAAAAGAAAGAAGAGAAAAGAAAGAAAAAAATGTACATTTGATTTAGCAGATTCATACGGTGAATCAATACATATAGATACATGAAAATGAAAAGAAAATCTAAGACTAAATCTCCTCGTAACATCTTGTCTTTATCACTGTGAATCAACCTGAAAAGGAAAATAGAGAAAACAACTATGAGTAGCTAATAGGTAAATATGTTTCAAGTTGTAAAGTAGAAAAAGAGAGACAGTGGATCAATAGTAAAATAACAGTACGAAAACATTGATGAAACAACTCATGAAAACTAGAGGGATAACAGCTATAGAAGCTAAAACTAAATAGGATGACAGTACAATGTCTCCATTGAAACAATAAGGCTGCAGCTACAAATCAGAAAATAGGAACAGCTATAGACAACAGTGAAATGTATAATCGAATCCTCATTAAATGCATACAGTGACCGCCAAAGGAGATGTGGTTTCAGAAATCTTTTGTATAAACAAGAAGTCACCATTTACGGTATGGATTGACAATTCAATTCAAAAGCTGAATGGACAACTCGGACAGGAAATTATAGTATGAACAAACAATACATATAGGGTTATAGTCAACTATAGGAACAGCTCATCCAGTTGCGTTTCTAAGCATAGACAACACAGAAAAACCATCACAAATCCATAGTCCTTACTGTTTGACATCACGCAAATCACACAAACCGAGTAAATCACAGAACAGTTCGGCCATGACGGAAATGAAAAGGGAAATATCACCTAGGATCCTAAGCACTGTAAATCTAAACTAGGATGTAACAATACGTAAATCACTGTCATACTTTCTAGTATAAATACACGGCAGGTTCAAACACAAACCGAAATCAACACAGCAAAGGAGAAAACCCAAATTCGAGTTCACAAAGAAATAAAGACTGAAATTTTATAAAAGAAGAAAAAAAACTTAGCTTTCGATAAAGGCTCGGCTTGAGTGGAAGGAGGCGAGAGCGAAGAAGACTGAAGCTGGCTTGGATCGATCGAGGGTATAGGCAGATGGTTTCGGTCGTGGAACGGAGGAGGATTCGGCCATTTAGGGTTTCCTTCTTTCAATTTCTCTGGAGCTTTTGTGGCGACGGATGGTAATGAAGAGGGAGCCGAGGGGTTTTGGTATAAGAGGGGCGGGTTTGGGCTGATTGGTGATGGGCTGGAAATAATTAAAGTAAGGCCCAATTCTTTTTAACTAAAGTTTTATAATTTTAATGTTTTATAACTTCAAAAATTAATATAAAATGCAAACGTAATCAAATTCAGACGAAACGAAAAACGCAGTAACCCTGAAAACGAGTACGGCACAATGGATAAGGACTGAACAGGGAAGGTAGCAGCTGGATTTTTCAAATGAATTAAATTCAGTTTAATTCGACTGAAATGGGATGATCTATCGACGAAATCAAGCAAAGGTGAGTTTACCTCACTCAGTACCCCTTTTATATTTTATATAAATTGGGTTTGCTTTATTTTGTGCTTCGATTGTTAATATTCGACTGTTTGCTAGTTTGTATGCTTGCGTTTGTTGATTGGATCGATAAAATTTAACCGTCGTCAAACTGCAGTAAAATATCAAATCGTTGTTTAACGATTTGACCCAGTGGAGGTAACTTACCTCGCTGGTCTCGTTTATGAAATAAACACATGGCATTGTTGGAATTGTTTGAACTGATTTTCACTGCTGTGTTAATTGGTTAATCAGGGGTTATCGTTTTCTGATGCCAGGATCATCAGTTAAATAGAATTAAATGGTTGAACAAAAGAGATTTCATTGAATTTATTTAATTATTATTCATTTAATATGGGTCGAAGGAGATTATTTGGAAATAATTAATTGATTAATTTTATTATATGGAAAGTGCTAAGTGGAATCGATTAACGAATACACAATCAAAATTAGATTATATTTTTGATTTTTTAGGGGTTATTTAAATTAGTAATTAATCTAAATAGGAAGATGGATCGAGATTTGATTAACGGGTTAATCATGGTTAGAAGCCATGGATTTATTAAATCAGTTATAAATAACTGATGGTTAAATAGGTATTTTTTATAAAAGTTTATATTCAATTATAATATAAATCAAAGTGGTTGGATTTATTTTAGTGTAAATGGAAAGGCAAATTGGAGTGATTAGGTATGAATTGAACAAACCAACTGTGCTATCTTGATTCAATTATTTAATTGGTTTGTTAAATTTTAATGGAGATAATTGATGGGATTTACAAACGTGATTATGATCGAAGTGTTATTATTGGAATTTGAAATGCATCTATGAAGGTTTAAAAGGGTTTTAAAGTACTGTTAAAATAAAATGAGTATTCAAGCGAATTGAATGTTAAGGTGAATTCTTATTGATGGATTTTTAAATCCGAGATGTTGATGAGGGCATAAACCCAAGAGTAATCAAAAAAGATTATCAAAGCCAGTTATTAGAAATGAACTTAAAGTGAAAATGGAAACCTAGATATAAGATTTAGGAATTTGGATATAACTGGAGTTTGGTTAAGTGAATTTCAGAATATTGAGTTTGTGTTGATTTCGACCTTTGGGTTGATATGTCGGAAATTATCTTACTAAATTTTGAGTTGGAACAAATGAAGATTTGAAATAAAATCAAACTGAAATTCGAGTTTGAATGAAATGGTTAAGTGGGTTGTCATATAAAGGGTCGATATGAATTTAAATAAGAGATGATGTTACATCAAAGAAAATGAGGTTACTGTAAAGGGGATTTGTTTTGATACTAGAAATGAATATCGAGTTGTATTACACCTGATACTTATCCTCAGATAATAATGTTGTTGGTCAAGGTATGAGAGGTAATCAAATACCCCAACTTGAATGACTTCAGAATTATCGAAGGATGACATTAGTTGTAATAGTAGGGATGTTAAGATAATAAATTTCGTGAAGTAAAGTTGTAACGTTGTTCGAAGAAATCGAAATTTATGATGGGATTCCATGTAAAGCGGAATTAAAGAGGGGCTTGAGAATATGAAGTGATATTCCCAAAATAAAGGAAATAAAAAGGGAATTTGTGGAAACATGACTATATTTTCAAAGTACGAACATGAGATTTGAAATGGGATATATTTTGAAAAGGGAAGTGATGCTTATGGCAATCGAATAACGAAAACAAAGGGAGGTTTTGTAATATGTCTATGAGTAGGATAGATTGCTTGAAAATAGATAATAAGTGATGATTAAAACAAATATTTTGAAATAGAGGCTAATGGTATATTGAATATAATTCAAGGAATTTTTCTATAGGAATAGAAATGATTTGAGATTTCTAGTATAGTAAAATCGATATATTATTTTGGTATTTCAAATTGATTTATATAAAGGCCAATTGGCACTGTATGTTATGACAATGGATTCCATGTGTTGTTTTATTTTGATAGTTAAATAACCGACTATCAAAATATGGCCCAACGTTGTTGGTACGGAAAGACCGGGATCGAATATATATTCGAAAACCATTCCGACCAGCGAATACGTGAAAGAAGATTATCAAAGATGGAGCAATGGAAGACCGTTGGTCTTCATAAGCGGAAGGACTACTGATTGGATCTCTCTGGTTTAGCGGCCGGAGATATTTCAACAGTGATTCTGTCGTGATTTGAAATCTACGGATTGCAAGGACTTCTCGCTACTGATCTGTAGGGTGATTCCTGGGATGCATTAGGAGGGTGACTTCGGTTCATCCTGTTCTTGGATGACTTGTATGGACGAGTGTCCGATAGAGTATTTCCAAAGGAGATTACGTACGTTGATTTCTCCAAACGTACCATGGTTGATGGCGGAGAAATGGTTTTCTCTAGCCAAATGACTAGAGTATTTTTGTGGACGTCAATTAGTAATATTCAGAGGATCTGACGATGTGGCATTCAAAGTGTATGATGATCAAGATGTGTTCTGACCTCAAGCCTCATCAACCAGGAGACGACAAAAATCGGGCAGGCAGCATGGCTATGTGGGTCACTCCCATTAGGGTGTATAATCACCTATCTAGAGAAATTCCTTTTGTTTCTTACTCTATCGATTCTGCCCATTCGGGAACGGTGGTTTGAGTCCAACCGTTGGTCATATACATTCGATACACTCAAGAGAAATGAGTGGTCGGTCATGTGTGGGCCGGGTTGCAAGACGTTCTTGTTGAACCCAGGTGTATTCGCCTCTAGAGATACATCAGCGGAAGGTGGTCCCATACCTTGTCAAGGTCGGAATCCAATCTCCAATAAGCGTCTGCGATTTTGATTGTATATTATATGTGGAGCGTGAGATGCGAGCGCTCCACTAGATTGTTATTTACTTGTATTTAGACATTATTATAATATCATAAAAGATGTTGGTTTCAAAACTGTTTTGGGTTATCGTAAGGTAAAAACCGTCCGTGTTTATGTGTGGACTTGGTCTTACGATTATCCTTTTCTTTTGAAAGATTTCAAACTTTACAATCATGATTGGATGATTTACCTTTAAAACCGTGCGAGTTTATCTCACTCTGGTTCACCAGACTGACCCGGTGTTTTGTAAATACTCGGGTTAGCCCGGGGTGTACAGGTTCAGGTTCGAAAGCTGTGAAGAGACGGGCTGGAAGAGTTCAGACGTATGATATTATTCCGCTGTGTTGTATAAGGGCAGATTATTATAACTGTCCAGATGTGTTCATGTTCTCTGATGATTTGTAAGTTTTATTTAAAGCTCTCAATAAAGATTTATTTATATATTATATTTTGTTCCACTGCGATGTGAGATACTGTGCTGCGTTCTTCTTCTTCTTCTATTCCTATATTTCTTTCTTTCTTATCTCACCCTCTAAATTCTTTCATTGACAATCCGGAGTTCTCGGTGTTTGAAAGGTCGGCATGAGATACAGTACAGGTATTTATGTCGATTTTCTAGGCCGAAAACCGCTGGGTCGTTACAGTGGTATCAGAGCTATTGGTTTAGTGATAACCTTGGCTCTGTGGCGTTACTCGATAGAGATGGGGTTAGTAACACCCTAGATTGAGTTTGAGTGTATATATATATATATATGAGAGCGTATTTGTAAATTTTATATACAAATGTTTTGTATTGTGTTGTTTAGTCGGTTCAAGTGTTGAAAAGCTTTGAACTGATAAGGCACACAATATTGTTTTGTAAAGGGGGTAGATGAAATAATTTTACCCGAAATTTATTTTTATATAGAAAAGAAATAATTTTATGAAAATTATTGGGATATTATGTGTTGACTGATTTGAATGGAATTCAAAATTTGGTTAAAATTTTGAATTGGAACTTAAACTGAGTTAAGTGGAATCGAATTAATTATATTGGAATTAATTTAAGAAATGGTGTTAAGATTAAATAAATTTGAATTGAATTTGGAAATTTAATGAAGGATAATTGAATAAAAATCAATCGAATATAAATCGGGTGGTATTCAAATATATTGAATAGTAAAATTGAATGTTAATTTAGTGATTTGATTGAGTTTGGTGTGCCTTGATTGTTGATTGGTTTTTGTATGCCTATTAGATTGGTTGAATATGAAATTCACCCAAGGTTTAATAAAGAATTAAATAAACCGAAACCCAGAAAAATTTGAAGTGTTATTTAAATATATTTTAAAAGTTACTGGAATTTACAACATTTTCTTACTTAGCAATTTCGAGGACGAAATTATTTTAAGGGGGAAAGAATGTAATATCCCGTGTTTTGATAGTCAAATATTTTATTTTATTTTTAATATTTATTTAAAATATTAATGGATTTAAATATATATATATATATATATATGTATATATCCGTGTATAAAGGATATATATATATATATATTAGTTATATGAAAGAATAATAAAATTTATGATTTCACTGAGTAACAGATGATGACGATGAATTGATGATGGAAATGGAAGGAAAAAAGAACAAAGGAATAATAATACATTTTCTACATCATATGGTTATACAAGGATTCAAATGTTCTTAAGTATTCTTGTGTATCTTTACCATATCCAATTAAGCTGAGTTACCAAAGATTCAAAATAAAAATCAGAACACCACTAATGTAAACACGTTTATTAAAGTAAAATTTAACTGCTCATATTAAATGATGATTAACCTTAAGTGCTTCGATTCATCGATTCAATTATCACCTTACTTACTTTAATACTATTTTTATCACATATTTTATCGCCCTAAGTTTAACTTCTGCCATTATATCATATTTCCTTGAGTTCTGAACTTTATACTCACCGATTTAAGGAACAGCTAAAGGAAACATAAAAATATACATTTTACATTATCAAATCTACAAAATCTACAACAGTAAATCAATCAGCACTGAAAGTGAATTTACACAATTGATTTCATTACAATGTCTCAGTTCAAATCTATAAAGGTGTACAAATGAAATTAATATATGCAACGATCGAAACAGCTAATGTACTTATATATATAATCTGTAAACTTCAGGTACCAACTGTTTTACATTTCATATGGTACCACAGTCCAATTCTGCAACTAAAAAGAAAGAAGAGAAAAGAAAGAAAAAAAATGTACATTTGATTTAGCAGATTCATACGGTGAATCAATACATATAGATACATGAAAATGAAAAGAAAATCTAAGACTAAATCTCCTCGTAACATCATGTCTTTATCACTGTGAATCAACCTGAAAAAGAAAATAGAGAAAACAGCTATGAGTAGCTAATAGGTAAATATGTTTCAAGTTGTAAAGTAGAAAAAGAGAGACAGTGGATCAATAGTAAAATAACAGTACGAAAACATTGATGCAACAACTCATGAAAACTAGAGGGATAACAGCTATAGAAGCTAAAACTAAATAGGATGACAGTGCAATGTCTCCATTGAAACAATAAGGCTGCAGCTACAAATCAGAAAATAGGAACAGCTATAGACAACAATGAAATGTATAATCGAATCCTCATTAAATGCATACAGTGACCGCCAAAGGAGATGTGGTTTCAGAAATCTTTTGTATAAATAAGAAGTCACCATTTACGGTATGGATTGACAATACAATTCAAAAGCTGAATGGACAACTCGGATAGGAAATTACAGTATGAACAAACAATGCATATAGGGTTATAGTCAACTATAGGAACAACTCATCCAGTTGCGTTTCTAAGCACAGACAACACAGAAAAACCATCACAAATCCGTAGTCCTTACTGTTTGACATCACACAAATCACACAAACCGAGTAAATCACAGAACAGTTCGGCCATGACGGAAATGAAAAGGGAAACATCACCTAGGATCCTAAGCACTGTAAATCTAAACTAGGATGTAACAATACGTAAATCACTGTCATACTTTCTAGTATAAATACACGGCAGGTTCAAACACAAACCGAAATCAACACAGCAAAGGAGAAAACCCAAATTCGAGTTCACAAAGAAATAAAGACTGAAATTTTATAAAAGAAGAAAAAAAAAATTAGCTTTCGATAAAGGCTCGGCCTGAGTGGAAGGAGGCGAGAGCGAAGAGGACTGAAGCTGGCTTGGATCGATCGAGGGTAGAGGCAGATGGTTTCGGTCATGGAACGAAGGAGGATTCAGCCATTTAGGGTTTCCTTCTTTCATTTTCTCTGGAGCTTTTGTGGCGATGGATGGTAATGAAGAGGGAGCCGAGGGGTTTTGGTATAAGAGGGGCGGGTTTGGGCTGATTGGTGATGGGTTGGAAATAATTAAAGTAAGGCCCAATTCTTTTTAACTAAAGTTTTATAATTTTAATGTTTTATAACTTCAAAAATTAATATAAAATGCAAACGTAATTAGATTCAGACGAAACGAAAAACACCGTAACCCTGAAGACGAGTACGACACAATGGATAAGGACTGAACAGGGCAGGTAGCAGCTGGATTTTTCAAATGAATTAAACGCAATTTAATTCGACTGAAATAGGATGATCTATCGACGAAATCAAGCAAAGGTGAGTTAACCTCACTCAATACCCCTTTTATATTTTATATAAATTGAGTTTGCTTTATTTTGTGCTTCGATTGTTAATATTCGACTGTTTGCTAGTTTGTATGCTTGCGTTTGTTGATTGGATCGATAAAATTTAACCGTTGTCAAACTGCAGTAAAATATCAAATCGTTGTTTAACGATTTGACCCAGTGGAGGTAACTTACCTTTCTGGTCTCGTTTATGAAATAAACGCATGGCATTGTTTGAATTGTTTGAACTGATTTTCACTGCTCTGTTAATTGGTTAATCAGGAGTTATCGTTTTCTGATGCCAGCATCATCAGTTAAATAGAATTAAATGGTTGAACAAAAGAGATTTCATTGAATTTATTTAATTATTATTCATTTAATATGGGTCAAAGGAGATTATTTGGAAATAATTAATTGATTAATTTTATTATATGGAAAGTGCTAAGTGGAATCGATTCACGAATACACAATCAAAATTAGATTATATTTTTGATTTTTAGGGGTTATTTAAATTAGTAATTAATCTAAATAGGAAGATGGATCGAGATTTGATTAACGGGTTAATCATGGTTAGAAGCCATGGATTTATTAAATCAGTTATAAATAACTAATGGTTAAATAGGTACTTTTATAAAAGTTTATATTCAATTATAATGTAAATCAAAGTGGTTGGATTTATTTATGTGTAAATGGAAAGGCAAATTGGAGTGATTAGGTATGAATTGAACAAACCAACTGTGCTATCTTGATTCAATTATTTAATTGGTTTGTTAAATTTTAATGGAGATAGTTGATGGGATTTACAAACGTGATTATGATCGAAGTGTTATTATTGGAATTTGAAATGCATCTATGAAGGTTTAAAAGGGTTTAAAAGTATTGTTAAAATAAAATGAGTATTCAAGCGAATTGAATGTTAAGGTGAATTCTTATTGATGGATTTTTAAATCCGAGATGTTGATGAGGGCATAAACCCAAGAGTAATCAAAAAAGATTATCAAAGCCAGTTATTAGAAATGAACTTAAAGTGAAAATGGAAACCTAGATATAAGATTTAGGAATTTGGAAATAACTGGAGTTTGGTTAAGTGAATTTCAGAATATTGAGTTTGTGTTGATTTCGACCTTTGGGTTGATATGTAGGAAATTATCTTACTAAATTATGAGTTGGAACAAATGAAGATTTGAAATAAAATCAAACTGAAATTCGAGTTTGAATGAAATGGTTAAGTGGGTTGTCATATAAAGGGTCGATATGAATTTAAATAAGAGATGATGTTACATCAAAGAAAATGAGGTTACTGTAAAGGGGATTTGTTTTGATACTAGAAATGAATATCGAGTTGTATTACACCTGATACTTATCCTCAGATAATAATGTTGTTGGTCAAGGTATGAGAGGTAATCAAATACCCCAACTTGAATGACTTCAGAATTATCGAAGGATGACATTAGTTGTAATAGTAGGGATGTTAAGATAATAAATTTTGAAGTAAAGTTGTAACGTTGTTCGAAGAAATTGAAATATATGATGGGATTCCATGTAAAGAGGAATTAAAGAGGGGCTTGAGAATATGAAGTGATATTCCCAAAATAAAGGAAATAAAAAGGGAATTTGCGGAAACATGACTATATTTTCAAAGTACGAACATGAGATTTGAAATGGGATATATTTTGAAAAGGGAAGTGACGCTTATGGCAATCGAATAACGAAAACAAAGGGAGGTTTTGTAATATGTCTATGAGTAGGATAGATTGCTCGAAAATAGATAATAAGTGATGATGAAAACAAATATTTTGAAATAGAGGCTAATGGTATATTGAATATAATTCAAGGAATTTTTCTATGGGAATAGAAATGATTTGAGATTTCTAGTATAGTAAAATCGATATATTATTTTGGTATTTCAAATTGATTTATATAAAGGCCAAGTGGCACTGTATGTTATGACAATGGATTCCTTGTGTTGTTTTATTTTGATAGTTAAATAACCGACTATCAAAATATGGCCCAACGTTGTTGGTACGGAAAGACCGGGATCGAATATATATTCGAAAACCATTCCGACCAGCGAATACATGAAAGGAGATTATCAAAGATGGAGCAATGGAAGACCGTTGATCTTCATAAGCGGAAGGACTACTGATTGGATTTCTCTGGTTTAGCGGCCGGAGATATTTCAACAGTGATTCTGTTGTGATTTGAAATCTACGGATTGCAAGGACTTCTCGCTACTGATCTGTAGGGTGATTCCTGGGATGCATTAGGAGGGTGCCTTCGGTTCATCCTGTTCCTGGATGACTTGTATGGACGAGTGTCTGATAGAGTATTTCCAAAGGAGATTACGTACGTTGATTTCTCTAAACGTACCATGGTTGATGGCGGAGAAATGGTTTTCTCTAGCCAAATGACTAGAGTATTTTTTTTGGACGTCAATTAGTAATATTCAGAGGATCTGACGATGTGGCATTCAAAGTGTATGATGATCAAGATGTGTTCTGACCTCAAGCCTCATCAACCGGGAGACGACAAAAATCGGGCAGGCAGCATGGCTATGTGGGTCGCTCCCATTAGGGTGTATAATCACCTATCTAGAGAAATTCCTTTTGTTTCTTACTCTATCGATTCTGCCCATTCGGGAACGGTGGTTTGAGTCAAACCGTTGGCGATATACATTCGATACACTCAAGAGAAATGAGTGGTCGGTCATGTGTGGGCCGGGTTGCAAGACGTTCTTGTTGAACCCAGGTGTATTAGCCTCTAGAGATACATCAGCGGAAGGTGGTCCCATACCTTGTCAAGGTCGAAATCCAATCTCCAATAAGCGTCTGCGATTTTGATTGTATATTATATGTGGAGCGTGAGATGCAAGCGTTCCACTAGATTATTATTTACTTGTATTTAGACATTATTATAATATCAGAAAAGATATTGGTTTCAAAACTGTTTTGGGTTATCGTAGGGTAAAAACCGTCCGTGTTTATGTGTGGACTTGGCTTACGATTATCCTTTTCTTTTGAAAGATTTCGAACTTTACAATCATGATTGGATGATTTACCCTTAAAACTGTGCGAGTTTATCTCACTCTGGTTCACCAGACTGACCCGGTGTTTTGTAAATACTCGGGTTAGCCCGGGGTGTACAGGTTCAGGTTCGAAAGCTGTGAAGAGAAGGGCTGGAACAGTTCAGACGTATGATATTATTCCGATGTGTTGTATAAGGGCAGATTATTATAACTGTCCAGATGTGTTCATGTACTCTGATGATTTGTAAGTTTTATTTAAAGCTCTCAAAAAGATTTATTTATATATTATATTTTGTTCCACTGCGATGTGAGATACTGTGTTGCGTTCTTCTTCTTCTTCTATTCCTATATTTCTTTCTTTCTTATCTCACCCTCTAAATTCTTTCATTGACAATCCGGAGTTCTCGGTGTTTGAAAGGTCGGCATGAGATACAGTACAGGTATTTATGTCGATTTTCTAGGCCGAAAACCGCTGGGTCGTTACAGTGGTATCAGAGCTATTGGTTTAGTGATAACCTTGGCTCTGTGGCGTTACTCGATAGAGATGGGGTTAGTAACACCCTAGATTGAATTTGAGTGTATATATATATATATATATATATGAGAGCGTATTTGTAAATTTTATATACAAATGTTTTGTATTGTGTTGTTTAGTCGGTTCAAGTGTTGAAAAGCTTTGAACTGATAAGGCACACATTATTGTTTTGTAAAGGAGGTAGATGAAATAATTTTACCCGAAATTTATTTTTATATAGAAAATAAATAATTTTATGAAAATTATTGGGATATTTTGTGTTGACTGATTTGAATGGAATTCAAAATTTGGTTAAAATTTTGAATTGGAACTTAAACTGAGTTAAGTGGAATCGAATTAATTATATTGGAATTAATTTAAGAAATGGTGTTAAGATTAAATAAATTTGAATTGAATTTGGAAATTTAATGAAGGATAATTGAATAAAAATCAATCGAATATAAATCGGGTGTTATTCAAATATATTGAATAGTAAAATTGAATGTTAATTTAGTGATTTGATTGAGTTTGGTGTGCCTTGATTGTTGATTGGTTTTTGTATGCCTATTAGATTGGTTGAATATGAAATTCACCCATGGTTTAATAAAGAATTAAATAAACCGAAACCCGGAAAAATTTGAAGTGTTATTTAAATATATTTTAAAAGTTACTGGAATTTACAACATTTTCTTACCTTAGCAATTTCGAGGACGAAATTATTTTAAGGGGGAAAGAATGTAATATCCCGTGTTTTGATAGTCAAATATTTTATTTTATTTTTAATATTTATTTAAAATATTAATGGATTTAAATATATATATATATGTATATATCCGTTTATAAAGGATATATATATATATATATATATATTAGTTATATGAAAGAATAATAAAATTTATGATTTCACCGAGTAACAGATGATGATGATGAATTGATGATGGAAATGGAAGGAAAAAAGAACAAAGGAATAATAATACATTTTCTACATCATATGGTTATACAAGGATTCAAATGTTCTTAAGTATTCTTGTGTATCTTTACCATATCCAATTAAGCTGAGTTACCAAAGATTCAAAATAAAAATCAGAACACAACTAATGTAAACACGTTTATTAAAGTAAAATTTAAATGCTTATGTTAAATGATGATTAAGCTTAAGTTCTTCGATTCATCGATTCGATTATCACCTTACTTACTTTAATACTATTTTTATCACATATTTTATGTCGATTTTCTTGGCCGAAAACCGCTGGGTCGTTACACATTGATCACTCCAAACATTATAACCAACTGCTCATAAAATTCACACAACGTCCGAAATGTTGTCTTTGGCACACTCATATGCTACCTGTAGCTGATAGAATCCTACTACAAGGTCTAAGTGAGAAAATATTCACGCACCATTCAACTGATCAAGTGTGTCATCTATTCACAGAAGAGGATACTTATTCTTTCTCGTCACCTTATCCAGCTCTCGGTAGTCTACGCACAATCGAAGGGAACCATTCACCTTCATGGCGAATATAATAGGTGTTTCCCACTTGGAAATACTTATTCGAATAAACCCTTTCTTCAAAAGATCACTAACTTGCACCTTCAGCTCCGCTGCTCTTCTGGTGTCATCCGTCGAAGAGACATTACTATAGGTCTGACATCTTTTACTAAATCAATACGGAATTTAATCTCTCGATGTGGCGGAAGTTCGGTCACTTCCTTGAAGATGTATGGATACTCGCTAGCAATAGGCACACCAAATAACTCAACGAGCGGGATGTCGAGGGAATACAGAATACTAGCCATCACCTCATTACTAGATAGGCAACCCAACACTATCCTCCACTCATCTTCTGTCCCAATTGTCATTGAAGATTTCTCATAGTCCATTGCCACCCCCATACCTGTGGAGCTAATCGTCTCCAAGGATAATACTAGACCCAGTAAAGTCCAAAACAAAGCAATAACAAGCAAACAAGAATCCATGACTCGATAAGACCAACCCATGATAAATCGTGCAAAGGCTAGTGGAACCACCAATCGGGTTCGTTGCAACTAAAGATCGATCAACTATCTAGGGTTTCAATCCCAAACTATCTATCAGGTCACAAAATATGAAGGAACGGGAACCCCGATATCAAACAATACTCGAATAGGAATATCATAAACTGAAAGCATATCTTGAATACAATACCCCTTCTTTAAAATTTTAAACTAAATTGAATATTTATATCATCAATAAAATTCTACGATTAAGTTCCAATTTATTGCTTATAAATTAAAAAGGATTAGTAATATATTTAATTAATATTTAAACTAGATTAAATATTCATACATTTTAAAATAGCAAAATTTCCAAGTTGTTGCAGGTTTGGATAATTTATTATTAGGCAATATCAAATAGTGTGATTTTGCAAACTTTAAATATAACCAAATTTCTAATAATATTTCAATTAAAGCGTTATTTCTCAATGTCATGTTTCACTACAAGAAATTTGACCTTTACCTAACAAAAAATATGGGTAGGTAAAGAAAACCTTTATCTACCAATATTCAATGGTAAAATTTATTGGTAGGTAAATATTGTCAATGCTATAAAATTGTTAAAGGATGTTTATCTACCAATAATTATAGGTATGTAAAATGTATTATCTACACATATACATAAGGGGAAGTTTTTTTTTTTTTTCGATTATCCCCTACATTTTTCTCATATCATTTTATACTTTCATTAAAAATAATGTTGAGTTGTGTGATGATGTGTCAAAAAAGTATATTATGGCAAAAAAAGTTGAATTGAAGATTTTGTTTACATATCCCAGTAATGTTTTTTTGTAAAATCATTTCTTTATTAATTTTTAATAGTTATTTTGAAATATAAAATAATTAACAATTAATGAATTAACAAACATTATTTAAATTGTAAATAATTAATATTAAATAACATTCGTTAATAACTTATCATACGTTGCTATTTTTCTTTCCAAACAACTGACTACAAAAGTTTTAATTTTAAATTTTTCTAAAACGTTTCACAATTTCACACTAATATGTCATCATCTGAAATCACTAAAACATATTTTCTTTAGTTTATTGCACAGACATAATTTATACCATCCTCTTCGGCTATAAATTCAATAGCTTATTTTAAATCAAATCTAAAGGTATGAATCTCAATCCACGTGATCTCTTTTGTAGCCTCAATCCACGTAGTCTCTTTTGATTGGCCGTATAAACCACAAAAGCTGCTACTACAAATAAATACCAATAATCTTGATGACAACTATTTATTATAATTGATATGTTTACGTCCCTTTCTAAAATAAGCGAGGCATTCTTATTTTAAAACTTAATTGTTTTACATCTCTTTCTATAAACATTTCACGAAATACCCCAATAAATATTTTTTTTTTCACCTTTTTATTCAGACATGAATCTGCATAATAACAACAAAATATCATATTGTTCACGGTATGAGTTATCTATCTAATAAATATGAATTCAAATATTTTTTACATGCCTACTCATCCATGTATGGCACATTTTTTGGTAAAACTAGTAGTAAATGATTGTACGCACTGGTTACATTTTTTGGCCTACCCAAATGGCACCGGTTTACTTACACCACTGTTTTAATATGAAAAATTATGACTATGCTGTCCTTGCCTTTAATTATATTTTCAGTCCTTTTCTTATAATGCATCTAACCAAAAATTTAATATAAAAAATATTTGATTAAATCTATAGAATTTTATAAAGTTAATAAACCTAAAATATCAATTAAGGCAACTTTTACAACTAAACATTTTAATTCCAATATGTTCAGTCATCCAAAGTTAGAGCTCATTTTTAAAAAAAAAATTGTATAATTTATGATGGTGGGTTTTCTTTTAAATGATAAACTTTGCAAAAAAATTAGTGAAAAATATGGAAAGTTTCAAAATTAGGAAGAATAATACATTTACACTAAAAGTGGAATTCAGGAGACCCACTATATTTTCCCTATTTACATTAGCATTTGTCCTTCTCACTAAATTTTAATCTTTCCATACTTTTCACCAATTTTTTTGTTAAGTTTATCCTTCTCCCTATTTTCCACTTTATGTTGTTAGTGTAAAAAATTAAAGGTTTTTTTTTTAGTTTTGGGTAAATTTTTTGCAAATAATTCCTAGTTTTTTGTAACTTAGTTTTAAGGTTAAAGAGGGAAGATGATAAAAATATAAAAACGTAATTTTCGGAAAGGCATGATGTATGAAAAGAAATATTTTGTGTATGCTATTTTATTTCAAACCACGGTGTATATTAGAAAATTATGGGTGTATGAGTAGAATTAACCTTTTTTTTATTCCCTTCTATTCTAAACATGATATATAAGGAATAAATTCAATGATATAAGGAAGAGATTCATGCATATAAGGGAATTAATTACATTCATGTATATCCTCTTATTCTTTTTTTTTTTTTAATTCTTTACTATTCTACATATGATATATAAGGAATTGATTCAATGATATAAGGAAGAGATTCATGCATATAAGGGAATTGATCAAATTCATAAGAAAGGCATTCATGCATATAAAGGAATTAATTACATTCATAAGACTCTCCGTTCACATGCAAAAAACGCTTTTTTTTTTTATTCTCAGCTATTCTACACATATATGTAAGGAATAGATTCAACGTTATAAGAAAGAGATTCATGCATTTAAGGGAATTAATTACATTCATAAGACTCTCCAATCTCAAGCAATAAATGGTACTAGGTTCTTCACCATTCCTACATTTCTACAGCTAACATAATAGCTAATCACATATAAATTTTTGTCAGGTATTTCTTCCTTTCCTATATCAGCTTCATTATATAATCATATCTGCAAAATTATTGAAACTAATCACATTTACCTTTATCTTCTGCACTAGTTCAAATATTTATATTAGGACAAAAGGTATGGTATTGAAATTTCATGTATATCCTCTTATTCTTCTTTTCTTTTATTCACCACTATTCTGTACATGATATTTGGATACTATAATATACATTCAATTCCATTTTAATATTAGATCTATATTTGCAAACATATGAATCAATTCCATTTTGTTTGTATATATATCAAGTGTTTGTGTTGATTAACGTACGTCTTTTTCCTTAATTCCTTTTCTATTTATTTCATACTTGTTTTGTTAAAACATGGTTGACGTTAGTCTTGCTTACACTTGTATAAATTAGCGTTAATCAACGTTAATATGTTACCATTTTCGCTTGAAGTTAATTTCTTTTTTTCATGCTATATTGCATTTATTTCAAGTTATTTTTTCTCTTAAATTTTAATGTTAATTAATTCTCATATATTTGTTTCATTTTCAACGCTAATTTAATTTGATTTGATACTGATCTCATTTGATAACTTTTTACTAGTGTCTGATTTGATTTGGTATAAAACTAATTGGTTGGATTTCAATGAGTTCAATTCCTCAATCCCTTCCAATATGTTCCATGTACCAATTAAGCTTAGACATTCATTTGTTATTAACAGCAATTCATTAAACATGTTTATTTTTCAACAAAAAGTAAGTTATCGCACCACTTTATTTTTGGTTTATTCATCGAACAATTCATTGATGTGTTCCCTCTTTATTCACTTCATTTGTGGTTTATTTCACAAAATTTTTATCATGGCACCTGGTTGTCACACCACTCGATTTACTGCTCAAAGTCAATAAGTTGAACCAACCATTGATTTGCTTGCTCAAACTACACAAGTGGAGCTACTCGTGGCTTGACAACTGCAACGATAGCTAAGGTAGCTTCAATTGGAAAGTTGTCAGTGATTTTTGATATAGAAAGGCGTCAACCAATTTTTACTAATGCCGAGAAATTTAATAATGAGACTGGATTCATTATTCGAAATCATGGTAATTTTCATTGTAAAGAGTGGAGAATGGTCTCTGAAGATGCGTGTATTTAGAAAGTTGTCACAAGATGATTCTTAATTTATTTACATTAATTTGCTATGTAATTAATGTAAAGTTTTTTATTTTGGTTGGGGTAACCTTAGAAGTTTAACTTTATGACTTACTGTAGTATTGAACATTATATGGAATGCTAGCAATGGATATTTTATTATTGTACGCTTTTTCAGTTTATTTCTAATATAGAACAGTCATAAATAATTGCTATCACATTTTACCAACACATAACCATTCAATTTGATCAAAGTATGAATCGTCTAATAAACTAATAAAATGATGCCATGTGTGTTATTACAGTAACGCCATATGGTACAATAACAGTATAAAATGTAGACTAATGACAAATGTCACATGGCAAATTAGATGACACTAGATGGACTAATCAAATAATGTCATGTGGCCTGAAAAAATGATGTCATATGCACTGATCAAATGATGACACATAGACAAATTATTGTTTGACATATGAACTAACCATTAAATGCCAAGTGTCGATGTTAATATATGTCATGTGTATGCTACTACGACAACCATGTTAGCAGCCATGTAGGATGACACATCATCAGTCACGCCAGTAGTTATGTAGGATGACACATTATCAAACACACAAGCTGATGACTCATTATTTGAGTTATAACATAGTGGGGTCCATTGATTTTTGTGCCTACCAATATTAATAAGTGTAGGTAAAAGCTCTTTCCCTATTAATATTTACCTACCAATTTCTACCAATTCAATATTGGTAGCTAAAATATATTTATTACCCACCATCATGTTAGTTTTACCTACGCTTACAATTGATAGGCAAAGACCTCATTTTCTTGTAGTGTTTGACCCATTATTTATCAACCAAGCCGTGCTTGCGTATGTATTGCATATATATATATATATATATATATATATATATATATACATATATATATATATGTATGTATACATATAAATATATATGTATGTATACATACATATATATGTATGTATGAGGCACGCTCTATGACACCCCAATTACTTAGCATCCCATTTGCACCCGAATTGTAGCCTCTCCTTTATAATTAAAAAATTTAGTGGAAAGAGAGAGAGTTAGTGAAAGGAGAGAGAATGAGGAATGTGTGGTGGAAATTAGGGGGGTAAAGGGGTGCTACACTATTTGGGGTGCTCTTGATCCTATCCCTATAAATATATATATATATGTGTGTGTGTGTGTGTGTGGTGTGTGTGTGTGTGTGTGTGATTTTTGAAAACTTTGAAGGTTTGTATAGCGAACCATGCCACTTTTTATTGCCAGAATATAAAGAGATGTTTTGCATAGATACATAACAACTATAGTTGGATTTATAGTGTACGGACTAATGTACATAGCAAATGTAACGCTAAGTGCTCCAACTACTAAATGACATGAACTAGTCTCCTCAGCAAAGGAATTACAGCTACGAGTGGGAGAAGATGCAGTCCCAGTGGCATGCAAGAAACTTGCAAAGTGAGGGAGAAAGTTTGACGCATAAAAATCACAGTTCTTGTCATAGGTAAATTTTCTATCCCAACATTCATCTTCTGAATGGCCTTATTAATATTCCCATATTTTCTTCTCTATACAATAACGTATCAGTCCCGTCATCATCGTAGTAAAGCAAAATCCTAGATTCACCTGCATCGCCGCTAATAAACATAGAAAAATATTTTTAGACAACAACAAAACGCATGTCTGATAGATCATGAATACATGACTTCTCGTGAGAATTCCACTCAATAACGTAATCATCTGAGCCAACTGGAACCAAAGTAATCATCTGAGCTAACTAAAACCATAGGGGATCCAAAGCAACATCAGCAACCAAGGGGGAAGGAGGACCTAACTCAGACGAATTCTGTACATCCAACGAAGCCTCAGGCTTTTGGATCCCAATATGAATAGGTAGGCTGGGGAGGGGAACTTTAGCAAGTTTATGGTCGTCAGGGGAAGTTTACAAGCAACAGCCAAATGGGTAAAAGAATGACAAGTAGTGCAAATATCATGCAAACAAAAGTGTTTGATGTCAACAAACATGCCAATACATTTGATTGAAAATAAATAAATTGACTTCAATTATGGACGGTTCAGATTCAAGAAACCTCATTCTTTCTGTGACATTCGCGAATTTGAAGTCAATCAGTCATCCACAAAATTGACTTGTACACCCTTCCTAAGCTTCCAGATGCTTTGACAATTGTCACAGTCATTATAATAGGAGGCTTTTGCATCAAGAGAAAACCCCACCAAAAAAATCTTGATAATAAATATAGTATAACTGTATGTTTGAATATATGTTGTGCATAACATAAAAAATTTAAAGTATGCATAATTGAAGGTTGATGTTATCATTTGGTTTATGAAACCACACTTTGTGCTTTAAGATTATATAAATATATGTTATTAGCAAGAGTGAAATTCATAAACATACACTTTCATCCTGGTAACTCGAAAAATCTTAAAAGTATAACGTTAAACCAATTAGGTGGTGAACTCCATGTAGCATGGGTTCCTAGTGGGTTGGTTAACTACTGAACCTTAGAGATTTCTATAATGTGTGGTTTTCTGTTCTGCATTTGCGTTGGCATTATTGTATTCATGTAAAGTCGTGCCCTTCAAACCTATTAATTATGCATTTCAACAGTACTCCTACATCCGGTTCACAGTGTAACAAGTTTTAAGAAGTTTGTTTTGTTTCAAAATATAGGATGTTTAAGCATGTTATTCCAACTTTATTCCTATCATGATAAATGATAGAAACCGAAAGGTTACTTTATAACTATTTTTTATACATGAAAAGGTAAAAAGTGATTGATGGGAATAGGAATAATAGTTGACAGGTATGAAAAGAGAAATTAATGTGTAAGAAAAAACTAATTAAGCATGGGTAAATTGTCATTTTATTTTTTCTTTAATTCTTGTGCAAATCTCTAAAATATCTTATATTATGAATCGGAGAGAGTATAAGTGAATACTAGCGTCATATCCCTAAAATTGTTCCAAATGTAAACGGCCACCCCTGTGAAGTATATTGCAAAGCGGATCCTTGTTTTTGGACCTTACACGTTTTCCAAAGAAAAAATGGTGCTACTTGTTAAAAAAAATCACAAATATTCTCAGAAGCAACCTGAAAGAAAATTGCATACATGTAACGGTTGGAAATTTCCGACTCCTCGAGAGTCGGAAATTCCGAGACGTTAGTGAAAGAATTTAGAAGGTGAGAAAGAAAAGATAGAACTAATAGAATAGAAGAAGAAGAAGAACATCAGAATCATCAGAGTAACACGAATCTCACAGCGGAACGAATAACATATAATACATAACATAACTTTGAAGTAAACAGTTATATATATACAATAGCACTTATCTGAGTACAACACTTACAACACAGCGGAAATAACTACAGCTATAAAATCTTGCAGCCTCCTGCTCCAAGCTCTCCAAACATATCTGTAAATCCCGACTACTTGACTGCCCATACAAATTTAGGCACCCAAGAGTTTAGGGAAACAACAAAGTAAACTCCGAGTCAGTCATGGGACTGGTATGAGTAAAATAGTTTAAAACAGGTATAGGATATCTCATAAGACCACGCCGTGAATACGGAACGGGTTTTTCCCTTATGAGTATCTGAACACTTTGACAAGCAATATCATTGTGATATTATAATAATGTCTAAGTACAAATAGGTATCAATCTAGCAGAAACGCTTGCATCTCACGTTCTACATACATAGTATAAAATCATAAATCGCAGGGCGCTTATCGGAGAATGGATTCCAACGGACAAGGTATGGGAGCACCTTCTGAATAGTGTACTCTAGAGGTGATACACTCAGGGTTCAACAAGAACGTCTTGCAACCCGGCCACACATGACCGCTCACTCATTTAGCTTGAGTGTTGCGAATATATTGCCACCACGGTTGTAGGCCATCAAACCGTCATCCGAAGATACAGAATCAAAAAGAAGTATAAATATGAATATTCACTAGATCGGTGACAATACACCCTGCTTGGGGATGACCCAACTAGCCATGCTGCCTAGCCCAACTTTTGTTACTTCCCGGTGTGAGGCTAGAAGCTACGTCTATCTTCAGAACATCTGATCACCATTCACTTTGAATGCCATATCGTCATACCCGCCAAATCACAAATTGACTTATACAAAAATAACACGGGTATATAGCTAAGAGAAACGAATTCCTCCGCCACCAAACGTGAATACGTTTGAACAGATCAACTTACGCGATCCATTGGATATACTCTGTCAGACCTTCTTCCATATACGTTGTCCTGGGACTGGACAAACCGAAGGCACTATTCAGTATATCCATCTTAGTCACTATTATCTAAGACTTATACAACAGCCCTTGCACTTTACTCCGTCTTCAATTTATCTTTGGCAGATATTGCTCGCAACGCTTATGCCAATACAGAGTGGTTCTTCGGATAATAATCCAACCGGTCTCTCCATATTAACAACGTTAAAATGGTAAAAACTTTGATAGTCTGTGATTCAACTATCAAATGAAAACATGTCGGTGTACAAACAACGATCTTATTTCCAAATGGAAATTCGATCGATCAATCATCACATGTTCATATTTCCTTATTTCATATATTTAGAAAATATATGTTATTAATCATTGGAAAACATTTCCATAGCTTATTTTCACATCACTATTATTTCGCAACTATCAGTCCCTAACTGTAACTAGTATGAGAACAATTCTCTAAGTATAAATCCGGAAGGTCGAAACCAACATCATATCGTCACTTAGAAAACCGTTCAACTTACCCTCTCCAGTCAGTTTCTGAATTTGCTTAACTCTATTTCTTAAATTCTTATCATGAAAACATTTCATTTTCTCTGTTTAGAAAACATATCTGACTATATTTGGAAAACGTTCCCAAAACTCATTTACGGATTTCCAATGAACGTTGTATAAAACATCGTTTCGCTTAATCCATTTATCGCTTATTCCTTAACTTTATTCCTAATCACCCTTTTAGATCGAACCACAACTATTCCTTTGTCAATTCTGAAGTCAATCAAGTTGGGGTATAATTACCTCTCAGACCTTAATTGAACAACGTCCTTTACTGTGAAATAGATGAAGCTCATCACTCACTTTTTCCAATCATCTGTTTACGCAAATTCTCGGATTCAGGTTACGAATCTACTTCTTATATGAAAACGTTTGATTATAACTATAACGTTATAATTCCTACTTCTGCAATATCTAACCTAAATTATAACTTTATCTCCTAACTCGAATAATTTAACAGACATCTAATTTCTAAATCAATAACTAAATCTTGATTTAAACCCTTGAAAGTAAATAGTACTTTCCCGAATTCGCTATAATCGAATTCGACGTATAACTCTCTTTCGAGTAATCTCTATTTGATTAACTCTTCTTCGAATAACCTATATTCGATTATCTCTCTTCGAATAACTCATATTCGAAATCTCTCTCTTTCGAATAAACAATATTCGATCTCTTTCTTTCGAATGTGCTATATTCGAAAATCTCCTTTCGATTTACTATTCGATAACTCCTTTCGATCAAACTAAAATTGATAACTCCTTTAACTCTATTCGAATTACTAATATTCGACTAACTCCTTTGGATCAACTCATTTGATTAACTCCTTTCGAATAACTAAATTCGATTTAACTCTAATTGAATAACTAATATTCAATTAACTCTTACGTGTTTAACTCTATTTGAATAAGTAATTCAAATCACTCTAATGTGTTTAACTCTATTCAAATATCTAATTCGAATAACTCATTTCGAATAACTAAATTCGATTAACTCTTTTAACTTTACTCGAATAACTATATTCGATTAACACCTTCTTTCGAATAACTATATTCGATTAACTCTTCGACTAACTCCTTTGGATTTACTAACTTCGAATAACTCCTTTGGATTAGCTAACTTCGAATAACTCCTTTGGATTAGCTAACTTCGAATAACTCCTTTGGATTAACTAACTTCGAATAACCAATATTCGATAACTATTCTTCGAATAAATAATATTCGGTAACACTTCTCAAATGAATAACATTTGATTTCTCCACTCGAATAAACTATATTCGATTATTCTTCTCAAATGAATGGCATTTGATTCCTCCACTCGAATAAACTATATTCGATTACTCTTCTCTCGAATACACTATATTCGATAACTCTCCTTCGGATAAGTGATATTCGACAACTCTACTTGATTAACTCTACTTGGATAACTCTAACCGGTCAACTCAACTGGTTTAACCTAACTGGTTGACTCTAACTGGTTAACTCCAACGGGTCAATTCTAACTGGTCAATTTTAACTGGTCAATTCTAACTGATCAATTCTAACTGATTAACTCAAATGGTTTAACCTAACTGGTTAACTCGTCTCGAGTAACTGAACTAATCCACTTAGTTTAACTTAGCTAATTCACGTTGATTAACTCTAACCGATTCACTTAGTTTAACTCAACTAATTCACTTGGATTAACCACTTAGTTAAACTAACTAATTCACGTTGATTAACTCTAACCGATTCGCTTAGTTTAACTCAACTAATTCACTTCGATTAACCACTTAGTTAACTTAACTAATTCACTTCGATTAACCACTTAGTTTAACTTAACTAATTCACATCGATTAACCACTTAGTTTAACTTAACTAATTCACATTGATTAACTCTAACTGATTCACTTAGTTTAACTCAACTAATTCACTTCGATTAACCACTTAGTTAACTTAACTAATTCACTTTGATTTACTCTAACCGATTCACTTAGTTTAACTTAACAAATTCACTTCGATTAACTCGACCAATTCACTTGGTTAACTCGACCAATTCACTTGGTTAACTCCTATTTATTTAACAAATAAATATCTCCTTTAGTTTAATTCTATTTATTAAATCTCTAAATGAATATCCTTTATATTTCTTTTAACGAATATAATTCCTTTATATTTTGATTAACAAATATATCCCCTTATATTCGATTAACATATATATTCCCTTGTATTTGATTAACAAATATAATTCTTTTATATTTGTTTTTACCAACTATATTCCTTTATATTCAGAATCCTTTTTCTTATATATATATATATATATATATATATATATATAATCCCTTGATTTTATATAAATAAACTATTTTCAAAATATACTTTGAAAACCCCTCTCCTACATTCTGGTATTTCTCATGGTATTTAACTCACCATATAACAACGATAAATATCGTCCCACCACACATAATCACACAGATTATATACATCACATTATATATCACAATATAAAAATCACAGTAAAATAACTGTTGAGGAATCCTGTTGGATTCCTCCAACCTGTTTCCCTGCACCACAGATGTTAGACAACACCAGTATAATATTCTGTTAGAACAGAATCAACATATAACTATTTGACGGTTTATATATATATACATATATATATATATAATCTCTACTAACTGACTAGCAGTTCAAGCAAACAATCAACACACAGTCAAACAGACAATTTTAACAGTTCTAACAATGCAACATGAAATTATTAACTGTTCAGAGTTAGTGAGATTTACTCACCGTTGCGCGTTAACCGTTAAATAACTGGTTTGCGTTCTTTGATTTAGTCGGACAATTTATTTCGCCATAAATTGTAACGAGCTTTGATTCACTCCTAGTCAGCTTCATTGTGAATCTCTCGTCCATACGATCCCATCGGATCTTGTTTCGCTGAATTTCGACAACGAATGGCCAAGATGTGATAGTTACAAGTTAATACATTATTAGTTTTAGTTTTAAACTTGAAAATAATAAAATAAACCGGGCCTTACATATTTATTTCAGCCCAATTTAAGATTTGGACTCGTACGCCCTTACCCGCAATCCACCTTTTCCCCACGTGTTTCATACTGATGCCCTTTCTCCCCTTTCACGAAATGATCCCCTCAGCATGCACAGACTTGTCACGAGACCTTCACTTCATTCTTGTCCGCCATACAACGTTAAACCCCAACGCCCAGCACCACTCCACTCCTCTCCTATGCCATCTTCTTCCAGTAACGGTTGCTCAACCCATCCATGAAACCTCTCCCTTTCACGCTCTATCCATTCCTTCTCACACCCAACACCCCTCACGTGAAACAGGAAATAACACAAATACTGATAACCGCTCCTTAACCTTCCTTCACTAACGGCCCGTACTGTTAGTCCCTCATTCCTACAATGAAAACCGAAGCCTCCTGTTTTTAAAACCAAGGCCATATGCGGTCCTTACCCTCCACGCCTCACACCCGTCTCCTTTCCAGTATTCCATTTACATGAGCTCCGACTCGCTACAACTCCCATAACACTCAAAAGATTAAAGCTAAGATCAGTAGAGGACTGTCCGTTTGGACTTCGAGGAAGCATGCAGGAGGATCAAAGTGGGAACTGACGAGAATATTGGGTTGAGACTGTTTGAATGGGAAAGGAGCTAGCAGCGTGTTTTACGGTGTATTGTATTAGTGGCGGCTTGCTTTTTATCCCCGAAAACAAATGAGGAATCAGGTTATGGTTTTTTTATAGAAATTTTGTTTGGAATTCCCTTTTCCACGTTTTCCATTCTAGAACACAAAAACTGGTGGGTAGAAAAGAAGGGTGTGGAGTATTTAGGAACCATATACTTTGTTTTATCTTCACGTGGAGCATTAAGGAATCACATACTTTGTTTTAACTTTTAGTAATGTAAGATATCATTCATGTCCGACTGCTACAGACAGAAATAAGAGTACAGTCATGCTCAGTGAGGTGTCACGATCCCAGAAATATAATAATATCGGTAGGTGGACTCATATTTTGAAACTTCAAAATGTTGATTTCAGGGTGCAAAATACTTCAAATAAAAAGTCACTTATTAAATTAATTAAAAATTACAGTAAAATTCTAAAAATTAAATTATCACTATGTCCTAAAAGAACCTTGTCTGAATTCACACCCGATATCTAGTTATTTTGAAATAACCGTTACGGTCGATAAACGATTTTATAGCGACTATTCTGAAATTTGATTTGGACATAACTAAAAATCTACACGACGAAATCTTCATTTTTCTCTTCCATTAGAAAAATATACTCTACCAGCTCCACACGTTTCTTGTTTCACCGAAATCCGGCTTAAAACGAATCCTATATACTCAGTTGAAGTCTAAATCGCCAAATAGCGAACTGCCGCGTCGTTACGCGCTCTATTCTAATTATAATATAATTAATACGTTTTAACGTCGATTATTAAATCGATTCGTTATTCAAATTCAATTCTAAACTGAATTAAATATTTTAGCTGATCCAATTCACACAGTATTGTGAATTCGGTGATTTCCGATTATTTCGACATTATAATATATTATTATATTATTTATTTTAATTAAATATTCAATATTTTTTAATTCAATTCATCGATATCGCCCAATCGATATTTAATAATCGAATAAATTAATTATTCGACAGCTAACAAAACGCGCCATTACAGACTTCCCCCCTTAAAAAAATTTCGTCCTCGAAATTGCTAAGCTAGGAAAATGCTACCAACTTTACTAACTAGATTCAAATATCTTTTAGTTTACTTCTCAACTCCAGTTTCAACTGAACCATTTAATTTTCAATTAAATTATTAATTCATTCTGGCTAACTGAATTTCCATAAATCATGAGAATGTTCTAACGCCTGAAATTTCCAAAAAATTTCGCCATAACCTCCTTTGTATTGGTCAATATGACAAACCACCCCTCGCCTCTCTAGGCCTTCTCCAACCCAAAAGGAAATCAAACAGCCAAGCGGCTAGCTAATTCGGCTCATAAATCTCATATATAATATAAACTTGTACCTTTTTGTCGGTCGTATCATTATATCCTTTTGATCTGTTATCACTTCTGCATATATCATGGTCATTCCACTCAGTTTATATCCTCAAACCAAATCATTCGCTTATACCCAAACCGAATTTCATTCAAACTCCAATATCAAATTTCAAACTATTGACTTATCAATTTGGTTCCATTCTAGATTATATCTAATCCAATTCAATTTTATTTAACTCGGTTCAAGTTAAATTTCAATTTATTTTTACCATCTCATTTTATTTAACTTCATTAGTTAAATTCTAATTCCAGAACTTAAGTTCCTGGGTTTCTTTCAAATCAATTTGAAATCATAATGCCAATTCAAAACCTTTGAATTTCTAAACAACTTGTTTTCTCAAAACAATTCAAAAACAAAACCTTTGGTAGTAATCCGTCACTTAGAACTCGAAAATGAACACTGATGATGTCTAGATTCATCATCAGAATCTATTTTCCAGCTATCGAAGTGAGTTCAATACTATATCATTTTCAATTTGAAAAACATTTTCAAAATCTCCCAGGAACTTAAAATTTCCTTATTTTAAATTCCAAATTCTGATTTAAATTCATATTTAATTCAAACTATTTCATATATTACATTCATATGAATTCTGATTGGTCATTTATAACCATTTCACCCTTTTATAATCTTATTTGATTATAATACAACCAACACAATCAATATACTATAATAATTTCAAGATATATATTTCTTCTATAAACAAATATATTTTGGGAAAAAATATTTCATTTACCCTCTTTCAAAACATACCATGACGGTTCATCGTATTCGAGTGTTTAGTAACCCTTATCGATACAGTGGATCAACTGATCGACCAGAATTCATAAGCCACTCAACCAATGAGTCTCCACAATATAAAACCATTTTATATTGAGTAACAATTACGCGCTCATATATATACACTCAAACTCAATCTAGGATATTACTAATCCCATCTCTATCGAGTTATGCCACAGAGCCAAGGTAATCACTTAACTTAAGCTCTGATACCAACTGTAACGGTTGGAAATTTCCGACTCCTCGAGAGTCGGAAATTCCGAGACGTTAGTGAAAGAATTTAGAAGGTGAGAAAGAAAAGATAGAACTAATAGAATAGAAGAAGAAGAACATCAGAATCATCAGAGTAACACGAATCTCACAGCGGAACGAATAACATATAATACATAACATAACTTTGAAGTAAACAGTTATATATATACAATAGCACTTATCTGAGTACAACACTTACAACACAGCGGAAATAACTACAGCTATAAAATCTTGCAGCCTCCTGCTCCAAGCTCTCCAAGCATATCTGTAAATCCCGACTACTTGACTGCCCATACAAATTTAGGCACCCAAGAGTTTAGGGAAACAACAAAGTAAACTCCGAGTCAGTCATGGGACTGGTATGAGTAAAATAGTTTAAAACAGGTATAGGATATCTCATAAGACCACGCCGTGAATACGGAACGGGTTTTTCCCTTATGAGTATCTGAACACTTTGACAAGCAATATCATTGTGATATTATAATAATGTCTAAGTACAAATAGGTATCAATCTAGCAGAAACGCTTGCATCTCACGTTCTACATACATAGTATAAAATCATAAATCGCAGGGCGCTTATCGGAGAATGGATTCCAACGGACAAGGTATGGGAGCACCTTCTGAATAGTGTACTCTAGAGGTGATACACTCAGGGTTCAACAAGAACGTCTTGCAACCCGGCCACACATGACCGCTCACTCATTTAGCTTGAGTGTTGCGAATATATTGCCACCACGGTTGTAGGCCATCAAACCGTCATCCGAAGATACAGAATCAAAAAGAAGTATAAATATGAATATTCACTAGATCGGTGACAATACACCCTGCTTGGGGATGACCCAACTAGCCATGCTGCCTAGCCCAACTTTTGTTACTTCCCGGTGTGAGGCTAGAAGCTACGTCTATCTTCAGAACATCTGATCACCATTCACTTTGAATGCCACATCGTCATACCCGCCAAATCACAAATTGACTTATACAAAAATAACACGGGTATATAGCTAAGAGAAACGAATTCCTCCGCCACCAAACGTGAATACGTTTGAACAGATCAACTTACGCGATCCATTGGATATACTCTGTCAGACCTTCTTCCATATACGTTGTCCTGGGACTGGACAAACCGAAGGCACTATTCAGTATATCCATCTTAGTCACTGTTATCTAAGACTTATACAACAGCCCTTGCACTTTACTCCGTCTTCAATTTATCTTTGGCAGATATTGCTCGCAACGCTTATGCCAATACAGAGTGGTTCTTCGGATAATAATCCAATCGGTCTCTCCATATTAACAACGTTAAAATGGTAAAAACTTTGATAGTCTGTGATTCAACTATCAAATGAAAACATGTCGGTGTACAAACAACGATCTTATTTCCAAATGGAAATTCGATCGATCAATCATCACATGTTCATATTTCCTTATTTCATATATTTAGAAAATATATGTTATTAATCATTGGAAAACATTTCCATAGCTTATTTTCACATCACTATTATTTCGCAACTATCAGTCCCTAACTGTAACTAGTATGAGAACAATTCTCTAAGTATAAATCCGGAAGGTCGAAACCAACATCATATCGTCACTTAGAAAACCGTTCAACTTACCCTCTCCAGTCAGTTTCTGAATTTGCTTAACTCTATTTCTTAAATTCTTATCATGAAAACATTTCATTTTCTCTGTTTAGAAAACATATCTGACTATATTTGGAAAACGTTCCCAAAACTCATTTACGGATTTCCAATGAACGTTGTATAAAACATCGTTTCGCTTAATCCATTTATCGCTTATTCCTTAACTTTATTCCTAATCACCCTTTTAGATCGAACCACAACTATTCCTTTGTCAATTCTGAAGTCAATCAAGTTGGGGTATAATTACCTCTCAGACCTTAATTGAACAACGTCCTTTACTGTGAAATAGATGAAGCTCATCACTCACTTTTTCCAATCATCTGTTTACGCAAATTCTCGGATTCAAGTTACGAATCTACTTCTTATATGAAAACGTTTGATTATAACTATAACGTTATAATTCCTACTTCTGCAATATCTAACCTAAATTATAACTTTATCTCCTAACTCGAATAATTTAACAGACATCTAATTTCTAAATCAATAACTAAATCTTGATTTAAACCCTTGAAAGTAAATAGTACTTTCCCGAATTCGCTATAATCGAATTCGACGTATAACTCTCTTTCGAGTAATCTCTATTTGATTAACTCTTCTTCGAATAACCTATATTCGATTATCTCTCTTCGAATAACTCATATTCGAAATCTCTCTCTTTCGAATAAACAATATTCGATCTCTTTCTTTCGAATGTGCTATATTCGAAAATCTCCTTTCGATTTACTATTCGATAACTCCTTTCGATCAAACTAAAATCGATAACTCCTTTAACTCTATTCGAATTACTAATATTCGACTAACTCCTTTGGATCAACTCATTTGATTAACTCCTTTCGAATAACTAAATTCGATTTAACTCTAATTGAATAACTAATATTCAATTAACTCTTACGTGTTTAACTCTATTTGAATAAGTAATTCAAATCACTCTAATGTGTTTAACTCTATTCAAATATCTAATTCGAATAACTCATTTCGAATAACTAAATTCGATTAACTCTTTTAACTTTACTCGAATAACTATATTCGATTAACACCTTCTTTCGAATAACTATATTCGATTAACTCTTCGACTAACTCCTTTGGATTTACTAACTTCGAATAACTCCTTTGGATTAGCTAACTTCGAATAACTCCTTTGGATTAGCTAACTTCGAATAACTCCTTTGGATTAACTAACTTCGAATAACCAATATTCGATAACTATTCTTCGAATAAATAATATTCGGTAACACTTCTCAAATGAATAACATTTGATTTCTCCACTCGAATAAACTATATTCGATTATTCTTCTCAAATGAATGGCATTTGATTCCTCCACTCGAATAAACTATATTCGATTACTCTTCTCTCGAATACACTATATTCGATAACTCTCCTTCGGATAAGTGATATTCGACAACTCTACTCGATTAACTCTACTTGGATAACTCTAACCGGTCAACTCAACTGGTTTAACCTAACTGGTTGACTCTAACTGGTTAACTCCAACGGGTCAATTCTAACTGGTCAATTTTAACTGGTCAATTCTAACTGATCAATTCTAACTGATTAACTCAAATGGTTTAACCTAACTGGTTAACTCGTCTCGAGTAACTGAACTAATCCACTTAGTTTAACTTAGCTAATTCACGTTGATTAACTCTAACCGATTCACTTAGTTTAACTCAACTAATTCACTTGGATTAACCACTTAGTTAAACTAACTAATTCACGTTGATTAACTCTAACCGATTCGCTTAGTTTAACTCAACTAATTCACTTCGATTAACCACTTAGTTAACTTAACTAATTCACTTCGATTAACCACTTAGTTTAACTTAACTAATTCACATCGATTAACCACTTAGTTTAACTTAACTAATTCACATTGATTAACTCTAACCGATTCACTTAGTTTAACTCAACTAATTCACTTCGATTAACCACTTAGTTAACTTAACTAATTCACTTTGATTTACTCTAACCGATTCACTTAGTTTAACTTAACAAATTCACTTCGATTAACTCGACCAATTCACTTGGTTAACTCGACCAATTCACTTGGTTAACTCCTATTTATTTAACAAATAAATATCTCCTTTAGTTTAATTCTATTTATTAAATCTCTAAATGAATATCCTTTATATTTCTTTTAACGAATATAATTCCTTTATATTTTGATTAACAAATATATCCCCTTATATTCGATTAACATATATATTCCCTTGTATTTGATTAACAAATATAATTCTTTTATATTTGTTTTTACCAACTATATTCCTTTTATTCAGAATCCTTTTTCTTATATATATATATATATATATATATATATATATATATATAATCCCTTGATTTTATATAAATAAACTATTTTCAAAATATACTTTGAAAACCCCTCTCCTACATTCTGGTATTTCTCATGGTATTTAACTCACCATATAACAACGATAAATATCGTCCCACCACACATAATCACACAGATTATATACATCACATTATATATCACAATATAAAAATCACAGTAAAATAACTGTTGAGGAATCCTGTTGGATTCCTCCAACCTGTTTCCCTGCACCACAGATGTTAGACAACACCAGTATAATATTCTGTTAGAACAGAATCAACATATAACTATTTGACGGTTTATATATATATACATATATATATATAATCTCTACTAACTGACTAGCAGTTCAAGCAAACAATCAACACACAGTCAAACAGACAATTTTAACAGTTCTAACAATGCAACATGAAATTATTAACTGTTCAGAGTTAGTGAGATTTACTCACCGTTGCGCGTTAACCGTTAAATAACTGGTTTGCGTTCTTTGATTTAGTCGGACAATTTATTTCGCCATAAATTGTAACGAGCTTTGATTCACTCCTAGTCAGCTTCATTGTGAATCTCTCGTCCATACGATCCCATCGGATCTTGTTTCGCTGAATTTCGACAACGAATGGCCAAGATGTGATAGTTACAAGTTAATACATTATTAGTTTTAGTTTTAAACTTGAAAATAATAAAATAAACCGGGCCTTACATATTTATTTCAGCCCAATTTAAGATTTGGACTCGTACGCCCTTACCCGCAATCCACCTTTTCCCCACGTGTTTCATACTGATGCCCTTTCTCCCCTTTCACGAAATGATCCCCTCAGCATGCACAGACTTGTCACGAGACCTTCACTTCATTCTTGTCCGCCATACAACGTTAAACCCCAACGCCCAGCACCACTCCACTCCTCTCCTATGCCATCTTCTTCCAGTAACGGTTGCTCAACCCATCCATGAAACCTCTCCCTTTCACGCTCTATCCATTCCTTCTCACACCCAACACCCCTCACGTGAAACAGGAAATAACACAAATACTGATAACCGCTCCTTAACCTTCCTTCACTAACGGCCCGTACTGTTAGTCCCTCATTCCTACAATGAAAACCGAAGCCTCCTGTTTTTAAAACCAAGGCCATATGCGGTCCTTACCCTCCACGCCTCACACCCGTCTCCTTTCCAGTATTCCATTTACATGAGCTCCGACTCGCTACAACTCCCATAACACTCAAAAGATTAAAGCTAAGATCAGTAGAGGACTGTCCGTTTGGACTTCGAGGAAGCATGCAGGAGGATCAAAGTGGGAACTGACGAGAATATTGGGTTGAGACTGTTTGAATGGGAAAGGAGCTAGCAGCGTGTTTTACGGTGTATTGTATTAGTGGCGGCTTGCTTTTTATCCCCGAAAACAAATGAGGAATCAGGTTATGGTTTTTTTATAGAAATTTTGTTTGGAATTCCCTTTTCCACGTTTTCCATTCTAGAACACAAAAACTGGTGGGTAGAAAAGAAGGGTGTGGAGTATTTAGGAACCATATACTTTGTTTTATCTTCACGTGGAGCATTAAGGAATCACATACTTTGTTTTAACTTTTAGTAATGTAAGATATCATTCATGTTCGACTGCTACAGACAGAAATAAGAGTACAGTCATGCTCAGTGAGGTGTCACGATCCCAGAAATATAATAATATCGGTAGGTGGACTCATATTTTGAAACTTCAAAATGTTGATTTCAGGGTGCAAAATACTTCAAATAAAAAGTCACTTATTAAATTAATTAAAAATTACAGTAAAATTCTAAAAATTAAATTATCACTATGTCCTAAAAGAACCTTGTCTGAATTCACACCCGATATCTAGTTATTTTGAAATAACCGTTACGGTCGATAAACGATTTTATAGCGACTATTCTGAAATTTGATTTGGACATAACTAAAAATCTACACGACGAAATCTTCATTTTTCTCTTCCATTAGAAAAATATACTCTACCAGCTCCACACGTTTCTTGTTTCACCGAAATCCGGCTTAAAACGAATCCTGTATACTCAGTTGAAGTCTAAATCGCCAAATAGCGAACTGCCGCGTCGTTACGCGCTCTATTCTAATTATAATATAATTAATACGTTTTAACGTCGATTATTAAATCGATTCGTTATTCAAATTCAATTCTAAACTGAATTAAATATTTTAGCTGATCCAATTCACACAGTATTGTGAATTCGGTGATTTCCGATTATTTCGACATTATAATATATTATTATATTATTTATTTTAATTAAATATTCAATATTTTTTAATTCAATTCATCGATATCGCCCAATCGATATTTAATAATCGAATAAATTAATTATTCGACAGCTAACAAAACGCGCCATTACAATACATATCAACATCAATACTCAATATATGCATATACGTATATGCATACATTCATCCACAGTTTATATTGAAAATTTTAGATGAATATATGCACACATGTATGCATAT
This sequence comes from Allium sativum, assembly GCA_030737875.1. Classification (NCBI taxonomy): domain Eukaryota; kingdom Viridiplantae; phylum Streptophyta; class Magnoliopsida; order Asparagales; family Amaryllidaceae; genus Allium; species Allium sativum. Next base: position 20,717,953 of record JASFAX010000020.1, on the reverse strand, counting down.
GTTGGTTAAACTTGCTGAGATGTTTGCATATAAAGATAAACTAATATGCATTGGCTACGAATTTGAAGTGTATGCATTTATTCTGTATTATATGCTGAAACGTATGCATAAAAGTTGAAACGGATGAGGGTTATTAATATGTGCTAACATGTATGCATTTATTGCTTATAAATGCTGAAATGTTTGCATAAAAGGCGTATGCTTAAAAAAAAGGCCAAGATTGAATTAATGCATCAACCGATGCATTTATTGCAGTATTACTGCTTACATTTCTGCATTAATACTATGGTTTGGTGCATAACTGCAATTTATGCAGAAATGTATGCATAATTTGCAAATAAATGCATCGTTTGATGCAATATACTGCAGTTTTGTGGGTTTTTTTGTTTTTGTTTTTGAAGTTTTTTTTGGTGGTTTTAACGCATGAATTTGATGACGATAAATTGTTATATTTAATTATGAATTTACATGATTTTTCTTTTTGCTGATCTACAAAAAATGAGATGTAATTTATAAAAAATTAAGGAATGGATGTGACGTGAATTTCGAAAGCTATTAGGGATGTAAGCCAAACTTACCCATATTATAAACAGTCAAAATACAAAAAATACAAAAAAAAAAAAAGAAAAAAAAATACATGCGTACACTTTTGGAAATCTTAGCATATACCAAAAATATGCTCACAATATTGCTTTGAAGTCCACATCAAACCCACTATGCTTACATTTAGCCCCTATTGATTATATAAACAGTATTTGAGGTCGTGGTTGATGTGCTGCTACATTCAAGGTATAACTATCTAGATGAAAAAATAGGCATGGAATCTGTTAGACAAAAACGAAGTATGCGGCACCAAAAGCAGAAGAAACAGAGAAGGTGGCCAGGGGCGGAGCCAGGAATAATTGTTGGTGAGGTCACAAGCGGGAACAATGATGGGGGTTCGGGGGCGATAGCCCCCTCATTCAATTTTTTTTTTTTTTTTTTTTTTAAAGTAAAATATAACATGTACAATTACTTACATTTCTTCTTCTGATGTGCTTTCTTTTCAACAACCTGGAAAAAAAACATAATTCTTAGAATGAAAAGCTAATAATAAATGAAAAAACACCTAATAAGAAAGCACTTACCACTTAGTTTATGAGCCAGAATCAAAATGTCATGACATGAACACCTACAATGAGTTTGAATCAAAGTTGAAACTCACAACAAACGTACTAAAAGCTATAAATAATATTTGATATACATATAATAATATTCTATTACAAAAATGACAACTATAGGTCTTTTCAAACAAAACAACTACACAAAATGTTCTAATAATTTAAAGTTGTCCACGTCGAGTTCTCATGTTTTGAAAACGATTGATAATTGCATCATTACTAACTTGATTGAATATATCTTTCTCAATGTATGCAACACAACTATCATTTAACCATTCATCTCCCATTCGATTACGTAGATCGTTTTTCACTATATTCATTGCAGAAAATGCTCTCTCCACACTTGCGGTAGAAACTGGCAGAATAAGCGACAAAGTTATGAGCTTGTACACAAATTTGTATACAACATTTTTTCTCGTTAATACCATTATCTTAGCCAAATCACCAATGCATTTTGCATCCTTGAATCTATCATTGGATTTCATATCAATCTCATAAATTTCCAGCTGATTAGAAAGATCCATGCGCTCCGCTTCTGAAAATTCATCTAAATAAAATTCGGATAAACGAACCAACTTTACTTTATCAAAAGCAGCAAATGAGTCAACCGGGCTAAGTGCCGACATACAAAGAAGAAGCTCATAATTCACTTCATCGAAACGATTATTAAGTTCAACGATTTGCTTATCTAAACATAGGTAGAACAAATCAACTCGATAATGATGCAAGTTTTTAATAATCGAACCTCTTCTTGATCTACCCAAAAGAAGATAATCGTCATCCATATTTGAAATGGGAATATTATATTTCCTGCAAAAAGATACCACCTCATCCAAAAGAATATCCCATCCATCATCTCTCATTTTGTGCAAGCGTTGTTTGGATATTTTTACCAACATCAAAGCATTTACAATATCTTGATCTTTTTGTTGTAGTGCTTTGGAAAGATCATTAGTAATAGCAAGTACATTCTTCATCAAATGCAAAATAAATACGAAATCATAAGTTTGTAGCACTTTTATCAAATTCAAAGGTTCACCCTTTTTATCACCGAACAAATCATCTACAAGATCCATAAGGACATCAATAACCGAAGGAAACATAACAATCAAATTAAGTAATGTACCATAATGTGATCCCCAACGTGTATCACCCGGTCGTTTCAAACTCCGCTCTTGATTTAACCCCTGCCCACTAGATAATTCACCACTTTCTAGCTGGCTAAATATTCTACTTGCTTCTTTGTCTCTAAGAATGTCTCGTCGCTTGCATGACGCTCCGGCAAGGTTAACCAAATTATTAACTAAGTAAAAAAACTTGGAGATGTGACCTATATCTTTAGCAACACGAACAAGTGCTAACTGAAGTTGATGTGCAAAACAGTGAACATAAAATGCGGACTTGTTCTCATTCAAAATAAGTGTTTTAAGACCATTGAACATACCTTGCATATTAGGAACATGAACCATGCCTACAAATCTTTCAACAACACTTCCTGTTTCATCCACAAATCGCAAGACAATTGCCATTTGCTCTTTAATTGAAGAATCACGAGCTTCATCAATTAGCAATGCAAATAATCCTTCAGAAAGTTGCTTTAAAATAACATCTACAACTTCAAATGCAATACAATTCACAATATCCTTCTGAATATCCGGTGATGTCATTTTAAGATTTTGTGGTGCATTTTTTAACACAACCGCATTGACCATGGCTTTTTCATTAGCTAACCATTGTTGAAGTTCAAGAAAATTTCCCTTATTCATTGATTCATCGTTACCTCGAAATGACAAACCTTGATGTAAAAGATATCGAATGCAAGAAAGAGTTGATTCTAAACGAATTCGATAATCAATTTGACTTTGGCTTGATTGTCTCTCAATTACCGTCTCGATATGTTGGTTTTGATTCATTAAGTTCTCACCCTTCGTGTATGCAGCAATACGAGCATCCGCATTAGCATGAACTTGAAGCCTTTGATAGTTTTTCCAGTTTTTAAACCCACCTCGGATAAATGCGTCACTTGTATTTCTACTCATTCATTGAGGACGAAATAAATAACAAGGCAAGCAATATATAGCATCTTCTTTCTCACTATATTCCAACCAATTTTTGTAATCATTAAACCATGATTGATTAAAACGACGAGCTTTACCACCAATTATTGTTTGCGGAAACGATTGCAAAGAAGGTTGACAAGGACCTTTCAATAAATATGCTCTTTGGACTATGTCTTGATCATTTGGATCATAGTCACAAATTTGATGTCGTAAACTAGGATCGGAAGGAAGATCCGATAAATCAACTTCAATACGACTTCGCTTTACTAAGCTTGGAAGAGCATTGTTTTGATTATTATTTTTAGGGACATTATCTGTTGGAGTAGAAATTGTAGAAGAACCCACTTCATTTGAGATGTTTTCAAATGATCTTTTGAAAAAATTTCGCAAATCTAACAAACAAATAAATTGATTATAATCAGAAATTGTAGAAGAACCCACTTTCATTTGAGATGTATTCATTGTATGATGTTTGAATGAATACACTGGATTTTAAAATAAAATGCTACTGTCAATTTTGCAAAACATGAATAAGCTGCAAGTCTGCAAGACAGCATAAAAAACTGGCAGCAACAAATCGAAAGTCACCAAAAAAAAAATTGATAGTAGCATTTTAATTCCATACTGGAAAACATGAATTGGCAGTACTGATATTATCCATCACCGAATTGGCAGTAGCATGAATAAGGATTCTTAAATTCCATACTAATTAAAACAATTCGCAAAAGAAATTAAAATTAGGGTTTTACCCATCACGGCAGATTTTGAGAAACAAGAGAGAGTGCGCTCTGAACGAAGGAAGAGAGAATGGAAGCAGCGATTTTCCCCTTTCTTTTCTCTTCCGTGTTTCCTTTCTTCCGTGATTTTGATTTCCTTCGATTTTTTCCTTTTTTGTGTCTTCAGCGCGTCGGTTTATGGATCTTTTTTTTTCCTGGAATGCGTGGGTTTCTGGTGAGGTCACGTGACCTCACCAAGTAATATCTCCCTCCGTCCCTGAAGGTGGCTACATATGATACCAAGTTAATTCAAAAATTGCTGAGAAGCTCAGTAGGCAAACTAGTACGAATAGAAATTATCTATTAATTGAGAAGTGGACCCTGTGACATAAAACAAAATCTTCATGTTGTACTTCATTTTAATGCATTACGTACTGATTTTAAGTGTATTTGAATGCTATATTGACATAAAGCAGAAGTTGCACCCTCTGCTCCTCTTTGTGGAAATCCTAAGATTAGGATTGCATCAGGCCCGGCCCGTGCCCAAGACAAGCGAGACAAATGCCTAGGGCATCGCTCGCGTAAGGAGCATCAGAAAACAAAAAAAATCATGGCTACTCAAAAAACATCGCTCCACATCCAGAGCCAATCTACTCCGTTCGAGTTTCAACTTCGACTTCGACGCTTCGTAGGGTTTCACCTTCCACCGCGGTCCGCAACAGGCTTCGGCTCGCCGCTCGAGCAAAGGAGGGCCACATAATTCCTATTGATTTCAATTTCAATCAGTTTGGGGTTTCATTTCGATTTCGATTTCTGATTCAATCAATTTGGGGTTTAGGGTTTCAATTTGATTCAACGCGTAGGCAACAGATTTTTTTTTATTCTTCTATTTGCGGTTTCATTCCTTTACTTGGAAATTGGACTGATGTATTCACTTTGTAGGAAGGTTTCAATTTGCAGCGAGAAGAGACTATGGCGACTAGAAGTATCAATTTGAATTTGCAGCAGGTCCCTTTGTTCAGTTTCAATTTGTAGGAGAAGTAGCAGGTTCATTTTTTTCAGTTTCAATTTGTAGGAGAATGGATTGTTCATCTATTTCAGGCTTTCCAACTACAATAAACATGTACGTTTTTAAATGTTCATTTTATTTTCTAATATTTGTTGATGTTGATTACTTTGTTTGGTCGACTAGAATTTGTTCTGAATATTATAAATGGGCTATGGTGAGGTAAAATGTATCAGAAATGGCAAGATATGTTATCTAAGATCAAACAATCAATTTAAATGAGTTAACGATGTTGTATCTTATAAAGTTACATGTTTGTAGGCTTTGTTGTTTTCTGGAGTACATGTTAAGGGAGTAAAATATGCATTTTTGACTTACAGTTGTTTGTGATTGACAGTTTGCTTTTAAGGTATGTTATTTCATTCAATGACGTATATTTAAATATGTACTATTTATCTTGTTAACCATGGATGGAGCCATTCCTCATTCGATGCAACTTGTTCAAATTGAACATGTATTTACTGTGTTCCTTTTGTCAAAAGTGGAAGGATAGGACATAATTAAACTCATCGCTTCTGGAAAAGAAAAGTTGGCAAATGTTCCCTTAGGTGGTGGTGGTGGTGTCCGTCATTGCGTCTGCATCCGCCGCTGAGTGTAGCTGCAGCCAAGGCAAACAAAAGGGTCCGTCATTGTTGTTTGTCATTTTACTTTTCATATAATTTTATGCATATGAAAAGATTGTTATTTTACATGATGGGGCAACCAAAAAAAAAAAATTGTTCGTCTAGGGCATTGAATACCATCGAGTCGGCTCTGGATTGCATACTACTATTATTGGAGGAGGTGTTGTGTTCTCCAGTACTAGCTTATTTAACTGGCCTCAAATTCTTAAAATATTGTAGTTGCCCTCATCTTAAAGAAAAAATAAAAAAAATCAATGATAATAAAAAATGTCATTCACCTCTCTGCTAGTGGCGGCCTCTCAAGAAAATCCCTCTTCTTCATCCACCTCCTTTGCCTTTGACACCGCCTTCCCTCCCCTACCCTCCCGTTCGTCACCGCCTATTTCCCCTGATCCACCACGTCCAATTGCAAACCCCTCTTCTGATAAACCCTCTCATTTGAATTTTAGATCTAATCCTTCAGATCCGCAACCTACCCCTTTTAGATCTGCAAATCCTTCATCACCTGACGCCTCCTTTCCAGCGTTCTCTAAGAAAGACTACGCGTCCCTTTTTAATTTGCTCCCACGCAACGTAGGAGCCTATCAGCCTAAGCACTTCGACATTCTAGGGATGACATTCCACAACAGATTCCAGAGTCAGGCAGATCTGAAGGTATGCAATACTAAAGCAATTTTTTGGTGGGTTTTTTCTTGATGGTAATTCTTCATACTCCATGGTGGTAAATTTCTTAAATCGTTTCTGAAAATTAGATGGGGAAGTTAGTATTAGATCATATGGTATGCACTATTTTTTCAAATTCTCCAATGATTCAGATAGGGCAAAATTTTTGAAATCTGATCCTATTTTCATTAAAGGACGTATGTTCATCGTAACTAGATGGGATCCAATAATAGGAAATTCACAGGCTTAGATCAAAAAAGTTCCTGTTTGGGTTCATTTTTATTGTATTCCGACAATTCTTTGGACTTTATTGGGTATAAATTGGTTAGCTTGTCATGTCGGGAGATTGATATGCTTTGGCACTAGCATCGAAAAGCTTCAAAGATTTAGGTATGCAAAAGCATTAATTGAGATTTCTTTAGATTTTGATCTTCGTGATAAGATAGTGGTAGGAGGTTTAGGTAAAGATTGCCTTTCAGCTAAATTATCGTATGATAGGAGACCCAAAATATGCACTGTTTGTAGGGTATTTGGTCATACAACAAGCAGTTGTGAGTTTGATATCCATGTTGAAGATAAACATGATAAGCATATTGAGGATCTTATTGATCATCATCGGCAATTTAATAGGAAAGATACTACTAATGCTAATCAAGGTAAATGGAAATCTGCTAATACAAGAAATGATTAAGTATTGGAGAAAGAAAAGCGTTCAGAATAGTAGTAAGACAATTGAAAAAGATGTGGCAAATGTTATGATAATCCCTTTAATGTTCTGGAATCAGAAGCATATGGTAACAATAATCATGAAACTGCTGACATGAATAATGTTAATAATGGTAATGAAGCTGATCATATAGATGTTAACATGGATAATGCCCTTGAAGCTACATTAGATTCTGATGCACCAGAAAGAAATAATGTTGATAAAGAGGGTTTTAATAATGTGATCAACAATGTTGCTCAGTTTGCTGAAGAAGCGGCTCTGCGGGGTAACATATTAGAAGGCCATAACAATGAAACTATGCAAACACCAAAGTTTTATCTGTTAATAGCACTTCAAGTTCTTCAGATTCTTCACCAGACTTATGTAGGCCAAATACCTCCATTTCTCCTGTTGATCAAGGTTTGAAGCATACTCATCAGCTCCTAATCCTTGACGCTCACCGGTCTCTCCATATGCTAGCTTGAAGCCTCCTCAAGACCTTGCTCTACCTCCTCCAATGGTAACCGGTTGTGGTTTGACTTTTCCAAAAGTCAATACCTCTTTAGCTGCTCTATCTTCTGCAATTCCTACGAGTTCTCTTCCTTTTTCATCTAAACCAAGAAGCTGGAAGGAAAATTCTGGAACGACTCTGATTTAGATGATGGTAATGACTTCTTGCCAGAGGATGTGATGCCGCTCACTAACAAGATGAAACGACATACCAGGAAGAATCCTGGTCCCATGTTTGATCATGTCTAAAATTGAGTCTTGAGTCACTGGACTCTTCGTTAGTGACAACTTTACGCAGTTATTGGTTAACTGTGACGAAAACCTTACTGTGCATGCGGTTTGGAATTGGTTTGATGATTCAACGAATAATGTTGCCTGTCTTTTCTTTGCAGTTTGGATAGAGAAATTTTCTGTTTGGTGCTACTGCTGTGATTCTCGTGGTCGTAGTATCTTCACCTCGATATGAATAATGTTGCAATAAGTATGCTTCATGTTTATTTTGTAATCAGTTTTTATAAGTTCAAGGCTAGACATTCAAGAGTCTGTATTGCTTTTGCATTTTATGTCGATGTAACTCTTGTATTTGTGAATAGTAAAATTTTCACTTGCCCTTCAAAAAAAAAAATCATTTTATTTATTTTGTTCACATAATAATAAAAATAATATGCCTTATATAAAGCTTTCAGTGATATGTTTTACAAAGTATACACATGTATGTACCCTTTTCCTCTTTTCCTTTTTTATACAAGCATCATCTTATCATTTATTTTATTTATTAAAATAAACGAATACATAACGTCGTTTTTTTATTTTCATGATACTTTTGAAATTTTGTTATGCTTTGTCAAACCTACTTAGTATAATGCATAATAACACTATGAAGTAGTTTTAAAACATATAATGAGAAGGTTAAAACATGCATATGTTCACATACCATGTACATATATGCTTCAAATATACACATATTTTTCCTTCTACTTTTCAAATTTTATTTGATATTATAAATATGCCTTAAGTATAATGAACCAAAATAAGGTAAGTTTTAAGACTTGCATATGTACAATGCAATGTACATGCGCTTATTCTTTTGAACATGTAGAATACCATAATCCATTTAATTGCTAAACATCATTTAAAATGTCCCATGTTATTATTCTAAATCAAATAATATATTTCTCTTGTACTTATTTTAATCATGCCAAATATCAATTAAAAATTAATTTTCTATTCGAATAAAAGCTGAAATCCAAAAAATATATCCTACTTTATGTTTTCAGTTCTCAAACGAAAAACTTATGATAATAATCAAATTCTAAGATTAAGTTCTAATATATCACTTATAAATTAACAAGAGTTATTAACTTATAAAATATATTTATTTAAAATAAATTAATATTCATATATATTTTTAAATAGCAAAATTTCTAGATTGTTATAGTTTCAGATAATTTAATATTGGACAATGTCAAAAAGTGTGACACTACAACAAAAAACACTTTTCGCAACTGGCCATATCTGTTGCAATAGACCTATTGCAACAGGCCAGCGCCCGTCTCTATAGCCGAAGTTGCAAAAGGTCAGACCTTTTTTGCAACAATTTTTTCCCGTTGCAATAAGATGTTGCAGTATACTTTTTTGCAACGGGCTTTCATTGTTGCAACAGATGCTTTTGCAACTGTACATGCCCATTGCAAAAGATTCATAAATCGTTAAAAAAAAATATTACAGCTTATAGATATTAATATTAAATGTATTTATTTTATTAATAATGTAAATCACAAAATGAAATAAACAAATAAAAATTTCATTTTAACAAAGTTTTAATAGTACAAACAATTACAAAAAAAAAAAATCTATAATTTTCACACATCATTCATGTACAACAATTTCTTCTCTCACACAACACATTTTTTTTAATACAGTATTTTCTAATCATATTTCTACTCTATCATACATATACTATCAACTGAAGAAATGTCATTTGTTCACTAGAACAAATCTGCAGTTCATGCTCCAAGTTTGTTGTCGATCATGAACATAACAGCCTGCAAGATTACAGTTCAAAGGTAACATGTAATATTTATTAAGCTTTTCAGTCCAAAGATAACAGCATGTAAGGTCGATTACAATTCAATACTCACGTGATACAATACATAAACAATACAAATGATTACTTTATTCTAAACCCTGCCACTTTCCGAATTTACTTTTGAAAACAAATGCATGTAATAAAAGTAATATACATGCAATCTAAATTTATAAAATGGAAGAAAAGAGTAAAATATATAGAAGTTTCAAATATTCTTATATCTAAAACCTGCACTCAATTACACTTTGCAATCTACACATACATGGTAATAAGTGGATAACTGGTAGAAATTGTTTATTACCTCACAGCGATCTTCATATATATAATCCAAATCTTTGTAGTAACGCGGATGCCCTGCTGACATATACTGGAAAATATAACAAACTAAAATCAAAATATTGCTTTAAGTTTCAATGAAGGAACTAAAAATGGAATAACAGAAATGCATATACTAACATTGATATTGTTCAAATACTTTTCTACAACTGCCACTTTACCTGTTATTATTACCACAACATCTCCTTTCCTAATGCCTAATGAGCTCAATCCTTTGGAAAACTTCGTGGTATCTCTCACAACTTCTCCTACAAAATTTCTATAATTTTATTATTAGAAGGAACATCAATGCATACTGTATGCTGTTTCATTAGAGAAGCATTTTAGAATGGAATAGGCAATAATAGCATAATCAGATTAGATAAGGATTCAAAAGTTGAGAATTTAGTTGATTCAAATCAGACATAAAGTCAGCAAGTACCATACCAGCATCAAGGCAGCAGCATCACTCTAATATCATTTGAATTAATTCTTACAGTTACAGGATTGCCTGAACATGCATTAATTTATGTACATCGAACCTGCATACCTACAATATACTCCATCAGCCGACATGACTAGTATTATTTCTATTAATTAACAGGAAGAATGATCTCACAGTGCAAATAGCAAACAAACCTGATAAAATGCACCGCATCCACGACTCGACCAAAAAAGCCACAACTTTCCTGCTGATATCATTTTATTCATATTATTGTATTCATGTTACATGCATATGGTTTTCAGATGGTAATATTCTAAAGAACAGTAAAATAGAAAACTTTGTTTATATACCACGTAGGACAAGGCGGAGCAAAGTCATCAGCCAATGTGGCTGATAATTTTAACTGCCCCGTATTGAGACATAAACAAGGAACACATAACGAAATTCATATTATTGCGACACGAAGTTTGATGAAGAGTGTAGCAATATAAAGAAGTAAGCAAAAATATGCACATGGAGATGAAGGATATGCACACAATGCTCTCTTCAGCAGTTTAACATCTAAAATAATGACCCTTAAAGCACTATTCCCTTAATCTAGCATAAAAATTAGACTCCTCTGTTTATCATGGAAAAAACATTTTAATTTTCCATGGTGGCACTCCTACGACACCTACAGGAAGAAACATTAACAGTGTAGCACAACATAAATATTCCAAGTGTACCATTTGGGTAGCGGTCATTTTAGTTTCCACTGGAGCTGCATTATTGATTGTGTTTTTATCAATAGTCTTTTATTAGTTCAGGTCATAAGAAACAAATATTTTTATAAGTTGATTGTCTATTTATTTTACAGTTAGTTCCAGTTATAAAGAAAAAAAAAGAAGTTGGTTACAAATAAACTAAAATAGTGAAATAAAATAAACTCAAGTATTAAAGACAGGTGTGACATGATCACGGAACTTAACAATTCCCTTTACCTTGTACTTTTAAAAATACTAATGATGTTATCTTAGTTATTGAACATAGGAGTAGTTGTCAGCAACATCATAATATATTGAATTCTCAAGCAAATGAACTTGATTAAAAAGCTAAATTTAAATGCCTAACCTTAGGGACTGCAACAAAATTCTTTTATTGCATAACAATGGAACATGGTGGAGGGATCTGAAGGAGTCTGACCTTTGGCTCTCGCACATATATTGGAACTCACTTGCATTCTCCTTTTGGAGTTGACTGCTTTATGAACGGCATTTAAATGCTATATGCATAATTCAGTACCTATTAGCTAATCTAACGGATCTTACAAGATTATCATATGAATTAAATTAGACTAATATTTTTTTACTAAATACCTTTTTTACCTTGGTATTTCCTTCTTTTGAAAGTATTTCAACAGGTAACATGATGATTTAGAAAATATATTAATTCAAATAGCAAGCCTTATACTGAACAGAAATAGAATATCCAGTTATAACAAACAAGCAGATGATGATATAAGTAGCAATCTTAAGCATGAGTAAACAAGACTGCAAACATATCACATCCAAATGAGTTTAGAGATTACTGACTACATTTTCTTGGTATCTTAGCAGTAATGTTTTACTCTCTTTACCTTCACCTTTAGTACCGGTTGCGGCTTTTCAATTATGTTATTTCCCTTGCCTATATTACTTGAATCTCTATTTTTGGGCTGCTCTGGATGTATGTAAAATCTTACTCTAAATGCAGCCATATGTACCCCTAGTAATCATAAGATAAAAAAACGATACTTCAAGAGATAGTACTCACCAACTAAAATAGTACTACAGTACTGCAAATTATAAACTACCTTTCTACCACAAAATGTATGAATAAACAAGATAAAAATTATCATGGATACATGTTTAAACTCCCCTGTAAGGAATGCATGGAAAGGGTGATTGCAACATTATTTGGAAATGCAGCACTCCCCTCTCAAATAAGAGTTGAATTGATCAATAATTATTCTGCTAATGAAATCAAACAGTAGAAAATAAACGAAGTTGAAGGTTCCGACTGATCTTTGTTCACTTCAGAATTATACTATATACTCGCTTCAGTTGAACAATATGTAGTTATCCTGCTACTAATTAACCAAATCTGAAACTTCAAAATTAAAAAGGAACCCAATTTATCCCCAATCGAAAGTTCACTCGATGACGTTCCCCTCATTCGACAGTGAAAAATTCACCTGGATTAAGTCCGACTCGTAGAAACTCTCTCAGATTTGAGGTTTGGAAACAACTTCGAATCACATAAACCAAACTGCATACAGCTTAAGCTTTTCCTTCATCCCTTTTTCCTTTCTTTCATTTTTTTTTTTGCGTTTTTCTTTTTCACGGATCTGATGGAAATGAGGATGGAAGGGGGCGGCGGTGGAAAGTAGGGTTGCACTGGTATTGGGTCGGGCATAATTTCCAGATCCATTAAACGTGCGTTGAAAAAGTTCCTCTGAACTATTGCCTGCATATATATAACCTTTGAATTGCCTGGTATAACATATTAATTACTGGCATATGTAATAAATAATTAATTAAAAATTAATAATCAATAATTATACATTATTGTTCTTGAATTAATATTTATGAATTATTAGTTATAAATTACTTAATACAACAAGTTTTTAAGTACAAAAGATAAAACCTTAAGCATGCATTATTATTCCCTCTTAATTATTAGTATAAATAATTTAGTATTTATTCTTATTTATTTATTATGAATTATTAGTTAATATATTATAGTTGTAAAATATTAAATATTTTTAAATATAATCATTAATTATAAGTATGAAATATTTAATGTAAAAATAAATATTTTTCTTTAATTATTAAATATCAAGTATAAAATGGGGTATGTTACCTCTCAATTTTTAAATATTAATTCTCCTTGCCAAAAAATATATTAATTATTAATTACTTATCAAAAAAATTATTAATTAGTAACATATGGTTAATATAATATTATTAATGATCAAATATTAATAAATAATAAATTTCGATCTAAAGAAAGCAATATAATTGTCAAAATGATACCTATTACAATGGGCATTATGACCGTTGTAAAATTAGAACATCTTACAATGAACATTTTAAGACCATTGTAAAATTTACAACTAGAGCATTTTGTGAACGTTGTAAAATTAACATCTATTACAACGGGCCTAAAAGGAGAGTTGTAATAGCATTCTATTATAACGGGCTGTCATTTCCCGTTATAAAAAGGGTACTGTATAGCGAACCTATTAATTGTGTATATATATATATATATATATATATATATATATATATATATATATACACACACACACACATATACATATACATATACACGTGTATATATATTAACTATTATGCTTATACTTTTCATATTATAACCGAATATTACATGGGGAAAAAATGATTTTTAAAAGCATGTTTTTTGCAAGTGGCTTTACCTCTTGCAAAAAATTATAGTTATCGCAACTAGTGAAAACAATTGCTAAACATATAATTTTTACAACTGGTTTGAAAGTGTAGTTGCAAATAATATGTCTATTGTAACAGGAATGAAAAAACAGTTGTTAAAAGTATGTTTTCGTAACAGGCATGAAAGCGTTGTTGTGAAAAATATGCTTTTCGCAACAGGAAGGAAAAGCTTGTTGTTAAATCTTATCTATTGCAACAGCTACGAAAGGTCTGTTGCTAAAGATCATTTACTGCAACTAACATTTAAGGCCTGTTGCAAATAGCTAGTTGCAATAGGGTATTTTTCTTGTAGTGTGATTTTTCGAACTTTAAATATAAAAAAAAAATCTAACAATATTTAAATTTAAGCGTTATTTTTCAACGTCATGTTTGACCCACTATTTATTAACCGAGCTATGAGTATATGTGTGTGCATATATGATTTTTATTTTTATTTGTTTTCGTTTTTGCAAAGTATGAAGGCATTCATAGTGGACCTTGCTACTTTTTATTACTAAAATGTAAACAAGTATTTTGCATAGATACAGAACAACTACAACCTGGTTTATAATGTCCAGATCACTGTATATAGAAAAACAAGTGTGACTAAGTGCTTTAACTACGAATGACATGAACTAGTCTTGAACTAGTCTTCCCAAGCAGAGGAAGTAAGGCTTCAGTGGAAGGTGAACCAGGCTTAATGGCATGCAGGAAACTTGCAAAGTGAGAGAGAAATTTTGACACGTAAGAAGCATAGTTCTTGTCATAGATAAATTTCCTATCACGACATTCATCTTCTAAATGGCCTTACTAATATGCTCATATTTTCCTTCTATGCATAGTACCAAATCAAAACCATAAGGTATTTGACATTCATGTAAAGACCACAGGACAATACTGTTTGAATGTCAAACTTTATTTACAAGCAAATGAAATGAATCCAGTTCCACCACCTCAATAGAATCGTGACCTCATGCTTTTATTTACAAGCACTCAAATATTATTAAAAAAATCCAGTGGGGGCGGCGACCTCCACTGGGCCTGCAGTAGGTACGCCATTGACTGGAGCCATATGGGATCCAAAAGCAACATTAACAACCAAGGGGCAGGGTGACCTGACTCAAAAGGATTCTGAACATCCAACGAAACCTTAGGCTTAGGGACCCAAATGCGAACAAGCACCTGGGGTGGGGGACTTCAGCAGGTATAGGATCGTCGGAGGAAAGTTTACAAGCAGCAGCCAAATGGCTAGAAGAATGACAAATAGTGTAAATACCAGGCAGCCACGAGTATTTGATGTCACTCAAACTTTAAGTGTTCCTTCGGTTCACCATTTTTAGTTTTCAATTTTTGCCAATACAAAATTGGAAACGACATACATAAACTATGATAAATGGCTGTTTTAGAAAATGAAGCCAACATATAAAACGGAAAACAACTTTTTTTTATTTTTCATGTTTTCGGAAACAACTAGGGGTGAGCATTATTCGGTTAAACCAAATAAACCAACCAAACCAATTTATTTTGGTCGGTTTGGTTCGGTTTTGAAATTAAATTGGTTTGTAATTGACCCGGAAAAATATTAAGTTCGGTTATCGGTTTAACCAAATTAACCGAACTTTTACTATATTTTCAAAATTATCGATATTATAATAAGTATTTTACGTTAGTTTAGTTATTTAAGTAAATTTTAATCATTACCTATATGTCAAAATTAATATTAGAAAACGTAAAAATCATAATTAATTATATTGTAATTATATACTTATAATTTATTTCAAATTATAGTGAATATTTCAAACACAAATTGAAAAACATTTTTAGTTCGGTTTAATCGGATAACCAACCGAATCAACCAAAATTAATTTAGTTGGTTTGGTTTGGTTTTAATTTTTATTGGTTTTAGTTTGATTTGACAAATTTCATCATCGGATAAACCGAACCAACCAAACGCTCACCCCTAGAAACAACGGATAAACGACACAAAATTCATCCTTCCATCATTCTCCAAACTCTCCGTGGTCCCCTCCATGTTCATTACATCTCCTTCATCATCCATTTACTCTCCTCATTTTGTGTAGCTACCGTTGAAACTCAAAATGCAAAACAAAACATAAACCAAACGCTACCTAAGCTTGCTTGAAAGAAGATTTTCTGGAGTAATATCAATCAATGCTTTAGCAAAAACCAGATTATTCCTTGCTACAACATTAGCATCAAAACGTTTGAATTTATGGATCCTACTAGCAAGCCAGTATATGCTTGACAATGCCTGTAGGACAGAAGAAACCAAGTAAAAATAGACTAGATAGAAATAGAAAGTGTACGTTCTCTTGGTCTATCAACTACGTATGAGACTTCAAGTTGTAATAATAAAAAGTTTGCCTCCGGTTATGGATACGGTTATATTCACGAATCCTCTTTCTTTTTGCGGCATTTGAGAATTTGAAGTAAAACAAACTATCCACAGTTGACTTGCAAACCCCTCTTAATCTTCCAGACATTTCAATAATGATCAAAGACATTGCAACATGAGACTTTCCTATCAAGAGAAAATCCCGCCAAAAAATCTTGATAATAAATATAGTATAAACATATATTGAATATATGTTGTGCAAATTCAAAATTTTAAGGTGTGCGTAATTCAAGATTGATGTTATCATTTAGTTTATGAAGCCACGTTGCTTTAAAAAAAGGGTTATACGTGGTGTGCTTTAAGATTATATAAATATTAGCATCAGTAGAATTCGTAAACATACATTTTCATATAACTGGAAAATTCCTAAAATATAGTGTTAAACCAATTGTGTGGTGAACTCTATGCCGCATAGTTGTGAAGACCGAACTGTACGTTAAACCGCGGTAGTGGAAGATCCAAGGTTTTCATGGTTCAAACGGTCACACCGTGAAAACCGCGCTGATAGTTTATTTTTTCTTTCTAATTTAAACGTGAAACTATTTCAAATATAGATAAATTTTAGCTAATTTTCATCTTTAACCCACTTGTAATGTAATATGTTATATACTACATAATTAAAATTATATAACAATTTATCATAACAGAGTGGTAAATTTACTAAATTTTTATAGGAAAGATGATTAGTTCAACTATAGTTCGTAAATTGTACATAATAACGAATTATATCATCTAAAAGTAACAATTGCTATGAAATTATTAGTTAAATTTATTGTATCAAAAAATGAAAGTGAAGCAATTTTTTTTTTTTCAAATTTGCAGAAATGCTAGGCTCAAAGAGATCGGACTAGAAGTTTTTTAATGCGGTTTTGAAGTTAAATCGTGGGTCTGTGCATACGCAAGGTTATTTCATTTTCAGAGTCATGACACTCCGTAATCGAAGGTTAACTGCGGTCGAGTCGAGATTGGACAGTGTGGTCAATTACTGAACCCCATATATTTTCTGTTTTTGCATTGCATTAGCATATTACTGTATGATATATCCATGTGAAGACGTGCACTTCAAACTAATTAGTTATGCATTTCAACTATACTATAAACAGTCAAGTAAAAATATAGTAAAATAATTTTATAGCTGTGGACACTTTTGGAAATCTTAGAATATACCAAAAATGTCTCATTATATCGCTTTAAAATCTCACATCAAACCTGCTATGCTTACATTTAAAGTCTATTGACTATAAAAACTGTATTTGAGGTCGTGGTATAATTTTCATAATTAATCTTGGTGGTCGATTGCGGTCATGAATCTGAAGCAAGATGTGCATTAAATCGCACTGGACCCAACTGCTATTTTCAGATTATTTCCATGACCGGATCCAATTCTACGGTCCAATCTAAAATAGTCCTGAATGCTGAGCACTAAACGAGGCTGGGCGATGAAGGGAGCGCTTCGCTTAAACGCTAGATCCATACACAACCAAACTATAACTAAAGGCGCTTAACAGTGCTTAAGCAACACTTAAGCGGTGCTGAACTGTTATATAAACAAGTCATCGCTTAATACTGCTGTACATGTGTGCTTAAATTAAAATGAGACGCTATTAAGCGTTAAAAAGACACCCTTAAGCACTAATCGCTTAATATCTTCCGCTTTTCAGAAAATTAAGCGATGCAAAAGCTAGGTTGGACCCTCAAACATGAGTCCATCGTTTTGTTTTTCACAGTCGCAAGCTCTTCCAAACCAAAAAGATAGCCGTGCAGCTTCCAATTCCCTACAACCCACAAGATCTTACTTGAAAAAGAAAAAAATATGTAAAAAAAAAAAAAAAAAAAAAAATAGAACTTGAGCACAACCAACAATGGCTTGTTCGGTTACTAAACAAGCCACGAGAGCAACCAGGTATGACTTGTTCAGTCACCCGTGGCTAGTTTTGTATGAGTTCGTGGCTGATTGAGTGAACAAAGGTTGGAGGTTATAACAGCGAAGTCTTTGCCGTTCTAAATTTATAACGGCAAAGACTTTGCCGTTATAAACTTTTAATAATAAACAAACATGCAAACGTTGTTTGCTGTTGTGAACAGAGGTAATATTGGATGAAATAGATGTTTGATGTTCTATACGGGTTTGTATTATGGGAAAGTCTATATTGACACAATTTGGTGACACAATTGGTGACACAATGAATTCTCATCATTGGATTGCCCCATGAATTCCACATTTCCATGTAAATACAAAAAGATCAAATGGTGCAGATCTTTTATGTCACCATTTGTGTCACCAAATTATGTCAAAATAAACGCTCCCATGTATTATATAATATACTTTTAAGTAGTTTATGGCTGGTTGTGGCTAGTTTTGTATTACTGGTTGCTTGATGGTTTGTCTGAATGAAAGAGAGAAAGTGAACAGAATGGATTGTTGGTTATGGTCTTAGCTCCTATGGTATCAAATTTAGACCGGATCTTCAGGAACTGTGGTATTATATTACATGTATTAATTACCTCGTTCTTCTACGAATGACGTACTACCATTTTCTTCTTTCAGAAATAGATTATTTCGGAACCATTTTGTTGAGATCAGGATAAGACCTTCCATATGGCCTGGGTTAATTAAAACTGAAAGATGAGAAATCTAAACAGAGGGTCCATGGCTACTGTGATAAGCTCTTGATTACAAGCGGTTTACATGCCTAATCAGCTTGGTAGGGTAGATCAGATTAATGAACCTTTTCTTTAGACCTAGGGTAGCTGAATATGGGTATCATAAACAGGTAAAAAGGAAAAGGAAAAAAAATAAAAATATTTTGCTGCATAGTGTACAGTTTTGTTAAATAATTGTCAATGTCATAGTGATTTGAGTTTCAACTCTCCTGTTCCACAACACCACCTGGAAAACAAACATCGATGAAGTTAACAGCAAGGAGCAGATTTCTAAGAGCACAACCAACCATGGCTTGTTCAGTTACTAAACAAGCCACGGAGCAATCAGGTGTGGCTTGTTCACTCACCCGTGGCTGGTTTGTGGCTAGTTTTGAGCTCCTTCGTGGCTGGTTCACTGAACAGAGGATAGAGCTTATAACGGCAAAGAGAATACCGTTATAATCTTATAATGGCAAACTCTTTGCCGTTATAGGTTTATAACGGCAAAGAGTTTGCCGTTATAAGCTTATAACGGCTTTCTCTTTGCCGTTATAATACATAGCCGTTACACTACAACGGCTACCCCATTTTCCCTTCTAATACACTAACCTTCCTCCTTCTTCTTCCATACAACCACTCCACCTTCTCAACTTCAACTTCTTCAACAACAAAAATGTCTTCTTCCGCACCCAAGCGAAACATCAAAAAATGCGGAAACAAGAATCCCATGTCCAAACTGCCCTCTTCATCGTATGCCATGCAACGGTCAGTCCAACAACATCAATCGTTGCAGTCATCTCACGAATATGGCTACTCGCCGTATTCAAATTATCCATATCGACCATCGTACCAACCGCTCGCTCCTCCTAACTTTCCTCCCGTCCATTCGTCCGCCCCGCCACATTTTTACCAACGACCGCCCGTGCCAGGCGTGTACGATGATCATTCGTCGTATATGTCAATGATGATGCAGACCGATCAAAGTCAACAACCTCACCTACCTCCGCAACAGACCGAGGTTCGTGACCGCGAAGGTACACAAAATCTGCAAAGACAGTTTTCATACGGGTTTGTCTCTCCTAGTAACGAAGAAAATGTTGAAACTTCAATGGAGGAGCCGGAGGACGAAGATGCAAATGAGGATGCGAATGTTACAAATTCTGAAGAATTTAGTCAAGAATACACTGCACCTGTCAGTCCCGAATATAACCAAAAGAAGACGAAGTGGAAGTCTTTAAGCGGCATTTTCAGTAAACGACACCAAACCGAAGTTGAATCGGAGCCGGATCCCGGAATAGAAGATGTTGAGGATGATCATGCTGAAGAGGAAGAAATAGCAGCGGATGGAAGAAGAAAACAATGTAAGTTTACTTCCGAGCAGTACGTTTCACTTGCTAAATCGTGGATACGCATTTCACAAGACAGCATTGTTAGGAATAATATGAAAGGTCAAAAATTTTGGGAAAGAGTTGCAGATTTCTACAATTCGTTGGAAACGAGGAGTAGAACATGGGGATCACTTAGAGGCGGTTATAGAGTTATGAATGTTGCATGTCAGAACTATCTGGCAATACTGACAGGCTTGCAGAACAGGCAGCAAAGCGGTGCTGCACCTTATGACGTTGTAAGTATCGTAGATTACTTTTAAAAATAAGTTAGTATACTATGCTTGATTAGTTAGAAATGTCACACTCATACAATTTCGACTTTATGTTACAGATTGAAGAGTCACGAATGGCCTACCAACGAAAGTATGGACTTCCATTTAAATTTAACGACTGTTTCGAGCTTCTATCTAGGTTGCCTAAGTGGAAGAACCCAAGCAACTTCATGGTTGAACAGCAGAACAAAGTTAGAAGGATGAACTACTCTGAATCTAGTCCAGGAAGTGACCTGAGCTCGCAAGAAAGAAACCCTTTATTTGGAACTAGTGACGGACGACCTATTGGCAGAGCCAAGTCAATTTAGCTGGAGCAACGCGGTGCAGAGTTCTCTAGATTTATTGAAACAGTAGAGAATTCAGCTACGGAGACAAAAGAGCATAGACTTCGATTTTCGAAGCAAAGAAACCGCAGTGACGAAGAGTTCCACAAAGCAGTTAGTGTTGATAGAGAGCTTCGCAGACAACAACATACGGAGAAACAAGCCCTGTTACGAGCAAGGCTGGAGAAGAAGGAAGCACTGGTGCGGGAGAGCAATTATGTTAAAATGATTACATGTGATTTTAGTAAGCTTTCCCCTTTACAGCAAGAACTAGTAAAAGAGCAGATTGCAGAGTACATAAGAAGCAAAGGAAGCGGAGGCGGAAGCTGTAGTGGCTCGTTTGAGGACTAGCTATGTATGTTGGGTTAAGTTGTAATATGACTGTGAACTGTTTGTAGTAGTTACATACTAGTGGGTATTTATGTACTAGCTAGGGTTTAGTTGTAATATGATTGTGTCCTATTTGTAGTATGTATGCAGTAGTTGTTTATGTAGTAGCTGTATATGTTGGGTTGAGTTGTAATATGATTGTGATCTGTTTGTAGTATTTATGTACTGGTTGTTGAAACAATGATACAATCGACAATATGATTTGAAACTAGATTTATTGACCCAACATACACACTGATACATAGTGCACGAGTGCAAACCGATACATAGTTCTAGTACCAACTACTGATTCCGACTATTTGTTCCTTTATGCGCCCACAAATGATCCACTAACTGGTCACGCAATTGGAAGTGTGCAACTTGATCTTCAATATGTTGAACCATATCAACATACTCGTCCATTGAGTTTACATCTTTATGGGGTTTCGCATTTGACCCCGTAAACATGTCAGGATAATTAGACTTTTGATTCTTATACCCACCTCTTTCAAACTCCACAATCATGTTATGTATTATTATACAAGCGTACATGATTTCTGAAAGCACTCTTGCATCATGAAAACGAGCAGGATTGCGTAAAATATGAAATCGGGCTTGTAGAACACCAAACGTACGTTCGATGTCCTTTCTGTAGCTAGCTACTTTCTCAGTGAAATAACGTTCTTTGTCATTTGATGGTACTCTGTATCCTTGAATCAAAGTTCTCCACTTTGGGTATATTTCGTCCACTAGATAGTATCCAGTTTTGTGTTCGACATTACCAACGTTATATGAAACATCTGTTGACAGTCCGTTAGCAAGCTCTGTGAAAAGATATGATTGTTTTAAAACATTTATATCATTCAATGAACCTGGGACTCCAAAAAAAGCATGCCAAACCCATAAATCGTCTGTTGCTACTGCTTTAAGGATCATTGATGGCACTTTCTTATGTCTGGTGAACATTCCTTTCCATCCCGTTGGGCAGTTTTTCCAAGGCTAGTGCATGCAATCTAAACTTCCAAGCATACCTGGAAATCCTCTAGCTTCTCCCCTGCGTAGTATCCCGCTTATATCGTTTGGTCCAGGTGTCCGTAGATACTCGTTCCCGAACTCTTGAACAACTGTTTTACAGAATTCTTTCAGACACTCTATTGCTGTTGATGCTGCAATTCTGAAATATTCATCCATTTGGTCGCCAGCTGTTCCATAGCTTAACATCCTCAATGCCGTTGAAATTTTGATGTGGGGCGAATGGCCAATTTCTTGTGCTCCATTCAGTCTATAAGTGAAATATGGATTTGACTGATTAAGTTTAAGATAAATTTTAGAGAAGATTGTCGGACTCATACGATAACGACGGCGGAACAAAGTTATATTGTAGGTTGGGTTGTCGATGAAGTAATCTCTCATTAGTCTTTCATGTCCAATCCTGTAGTCTCTCTTATACCGCCGGTCACGTCGGCCAGGCATACTACCTCGATGGTTGCTAATTGAGCTTTCAGCGAAATTATCGGAATACCCAACCATTGTGTGTTGCTCCAGCTGCTCCTCCGTCTCTTCCTCATCTTCTAGGTCGTAATCTTCAGTTTGATTCATGTGGTAGTAATGGTGACGTAGATTTGGATCCATTGCTTGCTTTTTTTATAAATTGAGTTTCGTTGTTTTGCCTAAGTGTAGACGTACGACAGATATATATATATAAGCAATGATGGTTAACATATTTTAAATATATTTTTTGGCAATAATGGTTCCGACATAAAGGTTGGGATAGTAATGATTCTGTCATTGAGTAGTCAATTCAGAAATTTGTTGTGTTGTGAACGGTTGGCACTAATGGTTGGCAGATTGAGTAGGCAATAATGGTTTGGATAATATCTCTACGTTGAGTAGTCAAATTCCTTTATAATGGTTTGGATAATATCTCTGCGTTGAGTTGTCAATTCGGACAGATGATGTGATATAAAGTGATATCCAAATATGTTTAAAATCTCCACTAAATCCAACCTGTGGAGTAGGATACGGGGATACAACAATTTATAAAGATACAACAATAAGCATAAAGATACAATAGTTTATAAAGGTATAACAACTGCCGACATAACATGCGAACTAGCTTCGTCAAAGTATGAAGTGAAAATTAGCAACTTCAGTAAACCCCATTTTACGTTTTAGTCTTATGGGAATCGTAGGATGTTCAATCGCAACTGGGCATTTTCACTTCGAACACGTCTATTCTCGCATTCGAGTTCGTTACAATATGCTATTCCCCGAGGATACAAAGGTTGGTCTATCCAGTCCGTGTAATTGCAACCATTTGGATAGGCTGGACATCGCTGCACGCGCCGACCTATATTGTTGCCCTCTGCTTGAACGACAACTTCAACCGCATACCCACAATAGCAACGAACTGGATAAGAATCCACTACATGTTCATGCAGTGGTACACGAAAGAACTCTTCTTCTTGCGTTGATTGAGTGACCTCTTGTTGAGATGGAACTTGAACAGGGGGTACTGGGGTTTCATGTGGAGTTTGAACGTTCACTTGTTCGTACGGCGGTATAGTTTGCGGTTTCATTTGGTTTAGGAACTGAAGTTCGTCTTCAAGCTCCTGTAGCCTCATGTTTTCGTAAGCTTGTTCCTCGGAATCTGTAGATGTTGCCCACGAAGACATTTTCAGTGAGTGCGAATCAAAGGATGTGCTCTAAGAATGGGGAAGAAGTTGTTTGAGTTTTGCATGTTGTGAGTAAATTAACATATGTATATATAGCTGGAAGATGGGAAATGGTGTGAACGGTCAAAAGCTACACTGTAGGGAACACTAAATGGAATCTGGCAGATGACATGACTGCACTATGCGAAGTATGCAAAACTTGACCAGTCATTGCGCTACAGTTGGTTGACCCATTACGTTCTTACGTAGAATATGGAGTTATCTACAAACCTTGTTATGTTGGCGCGTTATGTAAGAATTTTGCATTTGTATACGATAAGACGATAATCTTGTTCACGATCAAATTGAAACAGTAATACATTCCAAACCACACTTACAGGAACCAGAACAACAGAACATAGCAACATCAAATTCAAAGTAGAGTAATAAATCTTCGATTCAAGAAAAACTAAATCCTAACGATTTCTGAGATAGCCAGATCTAGTTGCATCCGCAACAATCTTGTTCAACCGCCTTATTTCGGCTTGCGCTTCCAGTGCATATTGAAGTCCACGTTGGCACATTGGCGGGTCTATCCACTGCATAAAATTACAACAGTGAATATCATTGGGGTAATACCTATGGTCTTCGAAGGCAGGACATCCGAAGAATCGGCGTCCAACATTTTTTTTAGTTTTGGCAACAACAACAACCGATTCATCTCCGCAACAGCAAATAGGGTAAGCTCCACTAGGTAGCGTTGGACCGATCGGATGTAGGGGCTCGATTTCTTGTCCTTCGTATACGATCTGCTTACCAGGTCTTTGATTTGCTACAACTTTGCGCAACCGAGCGTTGAAAGATTTTGTTCTCGGCTTCACTGATTTAGAATGAACTTGTGCTCCTTCACCGAATTCCACCGTAGGCTTGTTGTGTTGTACACTATTCCTTGACCGTTCAAACTCTTCATAACACTTATTCATTGTTTCATCGTCAATCTCCAAGTTGTCCATAGCTTCAATACAAAACAAATCGTTAATTAATTGAATTGGATGGGAAGTGTATGGAATTTTTGTTCTGTTAGAGAAATTAACCTGGTGCATATTTATTGCTGCGTTTACACAAAAAGCAGGGCTAGATTTGTAAAAAGAAATGTTGAACTTCCCAACAGAAACAAAAAGTAGGTGATACCCGTGATAAATTTATGGTTTTGATATTTAATGCATCAACTTTTTCAGTAACATAATTACTGGTACTGTGTCAATGTATAGTGTATCACTGTTTGCACTGTGTACTGTTTGACCGTTTCCGAAAAATGTTTGACGTAAAGTATGCTGACCCTTTTTTTAAACTCCTACACGTATTGAAAAGGTTAATGCACCCGCGGACGACCCCTATTTTTAACTCGTAATCTCGAAAATGGATTAATAAGTTACAAATAATGATAACTTAAATGAACGGTAGATTAGACAAACACTAGGTTCCATGTAATTGTAAGATGATCCTGAGAGAAGGTCCGTGTAACTGTAAGAAGATGGATACGATATTGGCATTTTTCTTATTTGAGATACAGTTTCCAGTCCGTATGGATCGGGTATTGCTTAAGCAATGTTAGCTATATATAGGAGGAGATTTAGTTACCACTGCATAAGGAAATTACTTCCCGTTTTCAATAGACACGGAATGTGAAAACAAATTAACAACCCGTAATTGCAACCATTGGACTGTGCTCTGTATACTGTGCACTATTTACTGCACACTGTTCGCTGTATACTGTACACTGTGCACTGTACCACCTTCTCAAATTGACAACGGGTAATTGCAACCAGACCACCTTCTCAAATTCTTTTTTGACAACCAGAAAAATTTCTTCGTCTGAACCGAAGCATACCGGCAAAAAATCTGCAAGCAAGAAACCCATGGCCCAATCGCACTCGTCATCGTATGCCATGCAACGTCCGGTCCAAGACCATCAATCGTTTCGCCCAACTCACGAATACGGATACTCACCGTATTCAAACGAAGATGCCTCTTCCGTTCATCAAAGATCTGGAAAAGAGATTGTACTCGAAGGGTAGGTATCCGAGCCACTAGGGACGATTCGATACAACCCTATTTGCCATTGTGGACAAGTGTCGGTCGTTGTTGTTGACGAGACCGAAACAAATGTCGGTCGTCGATTTTTCGGTTGTCAAGCCTTCAACGACCACATGAATTATCCTGGTGACATTGATTGTTGTTGCTTTAGGGAGTGGATTGACCCTCCCATTTGCGAACGTGGACGTCAGTATGCACTCGAAGCGCAAGCAGAAATAAGACGCTTGAGCAAGACTAAGGCGGGTACGACAAGAGATGGTCCTTTCCCTAGACCATGGTAGGTGTACGTGTTTGAATTTGATGCTTGTGTGCTCAGTTGTTGTAGTTTGTATGATTATGGTTTGGCATTTCCTTCTGTTGTACTAGTTGTCGTTGTTTCAGTTGTTATAATTGCTCAATAGTTGTTATAATTGCTCAATAGTTGTAATACATCTGTAGGCTGACTGGACCCAGCACTAGACCTATGGTGGTAATACATCTGCAAGTCCTGAAGTCTCTTGCGCTCTGCCTCAAGCTGGGCCTCTAAATGCGCCTGCTGCTGTCGTCCCTCCTCTGCAACACGACGTAGCTCACCATCATAGTAATCTAAGCTACGCCTATGCTCTATATAGCCCGTACGCCTAATCCCCATCTGCATATCATACAAATCATGATATGATATCTGTGTAGGATCCGGGTAATCGTGATGGGCCGGAGGATGAAACACGTCAACGTAACGATCCGGTCCAATGGTGGGCACTGCCATGGTCCATCCAAAATGACTGGCGGCCGCCACATGATCAGCTGCACGAAAACTCTGGCTGGGCTGGGTAATATTCTCGACAACAGGTGGACGTATGCCGTGTCGTATAGCAGATGGCCCTACTAAATCAATCGATGCTGCATGCGTAATCGTGTCTGAGGACCCGGTTGAAAATCTACGCTAGAAGGTAAGGTAACACTCCCCGATAATAACAAAGCTCTCACCCGTCCACCAGCCAGCTGCCCTGGCTATATCTAGCTGCTCCCTCGGGTAAATCATACACCGATAAGTATGTGGGTGTGGATCATCCGGAATAGCATCGAAGTCATACAACTGTCTCCAGCACCTCTCACCAAGATACCAATAAGCTCCTAGCGCCACGGGAGAAGATATAAGTGGAAATCTCCGTCCGGCAAGCATCCTTGCAATCTGTATGATCTCAAGATCGATGGATGTACTCTGCTCAAATGGATGCCATAGAATCTGATCCCTATACATCCTCAACTCGATCTGGTTATGGGCAGCGGGATACACATGGCGTGACTCATTATCTCTGGACCCCCGGTTGTCTGCAGTCCAAAAGAATATACGGGGGAAAAAGGTCGATGGGTCTGCAGTACGGGTGATAAAATGAAAGTTCCTAAGTCATCAAAGTACCAATACTGTAACAACTCCCAGAATCCAAATAAAGAAACCTGAGAATCAGTGATGGTGCACTGCATGTCGAGACATCTGTATAGGTGTTAGCCTACTTTGTGAACTAGGCAACACAAAGTCAAGAAACCAACCATTGAAGAGTATTTTAAGTTATAAGACCTCGGTTCGGATTGGAAGAAAACACTACAGTTCAAGTTGATAGCTGCGGTTGTTCGGATCGGATAGGATCCTCTATTCGGATCGGATCGGTGGTCTCTTACTGGATAGATTGGTAAAGCATATCCAGTCGGATCGGAGGACAACTAAATCTTGCATAGAAATCCATCTGCTTGTCACGACGCTGGAGCGGAGCGGAATAGATTAGAGAGGGAGAGACGTCCAAGCCATTCCAGTTCGGATCGGGTATCCCGATCCGAACCCCTTGCCTGCGCGCCACCGACCCGCACCCACGATCCAAGTTAGTCTCCTGTAAAATCGCCTGGAGAACCGGACCGGATATGACTAATTCCTACCCCTAACGTCCATCTCTTTGATGTGTTGTCAGCTTGATAGTTCATCCGAACCCGAAGAGAGTGCGATGGATGACACGTGTTCCGACCCGGATTGAATCTCAGGAAAATTCACACCTATAAATACCCCATCTAGAGACAAAGAAAAGGATCTTTTTCAGCACTTAAAGAATTCAATCACCTTCGACATCCGACCTCCATTACTCCCGGAAAATCCAAATCATCTTTTATTTCTTGTTTATTTCAATTGAGTGAACAAAAGTGAGTTGTGAGTGGATCTATCATTATATTTGCAACTGAATTATTGAATATAGTAAAGAATAATTGGACGTAGGCATTTGTTCGCCGAACCACTATAAATCTTGTGTGTTCATTTTTATTTCTGTCTTATTTTATCTTGTTTCAAATCAATTTGGGTGTTAGAACCACTTTTGAGTCTAACATTTTGGTGCTTTCACTGAGAATCCTCATCTAAATTCTTTATTTTCCGGGATCTCTTTCTACTTTTTGGACCGTTGAGTTCAAAGAAGTGAATCCTTAAGTTTCTCCGCTTTCTTACATTCGTTGAAGTAATTGTCAAAAACTCATGGCCAAAGGAAAAGGCAAGGAAGTTCAGTCTGTTCAAGGAAATGGAGCTGGCAAAGATCAGCAACATGCTGTTGTAACAAGGTCTCGGGGGCAGAGTTCAGCAGCAGGAAGAATCAATGCAGGAAATCCGAACCGACAGCAAGGGGAGAGCTCCGATCCGATCCGGGTAGGAGACTCTGAAGCAGTGCACTCCCCCAATCTGAACCGACCCGAGTTGCTCGCTGCACACCGATCCGACCAGGCACCCCAGCTCCGATCCGACCCGACTTCCTACCTCCGATCCGACCCGATGCTTGGTGAAGCTGGAACATCTACTCGAGTCCCCACGAATGCTCCAATTCCAGCTGCCAGGGTTGGAGATCAGGTCAATCCATCTGCTCCCATCACTCAAGGAGATTTCTCGCGCTTGCTTGATATGCTTGAGAGCACAAGGGAAGCTATGAGAGTTCATGAGCGCACTAATCTCATGATGCAGGAAAATATGAGGCTCATGAGTCGGGAGATCAATGAGCTCCGCCGGCAGAGAACTCCATCACCGGTTCGTCACACACCCGTAGATCAATCTTCATCTTCCGAGGAAGAGAGGCCCCGTGAACGAAGGCCACTCGAACGACCTCAGAACGTGGAGCAGCTAACGTTTGGATCTTTGGGATCTCACGAGGATATCGCACGAGCATTAGGAAATGATAGCCCCACTCGGGGGCAAAGACTCCAGTCCCCTCTTCCCGAGATCGACCGGGAACACAGGGAAAGGAATCGAGCAGAGGCAGCTCGAAGAAGAAGGGCATCTCCTGAGCAAGAGCCCCGAAGGAACTCGGACACTAGGGCCAGGGAACCTGAGCAGCCCCTAACTAGTGCCGATGTGCAGGCAATGGTTCGCCGAATTATGTCCGAGAGCCGGAATTATACAAATGAAGACTATGGCATTGAGCGAAGCCATACTCCGTTCACTGACGATATCCTCGACTTCCAGTTTCCCCGACGCTTTAACTTGCCACAGATGGACAAATATAACGGAAGGACTGATCCAGGACAGCACTTGATGCAGTATTCGTGGCTCATGAACGCCGCTGCTGCCCCTGATGAACTAAAGTGCAAAGCGTTCCCAATCTACCTAGAAGATGTGGCATTATTTTGGTTTACCCGACTTCCTCCTCGTTCAATTTCTAATTACAAAGAACTAAGCGAGCATTTCATGAACCAGTTCCGACTACATGCCCGAAAGTCCAAGAGTGTTATTGAATTGTCGAGAATCAAACAGGCACCGGGAGAGTCTTTAAGGGCATATCTAGATCGTTTTAACCAAGCTGTAACTGAGGTCAGTGACCCGCACGAGCCCACTATTCTGATGGCATTGAAGGAAGGAGTCGATCCTGAATCCGAGTTTGGAGACTACCTTTCTGGGAAAACACCCCCCACAAGGGCGATATTCTACGAAAAAGCCGATATTTATCTGAGACGAGAGGAAGCCAGGGCAAACCGAAAAAGAAAGTCTGAGACAGCTTCAAAGGAGAATGTGCAGAGTAATATTGCTGTGAAGCAGTCTGGGGAAAGTTCTGGCAAGGTCGAAGTAAATGTAGGAAACAAGGGTGGAAACAGCAATACTGGAAATGGGGGAAACAACAACAACCGCAATTCGAACGGTAACAGGAGAAACAGAAATAGGGGAAGCGACCCAAACAAAAGGCCCCGATTCCAGAACTACGAGAACTATACACCATTGAATGACACCCTGGAAAATATTTACCTGGATACGTACAATGTGTTGCAGTACAAAAGACCGCCACCTCGTGATTCGACCGAGAAAGAAATGGCGACAGGGAAATTTTGCTTGTTTCACGGAACACATGGACATTCGACCAATGAATGTCGGCATTTGAGGGATGTAATTGAAAAGCTGCTGCGTGAAGGAAAGTTGGATGAGTACAAGGTTGCCCCGAGGGACAGGGGGCAAGGAGAGCAGGCTCCAAAACAGATCCTACCTGCTCCTAAGCCTACCGCGCAGCAGAAAGGTAAAGGGATCGTCATCAACTCCATAGTAGGCGGACCTCACCCGGCAATCCGAAGTTTTAGGTCAATGGACCAATATGTGAATGCTGCCAAGCATCTAGATGTGAATGAAGGTGACGATTTGGAAGATGTCACCCCTATAAAACAACAAAAAACCATGTTCGATGACGTGGTATTTCGCAGCCGAGACAATACGGGGATACAATCTCCCACCAATGATCCGTTGGTTATTACTACCACCATTGGGCCGGCCCTGGTCCATAAGGTATTAGTAGACAACGGAAGTTCCGTTAATATTTTGTTCAAGAAGTCATTTGATCAGATGAAGCTTGAGCCCGAAGATCTGAAACCTTGTGAAGGATGGATTAGAGGCTTCAACGGAGCGACGACAGCTCCCATGGGATACATAGAGTTGCCCGTGACTTTAGGGCAAGGAGAACGTAGAAGAGTGCGAATGCTTCAATTCGTAGTATTGGACGTAGATTCGCCCTATAACGCATTTTTAGGGAGACCTGCCCTCGCTGAATTTAGAGTTTGTATTGCCCCTTGGTGCTTGTTACTAAAGTTCCCAACCGAAGCCGGAACTGGAGTAATAAGAGGGGATCAGGTCTCTGGACGGGCCTGCTATGTAGCCGAACTGAAGATGTTGATGAAAGGAGTTAATGCTGAGAGTAAGGATGCCTCATCTCCCTCAAAGGGGGACTCGGCATAGCAATTAGAGAGATTGAACCCAAGGGAGTTGCCCAAAGGAACACCTGAAGACCTGGATCCTAGAAAAGACGAGGAACCAGAGGCTAGAAATGCAACTCCTAATGAAGCGACAGTGGAAATTCCTGTTGATAAAGCTGATCCGACGAAAGTTTTGAAGATTGGTTCCCAATTGGATCCACGTCGTGCTGAAGAGCTGACGGACTTCTTGAAGGCAAACTTAGATGTGTTCGCCTGGACCCATGCTGACATGTGTGGGATATCGTCTTCCATTATCAGTCACAAATTGAATGTAAATCTGAAGCATCCGCCTGTGAAGCAAAAGAGACGCATGCTGGGCCCAGAGAGGTCGGCTGCTCTTAAAGAGGAAATAGAGAAATTGAAGCAAAATGGATTTATTCGAGATTCGACTTATCCCGACTGGATATCGAATCCCGTCCTGGTAAAGAAGCCAAACGGAAAGTGGCGAACTTGTATTGACTTTTCGGATTTAAATAAGGCTTGCCCAAAGGATAGTTTTCCACTTCCCAGGATTGACCAGCTTGTAGACTCGACAGCAGGTCATGAACTTCTCTCTTTCATGGATGCATACTCTGGATACAATCAAATTCCTATGCACGTACCAGACCAAGAGCATACAAGTTTCATTACGAATTTGGGGCTATATTGTTATGTTGTAATGCCCTTCGGATTAAAAAACGCTGGAGCTACTTATCAGCGGTTGGTAAATAGAATGTTTTATGATCAAATAGGAAAAACTATGGAAGTTTATGTGGATGATATGCTTGTTAAATCAAAGCAGTCTCCCAGTCATACGCAAGACTTAGCGGAAATGTTTGGTATCTTGCGAAAATACCGTATGAAATTGAATCCTTTAAAATGTTCATTTGGAGTAGCGTCGGGAAAGTTCCTTGGCTTCATTGTGAGTTCCCGAGGAATTGAGATCAACCCTAGCCAGATAGCGGCGATTAGAAATATCGAAGAACCAAGGAGAATTAAAGACGTCCAAAGTCTGGCAGGGAAGGTAGCGGCGCTGAGTAGATTCATCTCCAAAGCTACTGATAAATGCGTTCCGTTTTTTGATTTGATAAAAAGGGGAAAGAAGAACTTCCAGTGGACTCCCGATTGTGTCGAGGCCTTTCAAAATCTGTTAGAGCTGTTAGAGAAACCGCCAATCTTATCAAAGCCCGTAGATCACGAAGAACTATTTGTTTATCTAGCAGTCTCGGCTCACGCTGTCAGCACAGCCCTGGTTCGAGAAGAAGACAAAGTACAAAGGCCAGTATACTATGTGAGTAAGAAATTAGCAGCGGCAGAACGCAACTACCCAAAGATCGAGAAGCTTGCTTACAGCCTCCAGATTGCATCCCGAAAACTTCGTCACTACTTCCAAGCCCATCCAATAACCGTATACACCGATCAGCCGTTAAGACAGGTGTTGCAGAGACCCGAAGCGTCGGGAAGGTTGATTAAATGGAACATAGAACTAAGCCAGTTTGATTTGAATTTTCAACCACGAAAGTCAATCAGGGGGCAAGCTCTAGCAGACTTTATTGCGGAGTTCACCATTCCAGAGGAAGAAATAATCAATGACCGAGTGGTCAAATCCGAGGATAAGCTGGAGATGAACCCGTGGAAATTATATACAGATGGGGCTAAAAATGACCGAAGATCCGGAGCTGGAATTGTCTTAGTCACTCCCGAGGGACGGTCGTTATATTACGCCCTGCGATTAGAATTTTCGGCAACAAACAATGACTCTGAGTATGAAGCCCTGATTGCCGGGCTGAAACTCGCTAAAGACCTCGGGGTAAAAATGATGGACATATTTTGTGACTCTAAGATTGTTGTTTGTCAAGTGCGAGAGGAGTTCGCGGCTCGAGGACCTCGACTTGTCGCTTACCTCAAGAAAGTGAAAGAGCTATTAAATAGCTTAGAGCGGTACAACATAACACATATTCCCAGAGTAGAAAACCAGAAAGCGGATAGACTAGCAAAATTGGCTAGTTCCGACAATCCAGAAGAGACTGAGGTAATTCCGATTGAAACGTTGGAGTTGCCAAGCTTCGAGTCAATGGAAATTGAATTCGCTTTTGAAGCGGAACCAGAGAAGGAGTCGTGGATGACTCCAATTAAGAATTTTCTTAAGAATGGGACACTCCCATCAAAGAAGAGTGAAAAGAGAGCTGTAGTGCGCAAAGCTACCAGATATGTTATACAAGACGATATTCTCTATAGACAAGGATTTTCTATGCCCCTGTTACGGTGTATCGCACACGACGACATCAAGCGTGTACTAAGAGAAGTGCACGAAGGTGAGTGTGGAGATCATACAGGAGGTCAAACTCTAGCAAAGAAAATATTGCGGTATGGATACTTCTGGCCTACGATCAACAAAGATGCAGCTGATTATTCACGACGTTGCAATAAGTGCCAGAGATTCGCCAAAATCCCCAGGGCACCGTCAACCCAGCTTAAATCGATGGTGAGTCCTTGGCCATTTGCCACATGGGGAATCGATATCATTGGAGTTTTACCAATTGCTAAAGGAGGGGCTAAGTATGCCATAGTAGCCGTGGATTATTTCACAAAGTGGGTGGAAGCTGAGCCCTTGACTAAGATCACCACAAGAAAGGTGATAAGTTTTGTGGTTAGAAATATTATATGCCGATTCGGGATCCCAAGGACGATTATTACTGACAACGGGACCCAATTTGATAGCACTGAATTCAGAAATTTTTGCCAGAAATATAAGATAGACAAACGATATACTGCAGTTGCCTACCCACAATCGAATGGGCAAGTAGAGGCGATAAACAAGGTAATAAAATCCATCCTCAAGAAGCGATTAGAGCGTGCAAAGGCAAAATGGGTTGATGAATTGCCCCTAGCCTTGTGGGCATATCGAACAACGTTTAAAACGGCTACCGGTCATACCCCTTTCTCTCTCTCCTTTGGCTCAGAAGCAGTAATTCCAGTTGAACTGGAAGTTCCTTCTCACAGAGTGACGTATTATGACCCGATGACGAATCGGGCAATTTTACTTGAGTCTCTTGATGAAATCGAAGAGAAAAGGGATGAAGCAGACTTGCGTGCAGCAAGACATCGGCGTCAGATGGCACGCTATTATGACAAAAAAGTTCGCCTCAGAACTTTTGAACCAGGAGATTTGGTGCTAAAGAGAGTTTTTCCATCTCTTCCTCACCTCGGCCCAAAATGGGAAGGACCCTTTGTCATCCAACGGAAACTTGAAAAAGGAACCTTCAAGTTAACGACCGTAGATGGCGAAGAAGTTCCTCGAGCATGGAATGCCCAACACTTAATGCGATATTTGGATTAGAAATGCTATATTTTTTGTTATTTTTACTGTGGATTCTGTAACAAGACATGCTTTGCCTTGGGAAAATCCGATGATATGAATAAAGGACTATAAAGTGGACGTAGGCTACGACTTAGCTGAACCACTATAAAAATATTGTGTGTTATTTACTTTTATGCATTTACATTCATTAGTTGTTCTGTTGTGATTATAAAATACAGGATAACTGAGAGCCTAAAAAAGGTTGAAAACAGTCTGGACATAAAAAGAAGCACAATGATTATTTGTGCAATAAGACGTAAAAGAATGAGAAAACGACATTCTAACTCTAACTCTCCAGAGAAAGAGAGAGAGTATAAAAGCGTCTCAGACTGAGCGCTGAAAAAGAAATTCTATTCCTAACTCTAACTCTCCAGAGAAAGAGAGAGAGTATAAAAGCGTCTCAGACTGAGCGCTGAAAAAGAAATTCTATTCCTAACTCTAACTCTCCAGATAAAGAGAGAGAGTATAAAAGCGTCTCCGACTGAGCACTGAGAAAGAGGCTCAACTCCGAACTCTAACTTTCCAGAGAGAAAGAGAGTATAAGGGCGTCTCCGACCGAGCGCCGAGAAAGAAATCTTTTCCCGTTGAACGACCGGGGAATAAACAAATGACTGAACTCGAACTCTAACTCTCAAGAGAATGAGAGAGAGTATAAAAGAAATGCCAGGAAAAACAACAGGTATTGATGACACAGGAAATGCTATCCCGTTAGAGAATCGGGAGCATTCAGATTGCATGGTTAAGCACTGAATAACTTATGGAGATTGACTGGGGACACATATACATACACATATCTCCCCTCTCCACAACTTTGTTTCATAACTATAGATATGCATTTTTACATAAGTGCAGAACTGCTAACAAATAAACATTGCAAAAAGTGAATTATTTTTATTTACAAATGAATGAATTTGTACAGGGAAATAACTGAAAAAGAAAGTGCGGAAGCTGCTGGTGTAGCAGCACTTATTGGTTTACAAAGATGCTAAAAAGATACAGGGGAACCCACTATTTGGGTTTGGGATGAGCCTTCGATTTCTTGGCAGCTTTTTCCGCATCCTTTGCTTCCTTCTCGGCTTCAGTCAAGATTCGCTTTGATTTCTTTTTCCCTGAAGATGTAGTACTGGAGCCAGCAGACTTCTTCCCGGAGGGCGGGGCACTGGAATCAAGAGAAGATCTTTTAGCAAGTTCTTCGGTAATAGATCTAGTTGAGAGCTTAACAACTAACCTTGAACCTGCATCCACCACTGTGAGGGGCTTGAGGACCTCAGGGTCTAATTCTTCAGCCTTTAATTGCAAGCGCTTGTCTTGATCAGCCTTCATGGTAGCCAAGGTAACGTCATCAGCGCTTTTCGATTCCCCAGTTATCACAACCTCCGGTTCCTCATCATGCCCCTCGTCTCCTCCGTCGTCTTTTAAAGCTGCAATCATTTCTTCATCATGGGGAGTAGTGACCTTAGTTGGCTCACTTCTTTCCCCCAGGTCTGTTGAAGCAGCCTTGTCTTCCCCTTCTTTGACCCTATCAGCGGGCTTTGTCCCAGCAGTAGCTCCTTGAGCTACATCTGTCTTTGCGGATGATTCAACGCCTACAAAATGAGAAACATCGGTTATCAACTCAGGCGAAAGCAAAGGATTTCTCATCGAACATTCAGTCATGTAGCCAAAGGTAGTAGTAGCCTTGACAAATTGAGGAGAAAAGATAGGGATACCTTCTGAAGACTTTTCAGCAGGGGTGACTACTACCTCTGGAGTTATTTCAGGTATGGGAGATAGCAAAGTTGTTCGGGGAATTCCCGGGTTTTCGGGATCATACCCTTCTACTTCGGGAGTTACAGGAGCAGAAGAAGAGGAACCAGCTTCAGGAATGGTTTTCTGTTTAGACTTCCGCCTCTCTTCTTCCATGGCCTCAGCAATTAGACGGCGCCCTTCAGCTAGGCGCTCCGGTTCGTCGTCTCTTAGGTATTTCTCCATCAACTTATCTTCATCGAGGGAATCGACCTTAAGTTCTTCTTTTTCCCACTCGACGATTTGATTCCACACTTGAACCAGAGTGGATGGATAGTCCTCGATCCAGGAAATGTTTCGATGACGAATAATGTGCGCGAAGAATTCTATCATTAGCTCGCCGAAACCTTGAATCTCAAGCTCTGCCTCAGATAATTGTTTGCGGGTTTCCTCCGCAGATTTAATAGCGCATTCCACATTGCCCTCGGCCAGAGCAGCCCTGTTTTCCGCCTCCAACAATTTTGAAGCCAAGTCAGCGTTCTTCTTTTCTAACTCAACACTCCTTTTCGCTAACTCGGCGTTTTTCTGTTCAAGCTCAGCATAAGCAAGGCGTGTCTTAGCAGCCTCTGATTTGGCCTCGTCAGCTTGCTTTTTCAACTCAGAACGCTCCTGAGTGTGGGACTCAAGTAAATCATGATAACGCTTTTGCATGTCCTCAAACTGTTGTTTGAAATTAGAAGCGTTCTTTTGAGCGACAGCTAGTTGGGCTTGAGTGTCTTCTAGGTCCTTTCCTAAGGTCTTTAAGGCCTTAGCATCTTCCTCCGCAGTTTTGTGCATTGAGTCAGCATTTGTCATTAGAGTGCGGATGATTCTAGAAAGATTGCGGGAATACTTGAACATCTCGGTATATTGTTTTTCCACCAAATCGATTTTTGCCTTAGCCTCATCCGCCCAATTAGAAGAAATGGGTTCAAGGGTAGGTAGAAAGGTCAGAGTCTCGAAGTAGTGCTCGGGAAATTGCTCCTTTAAATATGCCAGCCTTACTGCGGTTCCCGCATCTAGTGGAGGAGGAGCGAGGATTGTTAGTTCAGTGTCCCTTCCTGAGGAAGATTCTGTAGAACCCTTGTCTGTTCTAGGTCGTTTAGTGGCAGGGACTTTTTGCTTACTTCTAGACCCAGTTTCCTTTGGAGGAGTTCTCTCTCTACTCCGTTTTTCATGGGAGGAAGTGGAATCCCTAGATTGCGGTCTATCCTCCTCCCTACGACCTTGATAGCTCTTGTATTTTTCTTGTTCCGGTCGAACTGGTGAGCGGGAGCGTGAGGGTCGAGATCGATAGGGATCATAGGGTCTTCTTTCCTCCCTACCACGGTCATCCCGGCGATCATGCTCGGCGTCCTGAGGAGGATTGGTCATACTGCGACGAAGCTTTCTTATGTCATAATGCGATCGAGACATTGTACCTGCACGGTAAAATAAATGAAGTTTAGAATTAATGGATTCATGGAGCAAAAGGTGCAACGAATGTTAATGCTGTGGTGTAGAGTGCATCCTAAGTGGTGTGTGTGTCCCCCCAACCAACCCGAGTCTGAAGCTAGACTGGTGCGGGCAGGCTCTTTAGCCTTAGCAGGAGTAGTTTCTTCAGAAGAAGTGAAGACTAAAGGGTCCTTCCTGAAATCTTCTGAAGTATATATGGTCTCGGGTAAGGGGAGATCCCCCAAACCCTGAAATATGTGCTCGTCGGTGCTAGGAACATCCCCTTCGGAAGCGCGAAGTGGCGACACTTGGGAAGACTTTGACTTATCTGGTGAAGTAGTTTCCTCGGGGGCAATATACCCTTCACGATGTTTTTTGGCCAGATTAGCCAGTTCGTCATCTTGTGTGGAAGAGGGAGAAGGTGAAGTTTGAAGAGGAGCTGCAGGAATTCCCGAGCCTTCTCCTAATTCTGGAACTGTTTCCACTGGAGGAATATATGCATAAGGGACCGTCCCATGACCGATGCTGCGGAAGACGGATAACAGCCCGTGAAAATGAAGGTATTCATCTTTAAGAACCTCGTCAATGGTCAGGAATTTTTGGTCGCCATTAAGAAGACGGTGCATCCGATCAAAGAATGCTTGATCCGATATCTGTTTGGGGTTGTCGACTGCAAACAAAAAGGAAAACAGGTCAGAGTGATGATTCAAGTGTATAGAGTCCGGGTTCAGAAAATCAATGCTTTACTTGATTTTGTCCATCTCCTGGCGCATCCAGACTGTTGCTTTATATAGAACCACTCTAGTCTGGAATCTCCAGCTTTGCTGCTAAACGGCGTAGAGATTATCTTCCTCTTTGGGACCGACTCAAAGTAACAGAAAGAAGGGGTTTCTCTAGTCCGATGTTTGAAATTATAGAAGAAATGAACATCGTCGAACGTGAGCTCCACGCCTAGAATTTCACGATATGCTATGAATAAGGTATGCAGATAGGCATATGAATTGGGATGCAACTGCATGGGGGCAATCCGCATTTGTCTTAAGAAGTCAACGATGAAAGGCGAGAATGGAGGAATGGCGCCAACCATGCACATCAGTCGAGTAACCGTCATATATCCTTCTGGAGGGTTATGAGGACGGTCAGAACGTGAGGGCACTAAAGTGTCTCTCTTCATTATTCCATACTTCAAGCAAATTCTCACAAGTCGGTCGTTGTCAATTGTCGATTCTACGGAATCTGGAGGCGACTCCAATATAATGGCTGAGTCAAATTCGTCGGGTGCTCGATTGTCACCGATCCCTCCTT
The DNA here is from genome assembly GCA_030737875.1 of Allium sativum. Taxonomy (NCBI): domain Eukaryota; kingdom Viridiplantae; phylum Streptophyta; class Magnoliopsida; order Asparagales; family Amaryllidaceae; genus Allium; species Allium sativum. The sequence goes on along the minus strand of JASFAX010000020.1, from coordinate 20,678,896 downwards.
CCTCCTCAAAGCCCAGGGAAACTTCGTTTTCTGAAGACATTTCATCGCTTTCCCGATGACCAACTCCGTAATCCGGACCCTCGCTGTCCCATTCTGGGTCAGATGAAGAAGATATATCCTCGAGAGTGGTTTTGTTGGAAGATTTCGGAGCTTCTTTCCTCTCAGCTAGACGAGAAGAGCGTCTGGGCCTCATTGTCATGGAACTATTGAAGAAGCAATAGCACGGATTAGAGTGAATTATCCCGTGTCCCCCTTTTTGTGTATGTGTGTGAACTAAAGTATGTGCAGCAAATGTGGGAAATACAAAATAGAAGTACAGCAATGTAAGACGAAGCTTTAAAGAGAAAGTAATAGTCAGAGTTGTTCTTGATTCTCGTTTATGTTCACAAGGCACTATCCTAACTGTCCGCGAGGCATATTCGTCTAGAGTAAGTGTTAGTTGAATTAGTTGGGTAGTCTTTATGTGCCAAGTTTGATACGTTCGGTTCGGTTCGGATATGCATATGATAGCTGGGTCAATACAAATACAGATAGCAGTCGGTTCGGGTGCTTCATTAAGGCAAGGTCAGTTCGAGATGAGGAAAGCAATGGGTTCGGAAGCAGGACTGATCGGATCGGATCGGGTGACCCGATCCGAACCGAACTAGCACCACTCAACCGATCCATTTACTTCAACCTCTTATCCCATTCACTTCTCCGACCCGAACCGACGTTTTCTTTCCTTCCTGTCTTTCTAAAGTGTGAAACCCGGACCGATCCCTTATCCTTCTTCTTCCTTTCCGCTCCTTCGTCTTCTACCCGAACCGACTCCAGTTTGTCATCCCACTCTTCATCTCCTTCCTCTTTCCCCCCTACTCACAAACGAGTCCGCTTTATCACCAAAGCCACCGTTGAGGATAAATATTTGCCCTCTCCAGCCTCGCAACGCCTCGAAGCGATGGTGCATCCACCAGCAGCGGCGGGGGGTTCAAGCGAAGCCTATGATCAAACCATCCCAATCTAACACGAATTGAAATCGAAAACGGTTACAACGAATTTATTCGAGATTAGAAAAGCTACCTATGTGTTCGATTTAAGAAATCTACGAAGAATAGTTTCAGAATATTCGAGTTTCTGACGTTTTCAATACTAAGGTTGGGAGCGGCAACAGAAAAGAAGGAGAAAAGAATGAAGGCAGTAGCGAGTTTATAAAAGGAATGGTGTTGACTCCTCGTCTTCCTATTTTGTCTCACCCGCTCGGACCGGAATGAAGGCCCAGTAGCACAACTCTGCCTGAAGGCCCACTGCCCAAGAATCAAAGCGTTTCGGATCGGCACCCGAACCGAACATGTTTCATACATTAACTTAACATCTGACTAGAATTGAGTTCAAGAGAAGAAGAATAAAGGAAGAACATACCTGCACGAAGCATTATATGTCGAGAAAAATCCCCAAATTTGCTCAGAAATGAAGAAAAGGTGCTCGGGTCGGACACCGAACCGAATAGAAATCTGTGCATTACTCCTGACAATTCTGATTAAAAGACATCAAAGCACGCTTTGTACAACGAAAGCATCCTTTGAGGGGGCAAAATGTTAGCCTACTTTGTGAACTAGGCAACACAAAGTCAAGAAACCAACCATTGAAGAGTATTTTAAGTTATAAGACCTCGGTTCGGATTGGAAGAAAACACTACAGTTCAAGTTGATAGCTGCGGTTGTTCGGATCGGATAGGATCCTCTATTCGGATCGGATAGAGATCTCGGTTCGGATCGGTGGTCTCTTACTGGATAGATTGGTAAAGCATATCCAGTCGGATCGGAGGACAACTAAATCTTGCATGGAAATCCATCTGCTTGTCACGACGCTGGAGCGGAGCGGAATAGATTAGAGAGGGAGAGACGTCCAAGCCATTCCAGTTCGGATCGGGTATCCCGATCCGAACCCCTTGCCTGCGCGCCACCGACCCGCACCCATGATCCAAGTTAGTCTCCTGTAAAATCGCCTGGAGAACCGGACCGGATATGACTAATTCCTACCCCTAACGTCCATCTCTTTGATGTGTTGTCAGCTTGATAGTTCATCCGAACCCGAAGAGAGTGCGATGGATGACACGTGTTCCGACCCGGATTGAATCTCAGGCAAATTCACACCTATAAATACCCCATCTAGAGACAAAGAAAAGGATCTTTTTCAGCACTTAAAGAATTCAATCACCTTCGACATCCGACCTCCATTACTCCCGGAAAATCCAAATCATCTTTTATTTCTTGTTTATTTCAATTGAGTGAACAAAAGTGAGTTGTGAGTGGATCTATCATTGTATTTGCAACTGAATTATTGAATATAGTAAAGAATAAGTGGACGTAGGCATTTGTTCGCCGAACCACTATAAATCTTGTGTGTTCATTTTTATTTTGTCTTATTTTATCTTGTTTCAAATCAATTTGGGTGTTAGAACCACTTTTGAGTCTAACAATAGGTATGCAAGGATAGGTGTGCCCCAATCATATAAAATCGCCCCATCGGCATTTATCTCAGCCACGACCGCAAAAAACCCCACAGGAATGCTACTGCTCGAAGAACTAAAGAAAAGGTTACCCATAAGGTATAACATAAATAACCGAACAAGCTCCAAGTCGTCATCAACATAGTAGTGATCGAGTATCCTGTCCATAGCCGCACGGATCGCGCTCACTCTAATAGCGCCTTCTGCCTGATACGACGTAGCAGAAACATCCAAATGAGGCAGTAGATCATGAACAAGTGCACGATCACGCCATCGACCATCGTCATAAGGCAGTGGGGGATAAGCACCTACTCCAATGCTAATACCAATAAGCATGGAGAAATCAAGCGGTGTAAGTCCTAACTCACCACAAGGAAAGTGAAATGTGTGGGTGGTTTTGTACCACTGTAGAGCAATGGCCGCACACAATTGGACATCGGCATTTATAACATGATTTATTCCTAAAATAGCAAAGAGCACAATAAGATAAAATATGACTACTAAATTATCCACTTATTTCATTAAAAGGTATATAATATTACCTAGAAAAAATTGAAATCCAAGAGCATGTAACAGTCCTGCGACCCCCTCCTTACTCGCCAAGTGTGCATGATAATATCTAAGTGTGGTCGCTAACGAACCACGTGGACGTATATTCCGCGACTGTTAACGGTTCAACAAAATGTTATACTATCTACCCAATATCTAACACTCAAAGAATACTATTTAAATATTACTAAAAATACTTACAGCCAAACTCGACTGCGTGCTAACGTGTACTTCGTCATCTGGAAGAATGCGAAAGTTGGATAGCATACGAAGCTTCGCCGCGCTGAGGTTCATATCCACATAGCCATCGAGATCGACCTGTCTAGCGGAAACCGATCCAACACCCCTACGCGCTCTGCCTGTTCGTCCGCCTCTACGCCCGCCACGTTCCCGATGGGCGCCTTCCTCATGCGCCCCTATTTCTTCGTTATCCATGTTCTCGGCGGCTACAAGCAAGTCTTCTATTCCGAGCACTGGTTGTTCGCCACTAGCCCCTGCACCACTCCCGCCTGCGCCACTTCCCCCGGTGCCACGATCGTCGCCGTGCATGAATTTTTTGGCGAATTTTTTTAGTAATCTAGCCATATTTTCGAACGAATATTTCAAATACGGTATTTAATTTGGTCAGAAGCTGACGGATTGGTGAATTGAAGGTAAAATTTAGGTGAAAAATGGGGGTTGGAAGATGGTTTTCGAGTTAGGAAAATGGAGGAAGGGGATAATGAAGCAGGAGGCGGCTGAGGGAGGGTTTTGATGGTTTACTTATAACGACAAACTCTTTGCCGTTATAAGTTATAACGGCAAAGAGTTTGCCGTTATAACGTTACAACGGCAAAGAGTTTGCCGTTATAACGTTACAACGGCAAAGAGTTTGCCGTTGTAACCCTCTTCCCCAAACCAGTCTGTGGCTGGTTCGCCCTTTCTGGGTACTCGGCTCGTTGGACCAGTTGTAGAACATGAGAGAGAATAACTGAACAGAACGGATGGTTGGTTTTGGTCTAACAACTCGAGCAAACTTCAACTGCAAGCTCCGGCCAAAAAATCTGTAGTGGGAGAGAGACCTAGGTGGGAGCTCTCCTGGTTCCATGAATAAACCCAAACCACCCATTATCATAACACAAGAAAGCGCCAATTCTCTTTGGGCTCACATCCTGGAAATCTGGCTAGGTCTTGATGTCTTGGAGTGTCTATCTTCTTACACCCACCATCGGCAGATTGGCATCTGCATCCTCAGTGGAAGTGGTACATGTAATCTTCTCTTAATTAAGATATGATGTACGTTTAGTAATGACGTAGGAAACTCTAAAATGCAGGAAGTGTAAGCGACGTCAGGTTGGGTTACAAGGTTGCATGGAAGGCATGAGATTGTGTCATTTTCAGGAACAGTGATGCCACCTCCGACCCCATATGAAGCAACAAGCCTAGCGGTGTTAGTGACAGGGGGAGAAGGGCAGGTGGTTGACGGGAGAGTGGTGGGCCCGCTGACGGTGGTCGGGCCGGCGATCAGCTCGTCTTTTATGAAGGCTTATGAGGTGGCGCCTTTAGAGAATCGGGAGGGTAAGCATGATGGTGGTGATGGTCTGCAGCAAACGCACCAGCATTAGGTAATTATTGGTTTGAATCAGCACCAGCACACTTCTTCCCCTCGGTTGCCTTTCTTTACTTTTCCCTTTGGTGCTGTCAACGATGGTTGGACTTGGGGCTGCTGCTACTGATGGACGTGGTGAAGCGGCGGTGCCCTTTTTTATGTTAAACTAAAATTAGGGGTTGTTGTTGCCCTCTTTTATATATCTGTCAATTTATTATCAAGTGTGGTTGTCCATGAGAGTAAGCAAGTCTTGGGAGCACCCTACTATGCTAAGCCTTTAATGATTCTAAATATCATCCATAACTATAAGTGTTATCATAACACCCCGTGATTTTAAAAATTAACGAATTTAAGAATACTTAATTTCAAATATGAGAATTAAGGGAAACGGGTTATGTCATTGCGTTCGCCTCGGAATTCTGCTTGAGATAGAGTCCGAGTTTGCATGAATTGGACTCCGTATGAAGAAGTTACAGCCTTCCGAAGTTTCGGAATTTAAATAAATTAAAAATAGCTCAGGCTCAAAAAATTTGAAATTCAAAAGTCAAACAGGGGAGCAGGCTGGGCGAGATTTCTCCCGCCCAAGGGCCAAGTCGACCAGTGGGTCGACCTACCCATACAGGTCGACCAACCCCCCGGGCAGATCTGAAAGATAACGATATTTTGACTCACTGCTGAGTCATTAGGGCTGAGGTGTTATTCTATCTTGACTGAATGGTCTTGATTTCTTCAAGGTTAATCTGACTACTCTAAATTAATTGAAATTCTATATAAGCAACATAAATCTCAACCTCAAATCACACTAATTCATACCAAGAGCCGACATGCCGTCAATGGAGAACCTAGAGTAGCCGTCGTTCTCTTTCAACTCAAAAGTAAGATAGAAGCAAGAATCAAAATCAAATCAAATCTAAATTAAAATAACAATTAGTCTACATCAAAGGCGAACAATTCAATTTCAGAATACAGATCCCAGAAAAACAAGACTGTTCTTTTGGTTGTGAGTACTATTTCTTTCACAATATAATTATCAAATTAATTATGATGGGTTGTAATTGGATTATGAGAACATGTTTGTTGAATCGCATGATGTTGTTTAACTTTGTAGATCTATTTCATATTTAACTTGACTCATTTTATGCAAGTTCGGGATGTTAAACCATATGTTAATTCGTATGTGAATCTTATGCAAGTTGGGTTGTTAAATAATATGTTAATTCATATGTGAGTCATATGCAAGTTTGGGATGTTAAATTGTATGTTAGTTTGAATATGAATCTTATGCAAGTCTATATGTGAATTGTACACAAGTTTATATGTGAATCAAGTATATACATATGCTAGTTTATATGCAAGTTATAGAAATTCATATGCAAGTTGTAGAAATCCATATGCAAGTTTAGGTGAAAAAAAAACTATATTCACATTTTTGGGTGAAAATTATATTTACATATGCAAGTTAAGCGAGACCCATAATTTATATATGTAAGTTCACAATTTCATGTTGAGATCTATATTAAATCCATGGTAGTTTATGCAAATATATGATTCTTTATGACATTGTCAATGCAAATTGTGGGCTATGTAATTTTGTTCCCATTTGCAAGTTAGACCCGTTTTTATGTGTTATGCAAGTAGTGATGTTTTATATATATAAGTTAGACTATTTGCGAGTCTAACGTATTTCATATTTGAACGTACGAATGGCGTGGGGACAAATGGGAAAATACTAATTATGTAAATTGTGAATTGGCATAAAATGGCTTAAAAAACATATAATTAAATTGAGACTTAATTGGTATAATTTTTATACCTAAAAAGTATGGACATAATTTAGGTGATAATTATGGACATAATTAATTTGGAAAATTATTGAAAATTTGAATAGGGATAATAAATTCATATTGGGGTGAAATAATTTTGTAATAATAAACGCCTAAGACACGAGGTTAGACTCGTTTGTGGTGTAAGACTGAACGGACCCCCCCCCCCCCCCGGGCAAATCCAGCAACCACAAACGATAGTCTAATGTGAGAGGTCGAAGACATAAATTAAATGCGTAATAGTTGTAATGACATGAAGTTAGACACGTTTGCGGTATAAGACTGTCCAGACCCGCCCGGCAAATCCAGCAACCGCAAACGGGAGTCTAATGTGGGAGGTCTTACAAAGTTACAGTTATAATGAACTAAGTAACACTTAACCAAGATAAACATGTGGTGGGACATGGGGGTTAAGTGGGTGACGTGGGTGGCATGTGAAATACGATTAGAAACACTTAACCAAATTGCAACATGTAAAGAAGACATGAATAAGAGGGGGTTAAGTGGAAAATTCTAGTGGGGACCAAGCATAGGTGGAAAACTTGTGTCAAGCATGGGGGACCCATTTCAAACCAGTAACCCATTAAGTATCTTTGTGAGTTCGAGTTAGATCGAGGACGGGACACGCTTACTGGGTTTGATTATAAGAGGTCAAAACAGGTTAGCGGTGTCAATGCAAGTCCAACGGGGTGATATGCGTGCATGGGCCCCGGCTGGTAGGTAAGACGTTGCATCGTGTAGATATAAGCTGTGCATCTTTAGTGGTATCGGGTTGCCACTTTGGGGAGTGATAGACCCCATTATGGGACCAGCACGAGTATCTACGAGGTAGGAAGCCGATCGCATGGGGGTTGTGGGTACAACTAGTGGAGATAGGGGCAGACGACACCTATGAAGACAGCTAGGGGTACAAGAAACTACCATTATGATTATTGTGTTCAGTAGGCGGGATCAACTTTTAGGGTGGCTAGTAGTGGTGCAGTATAGCAATTATCCTATAGTGATTAGGAGCGAGATTAACGCCAGAATATTCCTTCTGTTTATTTTGCCTTGCCCACTTGTTTCATAGTCATTCCTTATTCCACCAATTTATGCCTTATCCTAATTACTTTCATAATTGTATTGTTAAAGTTATGGTACTCGCCAGACTTTATGTCTGACCCCCTTTGTTTTCGCCTCTTTTCTTCGTTCCCCCTCCCCCTAGGTTCTCAGGGTGGGACTAGTACTAGCGGAGCTTGATCAGGATCTTTCTCTCTCTTTTGGAAGTGCTTGGATTGCTGAAAGTAAAGTTTAGCTCATCTCTTTTATGGCTACTAATGTTGGGTTTATGCTTTTTATTTTATGCACTCAGAGAACAATTTTTCAAGATGGTTACTACGTGTACTTGGTTTTTCTGTTGGTTTCTAATGTCGTTGTGATCAAATTATTTCTCCGATGCAATAAATGTTGTTTTGAAAAATTTCAAGTACCAATATATGTATCTGTCTTGTTATATTCTGTTCTATTCACCAATAATACTCCATGAAAGTTAATGCATTCCCTTTGACAGTGACATTAATGGACGTGGGGTGTTACACGTGGTATCAGAGCTGAAGGTTAACAGAACAGATAAGAGATTTTGAAAAACTGTTTTTCAAAAGCATTTTATAAAGAAATACTTTCAAAAGTATGTTTTAAGGAGAGTATTTCCAAGAGAAAAGTTTGTTTTAAAAACATAACCCCCAAGAGCCATATATCTTTCTTTCGAACTATCCATTTTTAATCTCTTTATTTTCTTTTCAGCATGTCTGGGTTACCCGAGATACCCGAGGGAATACCGATACCAACCTGGTTCAGAAGGTATCTGGAGGCTAGGGCCACCGCCGCAGGCCCAGGAGACATCCCTCCTCCCCCAGCTACAGCCGCTCCTCCTCCTCCCTCTCCCCGTGTTGATACTTTTTCAAAGATATGCAAAGACTTTCGAGCAATGGGCGTAAAACCTTTTCACGGATCAGAGACGTTTGTTGAAGATCGAAATTGGCTTAAGGAGGTAGAAGACTTGTTTGGTATATTCGAGGTAGAAGATGGAAGGAAGGTCCAATTGGCCGCTTGGTTAATGAAGGACGAAGCTTCGTTTTGGTGGGAGGTTACGAATGGAGAGCATCCAATAGAGACGTGGATGGATTTCAGACATAGGTTTGAGATGAAATTTCTCTCACAAGCAGAAGAGAATTTATACATGGAAAGATTCTTGGCATTGAAGCAGGGGAATTTATCAGTAAAGGAGTACGTCAACAAGTTTAATCAGTTGGCGAGTTTGGATTAGATTTGGTGAACACACCTGAAAAGAAGGCCCTAAGGTTCGTTAAAGGTTTGAATGAGCCCCTACATGGGTTAGTTATGACCCACATTCCTGTGGGGGCTACCTTTGAGAAACTAGTTGACATGGCGCTTATGCACGAAGAGGAGAAAGGTGCTAACGCTAATAAGGCACCAGAAAAGAAAGGGGATCAAAAGAAGTCATAGCAGCAACCTAAGAAAGGTAGTAAGGACAACAATAGCAAAGGAAAGAAAAGATGCTTTAATTGTGGAACACCAGGCCATCTGAGCAAGGACTGTAGGAAGAAGAAGAAGACTGGATGTTTCCACTGTGGAAAGGCAGGACATCTAATTAAAGACTGCCCGAGGAAACAGGGGCAAGGGAAAAGAACAGGGTCCACTTCTGGAGGACAGATTCAGGCTCTCAGGGCGCCAGGGTAGGCAAGAGAGCAGATCCAGGCTCTCATGGCACCAGGACAGGATAGAGGTAGAAACATTTCTGTTGAAAGTTTGGTTTTTCTGCTTGATCATCATGTTCGTACTTTATTTTATTTTGGCACTTCACACTCGTTTGTGTCTGCTTCGTTAGTTGAAACACTGCACTTAAATACTAGTCTAGTTACAGATCCCATAGTAGTCTCAAATCCTATTGGTGGTCCGGCTCATCTTTAATTGATTTATCGGGATTTGAGAATGTCTATCTTGAGTGTTGAGTTTGAATGCAACGCCTTCGTTCTTGGCTGCACGGGCTATGAATTGATTCTAGGCATGGATTGGTTATCCGGTAATGGTGCCATCCTCAATTGTGAAAAGAGAGTGGTTAGACTTATGACTTGCCTTGGAAACACTCTCGAAATCTCTTGTAACCCCATACATTCTGTTATGCTTAGTTACCTAGAATCTCTTGATGCATCTGTTGTAAACTTGCAGTCTGTTAGAGTAGTCCGTGAATACTCAGATGTACTTGAAGAGGTGAAGGGCTTACCGCCAAAGCGGGAGATAGACTTCCGCATATACCTTGTTGATAATGAAAAACCGTATCTCTACCCGTTAGACACATGGCTCCTAGGGAAAGAAAAGAGCTCAGTAAGCAAGTCAAAGAGCTGCTCAAAAAGGGGTTTATAAGGCGGAGTTTTCCTGAATGGGGTGCTCCAGTAGTATTCGCAACCAAAGCGGATGATTCACTTCGCCTATGCGTTGATTATGGGGAGCTAAACAAGCTGACCAAGAAGAATAGGCACCCACTTCCTAGAATAGATGACTTGTTTGATCAGCTTGTAGGTGCATCTGTTTTCTCCCAACTAGATTTGGCTACCGGATTCCATCAGCTAAGAGTGGTTGAGGACAGCATTGATAAGACCGCGTTCAGAACCCCGGATGGTTTTTTTGAATGGCTTGTCATGCCTTTCGGCTTGACAAATGCACTTGCTTATTTCGTTGACTTGATGAGTAGAGTGTTTAAGGAATTCCTTAATAAGTTTGTAGTGGTCTTCGTAGACGAAATTTTGATTTTCTCGAAGAATGAGGAAGAGCATGCTTTGCATTTAAGGGAAGTCATGGATACTCTTCGTACACATCAGCTGAAGGCCAAATTCTCCAAATGCAATTTCTAGAGAGAAGAGGTGAGGTTTCTTGGACATGTGGTGTCCAAAGAGGGGTTAGCTGTGGACCCTGCAAAGGTAGTTGCGGTGCAAGATTGGAAGGTTCCACGGAATGCAACCGAAGTCCGAAGTTTTCTCGGGCTAGTAGGCTTTTACCAAAAGTTCATTAAAGGCTTTGCTAAAATCTCAGCCCCACTCACAAGATTAACAAAGAAGAACCTTAATTTCACTTGGGATTTGGATTGCGATATTGCTTTCCAACGTTTGAAAAGGGCTCTAAGAATAGCCCCAGTTCTGACATTGCCGGATGGGAGCAAGATGTTTACCGTACACACGGATGCATGTGGTACGGGACTAGGTGCTGTCTTGATGCAAGAAGGGAAGGTAGTAACTTATGGAGGTAGACAGTTGAAAGTACATGAGAAAAACTACCTAACCCACGATTTAGAGTTGGCTGCCATCATCTTTGCGCTTAAGTCTTGGCGCCATTATCTCCTAGGTGAGAATTTTGAATTGTATACTGACCCTAAATCGTTGAAGTACATTTTCTTGTAGAAAGATCTTAACTTAAAACATCAAAGGTAGATGGAATTTCTGGCCTCTTATGATTTTGAGATTTCCTATACCCCAGGCAAGGACAATGTGGTAGCAGATGCCTTAAGTAGGAAGAAGCTGACCTTGAGTCCTCTCTTTATAGTAAGGCAAAGCTTGGAATATATAGCAAATTTAATTTTAGACACTCCTCTGAAATTGTGCCTAATCTGTTAGCATCACTAGAGGTGCGGCCTACTCTTTTGGACTCAATAGGAACCGCGCAACGAGAAGACCCTCAGCTAGTTGATGTGATGGAAAAGTTAGTTAGGGGTGAGACTTCTAGTCACCTCAATAGATACTCCATTGATGATAGGGGTTGGTTGAGACGGGATGGGAGGCTATGCGTCCCACAAGTAAGGGATTTAGTGAAGACGGTTCTCGAAGAGGCGCACCATTCTAAACTGACCATACACCTAGGCGGAGACAAGATGTATAAAGATATAAAAAGGGTTTTCTTTTAGAATGGCATGAAGAGTGATGTAGCTGAGTTCGTCACTAAGTGTTTGATATGCCAGCAAGTCAAAGCGGAGCAGAAGAAGCCCGGTGGTCTGCTTCATCCTCTCGAGGTCCCACAGTGGAAGTGGGATAACATTTCGATGGACTTTGTTGATGGGTTGCCTAGGTCAAGAAGGGTCAATACCAGTATTTGGGTAAGAGTGGACAGGCTCACTAAAAGCGCTCACTTTATACCTGTTAAAAGTAGAAGGACTGCCTCGTCCCTAGCATCCATTTATCTCAAAGAAATAGTTCGACTCCATGGGATACCGTCCACCATAGTGAGCGATCGAGATCCTATCTTTACGAGCGAATTTTGGAAGAGTTTGCAAGAGGCAGTAGGCACCCAATTATGCTTAAACACGACCTATCACCCCCAAACCGATGGTCAGACAGAAAGGGTGAACAAAGTATTAGAAGACCTCTTGAGATTGTGCATTCTTAACTTTGGAGGGACATGGGAGGATCATCTTCCTTTGGTGGAATTCGCCTGCAACAATAGCTAGCAAGCCACCATAGGAATGGCACCCTTCAAAGCTTTATATGGAAGATCGTGCCGATCACCAACTTATTGGTGGGAGTCTATAGACAAACTCGTACTTGGGCTGGACATGATTAGAGAAACCTCAAAAAAGGTGGACTTGATAAGAAGATGGATGAAGGCTGCACAAGATAGACAGAAGTCCTACGCAGATAAAATAAGGACCGACCTTGAGTTTAAGGTTGGAGATAGGGTGTTCCTTAAAGTATCTCCTTTGAGGAATGTCATTCACTTTGGGTCCGTAGGAAAGCTAGCACCAAGATTTGTAGGTCCATTTCCTAACATTGAAAGGATTGGGACGATGGCTTACAGAGTTGAGCTACTCGAGAGACTGGCTGGAGTTCATAATGTTTTTCATGTTTCTCAACTACGAAAATGCTTGCATGAATCTGCGGAAGTGGTGGATCCAAGCATACTTGAGGAAGTAGAAGTGGAACGAGAAGCGACTGTGAGAAGAGTTCCAACTCGTATCTAGGGTACGGAAGTCAAAAAGCTACGCAACCGTGAAATCAAGCTTGTTAAAGTTCAATGGAGTGATGCTGAGGAAGACGCGACTTGGGAAACTGAGAGGAAAATACGCCTAGCCTACCCTTTTCTCTTTGAGGGTACCTCCTTGATCTCTTTTTCCATAAGTTTATTCATGCTTAAATCTATCTTTCAAGTATATCTCCTTAGTCCTATTCTTTAGCCTTAGGTAGAAACCGATGGATGCAAACATGTATTTGAACAATGTTATGTTTGATGGTTGCGAGTGGTTGCTCGTGGATGCATGTACACACACATTAGGCACTAGATCGGCTCAATCACCTTCATATTGCATATAAATGTGTGTGCATATTTAAATTAATGGATGTATAATGGTTGTGTTATCATATGGATGCTGCATTTAGATGAATGGATGTGCATACATGTAGAAATAATATATGTATCATTAGGATTCTTTCGCATACATAATGGATGCATGACACTATCATGATTTGCATTAAGAAGGTCAACTTAATCAGTAGACCGCCTGATTTTGCATTAGATAAGGAACATATACACACACTTTTTGCATATGTTCATACGGCATTAGAAATCTTCTAAGGACAATGGATGTCCGTGTTTGATGGTTGAGTAGATGGATGATTGGATGTTAGGATATGCATTCTCCTTAACTTGGAGATTTCGGGGGCGAAATCCTTTAAGGAGGGGAGAATGAAACACCCAGTGATTTTAAATATTAAAAATTAACGAATTTAAGAATACTTAATTTCAAATGTGAGAATTAAGGGAAACGGATTATGCCATTGCGTTCTCCTCGGAATTCTGCTTGAGATAGAGTCTGAGTTTGCATGAATTGGACTCCGTATGAAGAAGTTATCGCCTTCCGAAGTTTCAGAATTTAAATTAAAAACAACTCAGGTTCAGAAAATTTGAAATTCAAAAGTCAAACAGGGGAGCAGACCGGGCGGGAATTCTCCCGCCCAAGGGCCAGGTCGACCAGGGGATCGACCTACCCATACAAGTCGACCAGTGGGTCGGTCTACCCCCCTCCCCCCCTCCCCCCCCCCCCCCCCCGGGGAAGATCTGAAAGATGACGATATTTTGACTCACTGCACTATCTTGACTGAATGGTCTTGATTTCTTTTAGGTTAATCTGACGGCTATAAATTAATTAAAATTCTTTATAAGCAACCTCACTCTCAACCTCAAATCACACTAATTCATACCAAGAGCCGCCATGTCGTCAATGGAGAACCTAGAGTAGCTGCCATTTTCTTTCAACTCAAAAGTAAGATAGAAGCAAGAATCAAAATCAAGTCTAATCTAGATTAAAATAACAATTACTCTACATTAAAGGTGAGCAATTCAGATTCAGAATACAGATCTCAGAAAAACAAGACCGTCTTTTGGTTGTGAGTACTATTTCTTTCACAATATAATTATCAAATTAATTATGATGGGTTGTAATTGGATTATGAGAACATGTTTGTTGAATCGCATGATGTCGTTTAACCTTGTAGATCTATTTCATATTTCACTTGATTCATTTTTTGCAAGTTTGGGATGTTAAACCATATGTTAATTCATACGTGAATCTTCTGCAAGTTGGGTTGTTAAATCATATGTTAAATCATATGTGAATCTTATGCAATTTTGGATGTTAAATTGTATGTTAGTTTGAATATGAATCTTATGCAAGTCTATATGTGAATTGTACACAAGTTTATATGTGAATAAAGTATATACATATGCTAGTTTATATGCAAGTTGTAGAAATTCATATGCAAGTTGTAGAGATCCATATGCAAGTTTAGGTGAAGAAAAACTATATTCACATTTTTGGGTGAAAATTATATTCACATATGCAAGTTAAGAGAGACCCATAATTTCTATATGCAAGTTCACAATTTCATGTTGAAATCTATATTTAGATCCATGGTAGTTTATACAAATATATGATTCTTTATGACATTGTCTATGCAAATTGTTGGCTATGCAATTTTATTCCCATTTGCAAGTTAGATCTGTTTTTATGTCTTATGCAATTAGTGATGTTATATATATATATATATATATATATATATATATAAGTTAGACTATTTGCGGGTCTAACGAATTTCATATTTGAACATACGAATAGCGTGGGGACAAATGGGAAAATACTAATTATGTAAATTGTGAATTGGCATAAAATGGCTTTAAAAACATATAATTAAATTGAGACTTAATTGGTATAATTTTTATACCTAAAAAGTATGGACATAATTTAGGTGACAATTATGGACATAATTAATTTGGAAAATTATTGAAAATTTGAGTAGGGATAATAAATTCATATTGGGGTGAAATAATTTTGTAATAATAAACGCCTAAGACACGAGGTTAGACTCGTTTGTGGTGTAAGACTGCCCGGACCCCCCCCCCCGGCAAATCCAGCAACCACAAACGGTAGTCTAATGTGAGAGGTCGAAGGCATAAATTAAATGCATAACAGTTGTAATGACACGAAGTTAGACACGTTTGCGGTATAAGACTGCCCGGACCCGCTCGGCAAATCCAGCAACCGCAAACGGGAGTCTAATGTGGGAGGTCTTACAAAGTTACGGTTATAATGAACTAAGTAACACTTAACCAAGATAAACATGTGGTGGGACATGGAGGTTAAGTGGGTGACATGGGTGGCATGTGAAATACGATTAGAAACGCTTAACCAAATTGCAACATGTAAAGAAGACATGAATAAGAGGGGGCTAAGTGGAAAATTCTAGTGGGGACCAAGCATAGGTGGAAAACTTGTGTTAAGCATGAGGGACCCATTTCAAACCAGTAACCCATTAAGTATCTTTGTGAGCTCGAGTTAGATCGAGGACGGGACACGCTTACTGGGTTTGATTGTAAGAGGTCAAAATGGGTTAGCGGTGCCAATGCATGTCCAACGGGGTCATATGCGTGCATGGGCCCGGGCTGGTAGGTAAGAGTTGCATCGTGTAGATATAAGTCGTGAATATTTAGTGGTATCGGGTTGCCACTTTGGGGAGTGATAGACCCCACTATGGGACCGGCACGGGTATCTACGAGTTAGGGAGCCGATCGCATGGGGGTTGTGGGTACAACTAGTGGAGATAGGGGCAGGCGACACCTATGAAGACAACTAGGGGTACACGAAACTACCATTATGATTATTGTGTTCAGTAGGCGGGATCAACTTTTAGGGTGGCTAGTAGTGGTGCAGTATAGCAATTATCCTATAGTGATTAGGAGCGAGAATAACGCCAGAATATTACTCCTGTTTGTTTTGCCTTGCCCACTTGTTTCACAGTCATTCCTTATTCTACCAGTTTATGCGTTATCCTAATTACTTCCATAATTGTATTGTTAAAGTTATGGTACTCGCCAGACTTTATGTCAGACCCCCTTGTTTTCGCCTCTTTTCTTCCTCCCCCCTCCAAGGTTCTCAGGGTGGGACTAGTACTAGTGGAGCTTGATCAGGATCTTTCTCTCTCTTTTGGAAGTTCTTGGATTGCTGAAAGTAAAGTTCAGCTCATCTCTTTTATGGCTACTTATGTTGGGGTTATGCTTTTTATTTT
This sequence comes from Allium sativum, assembly GCA_030737875.1. Lineage (NCBI taxonomy): Eukaryota > Viridiplantae > Streptophyta > Magnoliopsida > Asparagales > Amaryllidaceae > Allium > Allium sativum. The sequence goes on along the minus strand of JASFAX010000020.1, from coordinate 20,662,846 downwards.
ATGTACTCAGAAAACAATTTATCAAGATGGTTACTAAGTGTACTTGGTTTTTCTGTTGGTTTATGATGTTGTTGTAATCAAACTATTTCTCCGCTGCAATAAATGTTGTTTTGAAAATTTTCAAGTACCAATATATGTAACTATCTTGATATATTCTCTTCTATTCACCAATAATACTCCATGAAAGTTAGTGCATTCCCATTGAGAGTGACATTAGTGGACGTGGGGTGTTACAGTTATTGTATATTTGTGTGCTTTGTATACAAGTTAGTGTAATAAGAAATGAAACAATACAGCTGTTCTCAGTTACTCTTCATTTCTGTCAATAGATGAGGATTAGTACATGGGCCGAAGCCCATTATCCTTATTGAGTATAACATGGCTATACATATATAGCCTATTATGTATAGCATACTCTGTAATGTTCATTTTCTTTAATAGTACAATACAATCTCCTTTTTCTTCAGATTATCCAATTATAAAAACCGTCAAATTCAATTTGATATCAAAGCCTTATCTTTGCCTAACGGCTTATAAAATTCATTAGCTGTTTGTGGTGTTTACCCATCAGAAAAGTATCATTATTTGGGTACTTTCTCATCTGAGTTTGAAACTCATCATTTGAGGTTGCATACTGCACAAATCATCGGTGTCATGCCTGTAATTCATTTGAATTAGATTGTAGCTGATTATCCATACAATATTTCTATATACTGTATTTACAATCACCAAGAAAAAGTTTAAGAAGATCAAGAAATCATCAAAACCAGTCGAACGCCTTGCCAAAAAATCATTCAGAAAGCATAACTAAGCTATATTACCTCTTCATCAATCTTTTCTGGCTGATTTTACCGAGTTCTGCTAATTCTTACATCTCTTGACCAATTTCGACATCTATCACATAATGAATTTCTTATTTTTCTTCATCTGTTCATCATCCTGTTCTGTCCAGCATGGGAGATGTTAACCCTATTAAAAACACGGGCCTGAAATGATTAGTCAAATGCACGTGTAATAGATGGTTAACGTTTAAGTGCCATAGATTGGTATCGTTTTAATATAATGAACCAATCGGGCTCAGTCATATGGATCGGTCAGCCTCAGTCCTATGGACCAGTCGGGCTCAGTCACTGGATCGGTCGACACTGTCTCAGCATATACGAATCGGTTGGCTTTAAAAGAATGGACCGGTCGGTCTCAATTTTAAGGACCGGTCAGATTCGGTTATATGGACAGAAATCAAGTATATGGTTCGGACCTAAAACATGCTTAAAATGGATCGACAGTTTAGAAAATGATATATGAGGAATACATGACTAATAAGTATAAGGAGTTATATGTACATAATGACGTAGCAAATTGGACGTCATAAACACAAATATCACATGGCATGAATAGAGGAATATAGCTGCATCAATTTTGGGTTGGACACTTGCAAAGCTGTGATGGGTCGATCTGAACTCATTTAGGATCAACACCTTATAGTTCAATATGGATCGGCATTAAAGTATTAATATGGATCAGTTCAGAAATGATTACATGGATCGGTAGAAATTTGCATCTATGGATCGATGTTAAAGAATATATATGTTACATTATTTCCTTTTAAAACATGATAATGTTTAGTGTACATATATGTCTTGCATTCCATTTATATTGTGAAGGACGCGTGGTGCAAGACATGAGTCTAATAGGATACATTGCCATGTATACAAAATATCTTCACGTCTATACATATTAGTAGGATAGGGAGCAACATTTTAATATACTCAAATGCATGAAGGGTACGTATAAAAATATGAAACGTGGAAGGGCTGTCAAGGGATACCTTCGGATATGAATAGTGCCATATTCGTATCCGCATCCGAAACCATTTTTGGATATCGGATATCCATATCCGCGGATACGGATGGATATCGGATAATTATCCGTTGCGCCAATGGTCGATAAATCATTGAACATAAATGGTTTTTTAAAGAAAAATATTAAGCTTTTTCAACCCAATTGATTACAAAAGTGCTAAAAATGAATAAGTGTGATGATAATATATAATTTTGAGAAATTAACATGCTTTTAGTAGACTTTTAATTTTGTAAAATAATAAACTAGTATATTTAATCATGTTAAAATACACTTAATTTAAGCTATAATTGCGAAAAAAATGGGCGGATAATTTTCGGATGCGGATATGCCTATATCCGCATCCTTATCCGCTTTTTCGGATATCGGATATTTATCCGCTTTTCGAATACGGATGCGGACGGATTTTGGATTTTTGGGGTATCCATTGACAGCCCTACGTGGAACTGTCACCTTAAGATAAGATGCATGAATACTCATGCATACAATACAAAGGGTCGGTCACGAGCATTTCATACGTGGATCGGTATCGAGTAGAGCGGCGGTAGGATGTTATGATACAAATTTGGTACGACTATGCTTGCACAAGGGAATGTTGCACTGACACGTGTCACATGAAGAGCATGGACTAATACACATGTATGAATGTGAAACATGGTAGTTAGGAGCAGGGTCACAAAATAAAAGAGCGCACGTGCATTATGAGGTATACATGCCAACCGTAATCAGTTCGTTGAATGATGGGTCAGTACTTATTAAAAAGCATCATGGGTTAGCTCCAAAATATAAAATGGGTCGGTGCCTTAAAATGGGAAGGACTGTTCGGTATCAAAATGAAGGTGCTGGTCGGCCTTAAAATCAATATATGGGTCGACAACATTTGCTGGTCGGTTATGTGTGTAGTTTTCTGGGCGGTCGGAAAATTAGCTCAGTGGCAATTTCTTAAATATGATGGGTTGGGCATAAAATGCATGATAGCTGTTGTCAGATGTCTAGTGGCATTTCCGTAAATATTTTTATGGCCGACCCAAACCCTGCACACCATAATTTCATCTTTACCACTACCTCCAAATGATGCCTATAAATACCCCACTTCTCCACCATTTAAGGGACCAATTTTTCCACCCGAAGGACTGCCATTTTCACTTCTCCGCCACTCTTAAGCACTTCAAGCTCCATTAACGGCTTCTCAAGATCAATCCGTCTTCCTTCAACAACAAATCGGCTAAGTCTTCTTCAAACTCCATTAGAAATCTCTCAAACTCAATGCAAGTGATCTCCAATCGCTATTAATCCTCTCTAAAGCTTGGATCCAACACAAATTTACCATGGAGCTTTCCAAAAACATTCAAGTGTCCGAGAGATTGAAGATCTACACCAGTACTCCTTGCACTTAGAGAAATTGAGCAAATTCGTTGGCGGATTCAAGTGAAATCTAGAGAAAAAGAGAGAAAATATAGGGGATCATTATAAAAAAGAGAAATGAGAGATATGGGTGAATTTATGTACTTTGTAAATCCAAAAGTGATAATGAAAAGCTCTTCATATAGTGGACGTAGGTCTAAATTGAGCGAACCACTCTAAAATTCTTGTGTTTTTACTTGTTTTTATATTTCGTGGCTCCATTTTTCTATCTCATACCTTTTGGTGAAGTGTTCTAAAACACCTTTGGTGTTGAGGTCATTTTTTGATTTCATCATTTGATGCCCACCGTGGGGCCACGTTCACTCTCTCAAGGTTAATTTCTTTGTGATTGTATAAAGCACGAAGCCTGTTTCCATTATAGATCCTTTGAATCTAAGATCCGTGCCAATTGCCGAATTCTCTCCGAAATTCAAAGCTTTGTCCGAGATAATTGTTAAATCTAAAAAAACTGCAAGTAAAACCATTGGAGAAACCGACAGTATTGTTAACGATGAAGCTACACCACTTACTAACCGCTTTGAAGTTGACAAAAACTCGGTAGGTGGAGTCGGTGTGACTAGGAATGAGTTGGACGCTGCTATCGCCCATTTAAACCAGAGAATGGATAATTCTACCAAGGCTTTGATGGACAAGTTAGATGCAATTCTCAATTCTCGACCAAATCTAACCCCTTAGAAGGCCCATGTTGATCTTGACGATAATCTCGACTCATCCGCTTTTGATCGTAACCGCAACGACGACATGGAAGATGATAATGACTGGTTGAGCGACAAAGACAAAGCTAAAATCGAAGACATGAAGCCAAAAGCTAAGAATCATTCCGATGGAAATACTCAAAAGTTTACCAGTCCCGCCATGGGGGAACCTCCTAGACGGGAAGGTAAAGGACCTAAGTCTTTTAATCAAGATCGCTTTCCCAGATGAACATTTGGTAAAGAACTTAGCCTCGCAGAGCGACATAATACTGAAGAATACATCTCAGATATGATAGAACAGATCATGAAGAAGAATCAAGCTGGCAATGATGATGAAAGAGAATGGGATTTCTCTCCCGATAGGACTCCGTTTACCGAGAGAATATGAAGAACAGAGTGTCCAAAGAAGTTCACTCCTCCAACTTTGCCCCCGTACAATGGCCTTGTTGATCCTAACTACTTTCTGTTTAAGTACGAGTGGTATATGAGCGTAGCAAAGGCAACATACGAGATAAGATGACTGTACTTTCCTCTTTACCTAGAAGGAGCTACGTCATTATGGTTCACAAATCTGCCACCTAAGTCCGTAGATCGATTCTCTGACTTGACCAAAAAGTTCAAGAGAAGTTCCGACTGTATTCTACAAAAGCTAAGGATGCTATAACACTTTTAGCAATGAAGCAAAACCTAGGGGAATCCATTAAATCTTTTCTCAGTCGATTCAATATTGCCTTGTCCGAAGTGAGGAATCCAGAGCCTCGCATAATCCTCATGGCTTTACTCGATTCTATAAACAAGAAAAGTGAGTTTGGGAGATGGATAAAAATGAAGGAACCAAATACGCTAGACAAGTTCAATAAAAAAAGTGGAAGAGTACATGAGAGTGGATGATGATCCTCCTCTTATTGGCACAAGCAGTATTACTGGTGATAAAAAGGATGCTAATGCTCATATTAATTAATAAAAAGCTCAGAGGAATAAGTGCCCATTGTTGGGAACGACAACAAGGATAATAAGAAGTTTCTCCTTCATGACTCGTCAGAGCTAACTCCTTTGAATGACACTCCTGAAAACATCTACCTTACCACAAAGGATGTAGAAATTACCCGGAGCATCGACCAATAAAGATGAATGACCATCTAACCAAATCTGGGAAGTTCTGTTGGTTCCACAATCAGCCAGGCCACAATACAAATGAATGTAGGCATTTGAAATCATTGATCAAAGAGCTAACTAGGAAGAACCGCTTGCAACAGTATGTGAAGAATCCCCAAGATGCAAATCCTTCTGCAACTCCCCAAGGGCAAAGGGCATCAAATGACCAATCCGGTCCAAACAACAAAGGTTCTGCTCAAAACAATACAAGGCCAATCATCAACTGAGAACCTTTGGTGGTTCTCTAATATCGGTGGCTCAGAATAAGCAATCTTCTTTGCCATTACTTTACTTCTTGCTATGTTTTGAATTTCTTGTAAAAGTTTGTAATGTTTTACATGCATTCTACTAAACAATAGCCTTATGAATGAAGTCTTACCTGCCTGAATAACTCTCTTACTTGCAAAATATTTTTTTTTTGCTAAAGACGATTTTCTCATTACAGGCTATTCCATAGGCATTTGCTTCCTTAAAGTTCGATCAACTGAGACAACCCCGATAACACCAAGTGAAGGGTAGATTGAAAATTCCCCACGAGTCAAACGGCGAAGAGAATAGCAAGCAGCCACGAATCTTGAACCCCAAAGGTTGCGGGAATTCGTTGTGTGAAACGATGCGTGGGAGTTCACTATGTGAAACGATGCACGGGAGTTCGTTACGTGAAGCAATGCAACCTCACCCAAAGGTCACGGGAATTCGTTGTGCAAAACGATGCACGGGAGTTCACTATGTGAAACGATGCATGGGAGTTCGTTACGCGAAGCAATGCAACCTCACCCAAAGGTCACGGAAATTCGTTGTGCGAAACGATGCGCGGGAGTTCATTACACAAAGCGATGCAACCTCACCCAAAGGTCGCGAGAATTCGTTGTGCGAAACGATGCGCAGGAGTTCACTATGTGAAACGATGCACAAGAGTTCGTTACACGACGCGATGCAACCTTACCCAAAAGTCGCGGGAATTCGTTGTGCGAAATGATGCGTGGGAGTTCACTATGTGAAACAATTCGCGGGAGTTTGTTATGCGAAGCGATGCAACCTCACCCAAAGGTCATGGGAACTCGTTATGCGAAACGATACGTGGGAGTTCACTATGTGAAATGGAGCACAGGAGTCCGTTACGCGAAGCGATGCAACCTCACTCAAAGGTTGCGAGAATTTCTTGTGCAAAACGATGCGCGGGAGTTCACTTTATGAAACGATGCGCGGGAGTTCATTACACGAAACGATGGAACCTCACCCAAAGGAAGCGGGAGTTCATTGTGCAAAATGATGCATGGGAGTTCGCTATGCAAAACGATGCGTGAGAGTTTGTTACGCGAGACGATGCAACCTCATCTAAACCTCGTGGGAGTTCGCTCTGCGAAACAATGCGACAACCAAAAATCCTTTCCATAGAGAAAATAACCTCTCCACAGCAGAGACCAACAATGCCAAATGAAGTCTATAATGTTGATTCAGTTGGTAGGAGAACGTTAAGTTATAAATGACCTCTTCATAGTAATGTCATCCAATGGAGTCTCCGATGTCGGAACTAATCATGAAATAGACAAACATTGTGCCATAAAAGTCTTTTCCACAGTAAAGACTAATGACGACCTCCTAGGCAGGGGCACAAGTTTTCAGAGCTTCTCTAAGAAGAAGCTGAAAATAAATCAAGGATGCGTATTTCCCAAATGTGAAATGTCGTACACCATCATATAAATCATTAAAAAAAATAACACTTGAAATCCACAATCGGCTTGTATCGATTAGTTGATCTTAAGCGTCAATGTGAATTCATACTAGAATGTCGTGTTCATACAGATAGTATTCGACATATTATTTGAATAAAATAATTCTGTATCAACACTTCATTCAATTCATAGCAGAAATTCACTATAACTAGATTTTTTTAACCAACTAATTTGTTATCGATATGGGTAGTCGATAGCAAGATATTAGCCCGGAAATGTGCAATGTTTTTATTGTTGCAAAACAGGTTGCAGCATAGAAGAAGGCAAAACTGTCATTTGCTTTAGAAAATGTACTGCTTCGGTAAAATTCAATGGCTAAGCCAATTCGTAAAACAAGTAATTTAGCATGAATTGGCCACGACCATTTCAGTGAAAATCAGCCACGACCAATCTATCACGAATTTCACTTGTTTCACACACTCGAGCCCGAATTAAAACCGAGGCATTAACACACTAGCACAATGTCATCAACGACAAACACTTGTATACAAAACTGGAGCATCTATTAGTGCAACAAGATTCGTGCATACATATGTTATAGTATTTCCTTTTAAAACATGATAATGTTTAGTTTATATATATGCCTTGCTTTCCATTTATATTGTGAAGGACACGTGGTGCAAGACATGAATATAATAAGATACACTGCCATGTATACAAAATATCATCATGTCTATACGTATTAGCAGGATGGGGAGCAACGTTTTAACATACTCAAATGCATGAAGGGTACGTAGCAAAATATAAAACGTCGAACTGTCAGCTTCAGATAAGTTGCATGAATACTCAAGCATACAATACAAAAGGTCGGTCACGAGAATTTCATACGTGGATCGAGATCGAGTAAAGAGGCGGCAACATGTTATGATACAAATTTGGTCTGACTATGCTTGCACATGAAGAGCATGGACTGATACACATGTATGAAAGTGAAACGTGGTAGTTAGGAGTAGGGTCACAAAATAAAGGAGCGCACGTGCATTTTGGGGTATACATGCCAGTCGTAATCAGTACACCAAATGATTGGATTGGTACTTATTAAAAAGCATCATGGGTCAACTCGAAAATGTAAAATAGTTCAATGCCTAAATGGGAAGGACTGGTCGGTATCAAACGAAGGTGTCGGTCGGCCTTAATATCAATATATGGGTCGACATCATTTCCTGGTCGGCATCATTTCCTGGTCAGCTATGTGTGTATTTTTCTGGTCGGTCGGAAAATTAACCCAGTGGCATTTTCGTGAATATGATGGGTTGGGCTCAAAATGCATGCCAGCTATCCAATGGCATTTCCATAAATATTTTTTTGGCCGACCCAAACCCTGCACACCATAATTTCATCTTTGCCACTACCTCCAAATGATGCCTATAAATACCCCACTTCTCCACCATTCAAGGGATTGATTTTTCCACTCGAAGGGATGCCATTTTCACTTCTCCACCACTCTTAAGCACTCCAAGCTCCATTAATGGCTTCTCAAGCTCAATCCATCTTCCTTCAACAACAGATCGACTAAGTATTCTCCGAACTCCGATAAAAATCTTTCAAACTCTATTCAAGTGATCTCCAATCGCTATTAATCCTCTCTAAAGCTTAGATCAAGCATAAATTCACCATGGAACTATCCAGAAACATTCAAGTGTCCGAGAAATTGAAGATCTACACCAATACTCCTTGCACTTAGAGAAATTGACAAACTCCTTGGCGGATTCAAGTGAAATCTAGAGCAAAAGAGAGAGAAAATAGAGGGGATCATTTTAAAAAAGAGAAATGAGAGATATGAGTGAATTTATGTACTTTGTAAATCCAAAAGTGATAATGAAAGCTCTTCATACAGTGGACGTAGGTCTAAATTGACCGAACCACTCTAAAATTCTCGTGTTTTTACTTGTTTTTATATTTCGTGGCTCCATTTTTCTATCTCATACCTTTTGGTGAAGTGTTCTAAAAAACCTTTGTTATTGAGGTCAGTTTTTGATTTCAACCGGAGATAAGTCAAGAATCTTTGAATCAACTCTGATATTAGTCTAGAAAATATGATAGCAACCTTTGTACAACAAATAATGAAAACAAACATTAACCCTCAACGTCAACTAATCACAATTTATCATGAAGAAGTCAACTATTTACTATCGAAATTACAAGTTGAAATTGCTGTCCGAGGATATTGTGTAGAAGGATTTATTCTTGGTACCAACAAAATTCATAACTAATCATAACAGTAGAATAGTAGCAAATGAAGCTTATATTCAATATCATAGACAAGATACATTAATAAGTTCTTGGCTTCTTTCATCAATTAGTGCCAAATTGTTACCCGTAGTTATAGGTTACAATTCCTCAAATGATATTTGGACTACGATCGAAAAGGAATTCAACAATCAATCTACTACAAAGGTTCTTCACTACAAAAGTCAACTTAAAAATATTCGAATGGATAACCAAAGTATAAACATTTCGAAAGTCAAGAAATTATGTGATTTGCTAAATGCTACAAGAAATAAAGTTTAGAATTCTGACCGAATTTTGTATTTGCTAAATGGTTTTAATAACGAATATGAAGCACACAACAAGAAGCAGGCCAAAATGCGATGACCTAGGGAAAAACTTGCGATGGCTAAAAATAAGACTGTTGTAAGCCATTGCACGACCTGCTGATACAAACATCAAGCCATAAGCTTTCTTCCTCATTCTTTTTTCCCAAAAAACATTTCAAAACCCTACAATCCGTCGCCCCTTGCTTCAGCGGTTCCACCCATCCAAACTCGGCTCCAAGCTTCCAATTTTGTGCCAGTATGTATTCTAAACCTATTTTATGTTTAATTAGGGTTAATTTTCATGTTTATATGGGTTTGTAAATTTATCGTTTATGGATATGAAATTGGTTGTCATGTAGGATTCTTATGATGATGATGATTGTATTGTAGGTTGATTTAGGAATAAATGTAATTGATTAGGAGGTTGAAAACGGTGATTATCACATATGTAATTGATTTAGGAGGTTGAAAAGATGATTATCACATACTACACCATAGATTGCAGACTGCAACACTAGAGAAGTGATGCAAGAAGTGCCAAAAAATGTTGCTATAGGCCAAAAACGATCTATTGCAACACTTTCTTGGTGTTGCATTTTTCCGCGTTACCTTACAGTCAATGAAAATATCTTTGCAACCTTAAGGAAACATCGGTACAAGTGTTGCCATAGGTACTAAATTTACAAAAATGTGGGCCCCACAATCTGGGTCCCAACATATGGTTCCCACTAAATTCTAAAGCCCGGGTTTACAGAAATCTGCTGTGGGTCCCGGATTCATTAATTTATGGCAACACTTTTACCATCCAATGGAAACACTATATCATAGCTATGGCAACATTTAACATCACATATTGCAACATTATATCGTTGCTATGGCAACATTACATTACATACACCCACATTATAGAATTTAACATCACACACTGAATTAAACAAAGAACTTCTCATTTCAGATTAACGAGAAATACAAGCAGTACTTACAAACATAGCAAGTAGATTCATGTTTACAGTTCGTACTTACAAACACAACCAGTATTTACTAAATATTAACTCATATTCATTGGAAATTGTCATACAAAGATCCCCAATGTCAATGACTAAGAGCGCGAGCCTCCACTATGTTCAATGCTTCCAGTTTCAGTGCCTTCACTGCAAATTGTTGCACAAAGATCCCTAATATCAATCTGCATGTCAGGGTTCGCTTCACCTAATTTCTTAAGCATCCTTGTCAAGTTCTCCTGGACTTTTTAGTTCACCTTTGCATCGAATTCATCGTGGACCATCTTCTTCAACTTTGCTTCGACCTCATCAGCTATACCTTCCCTTATCTTCAGTGCCAGCTCATGTATGTATGTGCTTGTTGTTGGAGCATCTTTTGAAACTTTGGGAGGCTTTGCGTGCCGTCCTATAGGCCATGATAGACCGTATGACTTTCCATCAGAAATAAGTTCTTGAACAACTCCATCACCGCCTCCTTCACCTTTTGCTTTTTCAATCATCTCATGCAAAATAGAGCAGTTTCAAAATGTGACATTAAATAAAATTAACAATTCTAAAACAAGTTTCTTAAACAAGAATTGTGGCGTATAACACACTGAAACCCAAAGTAAAAGATCACCATCGTTAATGAATAAAATCTGAGTAACTCTTTTGTAAAACTGAGGCATTTCTTCAATTAGTTCAATTACAAACTGAGGCATTGGTTCAGTTATAAAACGACATGTGCTTCAGTTTGATACATGTCTGAACTGAGTAAATGCATTTAGATATTCTGCTATCGATTTAAACAATACAGGACCTAACTCTACAATAATGTTGATGTGCAAAATGAAGCATATTTTTTGACATCTAATTGAAGAGAAATAAAATTCTTACAATTCTGTAGTTCATTACTGAAGCACAAGTCTTGTACACCTTTCCTTCTTTCCACTTGCGGGTTTTTAATAAAAAGTTCTCCATCTGATTCCTTGGACTGATAAAAACACATTAGATAGTTAAATGATATTAAACCAACTGTTCCAGAACATGTATTACAAATATTAAAAAAGTTAGACATCGAAAAATTTCTCCATCTGAATCTTCATTGATATATGTTGTTTATTCACAAGTTAAACAAGGATACTGCATTTGATTTAAACAAGCACAACTCTATATGACCTATATTGTTAAACAAGCCAACCATAAAAATAAGCAAAATACATACCATCTTATGTCAAATTTGTAAAAAAGTTTTGGACCAGCAGTGTGTATCTGTATACGATTTCCGATTTGCAGAATTTGTAAGGGCCTTGGGCTACAAAAACATGAAATAAAGATGTTTATCTGTCTGATTTGAACGAATAAAAATGAAAAAAATTATGTGATAAAACTTAAAATTATACCTGAATTTTTTCATCTCCCCAAGGCATCAAGAGTACTTTGAAATCCTTAAGTGGAATTTCATCCGGCCTATTTTCAAGCTTCTCTTTATCAGTTTCGTAAGATGTATACTGTTCCTTTTTAATACGACTCTTGTACCCCCTCCAAGGGTCACAAATTGACTTCAAAACCCAATATTCACATTCATACGAAATAATATACCATTACTTAAATACAAATAAAGCATTAAAAAGAACACTCATGCTACTTTTATGACAAGTGTCATATAATTAAGTAAAATTCAGCTAAGTTTGCAAATTACCTTGCCATAGTTCCACAGCATGCCTTTCAAGCTTGAAGGAACATCAAACCAAGACTTGTAAGTAAGTGGAACACTCCTCTTCAGTGTTCCTAAAAAAGCACTCAGATCATACATTACTTGGTCATCGACTGAAATAGGTTGGCCTTGATTATTCAATTAGATTATAACTCTTTTGTCGTATAGCCTTGAATGAACTTTATCCATATTTGTTTTTACCCTGAGCCTTTTGGGAGCTCCAGCTATCGTTACAAAGTACATACAATAGTAATGAGAAGGCTAGACATAACATAAATAAGAACTTAAACTATTAATATCATAACTCAATTAGATAATACCTTCAACTTCTTCTATTTCATCTTCTTCTTTTTTAATATTTGTTGAGGCATTTTCGACAACAGCTTTATTCCTTGCACCTCCACTGTTATTCTTCTGGCATAGCCAAGTAAGCAACCATTGTTCCTATTTCTTCGTTGTGTGGTAACTCAATGCTACATGGTGGACCATCAGTTTGTGTACAAACTGGATTTTCCCCTGCGTTCGAAGTTGCATTCTTATCGGTTGCATATTCAACATTGGCTCATGAACGAGTTGTTGTTCTAGACCGAGGCATTGTAATCGTAACCGTTTTGGTTCTCTAAAATACGCACAAAAAAACAATAAATTAAAAAAAAATTAATCTAGTTTATAATTACCAACATAAAATTAAATCTTCGCTATAACGCGCATTTACCTGATTTTTTTAAAGTGCCATCTTCAATACGTTCATCAAATTCTGGAACATAATCTTTACTTTCCTCAGCAGGTATCTTTGATTTTACTATGTTTTTTTTCAAATTCATTTCTCAGTCCAGTAACTAATTTAGGCATCCCAAGTTTTTCAAAAACATTATTCTTCTACGAGACATTTTTAGATCTCTCCCTTTCGTATTATGTAAGCGCTAGACGTGGCGGAGGTGATAGATCATCATTCTGGAAGTAATTTAACAAGAAATTATTAGCAAAATATGTAGATCATATTAGAAGATCAGATTGTAGTCTTCTTACCAGAATCTCATTTTCATTCGTATTTTCCTTTTCATGTGGAGAATTATCGAAATCCAATTTATTTCTGATACTTGCTGGGTTGATATTCAAAGTTGCAACGCTAACTTCGGTTGGATTTTATTTCTGTGGTAACTTCGTCGAACTACTGACTCCAGTTGACTTCTTGTTGATCGGAATTTTCTTGTTGATACGTGGACTCACAGCAGCTTCGCTGATCACTTCTCGATTGTTGGTAACTGGTTTATTTAGTCGTGCCTACTTTCTAGGAGTAAAGACTTCAGCCTTCTTGTTGTTGATAGGTGGACCCACAACAACTTCGTTGATCACTTTTGGTTGTTTAGCCATGCCGACTTTCTAGGAGTAAAGACTTGTTCAGTCTGCTTCTTCTTCTTTTCTGCCTGTTGCAGATGGCTAGCGGTGAAAAACTGACGTTTCTGTGATTTCACAGTTGCAACATACAAGTTCTTTATTATTCTAAAAGTGCACTAGAAATCAAACAAGTCCTAATATTCAAACCAAAATGCACAAAAAAATTATGTACACTAAAAGCAGCAAAATGAAAAACATATTCAGCAAAATGACCAAATTCATCCAAATAATACAAATGAGAAGATATGTTTATACCTGGAAACAGATTCTTCCTTGGGCGTACGATGACATGTGGCTATATTTGTTTCATTGGCTCAGTTTTATCATCGACCACGGTGTCAACATAGAAATCAATGCAATCACCATTATTTTTTATTTGTATAAAAAACAAAATCTCTACATCATCAGCCATCAATTTTCACCAACTCATTGGACCTTTCCATGAATATACTCCTCCAATTTCGGTGTACTCTAGCTCATTCTTGACATACTCCATCAGTACTGTGTAAGAAAACATATATAGATCAATGCCCTTGACAGTAGTCTCTTCTCCACCAAAATATCTGTTAAACCAAAAATTTGGCAAAACAACCGAAGTATTGCTTGACACGTCACCCAATCGGAGGCGAGATGCTTAGAAAGCACGTCACCTTTTCAGAGGCAAGGTGTAAGAATACCATTACAATTGTGTGAAACCATATCTAAGATCTGAAAACATCTGAATATAAAAAGAAGACAAGAATTTATAGTGGTTCGACCCTTATTGGGGTCTACATCCACTCTGAAGAGAGAATTTTATTATCCACAAGCTGTTTACAAGGTATAATCACTCATACATTCAACCAAGCTCTCCCTCACACACATTCTTCACTTCAAATTACAGAATATGGTGGAGAAAATGTCTCGGACAGCGAGGAGATCTCTTTATTATCAAGCTTTTACAATGAATCTTCGATCTTATGCTCTTTCACACACCATTCATAGAATCCATGGTTACATACTTCATTGATCTGTTACGAATTCACTAAGGAATTGTGTTTATATGATTGGGAAGGAATGAGGGAATCATCCGACAGCACTTCGTCCTCCTTCCAGAAAGTCCCCCCCCCCAAATGATGGAAGTGATCCCCTATTTATAGGTGACGAAATGGTCGAAATATGACTTTCAGGTTATGGGTTGGTATTTTGATTATTTGCGGAAATGCCACTGCTTTCTGTTACCAGCTGTCATGCTTTTGTACCAACCAGGTCAGCTTTGATCGATCCAAAACCTATTTTAACGACCTGGAGGCTTTGGTGTGGAGCAGACCGACCAGGGGTCTTTGACGTAGGGCGGACCGACCCTGAGGCTTCGAAGCAGGTTGGGGCGACCAGGCTAGCATGGAGGTGAGATCGACTAGCTATGATAGGTTGGAGCGACCCGAAGGCTTTGATCCAGAGCAGAACGATCAGGACTCCATGAATGGCGGACCCAATGAGGGTGATAGCAAGAAAGGAACCGATCACTTTTCTTGGAAGAAAAAGAGACCAGGAGCCTTGTGAGGAAAAGGACGACCAGTGATATTGTCCATTATGACCGACCCTTCTTGCAAAATGGTCTGAAGGATTCCGACCGACTAGGAGCTCTTATGAGACCGACCCCTCCTTAAGTGTTACAGAGCCGACCCCTTCTTAAGTGTTACAGAACCAACCCCTTCTTAAGTGTTACAGAACCGACCCCTTCTTAAGTGTTACAGAACCGACCCGTATAAATTTGTCAATAACCCATCAATTATACATATCGATTTTACTGGATAACATTTTGCCCCTCGGAGTTTCATAATATTTTGTATGAAAATTTATGGACTTTGAAATATTATACGATATGCTGATGGATTTTATTGATCAAATTTAACTAGGGCTCGGTTTTAAACTTAATTTGCATGGGTAGGTTTTTTCTCTTTAGGTTAATTCGGTCCAATCAATAATGGGATGGGCTGGTTGGTCTGGCTATATAACTTCACCTTAACCCTTTGATATTCCTCATTTCTCTCAATCCTGAATAATTCATTTTAATGGCGGCGTCCTCCTGAAGAAAACTCTCCAATCTCATTTCACCTCACTGATTCAATCCAGGAATCCGATCCATTCACGGCTGCTTACCTCGAATCTTTGACAAAGATTTGAATCCTAGTCACTTGAGTTCGCATCTCGCTGGAGCCTGGAAGTTCGATCCAAACTCCTCCAACTAGTTGATCTAATTGCAGGTATATGTCTTTGTTTTTATGTTAATTTGGCAATGATCGATGTTGACTTTGAATTCGACCGGATTCTTTGGGTTAAAATGCAATCGGATTGGGATTGATGGGAAATTGCAGTTTGTGATTTTGTTTGGGTTTGAACTGAATGAATATTGGATTGATGTAACTCTTTTCATGTACTTAAATTCTTGGATTGGATATTCTTTGATTTTTAGAATAGCTTGAAACAATGCAGAAGTCGGTTTGGATTGTTTTGGGGTTGTATATGATGAAACCAACATGAAACCTTCCATAACATCTTAGTTTTGTAATCATACTAACAACATGTTTGTATAAATGTTTGATTTGATGAAGTTATGGTAATGTATTGTGATGCACGTCTGATTTTCCTTCCAAAATCATCCCTTTATACTGTCTGTATCACATATTTGTAGCAGTGACCATGTTTGCTTTACTTGATCCTAGTCGAACAGACTTGAACTGCGATCCGTACCAACCAACTTTATCATCAGTTTAGTTTGCAGAACCGACGGCGCTTGAAATTGATTGTTGACCAAAAGTTTGTGAAATCCTTGTGCAGGATGGACATGTCTCGAGAGGAGTTTGTAAAGAAATACTTCGATAGGGATGTTGAAACGACTGTCCAGCCTTCCGTGAACACCCCTCCACTTATTCGGCCATCTTATCCTGAACTCCAGGCTGTTATAAACAGGCCCCGTTATTCCCCAGGAGTATGTAATGCTAGACTTGCTCGACGCCTTCCCAATTGGAATTTACAAGGAGTTACTTCCAATGTGGGTGTCTCTTCTTCTAATCATCAGATTATGTCTAGTGATATGATCGTTGTTAAATCTAGATTACTGAGCCGAATGGAGTATGCTTTGGAGCAGTTTAATAGACAAATTGTTATGGTGAAGGATCAGACTGCTCAGGAACTTCAAGATTGGTACATACTGGCCGGAGATTTGGATAGACTTCACAGGGAAAATCTTGAGTGACTTGCCGTCTTGGAAGAGGACAAGATGAAATTGATTCAAGCTTTACGAGCTCGGGATACCATCATTACTGCTTTCCCGAAAGGCGATATTGAACTAGCGGGTCCCTCTGACAAGAGGCCTGCCTCTGGTGCTTCCCCTTCAGGTTCTGTCCCAGCGAAGAGGAAGGTCGGGAGGCCTAGGAAGCACCCGATTGTGTAGCACTCTTTGTTTGATGATCTCTATTTTCTGAACTTTTAATCAAGACTGGTTTGTAGTAAGCGAGTGCCAGCCCTCGCCTTTAACTTCTAGACTGTTTTTTTTTAGTACTCTATGGATGTACTTACGATGCTGGTGGTTTCGTTTTGGTATGTGTATGTGATGTGCCTATGTGTTATGCCTTATTCTTCAGGCTTTCTTGTTTACACATTACACATGCACTTCACACATTTTACCTACTTGTTAGATATTGACTAACATCCGTTATTTTTGGTATCCGGACGGACCAAATATTGTATGAATGAATGCCTCTGATGAAGGCTTTTTCCTGGGCAACTGTTTTCACAAATGGGTGGGCCCAATGCTACGCGAATAGTTGCGTTAATTTTAATCCGATATTCTCTGTATCTGGGAGGACCAGATATTGCAGAATAAGTGGATGCCTCGTGAAGAGAGCTTTTACCCAATTTGTGACTTTGTTTGTTCAGATTTTTATTGACTTTAATAGTCGATTGAGTGCTCCTGGAGAGATTTTAGGTTAATGACTCAATTTGACAATAACGTGGTCAGACTTTTCCTGACTTTAAGTTATTTGACGGAGTACCCCCGGAGAGGTTTTGGGTTAATGACTTAGTAATAACGTGGTCAGATTTCTCTGACTTTAAGTTATTTGACTGAGCACCCCCGGAGAGGTTTTGGGTTAAAAACTCAGTTTGGCAATAACGTGGTCAGATTTTTCTGACTTTAAGTTATCTGACTGAGCACCCCAGGAGAGGTTTTGGGTTAAAAACTCAGTTTAGCAATAAAGTGGTCAGATTTTTCTGACTTAAAGTTATTTGACCGAGCACCCCCGGAGAGGTTTTGGGTTAAAAACTCAGTTTGGCAATAACGTGGTCAGATTTTTCTGACTTTAAGTTATTTGACTGAGCACCCCCGGAGAGGTTTTGGGTTAAAAACTCAGTTTGGCAATAACGTGGTCAGATTTTTCTGACTTTTAGTTATCTGACTGAGCACCCCTGGAGAGGTTTTGGGTTAAAAACTCAGTTTGGCAATAATATGGTCATATTTTTCTGAATTTAAGTTATTTGACTGAGCACCCCCGAAGAGGTTTTGGGTTAAAAACTCAGTTTGGCAATAACGTGGTCAGATTTTTCTGACTTTAAGTTATTTGACTGAGCACCCCCGGAGAGGTTTTGGGTTAAAAACTCAGTTTGGCAATAACGTGATCAGATTTTTCTGACTTTAAGTTATCTGACTGAACACCCCCGGAGAGGTTTTGGGTTAAAAACTCAGTTTAGCAATAACGTGGTCAGATTTTTCTGACTTTAAGTTATCTGACTGAGCACCCCCGGAGAGATTTTGGGTTAAAAACTCATTTTAGCAGTAACGTGGTCAGATTTTTCTGACTTTAAGTTATTTGACTGAGCACCCCCGGAGAGGTTTTGGGTTAAATTTGTGTCTGCCTAGTTCCACGTAGTAGGTATTGATTTTATTGGACATTCGAACTGATCAAGATGTCTTAGTAGTAAAACCATAACCCTAAGTCGATCCTTTCAGATGATGCTCCTTTGGTGGAATTTTAGCGAGTTTTCTTGATTTTATTCCTTTGGTTTTTCCCGCTGGTTGGCCTTGGTGTTTTGTTCTTCTTTTTATCTTATGGAGACATTTCATACTCCCGTATTTTGACAGGCGGTGCTTTATGAATCCATGTACGCAATTTGTCCTTTTAGAATATGCTATGAACTAACACCGGGCTTTCATCGGACAATGAGCCAGCGGATTTATTATGTCCAGTAATCAAAAATCATAACTTTGCATCTTTGAATATATAATCAAGGGTACGCAAATGTACAATTTAGACAGGAATCAAAAGAACTGTTTTATTCGTATTCATGTAATCTCATACAAAGTATCTACTATAGTCATAGAAGAATACAAAGGAATATGAGTTAAAATGTCATTTGAAATAGCGAAGGAGGTGATCACTGTTCCAGGCCCTTGGGAGTTCCACTCCGTCTGTAGTCTTAAGTTTAAAAGTACCATCGAGGAGCTTTTGGTTGATGACAAATGGTCCTTCCCAATTGGGGCCAAAGACTCCTGTTGCGGTCTTGATCTTTTTTAACACTAAGTCTCCCTCTTCGAATGTTCTATGCCTGACCTTTTAACTGAAGTGTCGGGCAATTCTTCTTTGATGGGCGACTATTCTAAGCTCCGTCTCGTCCCTTTTTTCTTCGAGTAAATCAAGGGCTTCAAGTTGCAGCTTTTCAATCTCTTTCTGGTCAAAGTGGATTCTACGGTGAGTAGGAACCTCTAACTCCACAGGTATCATTGTTTCCGAACCAAATGCCAAAGAGAATGGAGTGTGCCCTGTTGCAGTTTTATGAGTCGTACGGTAAGCCCATAGCGCAAGTGGCAGTTCTTCAATCCAGTTTCCTTTAGCTTTCTGGAGATGCTTCTTAATGGTAGATTTCAGGATTTTGTTGACTGCCTCGACTTGCCCGTTGGCCTGCGGATGGGCAACTGCTGCAAAATTTTTATGAATATGATATTTGTCGCAAAAGTCCCTGAACTCATCACTTTCAAATTGCGTGCCATTGTCGGTGATAATCTTCAGCGGAATTCCAAATATGCATATGATATTTTTCAAAACAAAATTGATCACCTTTCTTGATGTGATGGTTGCCAGTGGTTCAGCTTCAGCCCATTTAGTAAAGTAATCCACAACAACTATGGCATACTTGAAGCTGGATTTTGCAGTATGTAATACTCCAATCAAGTCTATGCCCCAGACGGCAAATGGCCAAAGACTCAACATTTGTGTCAACTCTGTCGATGGAGCTTTCGGAATTTTTTGCGAATTTCTGGCATCGGTCACATTTTTAGCGAAGATCATAGAGTCGAGATTTACTTTAGGCTAAAAGTAGCCATATCGGAGAACTTTTTTGGCAAGAGTTTGTCCTCCTACATGCCCTCCACAATCTCCTTCATGTAATTCTGCCAGGATTGCTTTGGATTCTTCCTTTGTTACACATCGTAGCAAAGGTGTTGAATATCCTCTCCTATATAAGCGATCATCTTGGACGAGATACAAGCGAGACTTTCGGAGCAACTTCTTGCGACTCTTCGGGTTTTCAGGAAGTGTTCCATGGAGTATATAGTTCTTGATGGGGGTCATCCACGAGTCTGGCTCATCAGTTGCCTCCATAACCCAATCTACATCAGATTCTTCAATACTAGAACTAGATAAAACTTCAACAGGAACTAAATCGAAGATTTGAGGATCTCCGGTACTAGCCAGCTTTGATAAAGAATCAGCTTTCCAATTTTCTCCTCTAGGGATATGGGAAATAGAATAATACTCCAGATTGTCAAGAAACTCTTTGGCTTTGCATAGATACGTCGGGAGCTTTCCCATCTTGGTCTGAAATTCACCTTTGATCTGGGAAACCATCAACTGTGAATCGCTGAAGATTAATAAACTTTTCAGGCTTAATTCTTTCGCAACTCTCAATCCTCCAAGCAACGATTCATACTCAGCCTCGTTGTTGGTAACGGGGAATTCGAACCGCAGAGCACAACATATCTGTCGTTTTTCTGGAGTTTCGAACACTATCCCTACCCCAGCACAGTATTCATTCTTAGCACCATCAACAAAAAGCTTCCATCTAGTGACCAATTCATTGGTTTCTTCCATTTCCTCTCCTCTATTAGTGAACTCGGCAATAAAGTCAGTCAGAGCTTGCTCATTTATCGCTTTCCTGGGGTGATAAGTGATATCATATTGGCTGAGCTCAATATTCCACTTTAGTAGTCTCCCTGAGGTTTCTGGACGGAACAACACTTGTTTCAAAGGTTAATCTGTAAGGACTTTAATAGAATGAGATTGGAAATAAGGCCTGAGCTTCTGTGATGCGACAAGCAAGGCATATGCAAGCTTTTCTATCTTCGGATAATTCCTCTCCGCCCCGGTAAACCTTTTACTGATGTAGTATACCAGCCACTGAACTTTATCTTCTTCCCTGATGAGGTCTGCGCTTAGAGCATGGGATGATACTGCAAGATATAGGAACAGGCTTTCTCCATCCTTTGGTTTTGACAGCATCGGAGGTGATTCCATGTGCTTGATGAGATCCTGAAATGCTTGCTGGCACTCAGGAGCCCACTGGAAACTCTTCCTTTCCTTTTTCAATGCATCAAAGAGGGGAATACACATGTCCGTCGCCTTTGAAATGAAACGACTTAAAGCTGCTACCTTGCCATTCAAGCTTTGGAGTTTCTTTTTAGTCCGTGGAGCTTGCATTTCCCGCAAGGCAACCACCTGTGCTGGGTTTGCTTCAATGCCCCGAGCATTTACCATGAAGCCAAGAAATTTCCCTGAAGCTACACCAAATGTTCATTTGAGTGGATTCAGCTTCATGTCTTATTTCTTTTGGATTTGAAACATCTCGTCAAGGTCTTCCATATGACTTTTTGCCTCTTTGGATTTTTCCAACATATCATCAATGTAGACTTCCATGGTCTTTCCAATTTGCCCTTTGAACATTGAATTTACTAGGCGTTGATATGTGGCACCTGCATTTTTCAAACCAAACGGCATTACCTTATAACAATACAACCCACGATCAGTTATGAAACTAGTACTATCCTGGTCCGGCTCGTGCATCATGATCTGATTATAGCCTGAGTACGCATCGATGAAAGACAATAGTTCATGCCCCGCTGTTGCATCAACAAGCTGATCAGTTCGAGGTAGGGGGAAACTTTCTTTCGGGCACGCTTTGTTTAGATCAGAATAATCAACACACACCCGCCATTTACCGTTTGACTTTTTCACAAGAACTGGATTAGACACCAAGTTATAATAGGTGGATTCGCGAACGAAATTGTTCTTCAATAGCCTATCCACCTCATCTTTCAAAGCCTTAGATCTTTCAGGGCCTTGCATCCGTCTTTTCTGTTTCACAGGATGTATGCTAGGATTAATATTCAGCTTATGCACCATCACCTCCGGAAATATTCCGCACATATCTGAGTGGTTCCAAGAAAAGACATCCAAATTTGACTTTAGAAAAACAATCAATTCCTTTTGCAGCAAAGGATCCAACTGAGAGCCTATCTTCACTACCTTATCTGGATCATTATCATGAACCTGTATAGAAATGATAGCTTCAGCTGGTGCTGCCCTTTCATCCCCTGCACTGGTTTTTCGCGGATCCATATCTTCTTGCATGTCGTTGTATTCTCCAACACAGGGGGAGGTCATTAATTGGTATAAGGGGGCTTCACGGATGCAAAGAGGAGACTCCACATCCTTCTTGAATTCATACTTCCGAGCTTCAATTAATTCTGCCATATAGCAATCTCTTGACTCTTGAGGATCTCCATTGATTACTCCCACTCCGTTTGCAGTTAGGAACTTCATCATCAGGCACCATGGAGCAAGAGCTATTCTGAAAGCAGCTAGTGCTGGCCTTCCCAAAAATGCATTATACCCTGAAAGCTAGTCTATTATAACAAAAGGCTGCATCATGGAAACTTGCTTCTTCCCCTCACCAAGCTCTACGAGGAGATCGACCACACCAATAGGCTGAGTTAGTACACCAGTGAAACTGTGTATTTTATTTTTACTTGCTCACACATTATCCATAGACAACCCCATCTTAGAGAAAGTATTGTAAAACAGGACATTTACAAATGCCCCATTATCAATTAGTACCTTCTTTACTATTGCTGGACCCAAGCCAATAGTGATCACCATTGGATCAATAGTTGGAGTCAGCATTCCATTAGAATCCCGATCTCGGAACACCACATCTTCCCAGGATGTTTTTGGAATTTTCCAATGAAGAGAGTTACTGCAAACTTCGAATCCATCTTCTTTTGAAGCACTGCTTAGTTCATTTGTATATCTGACAATGTCCTCCCAGGTATCTCCTATAGGATGAGGTCCACCACTAATCGTATTGATAATAGGTTGAGAACCGTTCGTAGGTGTTCTTCCGTCTTGACTTGGCTGAGCTTGCTGCCCCTGAGTAGGCTCAGTACCTGATGAACGCTTCACATACTCCTGAAGACGGTTTTTTCTTATCAACTCTTCAATCAGATTCCTCAAGTGCCGACACTCATTCGTGTCATGACCCGGTCGATTATGAAATCGACAGAACCTTCCTGAATTTGCAGCTTCTTCGGACACCTTTATCGGCTTCGGGCTCGGATAATCCTCCGTTTCCTTAGTTGCCATGTATATGTGCTCAATTGTATCATTCAACGAAGTAAGATCTGTTGGCTTGAAGAAGCGTTGCTTTTGGAATCCTTGTCGTTCCTAGCATCATTACCGTTTCCTCTTTTTTGCCCCCTCCTAAATTTCCTTGATTGGCTTTTGTAGAAACTTCCTTCCTTTTTGGAACTACATTAGTTTTGACATTGCCTACAGAATAAATGGGATCATCTTCAAGACACATGTATTCCTCAGCTTTGTCATAGAATTTCTCTAATGTATTGGGTTTCTTTCTCTTTAACCACCTTCCAAATTCAGATTGTTTATCTATGCCCCACTTTAAAGCCATTAGAATTAGCCTTGGCTCATGGGTCCCCACTTCGGCAGGGGTAGCGTTAAAACGATTCAGAAAAGATCTAATCGTTTCACCCGGGGCTTGTGCCAACTCGTTGAGGGACATAATATCTCTATCTTTCATTGTCTGGAGGCGGAACTGGTCTTGGAAGCATCTTGCTAGTGTGAAAAAATTATCAATAGACCTGGGAGGCAATTTAGTGAACCATAATGATGCTACCCCTTCCAAGTACACTGGGAAGTACAAACACTTAAGCTCGTCAGTTGCTTGGGCCCCATCCATGTGTTGGTCATATCGAAACAAAAACACATTGGGGTCGCCTGTCCCATTGTAAGCTTGGATTGTAGGTGGCTTGAATTTTTGTGGGAAAGTTGCCTTTTTGATTCTTTCAGTGAGAGGGGTTTTTGATGGCGTGAACTCCCATTCAGCCTCATCATCGTTTCGACATTTGCTTTCTTTCATAATCTGTCGGACCATTTTCCAGAGACAATCCTTCTCGTGGAGGCTGTCTGCGGGGTGGACGCTTTTGTCTCGACCGGAAGCTTGCTTAAGAAAACCATCACGGTTGCGACTCCGGGGTCCTGGCCTTTCTTCATTGGAAAGTGCCCCTTTAGCAGAATTAGCAACTTGACGAGAAGTAATCCCCGCATTACGGTTCCAATCAGCTAGCTTTGAATTCTCAAGTTTTCCCTTATCAGGATTAGATATCTCTTGGAAAGATTTTTCTCGATTCGGACTAGAAGAGGAGGAACCGACATCTTCTGCATGAACAGGCTTTGAAGCTACCTTTTCCGTTGCGGCTTGAAGAGCAAAGAGTGAATCTAGCCTTGCCAAGATGGCTTTGTTAGCTATCTCCTACTGTTGTGTCAGTCCAGCGACGGCTTGATCAAGCTCACCTCTTGTGACATTCACGCCTCCATTCGATGTTTCACCTACTTCAAACTGGTTAACCACGGGGGTTTCCTCTCGATTTCCCTCATTAGATGCCCTAGCCCTTACTTCCTTATTTGCTTTTGGCGGCATTATTTCAGAAAGTAGCTTGAACTTTGAGGAGTGTTCGTCAGAAGGTCCAACTCGTAGACTCGAACGATCTATTTTGAGACTGGGTTTAAAGATTTCAAGATCTTCGCAATATATTAGATGTCAGAAAGTAGATCTGGACCCACGGTGGGCGCCTAATTGTTAAACCAAAATTTGGCAAAACAACCGAAGTATTGCTTGACACGTCACCTAATCGGAGGCGAGATGCTTAGAAAGCACGTCACCTTTTTAGAGGCAAGGTGTAAGAATACCTTTACAATTGTGTGAAACCATATCTAAGATCTGAAAACATCCAAATATAAAAAGAAGACAAGAATTTATAGTGGTTCGACCCTTATTTGGGTCTACGTCCACTCTGAAGAGAGAATTTTATTATCCACAAGCTGTTTACAAGGTATAATCACTCATACATTCAACCAAGCTCTCCCTCACACACATTCTTCACTTCAAATTACAGAATATGGTGGAGAAAATGTCTCGGACAGCGAGGAGATCTCTTTATTATCAAGATTTCACAATGAATCTTCGATCTTATGCTCTTTCACACACCATTCATAGAAGCCATGGTTACATACTTCATTGATCTTTTACGAATTCACTAAGGAATTGTGTTTATATGATTGGGAAGGAATGAGGGAATGATCCGACAGCACTTCGTCCTCCTTCCAGAAAGTCCCCCCCCCAAAATGATGGAAGTGATCCCCTATTTATAGGTGATGAAATGGCTGAAATATGACTTTCAGGTTATGGGTCGGTATTTTGAGTATTTGCGGAAATGCCACTGCATTTTGTTACCAGCTGTCATGCTTTTGTACCAACCAGATCAGCTTTGATCGATCCAAAACCTATTTTAACGACTTGGAGGCTTTGGTGCGAAGCAGACCGACCAGGGGTCTTTGACGTAGGGCGGACCGACCCTGAGGCTTCGAAGCAGGTTGGGGCGACCAGGCTAGCATGGAGGTGAGATCGACTAGCTATGACATGTTGGAGCGACCCGAAGGCTTTGATCCAGAGCAGAACGATCAGGACTCCATGAATGGCGGACCCAACGACGGTGATAGCAAGAAAGGAACCGATCACTTTTCTTGGAAGAAAAAGCGACCAGGAGCCTTATGAGGAAAAGGACGACCAGAGATATTGTCCATTATGACCGACCCTTCTTGCAAAATGGTCTAAAGGATTCCGACCGACTAGGAGCTCTTATGAGACCGACCCCTCCTTAAGTGTTACAGAACCGACCCCTTCTTAAGTGTTACATAACCGACCCCTTCTTAAGTGTTACAGAACCGACCCGTATAAATTTGTCGATAACCCATCAATTGTACATATCGATTTTAGTGGATAACAATATCCATTCTTCCCAAATTTCCCTTGTGATGGAATTTAAGATTTGCCTCCATCCTACACAAAACGGAGAAATTAATATTAGAATGACATAATTACAAAATAAAATAAACCAAGTTCATTATAAAATAAAACAACCACTTCACTAAAATGTAATGAAGACCAAAACAGTAAAAAAAGATACAAAAAGAAGCCATAAATATGATATATCATTTACAACATTTAATCAAGGCAGAAACAACATTTTCTTACTTGAATTTGGTACATCTTTTCTGGTATAGCTCACATCGAAACACCACAAATTTTGCACTTATTTTCCATTTCATTTTCTACCTAATATAACATGTAGTCATTTGGACATGCATGTATTCTTTGGTAATAGAGGCCTAAATTTACACATAAATAACATGAAGTCATCTGAACTTAGGAAATTCTACCTATAATTTTTCCTCGTTCATCATAATTTACACAAAAATATCATTTTAGCCATGACTATAAGGCAAAAAAACACAATAATATCATATAAGCACTTTCAAATCCGGAAAAACTTGAAATATACATTGAGATATACCTTGAGCAGCAGATTAAATCAAAGCCCTAATCAAAATTTGAAACCCAAAAGAACCCCTATTAAAGACCTAATTGAAATACCGAAGCCCTAATTGAACTTGAACTCGAACTTGCCCTAATCAAACCTTATTTAAGCTTGTAAGCTTGAACTTTTAGCCGTAATTGAGCCTGAGAGTGTTTAAGAGGTCGAGCGATGGAGTATTTTGTTAAGTTTTCGATTGAAACCCTTGATGTGACACCCACATCTGTTAATATCACTTATAAGAGTATGCATTAAGTTCCATGTAGCGCAACAGGTAATCCTTACAGAACATTTCCAAGACAAATAAAATAAGCAGCTAAAAATCTTAAACTTTACTATAAAAGAAATAAAGCATAGTTTTAGAAATACATCAAACTCGGTTATAACCAACAAACTATCTCAAATATGTCTTATAAAAAACCTCATGAAATAAAATATCATAGTACAGAAAATCATATCCCTCGTCGTAAGCCATACTTAAGTAGAGAGCAAGTCAAAATGATACATCTCAAAAAGTCCAAGTCAATTCCAAGATGTAAGAGAAATCCGACCTGGAGGGGAGGGAGGAAGAAACAAAGAGACGAAAGAAAAAGGATCAGACATAAAGTCCGGTGAGTTCCAATGGTTTACAGATACGCATAAAATAGGAATGCCAAGACAAGAAAATAAGACAGGATAAGAAAGGTACAGTGTCACAACAGAAACTAAACAAAATAACATGATGGACAGGAAGAACAGAGATAAACTTATGATCATTTAATGCTTCACATTTATATCCTAAAACCAGTAATGTCTGAATATATATGTCTTCACGAATACTAATATATATAACAAGTTCAACATAATCATATATCAACAGGATTAACAACAGAAGTAAACAGCAGGATTAGGTGTACCATAATTACTACCTAAGGGATCAGCTCCCTACTACGGGAATATTCTGTGTCAGCCCCAGAAGTAGGGTGTATCAGTCCCTAACCCAGCAACTATATGACACAGACCTATTTACTAGTGTTATAACGTCTTATCTTCCCTATTTGGATCCATGCACGCTCATGACTCCGTCAGAACATGCCCGTAACCATCGCCCATGTGAACCTCTTACTATCCAGTTCAGTTAAGCATACCCTAGCCCCTACCTAGTGCGGGGACTAATTAATAAGACACCTATAGGGATACTGACTGATATTGGTTCCAAATAGCAGATTGACACAAGCCAAACCCCCTAAGCATGTGCCCCCAAATAACTAGGATTTAAGAGTCTCCAAAACCCGATACAAAAGCAGACGAAGGATCTCTTTGCATATTAATATTTATGTTTAACCTAATAGGTTTAGGTTTAGTAATAAGCATGGTTGTAATATTACAAGTCACTATATTGGTGCAACCCTTCCCCAATGCTCCTACCCAGATGTATACAATTCCACAACATTTTAGTTTATTAATCTACATTTGGTACTTACCCTATCCTTAACAAGTCATTTACTTAATGTCTGTTTAAGTCAAATTTAACATGTCTGTTTACACAAAAAATGGTCTAAAAATACAAGTTACTAAACTGTACTTCACCAATTTGGTAAGAAATAAATGGAACCGTGTTTAATCAACAATAAAAAGTGAAAAGTCCGAGAAAAGTAAAGTAGAGACGAGATTTAGAGTGGTTCGGCCGTTAACGAGGCCTACGTCCACTATGAAGGTGATTTCCTGCCTTATAATGAGAATTACAATGTACATCCACTCTCTCTTTTCATACATTTCTATATCCATTAACTATACCCTCGTTTATATATTTCAATCTAAGGAATTACACAAGAGAGTGGTAGAATTTGAGGAGAAGAAGGATGGATGATTGATTAAGAAGAAGGATGTCTTCGTTTTTCTTCACCGTAAGATTGTCCTCGACGCCATGGCCGAATCTGTGGTTGAGCATGAATTCAGCAGCACTTCTTGGTTATTTCCCTCCTCCCCCGTTATGTTGGTAGCCATGGTGTATTTATAGGTGAACTTTCCTTGGTAAGTAATCTGGAATCCGTTTATCCAGGCTGTGGATCGTTCATTCTGTTAATTACAACCATGCCATGGTTAGCTGTAGCCAGCTGTCCGTGGCTGTATCCAGTTATCATGTGCGGACGACTCGTTGGAATGAGTATCGTGAATAGCTAAGCGGGTACAATGTAAGCGAGCGTCCTGTGAGCGCTTTAGGAGATCTTGTGAGAGCGGAATGCGAGTCTGGAGTTGATTCTCCTTTGTTCCTTGTGCGACCGTTCTTCTTGGTCCAAGGGCACTCGTCTTCTTGTTTCCTTTGTGTGGCACTGTTAGGCTTTATGGCTATGTTATGAGGTCGCTCCCGCTTATGTTGGATGGGCGACTTGCTTTACTTCGGTGTTTGAGTAGTTCTCAGGATCTGCGACCTTTATCTTTATCGGGGCGCACTTCTCATAATATGTTATGCCGTTGTCTTCGGTCACACTAGTTGACTTGACCTGCCTTGGGTTCGATATGTGCGGTTGCATCGTGCACGACCGATCCTGGTGATATCTGCCTTGTATCCTTTACCCAATATGCGTATGGATTTTTAGGGATTAACACTTGCCCCTCGAAGTCCGTGATTTCTTTTTGTATGGAATCACTGGGTCCGACATATTTGATCACACGTTGGTTGGTGGGTTTGTCCTGACTTGTTGAGGGCTGGGTCGCGCCAAATATTAATATTACTTCATCATCGCTGATTGGTATTATCTTTTCCTGTGAGCGAGAGTCTCGATGTATCATTTTGATTACTGTGCGAATAGATGAATTTTGGGATGCCAGTTGGGACTTGATGAGACACTTCTTGCGTAATTGAGCACTAAGCGACGTGGTGAGAATGTACTGGATGGATTAGGTTTAACATTCGCGCCCTTATAGATAGCTTATATTTTCAAAATTTGGATATTTTGACAACTGCCAGTTTTTGGGCATTTGGCGGGATATTTCCCGGGTATGTTAAACCGGATTACCAGATCTTAATTGAGCTGTCATATCACAAAAAGGGGCTTCTAGTCCTCTTAAGTATTGTCTCTTCATTTTCCCGCTTTCATATTTCTTCAATAAGCTCATTTTAATGGCGATTTCGTCGTAAAAGGCCTCGTTGTTGCTTCTTGAGGCTTCGATTCACTTTACTTGATCGATCGTCTTGCCCGTCCTCCTCTGGTCGACGGTTTCTCTCAAGTTTGTTTCCGACTACAACGCTCCTTTCTTTGAGTTGAATTTCACTTGTAAGTGAATTTTCTTCTTTTTATCTATGATTCTGGGTTAACTCTTTTAGCTTTGTAAAGGAGGATTCTCAATTGGCAAAACCGAGTTGTTGGGACACATGGTTGCAATATTTGAGAAGCGTTAATTTGACCTGGTATGTGCTTGGACTTCAGGCAGAATCCTTTGGTGATAAACCTTAGCCCTTTTTACACTGGCAAGTCATTTACTGAAATGACTAAGAGGCGATATCCCCTAATTCACCATGCCTTAACCAGCTGTTCAGTGGAATACTTATATCGTGGCGATACTTCTGCTTTTCCTTTGACCCTTAACCATTCAGTTTGTAATTTCTTTTTAAGCATACTTATCTGTGTTGTCATGTGACTAACCGCCTGTTCATCTCAATCCCAGTTAACTCATTATGTCTAGGGAACGAGAGGAATTGGATCAAGTAGGTGAGGTTGCCCCAGCTACTGGTTCTGGTTTGGCTGTTAGTCAGATTCATCCCCAACCTCGCTTTTTTGACGGGGTGGCTGCCGGTTGCCATAAATCAACGCTTCCTTTTGATCAGTTTTTACAAATGTGCAATCGCTTTGAGTTTTCACAAGATGAAACCCGATTTCCTAGAAAGGGAAAGTTGGCAGATTATCCGCCCTCCGGTTATGTAGCGGTCAATTATCACATGCTGTCCAGCGGGGAGATCCCCCCTTTCAATCCTTATCTAGAGTCCATTTTACGGCAATTGGCCATTGCCCCCTATCAACTGCATCCTAGTGGGTATAAAATCTTGCTTGGGCTGTACATACTTTTCTTGAAGGTCCGACAGCGGGAACCCACGTTTGCAAATATTTGCTCTTTATATACTTTTAAGAGGAGGGAGGTGGACGGTCCCTCTTTCTTTTTTTGGAGAGTATGCATGGTATAATTGTCGCTGGCTTGACGGATGGAGCTAAGGGGTTTCCGGATCCGGTGTCCTGGTATATTTCATGGACGATGGGCCGAAAGAGGTAATTATACCTTTGCTCATGGAGTTCCTACTCCTTTTCTCTTTCTCATCTGGTTTTCTTTCTGACTTTTGTAGTGATTCCTTCCGTTGTGGGACTTACTTTGGATCAAGGCCTCCTTAATTCTTTAATTTCTATTGACAAAAGGGAAAGGAGCAGAGAGGTGTTTCTTTCAGAGGAAAACATCCGTAAGTACCAATTAATTTTCCCTACACGATCTCTTGGAAAAGCTTTTGTTCACTTCCAAAGTCCTGCTGCTAAGCCTCTTAAAGTGAAACGTTTAATCCTTGATATGAGCGATCGACCTTCGTTTCTGATTACCGAAGGGGGTGATAAGAGAGTTGATGACAACGCATTTGGTTTGAGGGTCGATGTAACTTCTGGAACAACCGCCGGGAGTTCTGCTTGTCCTGTTTTTTAGGCAGAAGGTTCCTCAGGGACATGGAGACCTGGGGGATTTGGACTCTATCGAATATTTGATCCAAGGTGAGGTGGTGATGCATGACCCCGTTGTATCTGATATGGGAGGAATGCGAGGGCCTGCTCAGCATCCTGAGAAAGCCTCTGTTTTCATAGCTTCCCGTGGAACCAGTTTTGACACCATTTTACTTACGGCATAATTTCCCGTTAGTTTGACAATCTCTGAATGCTTGCTGAACTCGTACTTTGTTTATTTCCCAGGTGTAAATGCATACTGCTCGTTGTCGGATAGTTTCTCCCAACAAGCTGATCTTACTGATCTACGAAGCCTCCTACAGTCTTGTCTTTCCTGTTATTCAAAGCGTCCTCAATTATCTTCAGGTTTTCAGGTCCGACATACTTCTGTACTTTCAATGGTTGATTCTTTAAGGCGCGAGGGACTTGATCAGGCTAAGATGTTAGCACCGATTGAGTCTTCTGCGAGATCTATTGTCCCGACTCCTGCTCAAATTAAAATAATACGTGATCGTCCACCTTATAAGGTTCCTCCTGGAAATTCAACACTCAAGGAGCGCTTCAGTGGTTAGGACTTGAGGGGAATGCATTTCGATCTGGATTTACACCCTCACGATAGGAGAAATGCTGCGAAGAATTTGGATTCCATAAAAAGTGGTGTGAGCAATCAACTTGGTGTTGTTAAGGATCCATTCGAGACATAGTTGAATCTGGTCATGAAAGATGTTGATAAGCAACTGGAGCATTGGGCCAAATTTGGTTATGAGTTCCAGAGATTGAATGCTCGACACCTTGACCATATCAAAACCTAAAACGACAAAGCTGGCCTGATCCACTTGATTAAATCCCAAGAATCTGAGATGGCTTCTTTAAGGAGTGGTCGTGCTAAAGTGGATAGCTTAGAGGCCAGAAATGTCAAGCTCAAGAAGGAATTGAAGTGTGTACGAGCGCAACTTCTAGAGGATCGATCTGCTCAAGAACTTGCTGAGCGCCATATGGCCTTAGAAAAACAGGCTTTGATTTCTTTATAACAGGAAAACATGGCTCTCGAAGGCCAACTTGCTTCCCAGAGTGAAACCCTCAGAAACTTTGAAAAGGATAAGATCAAGTTGCAAAAAGATCTTGATGAAGCTAGAAATGGAATTTACAATACTCTGTTTCAATTCTATGTTTGCAATGTCATGAGCCGTGAAAGCTTGAGTTACTTGGATAAGGTTTTTCCACGGACTCTGGCCCTTGTTTAGGAGCGAATATTTTCGTATTCCAACGATGTCGATGATGAGTTCCTTCAAGAACAACTTTTAGAAGAGAAAGATGGCGAGGCTCTAGTTAAGGGTAGGAGGATTTTGATGAACGAGCGAGTTCAATCGCTTAGGAAGGAATGTTCGGGCGCTATGTTTCCTTGTGCCCCACCTGACTCCATTGGGGTTGATACTTCGAGCCCCCTTATTCCCCCAACGGATTTCTCTACCTTAGATGTCTCTAGAGCTCAACCTGTTATTGAGTGTTCATATCAAGAAAATGTTGTGACATAGTGCGCGAGTTACAGCTACACTTCATTAAACGCGGAAGATCGTGGAGCTGACTTCGTATATCCAGCAGCTTCAGGTAAAATTTGCATCTATCAATCTGCCCCGGATCTGGATTTTGTAATTTCCTCACTTGGGATTGCTAAGTTTAGTGCTTGTTACCCTGTTGCACCAGGAGTGCTTTCGCCCTCTCCTTTAGCTGCTTGCGGCGCTGTTGCCCAGCCTGCTACCGTCGACTCTATTTTGATCTCTACCAATATTAATCCTCCCACCATACCTTCATCAGATGACCCACTTTTACCAAATGTGTCCGATTTGGAAGATGAGGACGAGATATGGAATACCAAGGCCGTGTCCACCCTGAAACGCAAAAGAAAGCTAACTGGTTAATAATTGAAGATCACACGTCTTTTTCCTTTTGTCGACTCTTTTGCATAGCTAGATCAGAAAAAGCCTGAACAATTGGTCCATCCTTCCCTGTATAAAAATAGCACTTGCGGCCTTTATGGTCTGATTTCAGTTTTCTTTTACTTGTCACGTATTTAGACTGGTTGTTGTGCAAGTGCCGGCCCTCGCTTAATATTTTATATTTGCGGATTTACGTTTGTATCACTTAGGGGCTATCATAGTTTTATTACTTTCATTCTTATGAGTTGTCATACTTTTAGTTTGTTGTTCACGCAAATCTTATCTTTCGAATAGTTCTCGTAACGAAGTTATAACTAGGCCGTGGTATGTTTTGAGTGGGCATTGGTGATTTTACACAATGGTAATGTCCCCATACCAAAGCTCTTTTTAATTTCACAGATTCTGCTAATTTCGCATCGTAATTTGGTCAATTCATGATTTCTTAAAAGCAATGCGTGGTTATTATGTGTTTTCTTTTGGGTGCCCTCATAGGAGGTCTTGGGTTTCAATTTCGACCCAAGTTCAGCCTTGTTAGTCCTTATTTTTCTAGGACTGAAAGACCTTGTTGGGTACCACCATATGACTAGGATTTCTGGTACCCCCTTTCGGCTAGGATTTCTCCTTTGTAATCCAACCTTGGCTTTGTTTGGCTTGGTTAACAGCAAAGAACAAGAATGGACACCCTCTTTTGGTTAGGGTTTCTGTTTTGTGCTGGTCCTTCCAGCATGTTTAATCCTTCTCCATTTTATGCTTCATCCCGAGGAGCAGACACTAATTTATCTCCACGAGCCTTGACTCAAAGAGATAAACTTCGTGCCCTTCACCTAACAAGGCGCCCCCCGTGATTGGCAATTTTTTCCATTTCGGGACATGTCGGTTTTTCTGACTTTTTGCCTTACCTTAGGACACAGACATTGGTTTACCTCATTGAGTTTTTTTTCTCAAGTTGGAAAACTTGTGTCCAGCAGCTAGGAAGGTCACATAAGAAGGTGCTTCTTCGATGGTCTTAGCAATTTTATCCGTGGGACATTTTTACATCACCCTTCCAGCAAATGCTTGCTTAAGGAAGTTCCACCTTTTGGCTTGTTGTTTGTCTTTAGACAACACACTCGATTGAGATGACATGCCTATACATCTGATTTTGTTTGCATGTCTCTCGCGATGCTTTTGAATCATCTTGCTCAAGATATGCTTTAAGAACCTTCCCTTTGCAATTAAGATGGGTATGATTAGCTGCTCCTATCAATCGTACATTTGAAAAATCAGTTTTCAGTGTACAATGATGAGTACGGTACTCAAGTAAGCACATGATAACTTTCTCTGCATATGGCATTTATAAGCGATTCATCGCCAATCATGAATATAGCAAGTGGAAAAACAAAGTAGAACGACTTCTACTTCTTAAGCAAACAAAATACAAAAGAAAAACTGAGTAATAAGGCGGAATCACTGGAATTTTAGTTCAAAATTCCATGATCAGGACACCAATCGCTGATCCTTAGTCACGCATCAGTTCCGGGCTATTTTAGGCCCATTCCACGGAGGGTTTGCTACCCCTTGTTTGCAGAGAAATGGGACAGTGGCCTCGCACATATTGTTGTAAATGGTTCTTTCTGACTAGCCTCTCAATTAGCGACTTCAAATGTCTGCATTCATTTGTATTGTGTCTTGGTTGGTCATGGAATAGACAGAAACTTCCTGATTTCAAGGTAGCATTTTTGACTTGTATCCGTTCTGGGATTGGATATTTTATAGTGTCCTTCGTTGCCCTGAAGATATTCTCTATGGTGTCATTGAGCAGGGTGAACTAGGAATTTTTGAAAAAACGCGGTCTCCTTCTGCGCTGCTTGGCTTCGCCTCTTGCACCTTCCGTGGAACGAGCGTTTTTCTCTTTGCGAGGATCCATAATTATGACAGGCAGCTTCCGGAATGGAAATTTCTTGTTCAGTGGAATATTCCATTTCGCTTGCACGACTTGTTTGAGCGAACGGATCGTCAGTGACACCTGCTGCCGCTTTTATGGCAGAGTCCTGGATAACGAACATTGACTCGATATTCTTTATCAATGCATTGTTTGCAATAGTTATTTGACTCGTTATCCCTGTAATTGCTTCTTCCAGCTCCCATCTGATTATGCCCACCTCGACTTGTAATGGTTCCTTTTCTCCGGAACGGATGGTGGGCGATATGTTAGCGCCAGATACGTCACCAATTTTGTCCGTAGCAATTTCTCTCATCATGCTCATGATCTCAGGTACAACGTTTCCTAGAAAATCTTGTCAGATCTAAATAGGAAGAGATACGGACACGGCCCCACGGTGGGCGCCAAAATGTTTACACCAAAAATGGTCTAAACACCCAAGGTACTAAACTGTACTTCACCAATTTGGTAAGAAATAAATGGAACCGTGTTTAATCAGCAATAAAAAGTGAAAAGTGCGAGATAAGTAAAGTAGAGACGAGATTTAGAGTGGTTCAGCCGTTAACGAGGCCTACATCCACCGTGAAGGTGGTTTCCGGCCTTATAATGAGAATTACAAAGTACATCCACTCTCTCTTTTCATACATTTCTATATCCACTCACTATACCCTCATTTATATATTTCAATCTAAGGAATTACACAAGAGAGTAGTAGAATTTGCGGAGAAGAAGGATAGATGAATGATTTAGAAGAAGGATGTCTTCGTTTTCCTTCATCGTAAGATTGTCCTCGAAGCCATGGCTGAATCTGTGGTTGAGGATGAAATTCAGCAGCACTTCGTGGTTATTTCCCTTCTCCCCCCGTTATGTTGGTAGCCATTGTGTATTTATAGGTGAACTTTCCTTGGTAAGTGATCTGGAATCCATTTATTCAGGCTGTGGATCGTTCATTCTATTAATTACAATCATGCCACTGGTTAGCTGTAGCCAGCTGTCCGTGGCTGTATCCAGTTATCATGTGCGGACGACTCATTGGAATGAGTATCTTGAATAGCTGGGCGGGTACAATGTAAGAGAGAGTCCTGTGAGTGCTTTGGGAGATCTTGTGAGAGCGGAATGCGGGTCTGGAGTTAATTCTCCTTTGTTCCTTGCGCGACCATCCTTCTTGGTCCAAGGGCGCTCGTCTTCTTGCTGCCTTTGTGTGGCACTGTTAGGCTTTATGGCTATGTTATGAGGTCGCTCCTGCTTATGTTTAATGGGCGACTTGCTTTACCTCGGTGTTTGAGCGGTTCTCAGGATCTGCGACCTTTATCTTTATTGGGTCGCACTTCTCATAATATGTTATGCCGTTGTCTTCGGTCACACTAGTTGACTTGACCTACCTTGGGTTCGATATGTGCGGTTGCATCGTGCACGACCGATCCTGGTGATATCCACCTTATATCCTTTACCCAATGTGCGCATGGATTTTTAGGGATTAACAATGTCAAATTCATATGTATATTATTCATCACTACATTCCCAAGTTGCAGGTTTATGCGTAATGTTCATTTACAGCAAGCGTATACACATTATCTCTTTACAGAAAGTCTAAACATATGTATATTCATCCTTTTTCCCAAATTATAGCTAATTAGCCCAAGTAAATTGCATGCCTAAATTCCTCTTTCATATTATTCATTTTTCCCCAAACATACACACACTCTAATCGGGTATAGCCTAGGCTTCCAAAGGCCTAAGCTTGGTGTAAAATAAAAAGGGAAAACAGAGGAAGAAGAATCAATTCACTTAGGCATATAGGCAAGACTGGAAATAAACATAAAACATATAAAATGAGAAAAGGAAGATAGATACATTTAACTTGTTATTTATCACAGGCATATGTGCAACTTATTAAACATCACATGCATATACATGTATAACTGATTCTAACAGCATAAGTGATTAATAATGAAAACATGTATAACTTTTATTTTACTAACATTGTAGATCATAACCAGTTTTATTTAACTGTCATGTTCAAGGAATAAGAAATCGGATCTATAAATAACAGAAACTCACAGTGAGTCTTGGTGAAGATAATTATATAAGACCATGACGTAGGGAGTCCTAGTCTAATCCAAGTTCTATGTATGCAAGTCTTGATGTTGTCACTGTTTGATCCAATCTCTAGCAACATTCCCCCATTATATGTTTATAATTTTTAGAATAATTTCATGGAGGCAAAAGAAGATATGAAGAATTTGTGTGAATTGAGAATAAGGGAAGCCATCTATTTATAGAGTTACAAAGCCAACATCGACCCATAGATTTTAGGTTTTAAATCTGAACAGTACAAGTCATGCTGAGTCAGCATGAATAGAGTCACAAAATAGTCCAGGTTTATCAAGCAGAATTCGGATGGATCACGGGTGGCTCGACCCACATACCCCCTTGGGTCGACCTAGGGGTCGACCCGGGCTGGATGTGGGTCGTGCCATAATGGGGCATTTTTCCGCTTTGCCTTCCCGCTTACTTCATTCAAAAATTCTAGAATTTATTTTAACTTATATTTATACATAATCTCCATACGCGTATACAAATTTCTAGAGCCTATAACTTCTTCCTACGTTGTCCGTTTTGCGCAAACTTAGGGTCCATCTGAACCAGAATTCTGAGAAGAGCGCAACAGTAATGGCGGTTTCACTTAATTCTGAATTAAGTTATTTATGATCTCTTTTCATGGTTATAGTGTATTAATTTTGGGGTGTTACACTTGAATATTTTTTTAAATGTTTTGCCTTTTTGTTTTTGCTCTCCGCGTTAAACATTATTTCATGCGGATTGGTAACGTGGACCGTTGGATCGTACTCACCCGGATTGATAATTTAACCACGCGGCTACTGCAACACCTTGGATTTTCTATGCAAACACCTTTAAGCATGTGTTGCAAAAGACAAGATAAGCATATCTATCGTTACATTGTACCTAGCAACACCTTGGATTTTCATTGTAGTAGGTCATCTATGGCGTAGTGACATATGTAATTGGGCTTACGATGATTGTGTTGTAGGTTGATTTGG
Organism: Allium sativum; assembly: GCA_030737875.1. Taxonomy (NCBI): domain Eukaryota; kingdom Viridiplantae; phylum Streptophyta; class Magnoliopsida; order Asparagales; family Amaryllidaceae; genus Allium; species Allium sativum. The sequence goes on along the minus strand of JASFAX010000020.1, from coordinate 20,624,765 downwards.
GAATGAATGTAATTGTTTAATGGTAGTAAATGCAAAGTATTAAGGCACTAAGACGAAAGTCTGGAAACTTGGATTAACTATGCATACGAATATAGACTTTTTTGATGGAAAAGGAACTGCACAATAAATTATTACTATAAATTGATGAATTTAGTGTTGATAAACATTTTATTTATAGTGATATAAATTTAGTAAACTATTTTATTTAACTATAATTCTAATTTTAAGTTTTATTCTTTTAACTATTTATAGTTCATTCAACTATTTAAATATCTTATTAAACCACTTTATTAGCTAAAAATTAAGTTTGATCATATTTCATATTTTATTTAATTACTTAAATATTTTATTAAACTACTTTAATAACTAAGTATTAAACTAAAACATATTTTATTAAACTACTTTATTAGATAAAAAATATTATATAGACATTAAAATACAAATTATATAATGTGTTTTACTTAAACCCCTTAGAGATTTTTGCCCCTGTTCAACAAGTATTGTATATAATCGTTATATTGATATTCATTTTTACATAGAACGAAAATCTATATTCATCTCATACAATATTCATTGGATTTGTCCCAGTATTGGACAAGTTACAAATATAATAATGTAAGTATATTTTATAAATCATTTTAGTTTAAACGGTTAACAAAATTTTGATGGCACTTCCTTTTTTCCCCATGCACACGCATTTGTGTATGATACATATACCAAAGGAAGTGCTGACGAAATTTTGTTGAACCGTTTAACCTGAAATGATTTATAAAAAAATGCTTATGTTATTATATTTGTAATGGGAAGTAGGTTGACCAGCTATCAAAGTAAAAAAGAATTAAACTAATAAACTGAAAAAATGAAGTATTTATAAATGAAATTTTACAAGACTTTAATTAATATAAATTAGTGTTTAATCGGATTTTCTAACATATTTATTGCAAATAAGGAAAATGCTCGATTATTTTCTTGATCACAGTTGGATGTATGAATCCCAAACCGGTATGAAAGGGTCGATAAAGGAACATTTTTTTAACGGTGACCAAGAATTTATTAGATTTGCTAAATCTAATAATCGAAGTAACGTAGACATTCGTTTTCCATGTAGTAAGTGCAGACATCTGAAGCACTGGAAGCCATATGTCTGTATAAATTTGGTTTTGTGTTAAATTATTACTTATGTGATCGTCATGGAGAACTTGTTCAACCTAGATCTAATCCTATAGTGGTAGAGAAAGATAATACAATGATGAATGATAATACAATGAGGAATCCGATGGAAAAATATGATGCAAGATGCAACACAATTAATGTTTCCTACCATTGATCAAGGCGACGATGAGAACGAAAATGTTGAAGAACCAACGGCGGAAGCTAAATTTTTATGATTTATTGAATTCTACTAAAAGGATTTGTTTGATGGGTGTACAAGCGAAACCGAATTATCTATAATCGCCGAATACATCACTTTGAAATCAAAATTCAATCTTATAGAAACTGCATTTACAGAAATTGTACAAACTGCAAAATGACACATGCCGCCTAATAATTTGATGTGCGATAGTTATTATAAAGTGAAAAAACTTATGTATGCTTTTGGACTACCGTGTCATACGATAGATACTTGCGTAAAAGGTTGCATGTTGTATTGAAAAGAAGACGCTCACTATAGAAAATGCAAATTTTGCAACGAAGATAGATATAAACCAAGAAAAAAAGAAAGGAAAAGAAGTTCCATATAAGAGAATGTATTATCTACCCATAACTCCTAGACTTTAACGACTATATGCATCATCTGCTATAGCATGTCATATGCAATGGTATAGCATGAGAACACCATAAGAAGGAACTTTGATACATCCGTCTGATGGTGAAGCATGGAAACACTTTGATAGGACTTACCCATTAATTTGCTGTAGAGGGTCGTAATTTTGCGCTCGGTTTATGTACAGATGTATTTTCCTCATTTTCTCAGTTTGGTAGTAAATATTCATCATTTCCTATCATTGTTATTCCTTATAACTTACCTCCATGGATGTGTATGAAAAATCCATATATATTTCTAACGACTGTCGTCCCCGGTCCCGATGATCTGACATAAGGAATTGATGTTTATCTACAACCGCTGATTGAAGAGTTGAAAACATTGTGGCATGAGAGAGTTGAAACATACGACATTTCGAGAAAAAGGAATTTTCATATGTTTTCTTCTTTATTATGGATTATTAGTGACTCTTCTGTGTATGACATACTTTCAGGTTGGAGAACATCTGGACGTTTAGCTTGTCCTCATTATATGGAAGAGACACATGCATTTTCATTAAAGTATGGAAAAAAATCTTAGTTTGACAGTTATTGGTGCTTTCTACATATTAATCATAAATTTAGAATGGATAAAAAGAACATTAAAGCTAACATAGTTGAGATTATGCTACCGCCTAAAATTTGGACAAGTGAAGAGATATATGAAATCGTAAAAGACTATCCAAAGATATATGAAACAGAGGAGCAAGTCGGAATTCCAGGTAAATCAGACATTCATAATTGGTGCAAGCAAAGTATATTTTGGGAGTTACCTTACTGGAAAAATCTACTACTTCGACATAATATTGAAGTTATGCACAATGAAAAAACGTTTCCATAACGTTTTTAATACAATTTTGAATGTAAAGGGGAAACCAAGGATGATGCGAATTCGAGATGTGATATATTACACTTCTGTAAACGGCTGGAACTTCACTTGTACGATGATAACAAAACCCAAAGCATGCTATGAGCTAGACAATAGGCAAGTAAAACTCGTTCTAAAGTGGTTAGAAGGATTAAAATGTCCTGATGGTATTTCTTCTAACCTCCGTAGATTGTGTGGGCCTTAAAAACAGTAAATTAAGTAGGATGAAAATACATGATTGCCATATCAAGATGGAATATTTTTTACCTGTGATTTTCAAAGAACCGTTGCCCAAAAAAATATGGCGTGTTATAACAGAATTAACAATACAACAAATATGACCAGTGACAGCATTGAAAAAACGCTTTTATATCCTTTTACAGCGTTTCGATGAACGCTGTCAACCGACACGTTGTTATAGATCATGGAAATTTCACAATACATTGCAAAACGCTATAGAAAAACGACATACTACAGAGTCTCAAATAATGTTATTGTTATGTTTGTATAGCGTTTCAAATTGTATTCTTATTACGTTTGTACAGTGTATTATGTTGTTGTGCTTGTATAGTGTAACACAACTATTCCTTCTTCATCAAATATTTAACAACGTTTTATATTGGCTTGAAATGTTGTTACCATCCACATATCACATTGCCTTACCACATATATAACAGCATTTTATATTGTTTAGAAATGTTCTTATCGTTCACATATCACAGTGTTTTGCCACATATATCACAACGTTTACTACCATTTAATAATGTTGTTATTTTCCACATATTATAGCGTTTTACCACATATATCACAACATTTTATATTATTTACAAATGTTGTCATTTTCCACATATCACAGCGCTTTTCCAAAATATATCACAGCGTTTCTTATAGTTTTTGAGGTACATTTATCAGTATTTATCTTTTTTACACAATGCAGTTCAAAATAATCACTAATTTCAAACAATACAAAATAATTATTATACTAAGACTCTATCACATAAGTTATAATAATTCCATATGCCAAATAGACAATAGTTGTACATAACATTTTGTAATCAATGTTCCAATTTAACATGTTTTTACAAAAGATGCTTATTGAGCAAAAAATATATAAACCGTTGAAAGTCCAAGCTCGTGTGCTCCAAATTTGGATTTCCGTCATGAATCAAGCAACAACACCTGGTTTGGCAATAAGAAAATACATAATTGCTTTTTTTCTATATGTATGACATTGAGAAACTGCTAACAACTGAACTAAAAAGTATGGCTAAACATGACAATGTGGAAAGAAAACGAGGCCAAGTCTGTTCAAGTCATCCTGTTGTTGTATTCAGAATAAATATAACATTTCCAATATTCGCTTGTTTGATTGGTTGTAGTGCTTAAACTACTTGGAGCAGGTGCATAGTTCCGCTACATGCACAGACAACATTTTTTTTCAAACAACATCCTAAACTTTGCAACATTTCTTGTGTCAACAAATATGCGTACGGCTTAGTAAGACCAAACTGAAAGAGAGAAAATTTGTATAAGATCAAAATGTTTGAAGTAACAAGGACACTATATCTTCTATTTTTGTTGGTTTTATCTACCTGAACAAAATTTAAATATTCAGTTTTAAGAGATGAAAAGGGAAATCATACTTACTTAAATTAAAATTCTACCAAAACAATCATAATAAAGAGTATTTTCATCATTCATACAGACGATAAGTAAAGAGAAGTATAAGTCACAACTACTTGAAGATGATTATGCGGTGAGATTTGCAGAAGGCCAAGCTATAGTAGAACCAATTGCATCTCCAATAAACTTAAACTTAGATGCAGGTCTCCATGAAGGTGCTTTTGGAACTTTAATAATATCAACCCAAACTTTAAGGGCACCTTCTCCCAAACGAACAAAATGGACCATCGCATTTGGGTCAGTCGAAGACACACATCCTTCAGCAACTACTTCTTTCGCTCCATGAACATCAGTTATAACGAACCAACATTTTCCCGATCCTGATTATCGATACAAATACCATATCGATTAACCAGACACCAGAAATTAAGGGATCATTGATAGAAAGAAGTTAGAAGATGAGAAATAGAAAGAAAGATATATTAGAATAGAAGAAGAAGAACATGATTAAAAAACACATAATCTCACATCACAATGGAACAAAATATCATATATTTAACAACTTTTGGGATGCAATTTTTTTACTATATATGCACATGCATACCATCATCAGAGTATAATACAATACACGGGAAAATAAACAGTAAACATCTAATGCTGAAGCCTCCTACTCCTAGCTCCTCTCAGTATATCTGTAAACACCTGAACTACTTGACTGCCCAAACAAATTTGGACACCCAAGAGTTTAGGGTAAAACAAAATAAAATAAACTCTGGGTCAGTCATGGAACTGGCGTGAGTAAGTTTGAACCACTTGGTTTAACTTTAAAAAAAATCCTTTTTAAAAGAAAGGATAATCGTAAGACCGATTCACACATAAACATGGATGGTTTTTACCTTACAATAACCCAAAACATTCTTTAAAATCAATACTTTTCTAATATTATAATAGTGTCTAAAACAAGTAAATAACAATGTAGTAGAACGCTTGCATCTACGCTCTACATACATAATGTACAATCAAAATCGCGGGCTCTTATTGGAGAATGGATTCCAACTGGCAAGGTATGGGACCACCTTCCGACAGTGTATCTCTTGAGAGGAATACATCGGCTTCAATAAGAACTTCTTGCAACCCAGGCTAAACATGACCGACTCCTCACTTCGCTTGAAAGCACCGAATGTATTATCACCAATGGTTGGGATCAGTAACTTTTTCTCGAAAGGGAAAACATCAAAAGATTAAAGAAGCAAATGAAATTTCTTTAGATCAGGTGACAATACACCATACTTAGGTGCAACCCACCCAGCCATGCAACCTGATCGATTTTATACCATTTTTCGGTTACGAGACTTGAGGTTACGATTACTTACCTTTCATTGATAGCCCAAACACTTTGAATGCCACATTATCAGATCCGTTAATCACTAATTGATTTGCACAAAGACATTCTGGATATTATGCTAATAGAATAAATTCTCCACCACCAGATGTATATTTGTATAAAACAACATATGCGATTATTACAAATACTCTATCAAACATTTGTCCATACACTTTCGTTCTGGGACTGAACGAAACCGAAGGCGCAATTTATCATAATTCATTTTAGGCAATTTCTACCTAGGATTAACAGAAAAAGCCCTTGCACTTTACTCCATCTTTGATTGTCTTTACATAATCTAATTTGCAACACTACTGCTAATACGGAGTGGTTCTCAGATAATAATCCAACCGATCTCTCCATATTGATAACGATATTGGCCAATACTTCGATAATCAGTTATTTAACTGTCAAAGGAAAACAAACATTCATCCAAAGCATCAAACAATCACTCGGCGCCTTAATTAGTATTTCATTAATTAAATTACATTTCCTTATCAGTATTTGTTAACCCAATATTTTCACAATCATCTTGTCCTTTTACGCTATTTTGAACACATTTCATGTATCACCTTCTTTTATTTTCTATATTTAGAAAATATCTTCGATTTATAATTGAAATTCATTTCCAATTACTTATCTCTTTCCTAGAATCATTTGTTTCTATACTTAGGAAATATTTATCTTTATATTCCCAAAATTCCACTTACTTAGGTTAAAACGAATGTTATGTAAAACATTGTTACAACAACCCAAAATACTTCATTCAACTAAATCTCTTTAAATATTGATCTTCAAGACTGAACCTTTATATTCCTCGGTTAGTAATGAAAACAATCAACTTGGGATATAACTACCTTTCACCTTGACTGAATAACATTCTTAACTTCAAAATGGACATGACTACTTTTCTCGAATAATCAACATCATATAAAACCAATTATTCATTTTCTAAACGAGTACACATTTCTCTTTCTATTCTTACCGGATTTAAATTTATAGGTTTCCTTTTTGTTTATAATGTTCTATTTTAAGTTCGTTTCCTTAACGAATTATATATATATATATATTGATTTCCAATTATCAATTTTTCTTAAAAATATTCTAACTCGTTAAATTTTCGGAAAATTTTGCCAGCACCTCATTTGTACGGCTCAATAGCTCAAACCTCAACTCACCTCTCTAGGCCCTTCCTATTCAAAAAGAAAATCAAAAAGCCAAGTGGTTGGTTGATTCGACACATAAAACTAATATGGAATTTAAAAATGTACCTTTCTGTCGGGTACTCATAATACGCGTCATTCTCTTCACTCCATACCTTTTTTATACATACTCATCCAATTTCGATTTATTCCAACTCAATCCAGTCATTTAACTCAATTTGCTAATTTATACTTTAACTAGCTCTTTTGCCTGTTCCACTTTTTAAATGAACATGTCACATTCATATTCAATTTTAATTTGCTTATAAACCAATCGAATTCCATTTAATTCATGTTTTATATTCGATTTTGAATATAAATTTAGAAACCTCTTTTTACTTATTCAAAATCCAATTTCAGCTCAAAATTCCATTAACTAATTATTCTTCAAATTAGTTAATTCTATTCAACAATCAAAAATCTGATTTTTGTTTCAAAAATCAACCCATTTACTCCACTTGATTTCATATTTATTTTGTAACACCCCACCTCCGCCAGGGTGACTCTTGCAAGCACTCTGACTTTGGAGGGGCGTTTTAATCGGGTAAACATGCATAATGATATATCAAGGCAGAACAAGAACATATGTATATATGTAAACAGAGTAAATAAGATAAGTAAAACAGCGGAAGATTTCAAACTATTTCAAAAACAAGTCTGGTACAACATAATGTCAACTTTCCAAATACACAAGTCTAGATAAAAACAACTTCAACTGAAAAACTGAAATACATAAGTACTATCCCCAAAATAAGTGATAACCATAGCTAGCTTCATGTCAAGACCGTACATGAGCTAAAATCCCACAGCAAGCGATCAGAAAGCCAAGCTAAGCTCCAATATTCCCACCCTGAGAACCTGGGGGGGGGGGGGGGGGAGGGGGGGAACGGAAGAAAAGAGGCGAAAGAAAACAGGTCAGTCAAAAAGACTGAGTAAGCCCTACTACAATCAATGTAAACTGATAAAGTTAACTGTCATGAGAAGCAGGGATGAACATAAGGATAATTACATACTAGCATGGTGAATATCTAACAGATAGTTCAAAGGAGTCATCACATAATCAAGGTGAAGTTTTTCACCACAGGTGTACCAGCATTCTAACATGTCATGTATAAGCAAGAATTTATCCCTTGGCCTAAACTTGGCCCAATATCAGGTGTTGACCTAAGTCAAGATCCAACTTCTTAGTACCAATACTAGTATAACAGGATTAGGTGTTACCCTAATGTCTACATCGAAACAGGACGGAACAGAATGGCCCATAGATAGAGTTCGGGAAAAATGGGCTTTTACCACCCTAACAGATAAAGTACAGAAACGGAATGCTAACAATAATGGGCCTAACAGATAAAGTACAGAAACGGAATGCTAACAATAATGGGCCTTTACCACCCTAACAGAACAGAGTACAGAAACGGAATACTACAATTAGGTGTACACTAGTAGTGGGCCTTTACCACCCTAACAGACGGTACCACGCAGACACAGACGGGTGTTACCACCCAACAAAACAGACGGTACCAACAGAATCAGACAGAGCTAAGTGTACCCCAAATCCTACCCAAGCGATCGGCTCCCTAATACATAAATACCCTATGTCGGCCCCACGATAGGGTGTATCACTCCCTAAAGTGGCAACCAATTGGCACAGGCGTATTTACAGATGTCACGGCGTCTTACATCCTCAGAGGCAGACCGGGATCCATGCACACACATGACCCGGTTGGAACGCACCATCAACACCCATCGCCATTATCAGAATGAACCACTTATAATTAGTTCAGTAAGCGTGCCCGGACCCTACCTATAGTTGGGTCAAAGTTTTGATACCAGAAAGGGTTACTGACTAATATGGGTCCCAAACAACAGATGACACAAGTATTCCCCCTTGTGTCCCCAGACTATCAGATTCAAATTAACTTATTAACAGAGTTCAGACATACCAGGTTCAGACGATCAGTTTTCAGACTAACGGATCAGATAACAGATTTACAAACTTGCCTATCTTGGTGTGGGTCCTACAGATCCGCAAAACAGGTTCGTTTAATTTATCAATCAAGTTAGTTTATCCAGACCTGGTATCCAATCGGTTCTCAGCCTTATCAAATTACTGAGTTGGATTGGCTAAGTATAGTTCAACTTAACCCCGTTAAATTACCGAGTTCAGATTGGTTAAGTGTAGGTTAACTTAACCCTAACCACAAGTCGTATTTTTCGGTTAAGTGTCATTAAGAAATCAAGCCCGGTTTCACTTAACCTACCCATTCATGTCAAATTGGTTAAGTGTCATAAATCAAATTTACTTAACCTTATCATGTAACATTAATTAATTTAATGCACCTTAACCTCTCACATTAGACCTCGTTGTTGTTACTAGTTAAGCCGGGCGGGTCCGGGTAGCTTTACACCACAACTTGGTCTAACCTCGGGTTCAAGGTACAACATGACCAACTTCTCACATTGGGTCCTATTGTTTGTAGCAACTAGTTAAGCCGGTCGGTTCCGGGTAGGTTTACGCTACAAGCTCAACCCAACCTCGAGTTGGTCACACTTATCTTTTCTAAGTGTCATGTCCATCATGTTTCCAAAACATGTTACAAGTTTTCAAGCATTTGGGTAGACCTAACTTAATAGGTAAATTCCCAAAGGGTAGACCTAACTTAATAGGTAAATTCCCAAGCTTATGTTTTTATGTCTTTTAAGTTTACTCAACCCCAAACGCAATCCCATCGCTTACATATCGCAATAGCGCATAAAGGATAGAAAGAGGGAACTTGGCATAATCATGACATAAAGGTGTTGAAGCCACAAGTTCAACATGGTGGCATATGAAGTGTACATGTGTTCATATACTTGCATATTACATTTTTAGGCCTCAAAAGCATGCATAAAACCAAACTTAGCATATTGGTGATACATGGTGATAAATGACATGTAGAAATGGCCATAAGTTCGCATTTAGCCTCACATGCAAGTTATCATAAGAGATACGATAACTTACATGTTGCCAAAATGCAACCTTTAGCATAAAGCTTGAAGCTTTATGTTCATAAACCCAAGATAAGCTTGCATAACATGATAACATGAACAAAAGGATCAACCCAAACTTGCATAACATAACTTGCATATCATATGAAAAACTTGCATATCAAACTTGCATAACATAACTTGATGAACTTGCATAACACATCATAGTAAACTTGCATAACATAACTTGATGAACTTGCATAACACATCATAGTAAACTTGCATAACACATCATAGTAAACTTGCATATCATAATGATCAAACACAACTTGCATCATTCATTAACTTTAGAGTTTAAGTATGAAAGTAGAAAAGGGCTTACAATGCTTATGAAGACACAAAAATATGACAAAGCCCTTATGCAATCATAAAACCCAAATATGAAGCTCCAAATCAATAAAAACCCTTGCTTTATGATGTAAAGATTGTAACTTGACTTGAATGCAAGCTAATAATGCTCATTTAAACTTGAAATCACTAGAATGAACATGAATCTCTCATAGGAATAAGCTTAGGGATTTTTAAGAGTGAGTGGAGGCCATGAGAGGAATAATTTTGCCATAGTTTAGTTGCATGAATGAATATTAATGATTAAGGGGTAGGTTAGGGGCTTATTTATAGAGATTAGAATTAGTTTTAGACCCTTAGATTAACCCTAGGTTAGTTTAGGTCTGTCAGATTTCGTCCCAAGCCCTCCAACCCAGCCCAAAACTCAACCAGGTGCACCCAGGCCAGAATCAGCCGACAGGGCAAGTCGACTGCCAAGTCGACAGGCATGTCGACAGGCAAGTCGACAGCCCTGTCGACAGCCAAGTCGACTTGGCTGGGCGGGAGTTTTCCCGCCTGGCCCCCATTTCTGCATGTTTCGAAATTCAAATTTCCCGAAAACTTCATTGGGCCTTAACCGGGTCATACGGACTCCGATTTACAAAATTTCGGACTCTATTTCGCGTATTTTTCCGAGACAAACATAATGACATAGCCCGTTTCCCTTGATTCAGATTTATAAATTAAATTCTGCCTCGATTTACGTTATAACAGGTTATTGAAAATACGGGTTGTTACATTCTCCCCTCCTTAAAGGATTTCGTCCCCGAAATCTTCAAGTTAGGAAGAACGTATCCTACCATCCAACATCCATCTACTCAAAACATCATCCACGAGCAATCATTGTCCTTACAAAATTCTAATTGTTGTATGAACATATGCAAAGGTGTGTGTATATGTACTTATCTAATGCAAATATCATCAATGCAAATTATGTTAGTGAAATGAATCCATATGTATGCAATTCCTAACATACTGTATAATATCTATATGTGTGCACATAACAAACATCCGTATGCAACATCCATGTGCTGAATTAACCATCTTGCAACCATAAGAATTGAAAATGTACACACGTCCATATGCAATATGAGAGTGTATTTCAAGCCGATCTAGTGCCTAGTGTGTGTTTATGCATCCACGAGCAACCACTAGCAACCACTGGCATCCACTTGCATCCACTTGCAACCATCAAACATAACATGTCTCAAACACATGTTTACGTCCATATGATTCCTATCTCAACAAGATACAGTCGAGTGCTGGAAGCGAGTACAGATAAAACAAAAACTTGGTACATATACTTACAGACTACTAGTACAGATCAGATTTTCCCAAATGATTCTTAGGAAACTAAGCATGGTAGAAACCCATAATGTATTCGTCATAGTCACCCTCATGCCCATCACAGATACTCTCAAACCCCATTTTATCACAAACAGATGAGTTATAACTCTCAGGGAGTTTGAGACTATTACCAGATCAGAAGCAGGATTAGCATTAAAATACCGAGTTTCCATTACAGAATCAAAATACCAGAAAAAGAGTTTCAAACTGAAAATCAGACAAGGAAAGTTAAACATCCTACAGACAAATTATTCTAGCCCTAATCTACTCACTCGCCATGCGAGTATTCACCGTTCCTTCCGATATAGTCCCTTTCTTCTTCGGGCAGTCCCTAGTGAAGTGTCCCATCTCTCCACAGTTAAAGCAAGTCCCCTTCCTCTTTCTGCAATCCTTGTTTAGATGAGTTGAGCTTCCACAAGTAAAGCACTTCTTTTCCTTCTTATCTTCAGACTTCTCCTCCTTCTTTTGCATTTCCTTTTTGGGCCCCGTTTTCTTGTTTTGAGACTCATTCACCTTGACCTCCTTCTTTGCACTCTTGTTCTCTTCATTGAGTAGGGCCATATCTACCAAACTCTCAAACGTGGCCCCCATGGGCACATGAGACATAACTAACTCCTGTAACGGCTCATTCAATCCTCTAGCAAAACGAAGAGCCTTCTTCTGAGTAGTACTCACCATATCCAAGCCAAAACGAGCTAATTGATTGAACTTGTTCACATATTCTTTGACAGACATGTCTCCTTGCTTCAAAGTAATAAACCTCTCCATTTGCAAATTCTCTTCAGCAGAAGACAGAAACTTAAGCCCGAATCTTGTCCTGAAATCAGCCCAAGTCTCAACAGGCCTAGTACCATTGGTGACTTCCCACCAATAAGCGGCTTCATCCTTCATAAGCCAAACCGCCAACAAGATCTTCCTCTGATCGTCTAACCCAAAGATAGCAAATAAATCCTCGGTCTCTTTCAACCAATTCCGGGCCTCTACAAAAGTCTCGGTACCTAGAAAGTCCTTGCCACCCATTGCTTTGAAGTCCTTGCAAATCTTTGTGAACTCTACTGGAGGATGCTGAGGGGGAGGAGGAGGAGGAACCTCAGCGACAGGAGGAGGAGGAACATTAACCACCGGAGGAGGAATAACATTTGCGGGGCCGGCTTCGGTCGCCCTAGCCTCCATAAGTCTCCTATACCAAACAGGAAATTGCACTCCCTCTGGGATAAAAAAGTTATCGGCCATACTGAAAACGAAGAAAAAGACAGATTCAGAATGGAGAAAAACAAAGGAATTTTACTAATGGCTTTTTGGGGAATAGCCTTTAAAATAAACTAGACCTTTCTTTGGAAAATACTTTATACTTGGTTTTGAAAATAGTTTTCCAAAAGTTTTCTAAAAACCTTTTTGTTCCTTCTCGTAAACCATATGCTCTGATACCAAATGTAACACCCCACCTCCGCCAGGGTGACACTTGCAAGCACTCTGACTTTGGAGGGGCGTTTTAATCGGGTAAACATGCATAATGATATATCAAGGCAGAACAAGAACATATGTATATATGTAAACAGAGTAAATAAGATAAGTAAAACAGCGGAAGATTTCAAACTATTTCAAAAATAAGTCTGGTACAACATAATGTCAACTTTCCAAATACACAAGTCTAGATAAAAACAACTTCAACTGAAAAACTGAAATACATAAGTACTATCCCCAAAATAAGTGATAACCATAGCTAGCTTCATGTCAAGACCGTACATGAGCTAAAATCCCACAGCAAGCGATCAGAAAGCCAAGCTAAGCTCCAATATTCCCACCCTGAGAACCTGGGGGGGGGGGGGGAACGGAAGAAAAGAGGCGAAAGAAAACAGGTCAGTCAAAAAGACTGAGTAAGCCCTACTACAATCAATGTAAACTGATAAAGTTAACTGGCATGAGAAGCAGGGATGAACATAAGGATAATTACATACTAGCATGGTGAATATCTAACAGATAGTTCAAAGGAGTCATCACATAATCAAGGTGAAGTTTTTCACCACAGGTGTACCAGCATTCTAACATGTCATGTATAAGCAAGAATTTATCCCTTGGCCTAAACTTGGCCCAATATCAGGTGTTGACCTAAGTCAAGATCCAACTTCTTAGTACCAATACTAGTATAATAGGATTAGGTGTTACCCTAATGTCTACATCGAAACAGGACGGAACAGAATGGCCCATAGATAGAGTTCGGGAAAAATGGGCTTTTACCACCCTAACAGATAAAGTACAGAAACGGAATGCTAACAATAATGGGCCTAACAGATAAAGTACAGAAATGGAATGCTAACAATAATGGGCCTTTACCACCCTAACAGAATAGAGTACAGAAACGGAATACTACAATTAGGTGTACACTAGTAGTGGGCCTTTACCACCCTAACAGACGGTACCACGCAGACACAGACGGGTGTTACCACCCAACAAAACAGACGGTACCAACAGAATCAGACCGAGCTAAGTGTACCCCAAATCCTATCCAAGCGATCGGCTCCCTAATACATAAATACCCTATGTCGGCCCCACGATAGGGTGTATCACTCCCTAAAGTGGCAACCAATTGGCACAGGCGTATTTACAGATGTCACGGCGTCTTACATCCTCAGAGGCAGACCGGGATCCATGCACGCACATGACCCGGTTGGAACGCACCATCAACACCCATCGCCATTATCAGAATGAACCACTTATAATTAGTTCAGTAAGCGTACCCGGACCCTACCTACAGTTGGGTCAAAGTTTTGATACCAGAAAGGGTTACTGACTAATATGGGTCCCAAACAACAGATGACACAAGTATTCCCCCTTGTGTCCCCAGACTATCAGATTCAGATTAACTTATTAACAGAGTTCAGACATACCAGGTTCAAACGATCAGTTTTCAGACTAACGGATCAGATAATAGATTTACAAACTTTCCTATCTTGGTGTGGGTCCTACAGATCCGCAAAACAGGTTCGTTTAATTTATCAATCAAGTTAGTTTATCCAGACCTGGTATCCAATCGGTTCTCAGCCTTATCAAATTACTGAGTTGGATTGGCTAAGTATAGTTCAACTTAACCCTGTTAAATTACCGAGTTCAGATTGGTTAAGTGTAGGTTAACTTAACCCTAACCACTAGTCGTATTTTTCGGTTAAGTGTCATTAAGAAATCAAGCCCGGTTTCACTTAACCTACCCATTCATGTCAAATTGGTTAAGTGTCATAAATCAAATTTACTTAACCTTATCATGTAACATTAATTAATTTAATGCACCTTAACCTCTCACATTAGACCTCGTTGTGGTTACTAGTTAAGCCGGGCGGGTCCGGGTAGCTTTACACCACAACTAGGTCTAACCTAGGGTTCAAGGTACAACATGACCAACTTCTCACATTGGGTCCTATTGTTTGTAGCAACTAGTTAAGCCGGTCGGTTCCGGGTAGGTTTACGCTACAAACTCAACCCAACCACGAGTTGGTCACACTTATCTTTTCTAAGTGTCATGTCCATCATGTTTCCAAAACATGTTACAAGTTTTCAAGCATTTGGGTAGACCTAACTTAATAGGTAAATTCCCAAAGGGTAGACCTAACTTAATAGGTAAATTCCCAAGCTTACGTTTTTATGTCTTTTAAGTTTACTCAACCCCAAACGCAATACCATCGCTTACATATCGCAATAACGCATAAAGGATAGAAAGAGGGAACTTGGCATAATCATGACATAAAGGTGTTGAAGCCACAAGTTCAACATGGTGGCATATGAAGTGTACATGTGTTCATATACTTGCATATTACATTTTTAGGCCTCAAAAGCATGCATAAAACCAAACTTAGCATATTGGTGATACATGGTGATAAATGACATGTAGAAATGGCCATAAGTTCGCATTTAGCCTCACATGCAAGTTATCATAAGAGATATGATAACTTACATGTTGCCAAAATGCAACCTTTAGCATAAAGCTTGAAGCTTTATGTTCATAAACCCAAGATAAGCTTGCATAACATGATAACATGAACAAAAGGATCAACCCAAACTTGCATAACATAACTTGCATATCATATGACAAACTTGCATATCAAACTTGCATAACATAACTTGATGAACTTGCATAACACATCATAGTAAACTTGCATAACATAACTTGATGAACTTGCATAACACATCATAGTAAACTTTCATAACACATCATAGTAAACTTGCATATCATAATGATCAAACACAACTTGCATCATTCATTAACTTTAGAGTTTAAGTATGAAAGTAGAAAAGGGCTTACAATGCTTATGAAGACACAAAAATATGACAAAGCCCTTATGCAATCATAAAACCCAAATATGAAGCTCCAAATCAATAAAAACCCTTGCTTTATGATGTAAAGATTGTAACTTGACTTGAATGCAAGCTAATAATGCTCATTTAAACTTGAAATCATTAGAATGAACATGAATCTCTCATAGGAATAAGCTTAGGGATTTTTAAGAGAGAGTGGAGGCCATGAGAGGAATAATTTTGCCATAGTTTAGTTGCATGAATGAATATTAATGATTTAGGGGTAGGTTAGGGGCTTATTAATAGAGATTAGGATTAGTTTTAGACCCTTAGATTAACCCTAGGTTAGTTTAGGTCCATCAGATTTTGTCCCAAGCCCTCCAACCCAGCCCAAAACTCAACCAGGTGCACCCAGGCCAGAATCAGTCGACAGGGCAAGTCGACAGCCCTGTCGACTGCCAAGTCGACAGGCATGTCGACAGGCAAGTCGACAGACCTGTCGGCAGCCAAGTCGACTTGGCTGGGCGGGAGTTTTCCCGCCTGGCCCCCATTTCTGCATGTTTCGAAATTCAAATTTCCCGAAAACTTCTTTGGGCCTTAACCGGGTCATACGGACTCCGATTTACAAAATTTCGGACTCTATTTCGCGTATTTTTCCGAGATGAACACAATGACATAGCCCGTTTCCCTTGATTCAGATTTTAGAATTAAATTCTGCCTCGATTTACGTTATAACAGGTTATTGAAAATACGGGTTGTTACATTCTCCCCTCCTTAAAGGATTTCGTCCCCGAAATCTTCAAGTTAGGAAGAACGTATCCTACCATCCAACATCCATCTACTCAAAACATCATCCACGAGCAATCATTGTCCTTACAAAATTCTAAATGTTGTATGAACATATGCAAAGGTGTGTGTATATGTACTTATCTAATGCAAATATCATCAATGCAAATTATGTTAGTGAAATGAATCCATATGTATGCAATTCCTAACATACTGTATAATATCTATATGTGTGCACATAACATACATCCATATGCAACATCCATGTGCTGAATTAACCATCTTGCAACCATAAGAATTGAAAATGTACACACGTCCATATGCAATATGAGAGTGTATTTCAAGCCGATCTAGTGCCTAGTGTGTGTTTATGCATCCACGAGCAACCACTAGCAACCACTTGCATCCACTTGCAACCATCAAACATAACATATCTCAAACACATGTTTACATCCATAGGATTCCTATCTCAACAAGATACAGTCGAGTGCTGGAAGCGAGTACAGATAAAACAAAAACTTGGTACATATACTTACAGACTACTAGTACAGATCAGATTTTCCCAAATGATTCTTAGGAAACTAAGCATGGTAGAAACCCAGAATGTATTCGTCATAGTCACCCTCATGCCCATCACAGATACTCTCAAACCCCATTTTATCACAAACAGATGAGTTATAACTCTCAGGGAGTTTAAGACTATTACCAGATCAGAAGCACGATTAGCATTAAAATACCGAGTTTCCATTACAGAATCAAAATACCAGAAAAAGAGTTTCAAACTGAAAATCAGACAAGGAAAGTTAAACATCCTACAGACAAATTATTCTAGCCCTAATCTACTCACTCGCCATGCGAGTATTCACCGTTCCTTCCGATGTAGTCCCTTTCTTCTTCGGGCAGTCCCTAGTGAAGTGTCCCATCTCTCCATAGTTAAAGCAAGTCCCCTTCCTCTTTCTGCAATCCTTGTTTAGATGAGTTGAGCTTCCACAAGTAAAGCACTTCTTTTCCTTCTTATCTTCAGACTTCTCCTCCTTCTTTTGCATTTCCTTTTTGGGCCCCGTTTTCTTGTTTTGAGACTCATTCACCTTGACCTCCTTCTTTGCACTCTTGTTCTCTTCATTGAGTAGGGCCATATCTACCAAACTCTCAAACGTGGCCCCCATGGGCACATGAGACATAGCTAACTCCTGTAACGGCTCATTCAATCCTCTAGCAAAACGAAGAGCCTTCTTCTGAGTAGTACTCACCATATCCAAGCCAAAATGAGCTAACTGATTGAACTTGTTCACATATTCTTTGACAGACATGTCTTCTTGCTTCAAAGTAATAAACCTCTCCATTTGCAAATTCTCTTCAGCAGAAGACAAAAACTTAAGCCCGAATCTTGTCCTGAAATCGGCCCAAGTCTCAACAGGCCTAGTACCATTGGTGACTTCACACCAATAAGCGGCTTCATCCTTCATAAGCCAAACCGCCAACAAGATCTTCCTCTGATCGTATAACCCAAAGATAGCAAATAAATCCTCAGTCTCTTTCAACCAATTCCGGGCCTCTACAAAAGTCTCGGTACCTAGAAAGTCCTTGCCACCCATTGCTTTGAAGTCCTTGCAAATCTTTGTGAACGCTACTGGAGGATGCTGAGGGGGAGGAGGAGGAGGAACCTCAGCGACAGGAGGAGGAGGAACATTAACCACCGGAGGAGGAATAACATTTGCGGGGCCGGCTTCGGTCGCCCTAGCCTCCATAAGTCTCCTATACCAAACAGGAACTTGCACTCCCTCTGGGATAACAAAGTTATCGGCCATACTGAAAACGAAGAAAAAGACAGATTCAGAATGGAGAAAAACGAAGGAATTTTACTAATGGCTTTTTGGGGAATAGCCTTTAAAATAAACTAGACCTTTCTTTGGAAAATACTTTATACTTGGTTTTGAAAATAGTTTTCCAAAAGTTTTCTAAAAACCTTTTTGTTCCTTCTCGTAAACCATATGCTCTGATACCAAATGTAACACCCCACCTCCGCCAGGGTGACACTTGCAAGCACTCTGACTTTGGAGGGGCGTTTTAATCGGGTAAACATGCATAATGATATATCAAGGCAGAACAAGAACATATGTATATATGTAAACAGAGTAAATAAGATAAGTAAAACAGCGGAAGATTTCAAACTATTTCAAAAACCAGTCTAGTACAACATAATGTCAACTTTCCAAATACACAAGTCTAGATAAAAACAACTTCAACTGAAAAACTGAAATACATAAGTACTATCCCCAAAATAAGTGATAACCATAGCTATCTTCGTGTCAAGACCGTACATGAGCTAAAATCCCACAGCAAGCGATCAGAAAGCCAAGCTAAGCTCCAATATTCCCACCCTGAGAACCGGGGGGGGGGGGGAACGGAAGAAAAGAGGCGAAAGAAAACAGGTCAGTCAAAAAGACTGAGTAAGCCCTACTACAATCAATGTAAACTGATAAAGTTAACTGGCATGAGAAGCAGGGATGAACATAAGGATAATTACATACTAGCATGGTGAATATCTAACAGATAGTTCAAAGGAGTCATCACATAATCAAGGTGAAGTTTTCACCACAGGTGTACCAGCATTCTAACATGTCATGTATAAGCAATAATTTATCCCTTGGCCTAAACTTGGCCCAATATCAGGTGTTGACCTAAGTCAAGATCCAACTTCTTAGTACCAATACTAGTATAACAGGATTAGGTGTTACCCTAATGTCTACATCGAAACAGGACGGAACAAAATGGCCCATAGATAGAGTTCGGGAAAAATGGGCTTTTACCACCCTAACAGATAAAGTACAGAAACGGAATGCTAACAATAATGGGCCTAACAGATAAAGTACAGAAACGGAATGCTAACAATAATGGGCCTTTACCACCCTAACAGAATAGAGTACAGAAACGGAATACTACAATTAGGTGTACACTAGTAGTGGGCCTTTACCACCCTAACAGACGGTACCACGCAGACACAGACGGGTGTTACCACCCAACAAAACAGACGGTACCAACAGAATCAGACAGAGCTAAGTGTACCCCAAATCCTACCCAAGCGATCGGCTCCCTAATACATAAATACCCTATGTCGGCCCCACGATAGGGTGTATCACTCCCTAAAGTGGCAACCAATTGGCACAGGCGTATTTACAGATGTCACGGCGCCTTACATCCTCAGAGGCAGACCGGGATCCATGCACGCACATGACCCGGTTGGAACGCACCATCAACACCCATCGCCATTATCAGAATGAACCACTTATAATTAGTTCAGTAAGCGTGCCCGGACCCTACCTACAGTTGGGTCAAAGTTTTGATACCAGAAAGGGTTACTGACTAATATGGGTCCCAAACAACAGATGACACAAGTATTCCCCCTTGTGTCCCCAGACTATCAGATTCAGATTAACTTATTAACAGAGTTCAGACATACCAGGTTCAGACGATCAGTTTTCAGACTAACGGATCAGATAACAGATTTACAAACTTGCCTATCTTGGTATGGGTCCTACAGATCCGCAAAACAGGTTCGTTTAATTTATCAATCAAGTTAGTTTATCCAGACCTGGTATCCAATCGGTTCTCAGCCTTATCAAATTACTGAGTTGGATTGGCTAAGTATAGTTCAACTTAACCCCGTTAAATTACCGAGTTCAGATTGGTTAAGTGTAGGTTAACTTAACCCTAACCACTAGTCGTATTTTTCGGTTAAGTGTCATTAAGAAATCAAGCCCGGTTTCACTTAACCTACCCATTCATGTCAAATTGGTTAAGTGTCATAAATCAAATTTACTTAACCTTATCATGTAACATTAATTAATTTAATGCACCTTAACCTCTCACATTAGACCTCGTTGTGGTTACTAGTTAAGCCGGGCGGGTCTGGGTAGCTTTACACCACAACTTGGTCTAACCTCGGGTTCAAGGTACAACATGCCCAACTTCTCACATTGGGTCCTATTGTTTGTAGCAACTAGTTAAGCCGGTCGGTTCCGGGTAGGTTTACGCTACAAACTCAACCCAACCTCGAGTTGGTCACACTTATCTTTTCTAAGTGTCATGTCCATCATGTTTCCAAAACATGTTACAAGTTTTCAAGCATTTGGGTAGACCTAACTTAATAGGTAAATTCCCAAAGGGTAGACCTAACTTAATAGGTAAATTCCCAAGCTTATGTTTTTATGTCTTTTAAGTTTACTCAACCCCAAACGCAATCCCATCGCTTACATATCGCAATAGCGCATAAAGGATAGAAAGAGGGAACTTGGCATAATCATGACATAAAGGTGTTGAAGCCACAAGTTCAACATGGTGGCATATGAAGTGTACATGTGTTCATATACTTGCATATTACATTTTTAGGCCTCAAAAGCATGCATAAAACCAAACTTAGCATATTGGTGATACATGGTAATAAATGACATGTAGAAATGCCCATAAGTTCGCATTTAGCCTCACATGCAAGTTATCATAAGAGATATGATAACTTACATGTTGCCAAAATGCAACCTTTAGCATAAAGCTTGAAGCTTTATGTTCATAAACCCAAGATAAGCTTGCATAACATGGTAACATGAACAAAAGGATCAACCCAAACTTGCATAACATAACTTGCATATCATATGACAAACTTGCATATCAAACTTGCATAACATAACTTGATGAACTTGCATAACACATCATAGTAAACTTGCATAACATAACTTGATGAACTTGCATAACACATCATAGTAAACTTGCATAACACATCATAGTAAACTTGCATATCATAATGATCAAACACAACTTGCATCATTCATTAACTTTAGAGTTTAAGTATGAAAGTAGAAAAGGGCTTACAATGCTTATGAAGACACAAAAATATGACAAAGCCCTTATGCAATCATAAAACCCAAATATGAAGCTCCAAATCAATAAAAACCCTTGCTTTATGATGTAAAGATTGTAACTTGACTTGAATGCAAGCTAATAATGCTCATTTAAACTTGAAATCACTAGAATGAACATGAATCTCTCATAGGAATAAGCTTAGGGATTTTTAAGAGAGAGTGGAGGCCATGAGAGGAATAATTTTGCCATAGTTTAGTTGCATGAATGAATATTAATGATTTAGGGGTAGGTTAGGGGCTTATTTATAGAGATTAGGATTAGTTTTAGACCCTTAGATTAACCCTAGGTTAGTTTAGGTCCGTCAGATTTCGTCCCAAGCCCTCCAACCCAGCCCAAAACTCAACCAGGTGCACCCAGGCCAGAATTAGCCGACAGGGCAAGTCGACAGCCCTGTCGACTGCCAAGTCGACAGGCATGTCGACAGGCAAGTTGACAGCCCTGTCGACAGCCAAGTCGACTTGGCTGGGCGGGAGTTTTCCCGCCTGGCCCCCATTTCTGCATGTTTCGAAATTCAAATTTCCCGAAAACTTCTTTGGGCCTTAACCGGGTCATACGGACTCCGATTTACAAAATTTCGGACTCTATTTCGCGTATTTTTCCAAGACGAACACAATGACACAGCCCGTTTCCCTTGATTCAGATTTATAAATTAAATTCTGCCTCGATTTACGTTATAACAGGTTATTGAAAATACGGGTTGTTACATATTTTATAACTCAAATCTAGATTTTTCAAGTGGAAATCTAACTTTTATTTGCTGAAAATCCTTTTATTAATTCAAATAAACCATTTTGGTTTAATAATGGTTATGGCACTATTTTTTTGGAAATTTGATTTTGATATACTCAAAATCTATAAGACGAAATCCATATTTTTTTCCTGCATTAGAAACCTATTATTCAATCGGTCCCAACGATTCTTGTTTCACAGAATTTCGACTTAAATTGAGTTGTATATACTCAACTGAAGTTCGAAACGTCAAATTACGAACAACCGTGCTGTGGCGAGTTCGTTTTAATTATATTTAAACATAAACGTTAAAACGTCGTTTATTAAGTCAATTCCAACTCCATTGTTATATATAAATTCATCCAATATACCAAATCTAACTTAATATTTCGATTTTCCCTAATCGTCGATTATTTCATAATTCAGTTATAAATTTATTTGTAACTCGACCATCTATAATAAATTCCAATCCCCTTGGAAATAATTTATTTTATAAAATTCGATATAATTGAATTTAAAGCATAAATCCATTGGATTTTTCCCAATTCAGTTTATATTCTGAATTATGGAATATAATCAATCGTTCTTTTCTTCAACACGTTTTCCAGTTCTTTTTTAAATCCATACTTTAATTTAAACTTTTAAATTATATAATGATAATTTATTTCACTATATTTATACACATCGTTTATAAATCCAACTTCCTTATTTTATACATTAAAACAAGTTTCATTTCAAAATCTTATTTTGGAATATTCTATTTATTATAACTTATCTATATATATAACATATAATTTATTTTAATATTTAGTTTTAAATCTTAGTTTCTAATTAATATAATTCCAATATCCTTTTTGGATATAATTTATCTTATAATTTCAGCATAATCTAATTAAAGTATCCAATTAAATTTACATTTCGAACATCGGAATAGATTTCATTGTTTTCTATTTAAAACGATTCGCGATTCTCATTGTAAAATTACATTTGGATTTAAAATCTCCAATTATCCAATGATAATTGTTTTCCTTTATTTATAAACACCTTTTATAAATTTACTTCAATTCCCCGCATTATCCAATGAAAATTATTCCATTTTATTTATAAACATCGTTTATAAAATCACTACTTGTTTTTGTTATTCAAAACAAGTTAATATTTCTACAGCCCATTCAAAATTCAAATTTTATTTTAGAAAAATAGGTTTTTCCTTTTTAAATCTCAAAATCCATTTTCACGAAATTTTTATAAACCAACATTTTGGCCTAGCGATATTTTAATACCCAAAACACCCAATTATTAATAACAGATTTTCTAACACATCATATATGATAATATATATACGAAAAAAACAAATAATAAATTTTGAGGAATCTAGTTGGATTTCTCCTACCTGTTTTTCCTGTATCCACAAATGTTAGACAACATAAATAATACCCATCCTGCTTTAAGGAAGGATATCGTGGTATAGAAGGTCATCCACTATAATATATTGTAAGGCACATAGGGTCACCCGCTAATGATATTGCAAGTATCCGCTAACGGTACTGCGGGAAATATCCAACCACCAATATGTATATATATATATATATATATATATATATATATATAGCCACAACCACCAAGCCTAAATAACTAATGTATATTATAACCACAATTTATAAATAAATAACAATGCAACCAATCAACTAACAAACAACATATAAATATTTATATTAAATAAAAATTCGATTATAATAAATTATAATCGAACCAGAGAGAGTTTACTCACCGAGATTTTTCTTTGTCGAACATCCAATTAAAATTCCAAATTGAATTCCATTGCATAGATAATGTCACTACGATCCAATCTGATAGCGTGTGAACGAATTGTGTTATTTCACAAGTTCGAATTACATATGTATATGATTTACATTTTTAGTTAATTGTAATTTACCATAAATTAATTACTTAATTTCATATAAAAATAATTATGTCAATGATACAACTAAGTTGCCAGCGTTAAACACTTAAGGTTAAGTCTGTTCATTATCTATCTGTAATGATTTTATCATTCAATATAGTAACCTTCATTACAGTAAAATGAAATCAAATTTTTACTTCAATAATTATATTTAAATTACCATTTTTATAAACCATCTTCCTCCTCATGAATAAAACGCGAGTTGCTATGTGCATTTTCCCATTTCCGACATTTGTTTCCACGATTATTGCTTCATCTCTTCACCATTCATCGAACTGCCCGGCACCACCTTCTTCCCCTTCATCTCCTCACCGTTCCTATTCCACCCGAGCCCAACGCGTCGACCAAAACCAATTCCGACATCTCAACATCCTCTTATAGGTTGCGACACATAATTGTGCGGAATCCCTACAAAATCTTCCTACCAGCACACCTTGATGCGCTGAGCACTCCCGAACCCTTCAACGTTTTCGCGAATCCGCTAGCTAGGTCGACGTTAATTGCAGAAGGGTGCGACACTTTCCTTTTTCGAATTAAGAGAGAATATAAGTCTGGTAGAAAGGCTTTGAGATCAGTGATTCAATGAATAAAAATTCGTTTACTTATATTGAAGTTTTGATTCCATCTTGAAGGAATTGAATTTTATTTAGTAACCGGAAGAAAAGAGAAGAAAGAACAGGTTCGAGTATATAGAACTAGGAATTAGGTTTATCAAAAGGACGATCTGTTTATATATGATGATTTTATATTTAAGGGAAAAGCTTTGTTCTTTGCTGAAGGAAAAAAAGACAGGCTCGACTTGTTTTTATTTATAAAGACTTGAGTAGCTTTTAAGGGATGCTATAAGATGGATTCTTAGAGAAGCTTTCCAATTATTTAATTACTTTATGAAACTCATACCCGAAGTAACACAGTAAATTACTATAAATGAGCTCCTATCATGATGAAAATCGTAATATTAGCATAAATAAATATTCCAGACAAGATGGAACTGATTTCGTCAAATTCCGAGATCATTTGTAAAATTTACTATTCTTAAGTTCCATTTTAAATAGATATAATTTAAAATTCAAAAATAATCAATTCTTTGATAATAAAATTTTAATATTATCTTTTATAGTCAAATACAATTTATATTGATCATCTGAATCACTTCGATTCAGTTTTAAATTCGAATTCAATTATTTGTTTTAAATATTACAATAATTCAATATTAAATCGTAATCTATTATTAAATTGATAACTCAACATAAAAATCCATTTATATTATCAACTCAACATTTAAAATAAATTTAAATGTTTAAAAATAAATCGACTAAAAATCCGAGTTGTTACATTCTTTTCCCCTTAAAAGAATTTTGTCCCCCAAATTACTAAGGTAGAAAAAAATGCTAAAAAACCCATTTACTTTAAAAATCTACTTATGTTGAAATTCAACATCTTCATACTTCTACAATTTTAGTTCCAAACAAAACTTTTAGTTTTCATTTATATTTCACATCATATATGTTTACATTCATTTAATCTGAATGATTCACAATCAGGGTATTTACATTCAAATCATATTCCGTTCAAATTGATTCTAATCAATTTATTTACTTCAATCCATTTAACTTGTTTAAGTTAAATTTAAATTCCAATATTCAAATTCTTGGGTTTTATTTCAAATATATCAGGAATCATATAAATATATACTTATATTTATAACCATCTCAAATTCAAAACATTTGAATTTTCAAATCAACTTGTTTTCTTTCAAACAAATTTCCTTCAAAAACTTTTCTAAGGTAGCAATCTATCACTTAGAAACTCGAAAATGAACATTGGTGATGATGCAGTCATCATTAGAATTATTTTCGAACTACTGAAGCGAGTTCAGTGCTTTATCACTTTCAAAATTCATTCAAAAATGGTTTTCATTCAAATTCTTCAAAGTATGTTATATAACTTTATATTCATTAAGAAAAATATTTTCCAAACTCCCAGGATTTAAATTTTGAATTCTGGTTTGAATCTAATTCCATTTCATCTTATTTTTATATTTCATTCATATACAAATTATGTTTGGTTACATATAAGCATTCCAATTTTATAATCTCATTTGATTATAATAATAACATCCAACACATCCATATATTATAATAATTTTAGAAAATTATTCCTTCGATATCAAAATAGAATTTTGGGCAAAATTATTTCATTTACCCACTTTAAAACTATATCGTGTCCAACCTTCTATTCAAATATTTATAATATCGACGCCGTTGCGTCCCACAATTCGGCCAGAATTCATAAGTCACTCAACAAACAAGTCAACATAATATAAAACAACTTTTATATCAATTAACAAATACATGCTCTCTTATATATACACTCAACTCATTCTAGGGTACTACTGACCCTAACTCTAATAAGTAAACCCCCACCAAAACCTAGGATTTCGCTCAACCTAAGCTCTGAACCACTGTAACGAACCGATATTTTCCCGATCCTGATTATCGATACAAATACCATATCGATTAACCAAACACTAGAAATTACCGGATCATTAATAGAAAGAAGTTAGATGGTGATAAATAGAAAGAAAGATATATTAGAATAGAAAAAGAAGAAGAAAAACATGAATACAAAAACATAGAATCTCATATCGCAACGGAATAAAATATAATATATATAACAACTTTTGGGATACAAAATTTTTACTGCATGTACACATACATACCATCATCAGAGTATAATACAACACAATAGAAAATAAACAATAAATATCTAATGTTGATGCCTCCTACTCCAAGCTCCTCCAAGTATATCTGTAAACACCAGAACTACTTGACTGCCCATACAAATTTGGACACCCAAGAGTTTACGGTAAAACAAAACAAAATAAACTCTAGGTTAGTCGTAGGTCTGGTGTGAGTAAATTCCAACCACTTGGTTTAACTTTTAAAAAAGATCCTTTATAAAAGAAAGGATAATCGTAAGACTGATCGATACATAAACATGGATGGTTTTTACCTGATGATAACCCAAAACATTCTTTAAAATCAATACTATTCTGATATTATAATAGTGTCTAAAATAAGTAAATAACAATCTAGCAGAACGCTCGCATCTCACACTCTACATACATAGTATACAATCAAAACCACGGGCTCTTATTGGAGAATGGATTCCAACTGGCAAGGTATGGGACCGCCTTCTAACAGTGTATCTCTAGAGAGGAATACACCGGATTCAACAAGAATATCTTGCAACCCAGGATAAACATGACTGACCCCTCACTTCACTTGAGAGTACCGAATGTATTGTCACCAACAGTTAGGATCAGCAACCGTTTCCCAAAAGGGACAATATCGAAAGATCAAAGAAGCAAATGGAATTTCTCTAGATCAGGTGACAATACACCCTACTTGGGTGCGACCCACTTAGCCGTGCGACCTGCTCGATTTTATACCATTTTCCGATTACAAGGCTTGAGGTTATGATTACTTACCTTTCATTGATAGCAATAACACTTTGAATGCCATTTTGTCAGATCCATTAATCACTAATTGGTTTAAACGAAGATATTCTGGGTATTATGCTAAGAGAATAAATTCTCTGCCACCAGATGTATATTTGTACATACCAACATATCCGATCATTGGAAATACTCTGTCAGACATTCGTCCATACACTTTTGTTCTGGGACTGAACGAAACCGAAGGCACAATTTCCTGTAATCCATATTAGGCAATTTCTACATAGGATTAACAGAAAAAGCCCTTGCACTTTACTCCATCTTCGATTGTCTTTACATATTCTAATTCGCAACACTACTGCTAATACGGAGTGGTTCTCAGATAATAATCCAACCGATCTCTCCATATTGATAACGATATTGGCCAATACTTCGATAGTCAGTTATTTAACTGTCAAAGGAAAACAAACATTCATCAAAAGCATCAAACCATCACTGGGCCCCTTAATTAATATTTCATTAATTAAATTACTTCTTTATTTCCTTATAAATATTTGTTAACCCAATATTTTCACAATCATCTTAGCCTTTTACACTATGTGGAACACATTTTCATATATCACTTTCTTTTATTTTCTATACTAAGAAATTATCTTTGATTTATAATTGGAATTCATTTCCAATTGTTATCTTTTTCCGAACTCATTTATTTCTATACTTAGGAAATATTTATCTTTATATTTCCAAAATTCCACATACTTAGGTTAAAACGAATGTTATGTAAAACATTGTTACAACAACCCAAAATACTGCATTTGACTAAATCTCTTTAAACAGTGATCTTCGAGACTGAATCTTTCTATTCATCGGTTAAGAATGAAATCAATCAAGTTGGGGTATAACTACCTCTCAGACCTTGACTGAATAACATTCTTAACTTCAAAACGGTCAAGACTACTTATCTCGAATAATCAACATCATATAAAACCAATTATCCATTTTTTTAAACGAGTATACATTTCTTTTTATATTCTTACCGGATTTAAATTATAGGTTTCCTTTTTGTTTATAATCTTCTATTTTAATTTCGTTTCCTTATCGAGTTATATATATATATTGATTTTCAGTTATCAGTTTTTATTAAAAATATTCTTACTCCTTAAATTTCTGGAAAATTTCGCCAGCACCTCCTTTATACGGCTCAAACCTCAACTCGCCTCTCTAGGCCATTTCCATTCAAAAGGAAAATAAAAAAGCTAAGCCGCCTGTCGATTCGGTGCATATAACTCATATGGAATTTAAACATGTACCTTTTTGTCGAGCACTCAAAATATAAACGTCTTTCTCTTCAATACATATCTGTTATATACATACTCATCCAATTCCGATGTATTCCAACTCAATCTGGTCATTTTAACTCAATTCGCTAATTTATTCTTTAATTAACTTTTTTACCTATTCGACTTTTTAATTGAACATATCATGTTCATATACAATTTTAATTTGCTTATAAACCAATTGAATTCCATTTTTAATTCAAGTTTCATATTTGATTTCGAATATAAATTTACAACCCCTTTTTACTTATCCAAAGTCCAATTTTGATTCGAAATTCCGTTAACTAATTATTCTTCAAATTAGTTAGTTTGATTCAACAATTAAAATTCTGATTTTTATTTAAAAATCAATCCATTTACTCCACTTAAGTTCATATTTTATTTTATAACTCAAATCTAGATTTTTCTAATGGAAATCTAACTTTTATTTGCTTAAAATACTTTTATTAGTTTAAATAAACGATTATGGTTTATTAATGGTTACGACGCTGTTTTTCTAGAAATTTGATTTTGACATAACTCAAAATCTATAAACGAAATCCATATTTTTTTCTTCCACTAGAAAACTATTATTTAATCGGGCCCCAAGATTCCTGTTTCATAGAGTTTCGACCGAAATTGAGTTATTTATACTCAACTGAAGTTCGAAAGTCAAATTACGAACTACCGCGCTGTGGCAATTTAGTTTTAACTGTATTTAAATATAAACATTAAAACATCATTTATTAAATCAATTCCAACTCTATTCTTATATATTTAATATAAATTCATCCAATTTACCAAATCTAACTTAATATTCTCGATTTTCCCTAATCGTCGATTATTTCATAATTCATTTATAAATTTATTTGTAGCTCGATCTTCTATAATAAATTTCAATCCTATTAGAAACAATTTATTCTATAAAATTCGATATAATTGAATTCCAATTATAAATCCGTTGGATTTTCCCCAATTCAGTTTATATTCTGAATTCTGGAATATAATCAATCGTTCTTTTCTTCAAAATGTTTTCCAATTCTCTTTTAAATTCATACTTGAACTTAAACTTCTAAATTATCTAAGATAATTTATTTCACTAGATTTATACACATCGTTTATAAATTCAACTTCCTTGTTTTTTACATTAAAACAAGTTTCATTTCAAAATCTATTTGAAATCAAAATCTTATTTTGGAATGTTCTATTTATTATAACTTATCTATGTATAACATAGAATCTATTTTAATATTTAATTTTAAATATTAGTTTCTAATTAATATAATTCCAATATCCTTTCTGGATAAATTTATTTTATAATTTCGGTATAGTCTAGGTTAATTATCCAATTAAATTTGCATTTTTGAACATCGTAATTGATTTCATCATTTTCTATTTAAAACGATTCCCGATTCTCATTTTAAATTCACATTTGAATTTAAACTCTCCGATTATCCAATGATAATTTATTTCCCTTCATTTATAAACACCGTTTATAAATTTATTTCAATTCCCTACATTATCCAATGAAAGTTATTCCATTTTATTTATAAATATCATTTATAAATTCACTACTTCTTTTTATTATTCAAAATAAGTTAATATTTCTATAACCCATTCAATATTCGAATTCTATTTTAGAAAAATAGATTTTCCCTTTTTAAATCTCAAAATCCCTTTTCATGATATTTTTATAAATCAACATTTTGGCCCAGTGATATTTTTTTGATTTATGCGTTGAACCTAAGACTTCACTCAAGCCATTACTTGTCGGTCTTAGTAAACCCCACGGGTAATGATATACCCCGATTTTTCAACGCCTTCACTCTACCTAGGTAGTCACCCCTAGAAATTGGAAGAAGTGGCCCTAGAACCTGAGACCTATATCTCATCTTAATTCGCCCACCTCACCGAGCTAGGAGTTTCAAGTTTGGCCCAGTGATATTTAAACACCCAATTATCAATCATAGGTTTTCTAACGCATCATATATGATAACATATATATGAAAACAAACAAATAATAAATTTTGAGGAAATTAGTTGGATTCCTCCAACCAGTTTTTCCTACATCCGCAGATGTTAAACAACATAAATAATACACATCCAGCTTCAAGGCATGATATCGCGGTATAGAAGGTCATCCACTATAATATATTGTGGGGCGCATAGGGTCATCCGTTAATGATGCTGCGGGCATCCGCTAACGGTACTGCGGGAAATAATCAACCACCAATATATATAATATTCACAACCACAAAGCCTAAATAACTAATATATATATATATAGTAACCACAATTTATAAATAAATAGCAATGCAACCAACCAACCAACAAACTACACATAAATATTTATATTAAATAAAAATTCGATTATAATAAATTATAATCGAACCAGAGAGTGAGTTAACTCATCGGAATTTTCCTTTGTCAAATATCCAATTAAAATTCCAAATTGAATTCCATTGCATAGATATGTCACTACGATTTAATCTGATAGCAAGTGAATGAATTGTGTTATTTCACAAGATCGAATTATATATGTAACAACCCGTATTTTCAATAACCTGTTATAACATAAATCGAGGCAGAATTTAATTCTAAAATCTGAATTAAGGGAAACAGGCTATGCCATTGCGTTCGTCTCGGAAAAATACGCGAAATAGAGTCCGAGTTTTCGAAAATCGGAGTCCGTATGAAGAAGATATGGACGAACGAAGTTAGGCAGAAAAACCGAAAATCAAGCCAGAATGCACTGGCGCACTTGTGAAGTGCGCCAGCACAAAAATACACTGGCGCACTTGGGAAGTGCGCCCGTGTCGAGCCAAAAGCCTGCACAGCTTTCTGGCTTGACCCTGGCTGGCTTGGTGCACCTGTTTTGGTTCTCTGGTCTGTTCTGCTGGTCTATGACGATTTTTGATGGTTTAGATCTAAACTAGGGTTAATCCTATGGCCTAAACTAACCTAAACTTCTATAAAAGGACCCCTAAACCTAGCCTAAATCATCATTATTCATTCATACAACTAAACTATGGCAAAATCAATCCTCTCATGGCCTCCATTCTCTTCATAAAATTCCTAAATAAATTTCTAAGTGATTTTCCATGCATACAAGTGTTTTCAAACTTATATGAGCATCATTAGCTTGCATTCAAGTCAAGTTTCTATATTTGCATCATAAAGAAAGAGTTTTGATCATTTTGGCTCAAGGGTTTTTATGTTAGAGCTTGCATTTTGGGTCTATTTGATTGCATAAGGGCTTTGTCATATCTTTTGTGCCTTCATAAGTATTGTAAGCCCTATTCTACTTTCATACTTAAACTCTAAAGTTAAATGTATGATATGCAAGTTTGCCATAATATGCAAGTTTACTATGATGTGTTATGCAAGTTCATCAAGTTATGTTATGCAAGTTCATCAAGTTATGTTATGCAAGTTCATCAAGTTATGTTACGCAAGTTCATCAAGTTATGTTATGCAAGTTCATCAAGTTATGTTATGCAAGTTCATCAAGTTATGCAAGTTTGGGTTGATCATTTGGTTCATGTTATCATGTTATGCAAGCTTATCTTGAGTATATGAACATAAAGCTCCAAGCTTTATGCTAAAGGTTGCATTTTGGCAACATGTAAGTTATCATATCTCTTATGATAACTTGCATGTGAGGCTAAATGCGAACTTATGGCCATGTCTACATGTCATTTAGCACCATGTATCACCAATATGCCAAGTTTGGTTTTATGCATGCTTTTGAGGCCTAAAAATGTAATATGCAAGTATATGAACACATGTACATTTCATATGCCACCATGTTGAACTTGTGGCTTCAACACCTTTATGTCATGATTATGCCAAGTTCCCTCTTTCTATCCTTTATGCGCTATTGCGATATGTAAGCGATGGGATTGCGTTTGGGGTTGGGTAAACTTAAAAGACATAAAAACATAAGCTTGTGAATTTGCCTATTAAGTTAGGTCTACCCATTGGGAATTTACCTATTAAGTTAGGTCTACCCAATTGCTTGAAAACTTGTAACGTGTTTTGGAAACATGATGGACATGACACTTAGAAAAGATAAGTGTGACCAACTCGAGGTTGAGTTGAGTTTGTAGCGTAAACCTACCCGGAACCGACCGGCTTAACTAGTTGCTACAAACAATAGGACCCAATGTGAGAAGTTGGTCAAGTTGTACCTTGAACCTGAGGTTAGACCAAGTTGTGGTGTAAAGCTACCCGGAACCGACCGGCTTAACTAGTAACCGCAACAAAGTCTAATGTGAGAGGTTAAGGCGCATTAAATTAATTAATGCCTCATGATTAGGGTTAAGTCATGGACCTCTTGAATACTTAACCAATTAAACACGATGGGTTGGTAGGGTTAAGTCATGAACCTTGGGTACACTTAACCAACTTGGTACTTGAATGGGTTGGGTTAACCACGTTTAACCCATTAAGGAAACCCTGGTTACGTGGTCCTTTGCACCAGTAACCCTCTTAGTTATATCATGATACCCTAGGGACTAGGCTAGGGAGGGGCACGATTACTGGATGCCATGTAAGCGACTAAAACGACGGCTGAGTAGGTGCGCCGGTGTAGGTTCAGGCGGGCCATGGTCGTGCACATGGTCCGAAGTTGAAAAAGCAGGCACGGGCACCAGTAGGTTTAGACTGTGCGTGCATTGATTTGTGTCAGTGGTTGACACCCTAGGACTTGATACACCCTAGGGTGGACCTAGCACAGTTTAGCTACACTTCGTAGTTGGGCCGTATGACACCGACACTTGACGAGTTAGGCTTATAGGGAGCCGATCGACTAGACCGTGCTAGTTGGACCTTGGTTTAGGTCATTCATGATGTTTGGGCCAAACTTGGGCCTGGGGATCACTTCTTGTTTACACTTTGGACCTCGTATTGGGGTCACTACATGTTATTGGGCCAAAGCTTGGGCCAAGGGATCAATACTTGTTTATTCAAGTCATGTTAGTTTGCTAGTACCCCTGTGGTGCAAAACCTTAAACCTGATTATGCGATGACACCTTTATCTACCTTGTTAGTTAATCACCATGCTAGTATGTTGTTATCCTTATGATCATACCTGCTTCTCATGCCAGTTAACTTTATCAGTTTACATTGATTGTAGTAGGGCTTACTCAGTCTTTTTGACTAACATGTTTTCTTTCGCCTCTTTTCTTCCGTTTCCCCCCCCCCCCCCCAGGTTCTCAGGGAGGGAATATTGGAGCTTAGCTTGGATTTCTGACCGCTTGCTTGTGGGATTTTAGCTCATGTACGGTCTTGACATGAAGCTAGCTATGGTTATCACTTATTTTGGGGATAGTACTTATGTATTTCAGTTTTTCAGTAATGTTGTTTTTATCTAGACTTGTGTATTTGGAAAATTGACATTATGTTGTACCAGACTTGTTTTGAAATGGTTTGAAATCTTCCGCTGTTTTTATCTATGTTATTTACTCTGTTTACATATATACATATGTTCTTGTTCTGCCTTGATATATCATTATGCATGTTTACCTGATTCAAACGCCCCTCCAAAGTCAGAGTGCTTGCAAGAGTCACCCTGGCGGAGATGGGGTGTTACATTTGGTATCAGAGCATATGGTTTATGAGAAGGAACAAAAAGGTCTTTAAAACTTTTGGAAAACTATTTTCAAAACCAAGTATAAAGTATTTTTCAAAGAAAAGTCTAGTTTATTTTAAAGGCTATTCCCCAAAAAGCCATTAGCAAAAATTCCTTCGTTTTTCTCCATTCTGAATCTGTCTTTTTCTTCGTTTTCAGTATGGCCGATAACTTTGCTATTCCGGAGGGAGTACACGTTCCTGTTTGGTATAGGAGACTTTTGGAGGCTAGGGCGACCGAAGCCGGCCCCGCAGATGTTCCTCCTCCTCCGGTAGTTAATGTTCCTCCTCCTCCTCCTCCTCCGGTAGTTAATGTTCCTCCTCCTCCTGTCACTGAGGTTCCTCTTCCTCCTCCCCCTCAGCATCCTCAAGCTGACTTTGCAAAGACTTGCAAAGATTTCAAAGCAATGGGTGGCAAGAACTTTCAAGGCACTGAGACTTTTGTAGAGGCCAGAAATTGGTTGAAAGAGACCGAGGATTTATTTGCAATCTTTGGGTTAGACGATCAGAGGAAGATCTTGTTGGCGGTTTGGCTTATGTAGGATGAGGCCGCTTATTGGTGGGAAGTCACCAATGGTACTAGGCCTGTTGAGACTTGGGCCGATTTCAGGGCAAGGTTCGTGCTTAAGTTTCTATCTTCTGCAGAGGAGAATCTGCAAATGGAGAGGTTCATAACTTTGAAACAAGGAGATATGTCTGTCAAAGAATATGTGAACAAATTCAATCAGTTAGCTCGTTTTGGCTTGGATATGGTGAATACTCCTCAGAAGAAGGCTCTTCGTTTTGCTAGAGGATTGAATGAGCCGTTGCAGGGATTGGCTATGTCACATATTCCCCATGGGGCCACGTTTGAGAGCTTGGTTGATATGGCGTTACTTCAGGGAGATGCCAAGAAAAATGATACTCAAGCCAAGAAGACTGATTCCCAGGGAAAAGGAAATCAGGGTAATCCAAGTGGTCAGAGTAGTCAAGGCAATCAGAACAACAAGAACAACAAGGGCAACAAGAACAAGGCAAAGGAAACAAGAAAGTGCAAATTCTGTGGGTTTGTTGGGCATATAGTCAAGGACTGTAGGAAGAAGAGAAGGAAATTGGGTGGGTGCTTTCACTGTGGAGAGACGGGACATTTTAACAAGGATTGCCCTAGGAAGCAAGGGCAAGGCCAGGGTCAGACTCAGCGTGCTGGACCTTCAGGAGGGCAAGTTCATGCTCTCAATGTCGCTCCGGTTCCCGATCGAGGTAGTATTTCTGTTAAAAGTCTTGTTTATATTTCTGATTTTCCAGTTCGTACCTTGTTTGATTGTGGTGCATCGCATAGTTTATCTCGTCTGATCTAGTTGAAAGTTTGCACCTAAGTACTAGCCTAGTTAATGATCCCGTGTGTGTTTCAAATCCAATTGGGGGTTCCGCCCATTTGTCTATTATCTAGGTGGATTTCAATTCTCGCGTGATGCTTATATTCTCGGTTTCATGGGGTATGGGTTGATTTTTGGGCATGGATGGGTTGTCCAGTTTTGGAGCCATCCTTGATTTTTGAGCATAGAGTTGTAAGGCTCATGACTCGCCTCGGTAATACCCTAAAAATTTCTGGTAACCCTATGAGTCTTGTCATGTTGTGTTATCTTGAATCCCTCAAACTCGTCTATCGATAGTTTGCAATCGGTGAGGGTGGTCCGAGAATATCCTGATATCTTGGGTGAAGTGAAGGGGGGGTTACCCCCAAGCGAGAGATTGATTTCCGCATTTATCTGGTTGATAATGCCAAGATAGTTTCGTGGCCGGTTAGGCACATGGTCCCGCAAGATGAGAGTTATGAAAGCAAGTCAGGTAGTTGCTTGAGAAGAACTTCATTAGACGAAGTATATCTGAATGGGGAGCGCCTGTAGTATTTACTACCAAGGCAGATGGTTCTCTTCGACTTTGTGTTGATTATCGTGAGTTAAACGAAGAGAATAGACAACCATTGCCAAGGATCGATGATTTGTTTGATCAGCTTGTAGGAACATCTGTTTTCTCTTGATCTTGCTACTGGATTCCATCAGCTCAGAGTAGCTGAGGATAGTATAGACAAGACTGCGTTCAGAACTCCGGATGGATTCTTAGAATGGCTGGTCATGCCATTCGGTTTGACTAATGCACCCGCCTACTTCGTGGACTTGATGAGTAGGGTGTTCAGGGAGTTCTTGAACAAGTTTGTCGTGGTCTTCATAGATGATATTCTGATCTTCTCTAAGGATGAGGAAGAGCATGCAAGACATCTCGTGGAGGTGATGGATACGCTTAGGGCGCATCAGTTGAAAGCCAAGTCCTCCAAATGTCATTTTGGAGAAAAGAAGTTAGATTTCTTGGGCACATAGTTTCTAAGCAAGGCTTAGCGGTGGATCCCGCTAAGGTAGTTGCAGTTCAGGATTGGAAGACTCCAAGGAATGCAACTGAAGTAAGAAGTTCTCTCAGTTTAATTAGTTAGCGTCCCTTGAGCTTAGACCTACCCTTCTGGATCAAGTAGGGACTTCGCAGAAAGAAGACCCGTAGTTAGTCGAGATCATAGACAAGTTGATTCGAGGCGAGATGTTAAGACACCTCGCTATAGATAACAAGGGATGGCTAAGACGCGATGAGAGAAAGAAGGTTCTTGAAGATGCACATCACCCGAGGAGGTGGCCAAGTTTGTCCCAAGGTGCATGTGGTGCCAACAGATTAAGGCCGAGTTATAGAAGCCCGGTGGGCTATTATATCCATTGGAGGTCCCCGCAATGGAAGAGGGAAAAGCATCACGAAGGATTTCGTGGATGGACTGCCTAGATCAAGGAAAGAGAATACGAGCATGTGGGTCATAGTAGGTAGACTCACGAAGAGCGCTCATTTCACTCCGGTAAAGAGCGAAAGGACTGCAACATAGCTAGCGACAGTTTACTTTCAAGAAATAAAGCAGTTGCACGAGGTTCCCTAAAGTATAGTTAGTAACCATGACTTAATCTTCACTAGCCAGTTTTGGGATAGTCTACGAGAAGTCATGGGCAAGCAACTGAATCTAAGCACGGCCTATCATTCACAGGCGGATGGTTCATTGGCAACGTGGATTGGTATTTTCGAGAAAAGTTCTGCTGCGTGGAATACTTTATAGTAAGTAAACGAGATCCAGGATTCACTAGTGAATTTTGGAGAGCTTGCATGAAACCATGAGGTCATAGTTATGTTTAAGCCAAGAATGATAGAAGAGTAAGTGAAAGAGGAAGACGAGAGGCGACAATGAAATGGGTTCCAACTCATATTTGGAAATAAGAGTTAAGAAGCTAAGAAATCATGAAGTAAAAGACAGTCAAAGCACAGTGGAGTTAAACTCAAGGAAACGTGACTTAGAAGATTGTAGGCTGGATACGCGCATCATATCTCTTTTTAAGAGCATATCCTTGATCCTTGTTTTCCTGTGGAACTTACTCGCATGTTATCTTTTTACGTATATCCTCTCCGTCCCATTCTCAGGGAGGTATGACTTATTGGCTAGTAATACATGCCAGGGTTTGAAGGGGTCCGTTAGGTTGACTAAACCTTTTGGGCTTTTATAGGATTGGGGTTAGGAAGGGATTTCTTGTAATCCGAAAAGAGTATATCCTGCTTATCTTCCCGATCTCTTTGTAGCATATCTTTTGCTATCCATGTTTGTCTGGATTATCTAGTTTATCGTGTTAATCTTGTCATGAGAACCTTAGGTAGAAACCCTTTGGATGAAACATGTGTTTGAAACATGTTATGCTTGATGGTTGCAAGTGGTTGCAAGTGTTTGCAAGTGGTTACTCGTGGATGCATTATACACGTTAGGCACTAGATCGGCTCACACATTCCTCATATTGCATATGCATGAGTGTTTATGCTTATTCATGGATGGAAATTTTTGTGTTATCACATGGATGTTGCATATGGATGTATGTTATGTGCACACATATAGATGTTATACATTATGTTAGGAATTGCATACATATGGATTCATTTCACTAACATAATTTGCATTGATGATATTTGCATTAGATAAGTACATATACACAAACCTTTGCATATGTTCATGCAACATTTAGAATCTCGTAAGGACAATGATTGCTCGTGGATGATGTTTTGAGTAGATGGATGTTGGATGGTAGGATACGTTCTTCCTAACTTGAAGATTTCGGGGACGAAATCCTTTAAGGAGGGGAGAATGTAACAACCCGTATTTTCAATAACCTGTTATAACATAAATCGAGGCAGAATTTAATTCTAAAATCTGAATTAAGGGAAACGGGCTATGCTATTGCGTTCGTCTCGGAAAAATACGCGAAATAGAGTCCGAGTTTTCGAAAATCGGAGTCCGTATGAAGAAGATATGGACGAACGAAGTTAGGCAGAAAAACCGAAAATCAAGCCAG
Source organism: Allium sativum (assembly GCA_030737875.1). Taxonomy (NCBI): domain Eukaryota; kingdom Viridiplantae; phylum Streptophyta; class Magnoliopsida; order Asparagales; family Amaryllidaceae; genus Allium; species Allium sativum. The sequence goes on along the minus strand of JASFAX010000020.1, from coordinate 20,585,695 downwards.
AATGCATTGGCGCACTTGTGAAGTGCGCCAGCACAAAAATACACTGGCGCACTTGGGAAGTGCGCCCGTGTCGAGCCAGAAGCCTGCACAGCTTTCTGGCTTGACCCTGGCTGGCTTGGTGCACCTGTTTTGGTTCTCTGGTCTGTTCTGCTGGTCTATGACGATTTTTGATGGTTTAGATCTAAACTAGGGTTAATCCTATGGCCTAAACTAACCTAAACTTCTATAAAAGGACCCCTAAACCTAGCCTAAATCATCATTATTCATTCATACAACTAAACTATGGCAAAATCAATCCTCTTATGGCCTCCATTCTCTTCATAAAATTCCTAAATAAATTTCTAAGTGATTTTCCATGCATACAAGTGTTTTCAAACTTGTATGAGCATCATTAGCTTGCATTCAAGTCAAGTTTCTATATTTGCATCATAAAGAAAGAGTTTTGATCATTTTGGCTCAAGGGTTTTTATGTTAGAGCTTGCATTTTGGGTCTATTTGATTGCATAAGGGCTTTGTCATATCTTTTGTGCCTTCATAAGTATTGTAAGCCCTATTCTACTTTCATACTTAAACTCTAAAGTTAAATGTATGATATGCAAGTTTGCCATAATATGCAAGTTTACTATGATGTGTTATGCAAGTTCATCAAGTTATGTTATGCAAGTTCATCAAGTTATGTTATGCAAGTTCATCAAGTTATGTTATGCAAGTTCATCAAGTTATGTTATGCAAGTTCATCAAGTTATGTTATGCAAGTTTGGGTTGATCATTTGGTTCATGTTATCATGTTATGCAAGCTTATCTTGAGTATATGAACATAAAGCTCCAAGCTTTATGCTAAAGGTTGCATTTTGGCAACATGTAAGTTATCATATCTCTTATGATAACTTGCATGTGAGGCTAAATGCGAACTTATGGCCATGTCTACATGTCATTTAGCACCATGTATCACCAATATGCCAAGTTTGGTTTTATGCATGCTTTTGAGGCCTAAAAATGTAATATGCAAGTATATGAACACATGTACATTTCATATGCCACCATGTTGAACTTGTGGCTTCAACACCTTTATGTCATGATTATGCCAAGTTCCCTCTTTCTATCCTTTATGCGCTATTGCGATATGTAAGCAATGGGATTGCGTTTGGGGTTGGGTAAACTTAAAAGACATAAAAACATAAGCTTGGGAATTTTCCTATTAAGTTAGGTCTACCCATTGGGAATTTACCTATTAAGTTAGGTCTACCCAATTGCTTGAAAACTTGTAACGTGTTTTGGAAACATGATGGACATGACACTTAGAAAAGATAAGTGTGACCAACTCGAGGTTGAGTTGAGTTTGTAGCGTAAACCTACCCGGAACCGACCGGCTTAACTAGTTGCTACAAACAATAGGACCCAACGTGAGAAGTTGGTCATGTTGTACCTTGAACCCGAGGTTAGACCAAGTTGTGGTGTAAAGCTACCCGGAACCGACCGGCTTAACTAGTAACCGCAACAAAGTCTAATGTGAGAGGTTAAGGCGCATTAAATTAATTAATGCCTCATGATTAGGGTTAAGTCATGGACCGCTTGAATACTTAACCAATTAAACACGATGGGTTGGTAGGGTTAAGTCATGAACCTTGGGTACACTTAACCAACTTGGTACTTGAATGGGTTGAGTTAACCACGTTTAACCCATTAAGGAAACCCTAGTTACGTGGTCCTTTGCACCAGTAACCCTCTTAGTTATATCATGATACCCTAGGGACTAGGCTAGGGAGGGGCACGATTACTGGATGCCATGTAAGTGACTAAAACGACGGCTGAGTAGGTGCGCCGGTGTAGGTTCAGGCGGGCCATGGTCGTGCACATGGTCCGAAGTTGAAAAAGCAGGCACGGGCACCAGTAGGTTTAGACTGTGCGTGCATTGATTTGTGTCAGTGGTTGACACCCTAGGACTTGATACACCCTAGGGTGGACCTAGCACAGTTTAGCTACACTTCGTAGTTGGGCCGTATGACACCGACACTTGACGAGTTAGGCTTATAGGGAGCCGATCGACTAGACCGTGCTAGTTGGACCTTGGTTTAGGTCATTCATGATGTTTGGGCCAAACTTGGGCCTGGGGATCACTTCTTGTTTACACTTTGGACCTCGTATTGGGGTCACTACATGTTATTGGGCCAAAGCTTGGGCCAAGGGATCAATACTTGTTTATTCAAGTCATGTTAGTTTGCTAGTACCCCTGTGGTGCAAAACCTTAAACCTGATTATGCGATGACACCTTTATCTACCTTGTTAGTTAATTACCATGCTAGTATGTTGTTATCCTTATGATCATACCTGCTTCTCATGCCAGTTAACTTTATCAGTTTACATTGATTGTAGTAGGGCTTACTCAGTCTTTTTGACTGACCTGTTTTCTATCGCCTCTTTTCTTCCGTTCCCCCCAGGTTCTCAGGGAGGGAATATTGGAGCTTAGCTTGGATTTCTGACCGCTTGCTTGTGGGATTTTAGCTCATGTACGGTCTTGACATGAAGCTAGCTATGGTTATCACTTATTTTGGGGATAATACTTATGTATTTCAGTTTTTCAGTAATGTTGTTTTTATCTAGACTTGTGTATTTGGAAAATTGACATTATGTTGTACCAGACTTGTTTTGAAATGGTTTGAAATCTTCCGCTGTTTTTATCTATGTTATTTACTCTGTTTACATTTATACATATGTTCTTGTTCTGCCTTGATATATCATTATGCATGTTTACCTGATTCAAACGCCCCTCCAAAGTCAGAGTGCTTGCAAGAGTCACCCTGGCGGAGGTGGGGTGTTACAATATATAATTTATATTTTTAGTTAATCATCATTTACCACAAATTAATTACCTAAATTTCATATAAAAATAATTATGTCAATGATACAACTAAGTTGCCTATATTAAACACTTAAGGTTAAATCTGTTCATTATCTGACTGTAAAGATTTTATCATTCAATATAGTAACCTTCATTATGGTACCATGAAATCAATTTTTACTTCAATAATTATATTTAAATTACCATTTTATAAACCATCTTCCTCCTTGTGAATAAAAAGCGAGCTGCTATTTGCTTTTTCCGATTTTCGACATTTGTTTCCATGATTATTACTTCATCTCTTCACCATTAATCAAATTGCCCGGCACTACCTTCTTCCCCTTCGTCTCCCCTCCGTTCTCATCCCAACTGAGCCCAACGCGTCGACCCAAACCAATTCCGACATCTCGACCTCCGCTTATAGGTTGCGACAGATAATTGTGCTGAATCCCCACAAAATCTTCCTACCAGCGTGCCTTGATGTGCTGAGTACTCCCGAACCCCTCAACGTTGTCGCGAACCCCGAGAATCCGCCAGCTAGGTCAATGTTAATGGTAGAATGATGCGACACTTTCCTTTTTCGAACTGAGAGAATATAAGGCGGGTACAAAGGCTTTGATATTAGGGATTCAACGAATAAAAATTCGTTTAATTATATTGAAATTTAGATTCCATCTTGAAGGAATCGAATTTCGTTTAGTAACAAGAAGAAAAGAGAAGAAAGAACGGGTTCGGTTATAAAGAATTGGGAATTAGGTTTATATAAAGGACGATCTGTTTATATATGGTGATTTTATATTTGAGGGAAAAGCTTTGTTCTTTGCTAATTGAAAAAAAGAAAGGCTCGACTTGTTTTTATTTATAAGGATTTGAGTAGCTTTCAAGGGAAGCTATAAGATGGATTCTTAGAGAAGCTTTAAAATTATTTAATTAATTTGTTAAGCTTATACCCGAAGTAAGACACTAAAATAACTACGGATGAGCTCCCATGATGAAAATCGTAATTCTAGCATAATTAAATATTTCGGGCATGATGGAACTGGTTTCATCAAATTCCGAGATCATTTGTAAAATTTACTATTCTTAAGTTCCATTTCAAATCGATATAATTTAAAATTCAAAAATAGTCAGTTCCTCGATAATAAATTATTATTATTATCTTTTATAGTCAAATACAATTTATATTGATCATCTGAATCACTTCGATTCAGCTTTAAATTCGAATTCAAATTATATTTGTTTTCAGTATTATGATAATTCAATATTAAATCGTAATCTATTTTTAAATTGATACCTCAATATAAAAATCCATTTAAATTATCAACTTAACATTTAAAATAAATTTAAATGTTTAAAAATAAATCGACTTAAAATTCAAACCGTTAATCATTCAATTTGCATTTAATGTTTGATGTGAAAACATTGCTTTGTCATGCAATATATGGAACTATTTAAATATGTTTTCTAAAAAATAGAAGTGATTAAAATAATAAAACAGTATCAAGGTATATGCATGGTTTTATAAATTAAATACATAAGGTACACATTACCGCTGAATGTGATGCAATATTTGGCGCCTCAACAACCACATTTTTTTGGGGCCAAGCACTTTGCAACCAACAACTTCGCCAACCATCTCCATAAGAATGCATCTAATATTTTGGTGCATCAATCGAAACAAGCACAGTAGGTTGTCCTTTACGAATATTATCCACGAGCTGATTTGGATCAGCAGAGTATAACCACCCTTCGGCAACCAATTCTTTGCTTCCAACCCAATCATACAACTAGCATTTCATATTTTTACCACTAGTTTTACTCTAGAAAAAAAAATCAAATTTTTATATTAAATCATAGAGCTAATCAGTGGATAAAGAATTAAGTATACGACATTGTGATTATTTTCAGAGACTATCATAGTGTGGAGTACAACTCCATCAACTGGCCATGCTACTATCTCACCCTAAGCTTCTCCAATATGTGAGATCATCCTAGGAGTAGACCTCCATAAATAAGCATCCATATTCTTTGGGAATTCTATCAAAATTTTCATGGCATTTGGTCCAAGAGGAATATTGCATAAAAGCCCTTTTGGGTAAGTTGAAAGAACTCTTACTTTAGCAACTATTTCGTCTATCCCAATCCAAGCCAACAAATTACATCTGGCATTTGTTTGGTCATACTTACTCTACAATTAGTCTAAATCATTTATATTATATATTAAATCAAAAGAAATTCAATTGTTATGGCAACAATAATATAAATAATTTGTACCACTTGAGATGGACTCTCATCCCTGCAGCTTTCTTTAACCTAATAAACAATCAAGCGAATAATTATTAATTGGTGGTGATTGTAATGTCCTGAATTTCCATACACTTTGAGTCAACTAATAACACAACATGTCCAACCCAAATTGCACAGAAATATGAATCATTAGTAGAAAGAAGTTAAAGGACGAGAAATAGAAAGAAAGAAAAATTAGAATGGAAGAAAACGACGAACACAAGTCACACAGCGGAATGAATAAAATATTATATAACATAAATTTTGAAATACAAATCAGTAACTGTATATACATACCATCATCAGAGCACAACAATTATTCCTGGAACAGTTATAAACACATGTTTCCAGATACAACATAGTACACAGCGGAGAAATATGATAGTCTATAGCTAACTGGTAAAGCCTCATGCTTCAAACTCCTCCAAGTGAATTTGTAAAATCCCGACTACTTTACTGCTCGTACAAATTTGGGCACCAAGAATTTAGGGAAAACAAACAAAATAAACTCTGGGTCAGTCATAGGACTGGTGTGAGTAAACTCCAACCATTTGTTTAACTTTCAAAATCCTTTTGAAAGAAATGATAATCGTAAGATCAATCCACACATGAATACAGATGGTTTTTACCTTACGATAACCAAAAATATTTTTTGATATCGAATCCAATGATATTATAATAACGTCTACATCAAATAAATAGAATCTAGCGGAACGCTTGCATCTCACGCTCCATATATAATATAAAATCGAAAATCGCAGGGTGCTTATTGGAGATTGGATTTCCAACATGATAATGTATAGAACCACCTTATGATAGTGTATCTCTAGAGGGGAATACACTGGGTTCAACAAGAACGTCTTGCAACCTGGCCTACACATGTTTGACCACTCATTCAACTTAAGCGTATCGTGCATATTATCACCAACGGTTGTGATCAGTAACCGTTATCGAAAGCATACAGCATCGAATATAATAAGAAATAAATGAAGTTTCTCTAGATCAGGTGATAATACACCTAATGAGAATGACCCACATGGTCATGCTGCCTGCCCGATTTTTGTCATTTCCCGGTTGATGAGGCTCGAGGTCACGATTATCTTTCAGAACATCTTGTCATCTTTTACTTTGAATGTCACATTACCCGACATCCATCCATATATGTTGTCCTGGGACTGGACAAACCAAAGGCACCATTCTATTAATCCATCTTAGGCAATTTCTACCTAGGATTAACAGAACAGCCCTTGAACTTTGCCCCATCTTCAATTATCTTCAGCATAAGTTGATTCGTAACGCTTGTGCCAATACAGAGTGGTTTTCAGATAATAAATCTGATCCCGGTCTCTCTGTATTGGCAAAAGAGTTATAAAATAAACCAAAACTTTGATAGCCGGTGATTTAACTATCAAAGAAACATCCATTCAACCAACGGTCCTATTTCCAATTGGAAATTCTACCGATCAAACACCAAACAACACTGGCCCCTTTTTATATTAATTTTTTTATAATGTTGTCATTTCCATTTCCTATTTCCCATCTTTTCGTATCCTTTCAAAACTTGATTTCCTATCTCGATTCTTATAAAAAATTATTTCCAATATTATACTTTCTTTATTCCATAAAATATCTCTTATTCCAGTTAGGAAACATTTCTATATATTCACGAATCCTTATTTTCTATATTCAGAAAATATACCTTATTAATATCGGAAAATATTTCCATTCCTTAATTCCTCGTTGACCAATTCATTTAATTTTCTACGCGTAGATAATATCTCTCATTTTATTTGGGGAAACATTTCAAAATCCTTTAAATTAACACGATGTTATAAAACATCGCTATAATAGCTCAAACCATTAACTATTTATGAACTAACTATATTTCTAACAAATCTTCACTATCGAACCTTAACCATTCCTCCATCAATCATGAATTCAATCAAGTTGGGGTATAATTACCTCTCAGACCTTAATTGAATAACATTCTAAACTTTGAAATAGGCAAAGCCTACAACTTCAAACAAAACATCGCTTTAGCAACTTCCAAATTCAATCTAAGAATCTACTTCTTTTATGGAAAAATATTGATTATACTGGTAACGTTATAATTTCTGTTTCCAAATATTTGATTTATAAAATATTAATTATAATGGCAGCATTAAAATCGCTGTTTAGATTTATAAAATATTTATTATAACGGTAGCATTAAATTGCTGTTTAGATTTACAAAACATTTATTATAACGACAGAGTTATAGTTGCTGTTTCCAAATATAATTGTACTTATTAATTTCAGTAAAATTAATAAGTAAATAAATAATTAAATAATGAAATTTTATTCAAACGGAAAGTTAAAAGAGCTACTTCCCTAAATTCGATATAATCGAATTCCAATAAATAATTCTCATTCGATATATATTTCGAACTTCGAAATAAATCTTATCATTTCAGGTTAAATTAATTTCCCTTATGATTATTTTCATTCGCAAAACATTCGCTTTCAATTGTTATTCATTTGCAAATATGAATATTGTTCCCTAAGAGGAATCTAGATTCGTTTTATCAAATCAACTTGATTTTACTTTGCAAATATCATTCTAGATTCAAATCTCAGTTATTGATAAACCCATATCATATTCTACTCAATTTACAATTTCTGTTTATAAAGACAACTACTGGCATCATTCTGTTTATATAAAATAATTCAAATTCCCCTTTAAACGTATTTACTAGCTTTACATTCCATTCTTCTGAAATCAGCTTTATTTGATTCTTACAACCCCCTTCTCGTTTATAAATCTTAATTTTAAATAATATAAAATTATCTCAAAACATGTAATTCTATTTACGTAGCTATAGATATTGAAATATTAGTTTTCTGGAATATTTTATAGATTCACACTAGTTAAAATTTTAAATATCTTTTTCTGAAATAAATCCTTTAAATAAGATCTGACATAATCGAAATAAAAATTCCCTGGATTTTGTCTAGATTCATTTTATATTCTAAACCTTTGAAATAAAACCCATTGTTTTCTTGTGAAACCGATTTCTCATTTCCCTTCTCACTCAAATTCCCATTTGAATTCATTGATCCCAACTCAAATCTCTTCTACAATTACTGCGTTTAAGTTCCACTTCCAATATCGGTGTCAACTAATTTTCCACTTTAATTATATAAATTCAACTTGAATTTATATTTTAATTTATCCTATGATAAATATTGTATATAAATTATAAACATTGTTGTAATCAACTTCTGGTTTAATCCGCTTAAACAAGTTTCTATTTCCAGTCCATTTAAAATCAAATTTCTATTTCGGAAATAAATTCCCTTTTTAAAATCCCAAATCACTTCTCTACATCTAAAAATATTTAACGGTGTTTAAATACCAAAATTCTAGGGCCAGTGATATTTAAACACATCAAGATCAATCACAATTAATATATCACAGCATATGTCACAATCAATGCAAACACAATGATGTAAATGTTGAGGGATCCAGTTGGATCCCTCCAGCTTGTTTCCCTGCATCCACAGATGTTAGTCAACATCAGTAATATTATTTTCACATCAATATGAAATATCATGGTGATCAAAATTATTAAACGATCAATGATATGACTAATTCAACCAATTTTATCAGCCATTCATCCAAACAACCATCACACAGTATAAAATTACTATAAATAAATTTAAAACTCGTTTATATAAAAATATAAACGAGGCAGAATTTGTGAGTTTGATCACCTTGCTTTGTCGTCGACGATTCAACCTTAGCTACATTTAAAATCAACAATGCTTTTTTTCTACGAAATTCCAGAAACTCACTTCTTCGCCATATTAGTGCCACAATATAGATCTTGTTGCTACCATTTCAATGTGACTAGTTTCGTGTGATTCTGTTCATGTATAACAGAGTCATAACGGTTATAAGTTTGTATGTTAATTCTAAAATAAATATACTTAGCTATAGTAATTATTAGTTTTTTACTTTAATTATCAAAATATAACCTTAATCAATGTTTAACTAACTGCTATTCACAATTTAATTTATTATAGGTCTTCCATTTAGGCTACATCATTTCATTTTATATGTATCCTAAGTACGATTAACTAATTATATTTTTATTAACTAACCTTAATCCAAAGATTATGTTGCTTAATCCATTATCAATCACCGATGCCCACTTACCATTAACCACTGTATCAAACCTCAATTAACCCTTAACTCGTGATCAACAAATCACATAGTTCCCTCTTCATACTTGTTTGTCAGATTGTTCTTCCATATGAACTCGCCCCATCCTTTCTTCAACAGCTCCAAGGAAACATCATCGTAGATACTTTGAAAATTAATGCCCCTTCACATCCAAGCATTTATGCCATTAATCAACTCCACTGGTTCTAGGAAACCAAATTTCACCTTTAACAAACTAAATTACCCATGATTTATAAATCACCAACTTCAGGGAACCCACAAAAGCTCCATAGCTGTATCCTGAGTAGAGAATCCCACCCCCTTCATCCCCCTTTTTTACATACACGCACGCAACTACCAGAATGGTACCCAAACAGACGTGCTCCTCTCAAAAACCTATCCCAACGCCATCTTTGACTGACTCCACCTCCTCCTCCGATCATCTAATTGCTCCACAACATCCTTTCCTATTTGCAATCTCTACCACGTCATCCCCTCAGTCTCCAACTCGAACGCCCCCATGTGATTTCGACCTCCAGGCATCGCACGACTGACACAGACAAATACCTAACTTCAATTACACCAAAATCCTCAAAAGAAACACAAACTCCGCTATTTTACTTCACAATCCTTGATCTAAACTTCAATTTGTAAATTAAAGTCTAAAACCCCCAAAAATCATCAACCCAATTTTTCGTTGCCTATTTTAAACAATGAAAGATACCTCGTTCGAACCCAGTAAGACCAGTATGAGATTAAAGAGGAATAACCATCGATTTCAATTATATGGGTAATGAGATTTTAGGATTCATTGTGATTTTCTTTTGATTTTCAAAGGTTCGACTTTTTTTAAATGAGAAAGAACACCGTTTTGTTTTTGCTTGAAGATGAGAAAATGGGAAGACCAATATTTAAAGAAGAAATGGCTTGTTGATCGCGGAACTGTATTTGTTTGGGATGCACACAATATGGTAGCTTGGCAGGAACGGAGTCTGAAAATCTTGGAGAGCACGATATTGATGGATTTGTACGCACGTTGTTGAACTGCTAGGCAGTTACGAATCCAGTAGTTTAGATGATGTTAATTAAGATTTGGTTACTTTTTCTCTTCCAGTGGCCATTGATAGGAGTGATGAATTGTAAATTATATATAGATAAATTTTGGTTTTCATAGTTATTTATTTAACATAAATCTATCCTAGGCTAGTGATATGAGATCCATTTTGATTTTTTTTATCTCACAAGTGGTTATGTTAAGATGGTATAACCCTGTTATATTAGAATTAATGTAATACAATGTTACGTTAAATAAATACCATCATATCCTAATGTTATGTTAACTGCAACTTCAATTTCGGCATCATTGTTTTATACTGCATAGCAGTCGAGAAAATATAAAAAAACTACCTTTCGTAGGTTTGTTACATGAATTAATGTGTATGTAACGATAGAGATTATTCCAACCAATATATCCTTCTGGTCTGCGAATGCTTAAATGTTCACATCCGCTCACCTATAACGGTTCATTCAAACAAATTACTGACAAATAGGCTACATATCATGTGTAAGTAGATGTTGGTATTTAAAAGATGCTATAGCAATGTACAATATTATTTTGTTTAAAGATCTATCCTGAAATGAAATTTAATTATAAATTATACGTTCAAACTTCGTTTATAATAAATAAATTCCTTATAAATATCGTTTTATAATTCAAATATAATATTTAAAAAAAAAATATTCAGAATTAAATGGATCAAAATTCCAGGTCGTTACATTCGTTCCCCGTTAAATAATTTCATCCTCGAAATTGCTAAGTAGTAAAAATGTTATAACTCTAACTCCTTATAACTTACTTAGTTGAAATCTTATATTCCATACCTTCATGACCCAGTTCTTACCCGAACTTCGAATTCTCATACCAATACTCGACAATTCATAATCCTTTCCAAATAATCTGTCCACCATTTTTGGGCAATCCATCATCACATTCTTGCCTTCTATCCATATGCTCTTTTTCTTATTCGCACCCATTCCAATCGATTTTAAATCCATTTATCAATTTCATTATTCCACTTGAAATTTTATTAACCAATTCTGGGTTTCTTATTTCAATTACAATTAAGAACTCAATTTTAAATTATAAAAAATTTCTTAAAAATTTTCTACCTCTTTAAATTTTTGAAAAAATTCGCCAGCATCTCCTTTGCAAGTCTCAATCGATACAACCACAACTAGCCTTTCTAGGCTTTCTCTAATTCAAAAGAAAATCAAAAAGCCAAGCGGCTTGTCCCATAGGCTCACAAAACCATCAAATCCAAGCAATATTGTAAACATGTACCTTTTTGTTAGGCATAATTCTATCTTTTTCATTTGCTTCCATTCAATATCTGCTCAGCATACATATATCCATTCCCAGTTGGTTTCAAATCAATCCAACTTCCAGTTTTTAACACTCCAATCAACTTTTGATTAGTTCACTTCCATTCTATCAATTCAAATCTGATTTCTATTTAAGTCAAACCACTTATTATACTCGAATCCAAATTTATCATAATTCAATTTCAATTAGCAACAATATATATTCAACTTGCTTATTCATAAGTCGAATTCAAATTAATATTTCGAATCTCAACATTTTTCTTTATTTAATTTCATTCGGAATTATTTCTAATTCAATCCAATTTCATTTAACTTAACTTAAGTTAAATTTCAATTCATTTGATACATTTTTACCATTTAAATTTATTCAACTTATACCAGTTAAACTTAAATTTCATAATTCAAATTTCCGGGTTTTATTTCAAATTAGTTTGAAATCATATATATTTATAATCAACTCGATTCAAAACATTTGAATATCTAAAACATCTTGTCCTTTTTAAACAAATTTTTCATTCCCAAATTACTATGGTAGCAACCCATCACTCAGACCCATTATCAGAAATATTTTCTTGTCGCTGAAGTGATTTCAGTGCTTAATCCCTTTAAAAATCCATTTAAACCATTCTTATTCAAAAATACTTTAAAGTAATGTTATATTACTTAATATTTCAGAAAATATTTTCTAAACGCCCGGAATTTAAATTCCAATTCTGGTTTGAACTTGATCTTGGTTTATCTCATTTGTATACATTATCCGCATACAAATTATATAATCATTTCAATATTTCATAATTGTAATAACAATCAACACATTCATATATAATAATTCAAAAATTATTCCTTTTATATCAAAATAATTTTTGGGCAAAAATATTTCATTTACCCATTTTAAAACAATACTGTATCGAATTGCTTTGTTCGAGAGTTTAAAACACCTATCGATACAGTTGTACATCCTGTATCGACCAGAATCTATAAACCACTCAACAAACCAGTTAACACAATGTAAAACAATATTATATCAAATCTACAAATACGCGTTCATATATATACACTCAAACTCAACCTATGGCATTTCTAACCCCATCTCTATTGAGTCACGCCACAAAGCCAAGGTTACAACTCAACCTTCAGCTCTGATACCAAATGTAATGTCCCGAATTTCCATACACTTTGATTCGACTAATAATACCACATGTCCAACCCAAATTGTGCAGAAATATGAATCATTAGTAGAAAGAAGTTAAAGGATGAGAAATAGAAAGGAAGAAAAATTAGAATAGAAGAAAATGACGAACACAAGTCACACAGCGGAACGAATAAAATATATTATATAACATAACTTTTGAAATACAAATTAGTAACTGTATATACATACCATCATCAAAGCACAACAGTTATTCCTGGAACAGTTATAAACACCTGTTTCCAGATACAACATAGTACATAGTGGAGAAATATGATAGTCTATAACTAACTGGTAAAGCCTCATGCTTCAAACTCCTCCAATTGAATCTGTAAAATCTCGACTACTTGACTGCCCGTATAAATTTGGGCACCCAAGAGTTTAGTGAAAACAAACAAAATAAACTCTGGGTTAGTCATGGGACTGCTGTGAGTAAACTCCAACCATTTGTTTAACTTTCAAAATCCTTTCGAAAGAAATGATAATTGTAAGACCGATCCACACATAAACACGGATGGTTTTCACCGTAGGATAACCAAAAATATTTTTTGATATCAAATCCGGTGATATTTTAATAGTGTCTACATCAAATAAATAGAATCTAGCTGAACGCTTGCATCTCAGGCTCTATATATAATATAAAATCGAAAACCGCAGGGCGCTTATTGGAGATTGGATTTCCAAAACGACAAGGCATGGAACCACCTTCCGATAGTGTATCTCTTGAGGGGAATATACTGGGTTCAACAAGAACGTATTGCAACCTGACCCACACATGGCTGACCACTCATTTAACTTGAGTGTATCGAGCATATTATCACCAATGGTTGTGATCAGTAACCATTACCGAAAGCATACAACAGCGAATAGAATAAGAAATAAAAGAAATTTCTCTAGATCAGGTGATAATACCCCTAATGAGGATGACCCACATAGCCATGCTGCCTCCCTGATTTTTGTAATTACCCGGTTGATGAGGCTTGAGGTCACGATTATCTTTTAGAACATCTTGCCGTCTTTTACTTTGAATGTCACATTGCTAGACATCCATCCATATATGTTGTCCTGGGACTAGATAAACTGAAGGCACCATTCTATTAATCCATCTTAGGCAATTTCTACCTAGGGATTAACAAAACAGCCCTTGCACTTTAACCCATCTTCAGTTATCTTCAGCATAAGTTGATTCGTAACGCTTATGCCAATACGGAGTGGTTTTCAGATAACAAATCTGATCCCGGTCTCTCTGTATTGGCAATGGAGTTATAAAATAAACCAAAACTTTGATAGCCGGTGATTTAACTATTAAAGAAGCATCCATTCAACCAACGGTCCTATTTCCAAATGGAATTTCTACCGATCAAACACCAAACAACACTGCCCCTATTTATATTAATTTCTTATAATGTTGTCATTTCCAATTCCTATTTCCCATCTTTTCGTATCCTTTCAAAACTTGATTTCCTATCTCGATTCTTATAAAAAAACATTTCCAATAATATACTTTCTTTATTCTAGAAAACATCTCTTATTCCAGTTAGGAAACATTTCTATATATTCATGAATCCTTATTTTCTATATTCAGAAAATATACTTTATTAATATCGGAAAATATTTCCATTTCTTAATTCCTCGTTGACCAATTCATTTAATTTTCTACGCGTAGAAAATATCTCACATTTTATTCAAGAAAACATTTCAAAATCCTTTAAATTAACGCGATGTTATAAAACATTGCTATTATAACTCAAACCATTAACTATTTATAAACTAACCATATTGCTAACAAATCTTCACTATCGAACCTTAACCATTCCTCCATCAATCATGAAGTCAATCAAGTTGGGGTATAATTACCTCTCAGACATTAAATGAACAACATTCTAAACTTTGAAATAGTCAAAGCCCACAACTTCAAACAAAACATTGCTTAAGCGACTTCCAAATTCAATATAAGAATCTACTTCTTTTATGGAAAAATATTGATTATAACGGTAACTTTATAATTGTTGTTTCTAAATATTTGATTTATAAAGCATTAATTATAATGGCAGCGTTAAAATAACTGTTTAGATTTATAAAATATTTATTATACCGGTAGCATTAAATTGTTGTTTGGATTTACAAAACATTCATTATATCGGCAGCGTTATAATCGCTGTTTCCAAATATAACTTGTACTTATTAATTTCAATAAAATTAATAAATAAATAAATAAATAAACAATAAAATTTGATTCAAACGGAAAGTAAAAAGAGCTACTTCCCTAAATTCGATATAATCGAGTTCCAATAAATAACTCTCCTTCGAATACTCTATATTCGATTAATATTCCGAGCTTCAGAATAAATCTTATCGTTTCAGGTTAACTTAATTTCCCTTATGATTATTTTCATTCGCAGAACATTTGCTTTCAATCGTTATTTGTTTCCAATATGAATATTGTTCCTTAACAGGAATCTAGATTCGTTTTATCAAATCAACTTGATTTTACTTTGAAAATATCATTCTAGATCCAAATCTCAGTTATCGATAAACCTATATCATATTCTACTCCGTTCACAATTTCTGTTTATAAAGACAACTAGTGACATCATTCTGTTTATATAAAACAATTCAAATTCCCCTTTAAACGTATTTAGTAGCTTTACATTCCATTCTTCTGAAATCAGCTTTATATGATTCTTTCAATCCCCTTCTCGTTTATAAATCTTAATTTTAAATAATATCAAATTATCTCAAAACAAGTAATCCTAATTACCTAGCTATAGATATTGAAATATTAGTTTCTTGGCATATTTTATAGATTCACACTAGTTAAAATTTTAAATATATTTTTCTGAAATAAATCCTTTAAATAAGATCCGACATAGTCGAAATAAAAATTCCTTGGATTTTATCTAGATTCATATTATATTCTAAACCTTTGAAATAAAACCCGTTGTTTTCTTATGAAACCGATTTCTCATTCCCTTCTCTCTCAAATTCCCATTTGAATTCATTGATCCCAACTGAAATCTCTTCTACAATTACTGTGTTTGAATTCCACTTCCAATGTCGGTGTCAACTAATTTCTAATTTAATTATATAAATTCAACTTGAATTTATAGTTTAATTTATCCTATGATAAATATTATATTTAAATTATAAACATTGTTGTAATCAACTTCTTGTTTAATCCGCTTAAACAAGTTTCTATTTCCAGTCCATTTGAAATCAAATTTCTATTTTGGAAGTAAATTCCCTTTTTAAAATCCCAAATCACTTCTCTACATCTGAAAATATTTTACGGTATTTAAATACCAAAATTCTAGTGCCAGTGATATTTAAACGCAACAAGATCAATCACAGTTAATATATTACAGCATATGTTAGAATCAATGCAAAAACAATGATGTAAATGTTGAGGAATCCAGTTGGATCCCTCCAACTTGTTTCCCTGCATCCACAGATGTTAATCAACATCATTAATATTATTTTCACATCAATATGAAATATCATGGTGAATAGAATTATTAAACGATCAATGATATAACTAATTCAACAAATTTTATCAGCCATTCATCCAAACAACCATCACATAGTATAAAATTACTATAAATAAATTTAAAACTCGTTTATATAAAAATATAAACGAGGCAGAAATTGTGAATTTAATCACCTTGTTTTGTCGTCGACGATTCAACCTTGGTTTCGTTTAAAATCAACAATGCTTGATTTTTCTACGAAATTCCAGAAACTCTCTTCTTCTCCATATTAGTGCTACAATATAGATCTTGTTGCTACCATTTCATTGTGATTGGTTTCTTGTGATTCCGTTCATGTATAACAGGGTTATAAAATTTATAAGTTTGTACGTTAATTCTAAATAAATATACTTAGCTACAGTAATTATTAGTTCTTACTTTAATTATCAAAATATTACCTTAATCAATGTTTAACTAACTGCTATTCACAATTTAATTTATTCTAGGTCTTCCATTTAGCCTACATCATTTCATTTTATATGTATCCTAAGTACCATTAACATTATTAACTAACCTTAATCCTAGGATTATGTTGCTGAATCAGTTTTCAATCACCGATGCCCACTTACCATTAACCACTGTATCAAACCGCAATTAACCCTTAACTCGTGATCAACAAATCACATAGTTCCCTCTTCATACTTGTTTGCCAGATCGTTCTTCCATATGAACTCGCCCCATCCTTTCTTCAACAGCTCCAAGGAAACGTCATCATAAATACTTTGAAAATTAATGCGCCTTCACGTCCAAGCATTTATGCCATTAATTAACTCCACTGGTTCCAGGAAACCCAAATTTTACCTTTAACAAACTAAATTACCCATGATTTATAAATCACCAACTTCAGGGAACCCACAAAAGCTCCATAGCCATAACCTGGAGTAGAGAATCCCATCCCTTCATCCCCCTCTTCTACATATATGCACGCAACTACCAGAATGGTACCCAAACAAACGTGCTCCTCTCAAAAATCTATCCAAACGCCATCTTTGACTGACTCCACTTCCTCCTCCGATCATCTAATTGCTCCACAGCCACCGCTAATCCATTCCTCTTCGCAAGCTCTACCACGTCATCCCCTCAGTCTCCAACTCGAACGCCCCCATGTGATTTCGACCTCCAGGCATCGTACGACTGACATAGACAAATACCTAACTTCAATTACACCAAAATAACCAAAAGAAACAAAAATCTGCTATTTTACTTCGCAATCCTTGATCTAATCTTCAATTCGTAAATTAAAGTCTAAAACCCCCAAAAATCATCAACTCTATTTTTCATTGCCTATTTTAAACAACGAAAGATACTTCGTTTGAACCCAGTAAGACCAGTATGAGATTAAAGAGGAATAACTGTCGATTTCAATTATGTGGGTAACGAGATTTTAGGATTCATTATGATTTTCTTTTGATTTTAGAAAGTTTCAATTTGTTTTAAAATGAGGAAGAACACTGTTTTGTTTTTGCTTGAAGATGAGAAAATGGGAAGACCAATATTTAAAGAAGAAATAGATTGTTGATCACGGAACTGAATTTGTTTGGGACACACGCAACATGGTAGCTTGATAGGCACGAAGTCTGAAAATCTTAGAGAGCACGGTATTGATGGATTTGTACGCACGCTGTTAAACTGCTAGGCAGTTACAAATTTAGTAGTTTAGACGATGTTAATTAAGATTTGGTTAATTTTTCTCTTCCAGTGGCCATTGATAGGAGTGATGAATTGAAATTATACGTAGATAGATTTTGGTTTTGATAGTTATTTATTTAACATAAATCTAGCCTAGGCTGGTTATATGAGATCCATTTTGATTTTTTTTATCTCACAAGTAGTTATGTCAAGATGGTATAAACCTATCATATTAGAATTAATGTAATACAATGTTATGTTAAATAAATACCATCATACCCTAATGTTATGTTAACTACAACTTCAATTTCGGCATCATTGTTCTATACTGCATAACAGTCAAGAAAATATAAAACAACTACCTTTCGTAGTTTTGTTACATGAATTAATGTCTATGTAAGGATAGAGATTATTCCAACCAATATATCCTTTTGGTCTGCGCATGCTTAAATGTTCATATTCGCTCACCTATAACGGTTCATTCAAACAAATTACTAAAAAATAGGCTACATGTCATGTGTACGTAGATGTGGGTATTTAAAAGATGCTGTAGCCATGTACAATATTATTTTATTTAAAGGTCTATCCTGAAATGAAATTTAATTATAAATTATACATTCAAACTCCGTTTATAATAAATAAATTCCTCATAAATATCGTTTTATAATTAAAATATAATATTTAAAACAAATTTAAATATTCAGAATTAAATGATCAAAATTACGGGTTGTTACTGTGATCATGATGCAATTATGTAAACAATTATACAAATAAAGCGGACATCTAAAAATACTTACAAAAAAGACATCTGAATTAATAATGGAGAAGTCTGAAAAATTTTAGGGTTAAAACAAAAACAGGAAAACTAAAATCAGATGTCTATAAAAATTACCAGACGTCTGAAAATATACACGGGTTTAAAAATCATCGGGAACAATGCTTAGATGTCTGGAAACTTCCTCGGGTTGATTCTTATCCTAAATCATACGTCTTTTTTTAAAACAAGACGTCTGTTTTTGAAACAAGACGTCTGATTTACAAAATGTTAGTTTTTTATATAAAGATAATCACAACCTTCTATTCCTCACTCTTTAATTTCACCGATCAAATCAAAAATTCTATAAACCTAAAATCCAAAATCTGGTCCAAATCATGGCTCCTAAAAAAATCTTCATCAAAATGGAAGAGGGAAGATGAAGTATCATCAAATCCTCCACAAACTACTAAAGAAATACCCCAACTTGTTTTACAATCACGAATCGACAGGTGGAAGAACAAATCACCCTTGGTAATAGAAAGATATGGATTGATCCAGAAGAAAATTCTACATACTGGGCTATTCTAAAATCTCATTGATTTCCCGATGTATGAATTACATAGCTTATGCCAGGATGCTGGTCTTGTATCACTGGTCTCATTCTCTTCTAATCAATTACACATTGGCCAACTATCCATATTTCTATTCTATGCGAACTTAGATTGTATAGGTTTTTGGAATCCTCAAGTAGGAAATGATTGGGTTTGGTCAAGTGTTTGCGGGGTTACAGTTAGATTCACAACTAAGGACATAAGAGATATATTGCAATGTTCTAACACCGAGACAAATATCATTGATATTCCCGATATGCGTTTTAAGCCATGGGATAACATTACTCATAAATTTGGGAAGATGATAAGCCTTAATTTTCTACTAAATATTTAATACCAAGGGGAAATTTATTGCCCGAGTTCTTATAAATATAGTGTTTCCTCGGCTTGTAAGTCATGAAAAAAATACTTGATCTTGAGCATAAAGCCTTATACACTATATTTGTTGGTATTCAATTTAATTGGGCTCAATTTATCTTTGATGAACTAAAAGAATTTTGGAGTAGAAGTCGACAATCAATTATCTATGCTCTGTTTATTATGAGATTATTAAGGGCAAATGAAGTTCCGACTTATCTAGCAATGTTTGAGGAACTTCCGGTTAAGGAAGAAGCTAAAAAATTCTTTTCCTTGATGCATCTCCCACAAGAACCACCAACATTTTTCA
Source organism: Allium sativum (assembly GCA_030737875.1). Lineage (NCBI taxonomy): Eukaryota > Viridiplantae > Streptophyta > Magnoliopsida > Asparagales > Amaryllidaceae > Allium > Allium sativum. The sequence goes on along the minus strand of JASFAX010000020.1, from coordinate 20,565,604 downwards.
CTCTCAACTAATGGAGAGATAAACATCAAGGTAAACAAGTTCCGCTGCAAGAGCATCATCAAGAGAATATTTAGGATATGCCGGATCTTCCTCCCAACAAGCTTTCCAATATCAAACATTTGAAGGTATGACTTCTCCCAAGGTATAAATTCTTCCAAGAGAATCATTTCGTCAAGTCGTCACTCATAATCAACAAATATTCTATCAAAATCAAGTTGCCTTAGAGAATCGTATTGCGAATATGGAACTTACACTAATATCTCGTCTCGCAACAGTCGAGAAAACAATGAGTGTAGTAACACGGTCTCTCACTGAAATTTTACGATGCACTTGACCACGGACTCTGGCACCTCCACCATCTCGAACTTTTTCACTGCAAGATTCTATATAAAAAAGATTCAAATAAATATAGTGACAAGGAGGATAAAGTGGAAAAAAAAGAGGGCAATAGCTACCCAAAAGAAGCGAGAATTGAACCTAAAGAAAAAGAAAAGCCAAAGAAATATGATGACAAAAAGGAGATAAAGGAAGAAAAAGAGGGGGAAGACGACCAAAAAGAAGCGAGAATCAAACCTAAAGAAAAAGAAGATTCAATGAAATCTGATGACACGGTGGACATAGTGGTAGATAAAGAGGGGGGAAATGACTCAACAGAAGCAAGAGTCGAACCTAAAGGTGTCGACGCTTGGTTTACAAATTATAAAAAATTTCGTATTTATTAAACTCTTTTTTGTGACATGATTATGTTTTGATTATGACTTTGATGTATGCTATGCTTGTGATAACTTGGTGATGTTAGTTTGTTGTGTATTGTGGATATGGTACTTTAATTAAATATGGCTCTAATTCATCACTATTGTATCTCCCTTATGAAATACTCGAATATATTTTTTGAATATTGTTGTGTACTTGCTATCTAAAGCAAAATATTTTATATTTACTCAACATAAAGCATTAAACATAGCTCAACAACAAGGAAGACATGCACATCTAACATAGGTGTGTCAGACGTCTATATATATTTCGAAACGTCCGATATAAGAAACAGAAAACAATCTGAATATTAATCAGACTTTTGATATTTTATCCAGACATCTAAATTTTTTGTCAACCTAAAAAAAATATGCCTGAAGAATTATTCAAAAGTCTGGATATTTTATCCAGACGTTTGGATATTTTCTCGGCATAAAAAATTATATCTGAAGAAGCATTCAGACGTCCGGATTTTTTATCCTAACGTCTGGATTCTTTCTTGGCCTAAAAAATATGCCTAAAGAAGCATTCAGACGTCTGGATATTTTATCCAGATGTCTGGATTTTTTCTCGGCCTAAAAAAACATGTCTGCAGAAGCATTCAATATCATAACAAATAATATTGGACAAATTGATATACATGTAGAACACAACGATATATTGGACAAATTGATGTACATGTAGTACAGAGCGATATATTGGACAAATTGATATGCATTTTGAGCATAGCAATATATTAGATGTTAGTCTACTTTGTAAACTAGGCTATACAAAGTCAAGAAGTCAGAAGATCAAGTAAACAGAAGACACTCTGTTACACATCCGGTTCGGATCGGAGTTACAGAGGTAAGAACAGAAACATCACAAAGCTAAAAGATCAAACTAGATCGGATCGGGGGTAATCAAAGAGAAACAAAGTGAGACAAAGTGAAGAAGGCAAGATTCAAGCCGGATCGGATCAGATGGGATTATCCGATCCGAACCCCATGTTGTTAGCCTATCTGATCCGAAGCCCATTCTGTTACCCTATCCGATCCGAACCCAGTTCACCCTGCTACTCCGCACCATGATCTCCTGAATATTCGGGGCAGTTACACCCACTTTCTACCCACGATGGACACTTACCTGATGTGCTGGCAACACCAGAACTCATCCGATCCCGAAAGTCATGGAATGGAGGACACGTGCACCCGATCCGAACCGAATTCTGGAGAAGTTTCCACCTATAAATAGACCCCCAAGGGTCATTTGAAAGGATCTTTTGGCACTCTTAGAGTTCAAACATCAAAGAGAACCGAATTCCAGCACTCCAAACAATCCAAAATCATCATTCAAAGTTTATGTTGAGATAGTTGAGTGAATGTATATGAAAAGTGAGTGAAATTAAGTGAATATCCCATTGTATTTTCATCTACATCATCAAGCAAAGAAATTATAAAGTGGACGTAGGCTTTTCAACACAGAACCACTATAAGTCCGGTGTCTCGTTTTTATTTTCGATCTCATTTTATTTTAATTTTAGTCAATTTGGGTGTTAGAACCACTTTTTGGTCTAACATTTTGGTGCTTTCACTGAGAAACATTTGAAATCTCTGTTTTTCTGGATTATCGTTCTACTTTTTGGACCGTTGAGTTCAAAGTAGTTAATCCCCAATTTTCGACGCTTTTGAATACTTGTTGGTTGATTGTTTAAGGACTATGGCTAAAGGAAAAGGCAAGGAAGTTCAAACCAGTCGAGGGAACGAAGTTGGTGAAGATCAGCAAAATCCGGTCGTGACAAGGTCTCGTGGGCAGAGTACGGGAGCGGATCGGACAGGTTCAGAAAATCCGAACCGAACACATGGAGAGAGCTCCGATCCGAATCGAGTAGGAGACATTGAAGAAGTGCACTCCCCCAACCCGAACCGGTCCGACCAGGTTACTCTACTCCGATCCGATCCGACACTAGGTGATGCGGGAACCTCTACTCGAGCCCCTCCGAATGCTCCGACTCCAGCCACCAGGACCAATGACCAGATCAATCCATCTGCGCCTGTCACCCAAGGAGATTTTTCGCGCCTTCTTGACATGCTTGAGAGCACTAGGGAGGCTATGAAAATCCACGAGCGCACCAATCTTATGATGCAAGAGAACATGAGAATCATGAGTAGGGAAATTGGCGAACTCCGCAGACAAAGAACTCTATCCCCAGTTCATCATACTGCAATGGATCAGTCTTCTTCTTCTGAGGAAGAACGGCCCCGTGAAAGAAGGCCGCTCGAACGACCTCAGAATTTGGAGCAAATGACTTTCGGATCTTTGGGATCCCGCGAGGACGCTGCTCGTGTACTAGGACCCAATGACCCGAGCTTGAGAGAGCCTATGCTATTACCAATGCGGGGATCCCATGTCTTGCCTAGAGACCCTAACCTCACCAATCCCACTCAGGGACAAATGCTTCAGACCCTTCCTCCCGAGATCAACCGGGAACGTAGGGAGAAAAGCAGAGTAGAAGTCGCTAGAAGAAGGAGGGCGTCTCCTGATCAGGAGCCTAGAGGAAACCCGAACATCAGAGCCAGGGAGCCTGAACAGCCCTTGACCAATACTGACGTATGGGCTATGGTACGTCAGATCATGTCTGAGAGTCGAAACTACACTAATGAAGATTATGGAATTGAGCGAAGCCATACTCCCTTTACTGGTGATATTCTTAACTATCAGTTCCCCCGACGTTTTAATCTACCACAGATGGACAGATATAACGGGAGAACTAACCCGGGACAACATTTAATGCGATACGCATGGCTTATGAATGTTGCCCCTGACGCTGTAAAGTGTAAGGATTTCCCGATTTACTTAGAAGACGTAGCATTACTATGGTTTACCCGACTTCCTCCTCGATCGATATCGAATTTCAAAGAATTGAGTGAATGTTTTATGAACCAATTCCGACTTCACACCCGAAAGTCTAAGAATGTTATTGAATTATCGAGAATTAAGCAAGCGCTAGGTGAGTCTGTGAAGTCGTATCTTGACCATTTCAATTTAGCGGTAACAGAAGTCAGCGACCCGCATGAGCCTACCATTTTGATGGCCTTAATGGAAGGAGTTGATCCTGATTCAGAGTTTGGAGATTACCTTTCTGGGAAGTCGCCTCCCACAAGAGAGTTGTTTTATGAGAAGGCCAACATTCAGTTAAGACGTGAGGAGGCAAGGGCAAACAGAAAGAGGAAGTCTGGAGTGGCCTCAAAAGAAGTTGTCCAGAGTAATGTTGCCATAAAGTAGTCTGGAGAAAGTTCCGGAAAAGTCGTAGTGAATGTGGGAAACAAGAATGGAAGTAATAATAATGGAAACGAGGGCAACAGCAACCGTAATGCGAATGGTAATAGGAGAAATAGGAACCGAGGAAGTAATTCTGACAAAAGACCCCGGTTCCAGACCTTTGAGAATTATTCACCACTGAATGACACTTTGGAGAACATTTTTTTGGATACGTACAATGTTTTTCAATACAAAATACCGCCGCCACGAGATTCAACAGAGAAAGAAATCGCAACCGGAAAATTTTGTTTATTTCATGGAACTCATGGGCATTCAACGAATGAATGTCGACACTTGAGAGATGTAGTTGAGAAGCTGTTGCGTGAAGGAAAATTGGATGAGTATAAGGCTGCCCCAAGAGACGGGGGCAAGGAGAACAGACCCCAAACCAAAATCTGTCTGCTCCCAAGCCTACAACGCAACAGAAAGGCAAAGGAATTGTTATTAACACCATAGTAGGTGGACTCCACCCAGCTATCCATAGTTTCAGAGCAATGGACCAATATGTTAATGCAGTTAAGCACGTAGATGTGGATGAGTGCGATGATTTGGAAGATATCACCCCTGTGAAATAGCAGAAGACAATGTTCGATGACGTGGTGTTCCGTAGCAGAGACGATATCGGAATCCAGTCACCTACCAAAGATCCGTTGGTCATTACCACTACCATTGGACCGGCACTGGTTCATAAGGTACTAGTGGACAATGGAAGCTCTGTCAATATTTGTTTAAGAAGTCGTTTGATCAGATGAAACTTGAGTCTGGAGATTTGAAGCCCTGTGAAGGTTGGATCCGAGGCTTCAATGGGGCATCGACAGCTCCAATGGGGTATATAGAATTGCCCGTAACATTGGGGAAAGGGGATCGTCGAAGAGTACGAATGCTTCAGTTCGTAGTGCTGGACGTAGATTCGCCCTACAACGCATTTTTAGGAAGGCCTGCCCTTACAGAGTTCAGGGCTTGTATCGCGCCATGGTGTTTATTGCTAAAGTTCCCAATTGAAGCCGAAACAGGAGTAATGAGAGGAGATCAAGTCTCCGGATGAGCTTGCTATATTGCCGAGTTAAAGATGCTGATGAAGGGACTCAACATCGAGACTAAAGGTACCTCACCTCCTCCAAAGGAGGGTTCGGCGTAGCAATTTGAGGGATCATCCCCGAAGGAGTTGCCCAAGGGAATGCCTGAAGACTTGGATCCCAGAGAAGATGAGTAACCATAGGCTAGAAATGCAACTCCTAATGAAACGACAGTCGACATACCCATTGACGAAGCTGATCCAGCAAAAGTTTTGAAGATTGGATCCCAGTTGGATCTGCACCGAGCTAAAGAACTGACTGACTTCCTAAAGGCAAACCTAGATGTATTTGCCTGGACCTACGCCGACATGTATGGGATATCGCCATCCATCAAGAGTCATTCACTGAGTATAAACCCATAACACCCGCCTGTAAAGCAAAAGAGACGTGTGCTGGGCCCAGAGAGGTCGGCAGCTCTGAACGAAGAAGTGGAGAATATTGAATTAAGATTAATCAAGTGGAATATTAAATTAAGTCAGTTTGATTTAAATTTTCAGCCGTGGAGATCAACAATCAGGGGCAAGCTCTTGCTGACTTTATAGCAGAGTTCACAATTCCGGAGGAGGAGATGATCAACGACAAGGTGGTCAAGTCAGAGGAGGAATTAAAATTAGATCCATGGAAGTTATACACAGATGGAGACAAAAACGACCGAAGGTCCAGAGCGGGGGTCGTTTTAGTTACTCCTGAAGGACGATCGTTGTATTATGCTCTTCGATTAGAATTTTCAGCGACCAATAATGACTCTGAATATGAAGCCCTGATTGCCGGGCTGAAACTTGCTAAGGAATTCGGAATAAAGGCATTGGATATATTATGTGACTCCAAAATAGTCATCTGCCAAGTGCGAAAGGATTTTGTGGCTCGGGGACCTCGACTTATTGCTTATCTCGGGAAAGTGGAGGAGCTGTTGTGCAATTTGGAACGATATAACATAACGCATATCCCAAGAGCTGAAAACCAAAAGGCAGACCGGCTAGCGAAGCTGGCTAGTTCTGACATTCCGGAGGAAACCAAAATGGTTCCAATTGAGACGTTGGAATCGCCTAGCTTTGAGTCAATGGAAATCGAATTAGCTTTCGAAGAAGAACCGGAGAGGGAGTCGTGGATGACCCCAATCAAGAATTTCCTTAGAAATGGGGTACTCCCATCAAAGAAAAGTGAGAGGCGGGCCATAGTTCGCAAAGCCACTAGATACAACCTTCAAGATTATACCCTCTATCGGCAAGGATTTTCTATTCCCTTGTTACGATGTATAGCACACGACGACATCAAGCGCATACTAAGAGAAATACACGAAGGTGAGTGTGGAGATCATATGGGAGGTCAGGCCTTAGCAAAAAAGGTATTGCGATATGGATATTTCTGGCCCATAATAAATAAAGATGCAGTTGATTATTCACGACGCTGCGACAAATGCCAAAGGTTCGCTAAGATCCCCAGAGCACCACCGACTCAGCTTAAGATGATGGTGAGCCCGTGGCCGTTTGTCATGTGGGGAATTGACATCATCAGAGTTCTACCGATTGCCAAAGGAGGAGCGAAATATGCAATAGTTATCGTGGACTATTTTACGAAGTGGGCGAAAGCTAAGCCCTTAACGAAAATCACAGCGATAAAGGTGATAAGTTTCGTGGTTAGAAATATCATATGCCAATTTGGGATTCCAAGGACCATTATAACTGATAACAGAACCCAGTTCGATGGTGCTGAATTCAGAAATTTCTGCCAGAAATACAAGATCGACAAGCGGTACACTGCAATCGCCCATCCACAATCGAACGGGCAAGTAGAAGCAATAAACAAAGTCATAAAGTCCATCCTCAAGAAGAGATTAGAACGTGCAAAAGAAAAATGGGTGGATGAATTGCCCTTGGCATTGTGGGCATATCGGACAACGTTTAAGACAGCTATCGGTCATACTCCTTTCTCTCTCTCATTTGGCTCAGAAGCAGTAATCCCGGTAGAGCTTGAAGTTCCCTCTCACAGGGTGACATATTATGACCCGATGACGAATCGGGCACTCCTCCTCGAGTCTCTTGATGAAATCGAAGAGAAAAGGGACGAGGCAGACTTGCGTGCATCGAGACATCAACGTCAGATGGCACGCTATTATGACAAAAAAGTTCGTTTTAGGACCTTTGAAACAGCAGATTTGGTGCTAAAGCGAGTTTTTCCATCCCTTCCTCACCTTGGTCCAAAATGGGAAGGGCCATTCGTCATCCAACGGAAACTTGAAACAGGAGCCTTCAAGTTAATGACCGTAGATGGCGAAGAAGTGCCTAGGGCTTGGAATGCCCAACACTTGATGCGATATTGGAATTAGGGATGTTGTATTTTCTCTCGTTTTTCTTATGAACTCTGTAAAAAGGCACGACTTGCCTTAGAAAAGTCTGTTGATACGAACAAAGAACTATAAAGTGGATGTAGGCTACGACTTAGCCGAACCACTATAAAAATATCGTGTGCCATTTACTTTCCTGCATTATTTATATCTTCAACTGTTATTCTATTGTAACTGTGGAATATGAAATGTTAAATTAAATCTGAAAAGTTGAAGACGACTTATATGCAGGAACAAACACAACGACTGTTTGTGCAATAATACATAAAAGAATGGGAAGACAACATTCTTAACTCTAACTCTCAAGAATATGAGAGAGTATAAAGGACGGGAAGACGACGTCCTCTGAGGCATGAAGGTGCAACCAGACAAGAGACCGCCTCAGCAAGAACTCTAACCTGAATATAAGACAGGAGAGTATAAAAAATGCCAGAAAAGAATAGGCATCAATGACACAAGGAATGTGACCCCCGTCGGAGAATCGGGGATATTCAGACTTTTTAATTTAATCTTGAATAGTTTTTCAAAACTGACTGGGGGCATATATGTATACACATATTTCCCCCCACTATGGCTCTATTACACGACTTTAGTAGGACATGCATTTGCAATTTTACATAAATAATGAACCGACGACTAACAGGCATTGCAGGAAATGAATTATTTGTATTTATTCACAAATGCATGAATTTGTACAGGAAAACCGGCTAAAAGAAGATGCAAGGGCCACACTCGCTGCAACAATTGTGGACCAGTTAAATGCTAAAATAAAGTAAAGCACTTCATCACTTAGACTTTGAAGTGGACTTGGACTTCTTAGCGGCCTTTTGAGCATCCTTCGCCTCTTTTTCAGCATCAGTTAAGATGCGCCTTGGTTTTTTCTTCCTTGAGGCTGAAGTCTGGAATAAGTCGACTTTTTCCCGGAAGGCGGAACGCTGGAATCAAGAGAAGACTTTTTAGCAAGTTCTTCTGTAATAGATCTAATCGAAAGCTTATCAACTAACCTTAATCCAGCATCCACTACTGCGAGGGGCTTAAGGCTTTCGGGGTCTAGGTCTTCAACTTTAAGCTGCATGCGTTTGTCTTGTTCGGCTTTCAGTGCAGCTAAAGTAATGTCATCGGTGCTTTTTGATTCCCCGACTATAGCCACCTCAGGGTCCTCCTCATGTCCCTCATCATCACCATCATCTTTTAAGGCGTCTATCATCTCACCATCGTGAGGAGAGTCAGCTTTACCCTTGTCTCCTTCATCCTTCTTCGCTGACTTTGTTTCGGCAGTGGTTCCTTGGGGAACGTCTGCCTTCTCGGCTGGTTCAGCACCTGCGGAATGAGAAGTAACAGTTATCAACTCGGGAGAAAATAAAGGGCCCTTCATTGATTGTCTTACTATGCGATGGAAAGTTGAAACAACTTTGATGAATTGGGGTGAAAAGGTAGAAATACCTTCCGACGATTTCTCAGCCGGAGTAGCTGCCATCTCTGAAGCCGATTCAGGAATAGGAGATAAAAGAGATGTCTAAGGGATCGCCGGATTTTCGGGGTCGTATTCCTCTACTTCAGGAGTTTTAGCGGCAATGGAAGAAGAGCCAACCTCCAAGACGTCCTTTTGTTTAGCCTTCCGCTTTTCCTCATTCATGGCGGCAGCAATTAGGCGACGCCCCTCGGCTAGACTCGCCGGCTCGTCATCTCTCAAGTAATTTTCCATAAGTTTGTCCTCGTCGATGGAATTTACCTTGAGTTCTTTTTTCTCCCATTCAACAATTTGGCTCCATACATGAACCAAGGTAGTCGGGTAATCATCGATCCAAGAGATGTTCCGGTAGCGGATTATATGTGTAAAAAATTCAATCAGTAATTCACCAAAGCCCTGCACCTCCTCCTAGGCCTCCACTAGATGTTTGCGAGATTCTTCGGTCGATTTGATGACGCTTTCAACATTACCCTCCGCCAGGGCAGCCCTGTTTTCGGCCTCCATCAACTTGGAAGCCAAGTCAGCATTTTTCTTTTCCAGTTCGGCATTCTTCTTCGCCAACTCGTCCTTTTCTCGCTCAAGGTCAGCATAAGTGAGTTGCATTTTGGCAGCATCTGACTTGGCATCCTCCGCTTGCTTTTTCAACTCCGAGCGCTCTTGAGTATGGGACTCGAGCAAGTCATGATAGTGTTTTTGTAAATCTTCGAATTGTTGCTTGAAGCTGGCAGCGTCCCATTGAGCAACAGCAAGTTGAGCCTATGTATCCTCGAGGTTTTTTCCTAAATTTTTTAAGGCCCTTGCATCATCCTCTGCGGTCTTCTGCATCGAGTTAGTATTCGTGATTAAAGTTCGGATGATTCTGGAAAGGTTGCACGAATACTTAAGCATCTCTGAATATTGTTTCTCGACCGCGTCTATTTTTGCTTTGGCCTCATCTGCCCACCTTGAAGAAATAGGCTCAAGAGCAGGTAAAAAGTCAAGTTTTCAAAGTAGTGATCAGGAAATTGCTCCTCCAGATACGCCCGCTTAACTGCAGTTTCAGCATCCAATGGTGGAGGTGCAGGGAATGTTAGCTCGGTATCCCTATGCGTGGAGGGCTCAATGGCCTCTTCATCCCTTCTAGGCCGTTTAGCGGGAACCTTGCGCTTGCTTCGTGATTCGATATCTCTTGGCGGGCTCCTCTCCCTACTGCGCTTTTCTTGAGAAGAAGTTGAGTCTTTTGATTGCAGCCTGTCATCTTCTCGACGACCTTGGTAGCCCTTATATCGCTTTGGATCTGACCGGACGGGAGAGCGAGAGCGCGAGGACCGCAAATGATAAGAATCATAGGGCCTTCTGTCCTCCCTACCGCGATCTTCACGACGATCATACTCAACATCGTGAGGGGGTCTGTTCATGCTGTGACGTAGCTTTTTGATATCATAGTAAGCACGAAACATTGTACCTGCACAATAACGCAAGTGGAATTCAGAATCAGTATTCTCATAAGATGCAAGTGCTATGAAGTGGGGTGCAATTGTGTTAAGTGCATCCTAAGCGGTGTCCCCCCTCCGACAAACCACAGTCTGAAGCCGAGCCAGTGCGAGAGGGCTCTTTGGCCTTAACAGGAGTGGCTTCCTCCGAAGAAGTATAAATTAAAGGATTTGTGCCAAAATCCTCGGAAGTGTAAATAGTATCAGGAAGAGGGAGATCTCCCAAGCCCTGAAATGTAGGATCATCAACAGTAGGGGCATCTCTTTGAGAAGTGTCTGTTGGCTAATCTTCAGGAGATGGTGATTTCTCAGGAGAAACCACATCCCCAGGAGTGATGTACCCCTCTCGGTGCTTCTCAGGTAAATTAGCCAACTCATCATCTTGAGTCGAACTTGGAGAAGGCGATGTTCGAAGTGGCACGGTGGGACCTTTCGAGCTCTCACCCATTTCTGGAATTACATTCACCAGAGGGATATACACATATGGACCTGGCCCGTGACCTATACTACGGGTAATGGATAGCAGCCTGTGGTGATGGAGATATTCGTCCTTGAGGACTTCATCGATAGTTAAAAACTTTTGATCACCATTAAGGAGTCAGTGCATACGATCAAAGAACACTTGGCTCGATATCTGTTTTGGATTGTCAACTGCAAACAAAAAGAAAACGGATTAGTATGGCGGTGTGGACATTCAGAGTCGAGGTTTAGAAAATCAGTGCCTTACTTGATTTTGTCCATCTCCTAGCACACCCCGGCTGTTGCCTTATATAAAACCATTCCAGCTTGGAGTCGCCGGCCTTGCTACTGAAGGGCGCTGAAATTATCTTTCTTTTTGGGACAGACTCGAAGTAAGAGAAAGAAGGAGTTTCTCGAGTCCGGTGCTTGAAGTTATAGAAGAAATGAACATCATCAAAAGTGATCTCTATGCCTAGGATCTCACGGTATGCTACATATAAGGTATGCAGGTAAGCATAAGAGTTGGGATGCAGCTGCATGGGGGCAATCCGCATCTGTCTTAAAAAGTCGATGACAAAGGGAGAAAACAGTGGAATAGCTCCGACCATGCACATCAATCGAGTGATTGCCATAAATCCCTCCGGAGGATTATGAGGATGGTCGGTTTTAGACGGTACCAGAGTATCTTTTTTATGTATCCCGTATTTCAAACATATTCGAAGGAGCCTATCATAGTCAATTGTCGATTCAGCAGAATCTTGAGGTGATTCCAATATGACGGCAGATTCAAATTTGTCAGGAGCTCGGGTATCTCCAACCTCTCCTTCCTCTTCGTAACCCAGAGAAACTTCATTATCAGAAGATGTTCCGCTGCTATGCGCCCCCACTTCATAATCCGATCCCTCGTCACCCCATTCAGGGTCTGAGGAAGAAGATATGTCATCAAGAGTAACTTTGTCGGATGTCTCTGGGACCTCTTTCTTTTCTGCCAGTCTAGAAGAATTTCTTTTGGCCATGATAACTAAACTATCAAAGAAGTAATAACAGAAGTTAGAGTAAATTAGCCCGTGTCCCCTTGTGCACATATGTGAACTAAAGTGTGCACGGTGTGTGCAGAAGATGAGAAGTTAACACTTGAAAGTGTAATACAAAATCTGGACAAAATAATGATGTTAAGAACAGTTCTTGATGTTCGTTTATGTTCGCAAGGCACTATCCTAACTGTCCATTAAGTTGAAGATTATGCTAAGAGTTGATTGGGCCAGTTAAACAAGTTCTTATGCATTAAGTTGGACGGCTCATCGGTTCGGTTCGGATGCATTCATTGGGATCAGATCGGGGGCACAACCTTGCCTTGGAAATCAAACAAACATTGAAGCCCAGGGATCAAAGTCGGATCGGTTCGGAAGTAGTCCCCTTGAACGGATCGGATCGAATTAAGTGACCATGCCCCTCTCCTCCCTTATTTCACTTTCTGATCCGATCCAATTGCGAGAGTACTATCCGACCAGATCCATTTAGTTAAGCTCTGTCTCCCTCTTCGACTTTTGCCCCGACCCGACTTGGCTTTCTGAGCCTTTTCTTCCTTTTCTTCTCCTCCGTCTTTCACATCTCCTCGCCCGAACCGATTCCCTGTGCCCTCCGTCCTCCTCTTCCTCCTCAGTCACAACCAAACCCAATCCTGTTTTCAAAGATCCAGTTTAGAAGGGACGTATATCCTTTCCAACATCCCAGTGCCTAGATGTGGTGGCGAAGCCACCAGCGACGACGGCAAGGGGGAGGAGGTCATGGTGTCAAGGTCAATTAAATACCATGATCAAATCGCTCAACTTATCCACAAATTTGAATCGAGATCAACTAAAAAGGAATTGGCAGAAATTCTTTAACTCACCTATGTAATCGATTCAAGAATTGAAAGAGGAGTTTTGAAGATTTTACGGTTAGGGTTTTTTCTTGTCTTTTGAGAAAATCCTAGAAAGTGACGGAGGTAAAAAGAGAGGAAGGAGGAAGTAGAGAAATAGTGAATATATACATGAACTTGGGGTGACTCTTTGTGTTCTCGCCGACGTGTCATCTTACTCCATTCGGACCGGAGACCGAACCCTTGGACATATGCTTGGCCCATTATTTCAACAATGGTGGATTTGAACGAGAACTCGTCCGAGCTGGAACATAAGCCCATGAAACATTTGCAGCCCGTGAGTTTGAGAAATCATCAGTCGAAGGGCAGAGGCTGTTCGGATAGGAATCCGAACCGGAGGGAGTTTCATGTATCAACTCGACATTCGAATGGAATCGAACTAAAAAGAAAATAATGAAAATGCGTACCCGGAAGAATTACTGGACATCAAGAAGAGCTCCTAAGGTTGTTTAAAAAGAAGGAAATAAGTCATGTATCCTACGACGTATATATAGGCGATAACAGACACGACTTTATGAAATAACGCGTCTTTTGCAAACAAATGGGAGCGACTTCTCAATGATTCAAAATGGAAGATTGATGTACAGATAATATCAAAGCATGCTTCGTCTTCAACAGAAGCATCCTTTGAGGGGGCAAAATGTTAGCCTACTTTGTAAACTAGGCTATACGAAGTCAAGAAGTCAGAAGATAAAATAAACAGAAGACCCTCTGTTACACATCCGGTTCGGATCGGAGTTACAGAGGTAAGAACAGAAACATCACAAAGCTAAAAGATCAAACTGGATCGGATCGGGGGTAATCAAAGAGAAGCAAAGCGAGACAAAGTGAGGAAGGCAAGATTCAAGCCGGATCGAATCGGATGGGATGATCCGATCCGAACCCCATGTTGTTAGCCTATCCGATCCGAAGCCCATTCTGTTACCCTATCCGATCCGAACCCAGTTCACCCTGCTACTCCGCACCATGATCTCCTGAATATTCGGGGCAGTTACACCCACGATGGCCACTCACCTGATGTGCTGGCAACACCAGAACTCATCCGATCCCGAAAGTCATGGAATGGAGGACACGTGCACCCGATCTGAACCGAATTCTGGAGAAGTTTCCACCTATAAATAGACCCCTAAGGGTCATTTGAAAGGATCTTTTGGCACTCTTAGAGTTCAAACATCAAAGAGAACCGAATTCCAGCACTCCAAACAATCGAAAATCATCATTCAAAGTGTATGTTGAGATAGTTGAGTGAATGTATTTGAAAAGTGAGTGAAATTGAGTGAATATCCCATTGTATTTTCATCTACATCATCAAGCAAAGAAATTATAAAGTGGACGTAGGCTTTTCAACGCCGAACCACTATAAATCCTGTGTCTCTTTTTTATTTTTGATCTCATTTTATTTTAATTTTAGTCAATTTGGGTGTTAGAACCACTTTTTGGTCCAACATTAGACAACTTGATCAATATCAAAATAAACAATATATTGGATATAGCGATATATTGGAGACGAGATACACAAATATGTTAAGTACACAATGATATATGATAGCAGTGTAGCCCCTTAATATGTTAAGTAGTGGTTCCACAAAGTTTATTTTCAATACCATGTGGACGAGGTATTCAATATCTTTAAGATACTAAACACCCTCCTCCATGGATCTAAAAATAACCTCATGTCAGCACTAAACTTTAATATGTTAAGTAGTGCGACTACAAATTTTATTTCAGAACCACGTCGATGAGGTGTTTAGTATATTTAAGATACTAAACACGCACCAACATGGATTTGAAATTAACCAAGGCAGCATGGCTTCAATTAACCAAGGTGGCATGGCTTGCTCCCAATAGATGCGATCATGACATCACTGCTTTATTACTGACATGGTAATAAGGCTTGGGTAAGAGGAAAGAAGTAGCTTAAAGACAGTAGGACTGTGTCTTTAAGTTACTATGAGTGTGGTCTATCACAATATTTTAAAGTATGGAGAAGACAAGCACATGAAGGTATATATATATAAGGATGAAAGAAGTAACTCTTTTGATAAGTTTTAGATAGAGATGAAAGAGTCAGCTCATTTCAGATAAGGAACCACATTTACATGCAGCTCATTTTGATAAGTTCTAGATAAGGAAATACATGTGTGTGTGTGTATATTGAGTCATCTTTTATGAATATGGTCCAACTTTTTATGTTTTGGCATATAGCCATGATTCGTTGATTCACCTTTTGAGCATACCACAATATAGAAACCATGCGTACATACAGCAGTGTCAACCTTGTACATGCAGCAGTGTCCAGCCTATTTTCTAGATTGTTCAAACTGCGATTACAACTTCCTTATTTAATCTTTTGGTTTTGTGAAAAGTGAAGTATGAAACTGCTGCATGTACTCAACAATGAATTTATGTAATTACTGTATCTTTATTTTATCATTTGGTTTATATGACAACTTTAATTTTATTTTGAATCATTTATGTAGTCATTACTCAACAAAGAGTGTATTCGATGATTCACTAAGATTATAAACTCATAGAATGCAAATAACTAATTGCTACATACAAGCTATAACTTCTTGCCATTCGTTTTAAAAATACCTGATTTTGCGATACTAGCATTTGAACCATCTTTTTCGAGTCCGCAACTCTGTTTTGAAGTTGCGTTGTTTGTTTTTGATTAGCTTGTGACAAAATAAACTTGGTATGTGTTATACCTCTTCCCATTCCTCTTAATTGTCCTAGTTTATTGTTTCCCAGCACTGCTGAAAGAGCATCTTCTCTCATAGATGTTGTCATGATAGCTTGTAATTCAACGTTAAACCTTTTAATCTTCTCCTATAAAGTACAACATACATTGTAACATTCAACATTATCGCATTCTAAAATCATTTTTAATATGTCAATTTAAAATGAAATCACATTTAATAGTTTCTTCAACAACCGAGCTCGTTGGCTCACCATTTTTTTGAGTGTGAGAATTAATCCAAACATTAGATCCAAAGATAGAAGAGGGATTTGGACTCTTGTTTTTCTACGGTAATAAAATTTTGAATAAAATAATTTATCATAACATTAAAATATTTTCTAACCATATCAGCGGCTAAGTGTGTCATTCCTTTACGGCTACATGTATGTGGCATCTGTCTGCGTCGAATGGCTTTGAATGTTTCACTTTGTTGCTGAAATAAAAAATTAGAATATACAGACTAGTTAATTCACATATACGAAGATGGCCATTTAGACATAATTTACCTTAAATTTTGCACTAGTTTTCAAGTTGATGAAATCATTCCACTTCGTCATTGTTTTGATATTATCGGGTTTCATTTGAAGTCTTCCTCCATGGACTTTGCTTTGACCAATCTATTAACTAATTTTCATTTTGAACACCTAAAAATACACCCCATTTGCCGAAATATGGGGACCTTTTTCCATTTCTCATCCAACATAAATATAACCTGTAATTTTTTATTTTTATTTTGCATTTAGGCCTCTTTTGAGAACTTATAATGGATATAAATTGCCGGTTTAGGCCTCTTTTGGGTATAAACTTCATTAGCCTCCTAAAATTAACTTCAACGACCACAAATTGAACTTTTTCCCTAAAATTAACTTCAGTGGCCTCATCTTATTGTCAACCGCCTTAGTAAGTTTACCTAACTTTGTTGTTTAAAGTTTGTATATGTATGTTTAAAGTTAAATTTGTGATTAAAGTTCAAACTATCCATATTTAGTTGTGTATTTGTTAATTGAGTGATGTACTAATGCATGTATCTTAACTATTTTCAGACTATAAAGAGATGGAATGTAGATCATATATGTATTCATCCAAGGCGTATGAAGCAAACAAAGCGTGACTAAGTTGAAGAATTTACTCGGCTGTCTACCAGGTGGATGCATTTTAGCACACAGACCTAATCGAGCTTTCACGTTTTGTTAGCTTTATTATATTCAAGTGACAAATGCTACTTCACTTAACGTAATGAAAATTGCAACTACTTGTGAAAACATTTCCACTGGGTTTTTCTAGTGTATTGGAACATTTACCTATTCATCTTCCATCTGAAGCACTCCTTCGAGGTCCTATGCAATATTGATGGATGTATCCATTTGAGATGTAATTTTGTATATACTCAATAATCTTGATAGATTTCAATTTAGATTTTTGTACCAACATATAAATTTAATTAATCATATTATAGGTACTTGAATCATTTGAAGAAGAAAAAATTAGACAAAAAGCACTAGTAGAAGGTTTGATTTGAAAATCGTACCTTGAAGAAGAAGCTTCATTTTTTCCTCACATTACTTTAGTGAAGATGTGAACTTATCTTTTGTAACTGTTCCCATAATGAATAAGGCTGAACAAGAGTCTTCTCAAACAGTGTTATCTATTTTTAGACAACATGGAAGACCTGCTAGAAAATGTGTGGAAATGTGGTCAAGCGATAGAGACTACCATGTGGCACACACATATGTTCTTTTAAATTATGTGGAAGTTACACCATTTGTCAGGTATTGCTAAATTCATGTACAATTCACTAATATATATATATATATATATATATATATATGTGTGTGTGTGTGTGTGTATTAATAAAAAAGGAACATACATATTTGTAGCATAAACGAATCACAACATCCATCTGGTGATCTCAATAAAGAATTATGTTCATGATCCCACAAACTGTGTTGTTAACAAAGGATTAAAACATCTTGTTATCGGACCAAAAAGAAATGTCAAAACTTATCCAATATACTTTGTTAATGGATTTAAATTCAACACTAATGATTACAGAGCTGAAAAATTAACATATAACAGCGGTGTATTTTTCAATGGTAGTGAAGATCTAGAGGAGCATATAAAATATTTTAAGGGCGTCTTGACGCAAGTTTTAGAATTGAAATATTTTTTACAGCCTACAGAGAATTTTTTTCTATTGAAATGCAACTGATTTAGCAATGTTCCCGGTTCTGGAATTAAAGTGCACAAAGATTATAAGCTATTTGGAATAAGTCATACGTCGCATTACTATAAGTATGATCTTTTCGTGTTAGCTAAGCAAGCATTACAAGCCTATTTTGCTCTGTATCCATCCTTAAAAAAGGTAAAGCAGATTGGTGGACTGTTTTTAAAACAAAGGCAGGATTTAAATTTGATGGAAATAATATTACAAACAAAGCAGCATATCAAGTAGATCTTGAGCCAAATAATGAAATAATAATAGCTGGGGACATTAATGTAGGGTCGTTGAATGATGAAGCTAATGTATTAGTAGATGCATTGATAAGTACTGAAGAAAACGATATAGAGTATGAGACCTAGTCTGGATCATAAGATGATGAAGAATGATCATAGATGATAACTACTTATGAATTTACTTGTGTTATGTATTATTCTGAGCTATGTAATACTAATGATAATGACTGTTCTTAAATATGAATTTCCTTACGTTCTTTACTATTCTAATGTATATAATGATAATGATGACTATATTTGGTATGCATTATTAAGAGTCATGCGTTGTTCTTTTCATGTACGATTATGTCAGGGTATGATTGTGTAATGACTAATGATTATGTGATACTTATATACTCATTATTATTTTGTATACATTGTATATGATTATGACATATATGTCTGATGGAAGACGATCCAGGATTACCTCTCAGCCAGCAGATATATTTACTTCAATTTAGATTATTTAAAATATATGAAATATCTATGGTAACATGTATAGAGGAGTTTTGAGGTCGAGCCAAAAGATTTTATTCTAGAAGTATCGAGTGAGTCATATAGGAGTATAATGTTTGAGGCATGGCTGCATTGGGATAACATCCCACCCCATATCAAGAATGTTATTTTAGCGGATTTAATGGTAAGAGTATTTTTATATTATTTTTGAAAATTAATATACTGTACATAATTCAAAATAAATTTAATATGCAGGCTATTGTACGTGTGGAGCCGCAAGATATGCAACTTTTTATGTCTACCTGGAATATGAAGAAGTGGAAAAATATAGGTAGGCAATTTTAAGGGCAAAGAACTCTCGTAAAAATCCAAGTTGGATAAGTGACGATGTTTGGGCTGGATTTCTAAGATACTGGGATACCCAAGCAGCCAAAAGTAAACTATAATGAAAATATTCACATTTATGTTGATTGCAATATTTTAATGAATAGTGTATCAAATTTAATAGAAAGTAGCAACAAGAAATAAGGCAAATAGAAATAAGAATCCAACTTTACACTATGGTGGTTCAAAATCTTTCCAATAACATAGGAGAGAATTTGTACAAATTTTCAATATTTTTAGCATATGTTCATATATATATTTAGTGTATATCATTCATTCTTATTTTCAATAATTCTATTACTATATATATATATATATATATACTCAGTTTGCAAAGTTAGGAAGGGAGCCTTCAATGACAAAGGTTTTTAGACATACACATGCAGTGGAGTAGACTAATAAGAAGGGAACATTACATATGATTGGGCAGACCACAAGGCTGTGGGTGCAATGGAAAATATGCTTATCTGTAATTAAAACGTTTCATATTCGTTTATATCATAGTATATAAGTAAATTATGTAGAAATTGTGTTAAAATTATAATGGTATTTTAGGAGAGATATTATATAGAGTCGGCTAGGGTGACACGTGCTAGTGGACGAAAGAAGCTTACGGTTGCTGAGTCCTATCGTATATGGGATTTTATTATTGATCCGCCTACTCGAAATAGGCGATATGGCTTTGGCAATCAGGAGTAAACCATATTTATTTATATGATAATATCATGAATATAACTTTATTGTGAACTTTAATTATTTCGCAGACTATTGCTTTTCAACAAGGTTACAAGAGGGCCGTGGAGGAAGAGACTATAGCTTGGATATAGCAGCAGCTGGATGAGATGAATGATTGGAGAAGAAGCCAGCTGGTCCTGCCAATAGACGAGCACATTGCAGCGTACTATCAGGAGCATGGGTAGATGCTTGGGGAGGGAGATGCTGTTGCTGGCGAAGAAGGCAAAGAAGAGGAGGAGGAGGAGGACATGTAGTTTGACTGTTCTTATGCTTGGATATGTACATTCTACTAGTAACATACTTGGTTTTTTATATGCTTGATGGACGATGATATATTGCGATGGTGGTATGGATTAGGTGTGTTTTAAATATATTACGATGGTGGTATGGATTTAGTTGTGTTTTGGATATATTACGATGGTATGTTATGATAGTGTTATGAATTTAGTAATGTTTTGAATATATTACGATGTTATGCTATGAATTTGGTATATATTATGATTTGGTAATGTTATATTGGATTTGGTGTATGCTATGATGGAATGATAGTGAGTATTGTTGTGGAAAAATGTTCCAGATTTGGTGTATGTTATATTGGTTATATTGTCGTAGATTGAGGGAAAGGAATAACTGCATAGTGCATTTCCAGATTTGCGACGGCTATCGACGACCTATATGTCCAGATTTGGAATGGCTAGCAATGACATATTTATAGCGGTTTGCAACGCTTTGTAACAGCTGCCCGGGAAACAAACCACCTCCTACATTTGATGACATCGAGACAAGTTGACGTTGCAAGTCGTTGCTAAATAAGCGACAGAGCCATCGCTTTCCTGTTGGCGACGACTTAACTTGCAACTGCATTTTGTAATGGCTAGCGACGGCCACCAACGCTTTTTTGCCATTACAAATTACTATATTCTTTGTAGTGGCAGTAGTTGCTATTATAACATCTTAAAAGATTATCCTACCAATAAATGAAATACATTCAATTTTGTTATCTCATGAGGCAAGAATAAGTAGCAAAAGGATTCAAGAAACAATATATAATATTAATCTTTCCACCAGGTGCAAACCAAAATCAATCAAGGAATAAATATGAAAACTCTTACTCGAGAGGAAATGGTCCTAACAAAGGAAGAGGCAGAGGCCGTTGGAACAGTAGCAACACGCCTTAATGCTAGGTCTATGAAAAAAGTTGGTCATAATGTCCTGAAGTACAATTTCAGGTACAAAAACAACTATTCAGGTAATCAAAACCAAGGTAACAGCAATAATCCAAGTGCAAATGTTGCATAAGTCAACCAGGATACTAACATCAACAACAATTCTGCAACAGGCAACAATCAAAATGAAACTGCTGCAGTGGATCACTTACGAGATGATAGCTGGTACCCTGGTTCTGGAGCAACAAATCACATTACTCATAATCTTGACAATCTAAATCTTGGATGCAAAGAGCATAAAGGTAACCAATCTATCTTAATGGGTAATGATAAGCATATAAAAATTTCTCATATTGGTACTGCATATGTTTCACACATATACTTGCATAATTTATTTAGAGTGCCAAAGGTTACTAAAAAATTAATTAATCTATCCCAATTTGCCAATGATAATAATATGTCTACTTTGAATTTCCCCAAATACTGCTTGGTTAGAGATATTCTAACTAAGAATAACCTTTTACAGGGTAATGCCAACTATGGGTTGTGCAACTTTAATCAGTTAGACGCCAAAATGATGTTAGTGATGAAAATGTTATGTTGTCAATTAAAGAAAAACTTGTAACTTGAATGAATTGGAAAATGCAGCTAATAGGAGAGGCAATTTTGATCTTTAGCACCATAAACTTGGACATCAAAGTAAAAAAACTGTTCTGAAAATTTTGAATAACAATAAAATAAAGTTTGATTCTATAAATTTTCCTTATGTTTAAGTATTGCCAAATGGGTAAGAGCTATAAGCTACCTTTCAGTGATTCAGGCACTCAATACACTGAACCATTACAATCGATAGCAACAGATTTACGAGATTTTGCTCCTATCTATTTAGAATTTTGCTACAAATATTATATCTCTTTTGTTAATGCTTTTACAAGGTTCACTTGGGTTTACTTTCTAAAAGCCAAATCTAAAATTATAATGTTGTTATGAACTTTATAGCTATGATTGAGAATAAAGTTAACTCTTTTGTTAAAATCATACAAACTGATGGTGGAAGTGAGTTCAAATGCTTAAACAATTACTTTTAAAAGAAAGGTATTTTTCGTCGAACCACTTATTCATATACATCTCAACAAAATGGAATAGTGGAAAGAAATCAAAGGCACATTGTGGAATCTGTTTGATATTACCAACTCAAGCTAGCTTGCCTCTAAAATTCTGATCAGAGGCCTTTAATACAGTAGTATACTTAATTAACATACAAATAATAGCTGTATTAAAGGGCTTAACACCAATAGAAAAACTATAATATCAAACCAGATTATCACAGCCTCAAAATCTTTTGTTTCCCATGTTTTCCTTACTTAAGGCCTTACAGTTCTAACAAGTTAAATTTCAGGTCAAAGCAATGCACTTTTCTGGGCTATACTACTAACCAAAAAGGGTATAAGTGCATTAATGAAATAGGCATGATGTACATTAGTAGGCATGTAGTAGTTAATGAAAGGGTCTATCCTTTCATCAATAAAGACATAAAAACCAAGTCAAGGTAATCGACACTAAAACATTAATACCTGCTATGCCCAATTTCATAGGGGACTGGCAGCAAGCGGAAATTGGTAAAGTTGCTGATGCTCAAGACTACCTACCTCCAAATGTTGAAGGCCATGATGCCATTGAGCCTTCAGCCACACATCACATACATTTGTTCCAACGCAAAGTCAATGCAATGAAAATGAAAAATCAAGCAATCAAACTACATTAGAAAGTTCAAACAGTGCTGAAAGTGCAAATCACTCACCACAAGCTCAACAACTAGCTCACACTAGTCACCTATGATTATAAGGGCTAAAAGCGGTATATTTAAACCAAAATTATTTGTTGCCACATCCAATTCAGTTGAACCAAAATCTTTTGATCAGGATGTCAAAAGTAAAAACTGGAAGGCAACAATGGACGATGAGTATAATGCTCTCCTCAAAAATAAAACCTGTAATCTTGTATGTCCACCTACTAGCAAAAAACATAGTTGAGTGTAGATGGACATACATGCTACAAAAAATCCAGATGGTACCATTAATAAGTACAAAGCCAAGTTAGTAGCTAAAAGGTTTACATAGAAATATGAGTTTAACTTTAATCAAACCTTTTCACCTGTAGTAAAACCTATTAAAATAAGATTGATTCCTACTATAGATTTGTACAAGAAATGGCACATCAAACATTTGGCTGTAAATAATGCATTTCTTAATAGGATATTGAAAGAAGAAATTTACATGCAACATCTTCCAGGTTACAATTCTAATCCCAATTATGTATGTAAATTAAATATAGTCATCACTACAACAAAAATCCCATTTTACAACATGAATTTTACAACAGTTGTCGAAACAGTCGAAAAAGAAGTAAGTATATTACAACATTTGTGGTATAAGTGTTGTAAAATATCCATGGGACAACGTTAATTTTAAAAAAAATTAGAATTAGTTTTTTTTCTTACAACATTATGCAAGTGGTTGCTAATAAATATCTTTAACAACATTACTCGTGTATTGTGATAGCTTCTAACATTCAATGCATGTTATTAAAGTACTTTCTAAACATGATAAATTATTTAATTCAATAATTTTTATTAAATGTAGTAAACTTATGCTAGCTTGCAACTCTAGTTCAGAATTATAAAATGAAAAATAATTTCATAACATGTATAAACAATTGTATATATTGAAAATTGTGACAACAATTGATGAATACACAAATAGATAATAAATTACATATTTTGATGATATTAAAAATGGATATTAACATTTGTATTTTATGATTAAAAATATGTCTAGTTCAATGAAGTTAACTCAGTGTTGTCCAAGTTTTATGTTTTGCGAAGCGCATAATCTAAATAGTGTATTAATGATTTTTCAAATGTCATAATTTATTATTTTTGTTCTTATTTTTCTTGTTTTTTGCTATTGAAAGCTACATTTATTTTGGTCCATCTTATGTTTACGTTGGTTTTAAAATCTTATTAGTAAGCGAGTGCAAAAATTTGCGCTTAAATATCTTTTGGATTTACAACTCTAATTTTGAAATAGTAAGTTTCAACACTAAAATATATCAGCTTACATGGATCATATAAAATATTAATTTATTGTATTTCAGAAGTATAATTTCTTAACAATTTAAACATATGAAACTTTTTGATGTTTTTTTAAAAAAATATAAACGTTCGAATATTTCAAAAAAATTATAATTTTCCTACATTATGTGAGTAAATCTTATGCCTTTTTTTTACTTGGTTCTTTCAAAATTTGAGGATCAGTTCAAAAGTTAAATTTATTTTCTATAAACTTAAATTCGTCTAAATCATTTACTTTTCTAAAATATGATATGCTTGATGTTTTGAATATAGATAAATCCATTACCATTTGAATTTTCGCTTACAAACTTAAATAATCAAATCGACCGCTAGAGAGGTTTCCATAATGTAATCAAACCGGTCGTTATAGAGGTTTCCCTACTGTAAGAGAGGCAAAATCAAGTTTTCTGTGCCAATTATATTCGGCCCCAAAATTTGCCTTTCACATTATTTCTTTCATTGCTCCTTGTCCTCCGATTATTCCTGCAAATCAATGCGTAAATTCAAATTTATTACCGCTATCTTCTCGGTTTTGATAATATCTAATTTACAAATTTCTTCAACTACGCCGATTCTTCCTCTACAAAATAAATCATGGTTTTAGATTCCTTCCCAACTTTTCAGTACCATGAAAACCCCAAATTTTATACGAAAGACCTGCCTCCTCAATACCCTAAATCTCGATCAGCCTCCTTCCTCTTCAATATCCGAAATTACATCCTTCTTCCTCAATATCTGAAACTACCTCCCGTCATCGCCATTGATTAACGTTGCAAAGTATTTTGATCTAGATCTGAAAGTACGTGTCATAGTGAAACATTTAGTCAAACAACTTATGGGCATAAAACTATGAGAGGAAATTCATCAAACACAATGGAAAAACTTAAGACACAATTAATGCCAGAGCAAACTGATGTTGGAAGGGATGCAGAAATATACCAGGATAATTTCCATTGTTAAATTTCATTCAGAAGAGTAAATAAAATGTGTGTGCACGTGCACAAGTATGAAATGAGATTAAATTAGAGTTTTCGTGGCATAATTGTAATTCTGGGCAACTAAGTGATGTATTGCAACTATAAATAAGTTCCTTAAGCCCTGTAAACTGATATGCAAATTTTCAGTAATAAAAGTACTCATTTTTGCTTCATTCTATTTTGCAACTCCGTCTTTATACTTCTTTTCTCAAACACGATTTAATCATTGCAATTCCTAAGGTTTTCTCGTGTGATTCTTTATTTTTTAAAGTACCAATCAGTGTTGATCTAATCTTCACCTCATGCTTTATATTGTGTTGATCATCCTCTTCTTTGATCATCATATCCTGAACCCCTATTTCCCCTACTGATCTGACATTTGCTAATACATTACCACCATAAGAAATGCCAAAGACTAGATTACAGAAACGAAAGCAAGGTGATGCTCACAATTTGGTATTGGAGCCATCTGATGAGATGAATACCGACCCTCACAATATTGATCCTGCAATTCTTGAAGCTAATGAAGCAGCATCCTTTCTTAAATATGCAGATGCCACCAAGATATCACAAGATGAACTCTGGAATTGAGAATTATAGGACTAGCAATAGTTTAAGGAAACTGGAAAGATCTACCCACACTTTATCAGATCGGAATCATGAGGTTAAAGAAAAGATGGGCGATCTCAATGAAAAAATGGAAAATATGCAAGAATCCTTGGCAAAAATTCTTTCTCTACTGAATGATAAAAACTAAAGATCACCTGAGACACCCATTCTAATTGACATTCACAAACAACAAGTAAGCAATCAACAAATCAAATCAAATATTTATGTACCTCCAAATGCCAGCCAACCTCTTCTTGCAAGACCTGAAAATTCAGTTGTGGATGTTACACAACTCAGAAATATAGAGGTTAACACCCGATTGAATACTGAACATAATCGAAGAACAACATCAGCTAATACCAGACATGATGACACTATAATGAGAACTTCCAAAGATTCTTCAAAAACCAATTTCAAGATTGATTTTCCTACCTTTTCAGGTGATGACAGAGCTGTTGATTGGTTAAGACAAGTGGAGAACTTCTTTAGGTACAATGAAACTGATCCTTATGAATTAATGCACTTATGTTCATATAACTTAAGAAAAGTAACATTGCAATGGTTCTATAGATATTGAAGAAAAACCAATGATCATGAAAACTGGTTAGTCTTTACAAAAGCAATCCAGGTACGTTTAATCCCAATGAATTAGATAGACCTTATGATACCTTCTCTTCTCTCAAACATACTGGTTCAGTCATGGAATATGTAAACCAGTTTGAGAAACTAGAGGGTCTGATTGAACAAGTTTCTCTAGTGCATTATTTAGAAAAATTCTTGGGTGGGTTAAAAGAGAAAATTAAATACCATGTGATAGCCAATAACCCAAATGATTTCGATCATGCAGTATGTGTTGTAACACTTTTTGGTAAAAGTTGTCAGACTGAATATCTGGATAGCATCGCGCTTGGATATGGAGAACAACATCAGAAGATAGGCAGCGATTTGATCAAAGTCGCATCACGAACAAAGAAAGGCCCATAACTCCTATCAGACGACCGTTTTTGGGCCTGAAAACAGAGATTATGGATTAGAGCTTTGAAATTCTTTTAGATCTCTGAATTAGCTTCAGTTTGAGCTTTGGTTTGGCTCAATCGGACTTACGGTTTGAAAGTTACGCCGTTTCCGTGAATGGGTGTTATCTGGCAATTTCCTGGATAAAGCGACGAAGCGTCACACGATCGGAATACAGCTCGTGCATCCTCTCTGGCTCGTGGTGCACCCTCAGTTCACCCTTTATCGGATCGCCCCCCTCGGATCATGGTGCATCCTCAGACCACGACTCATTCGTAGGTACACCTCCTGATCACGACCCGCTCGTGACACACCAGCTTCACCATACAGCTCACGATCAGACCTCGGTTCATGGAGCCCATATCACGATCCGATCCCATGACCACGAACCAACCCATGCACCTGCTGATACACACACTGTTTTGACCTGTTCTCATGCCACATCTTGCTCCTACTTTTCCGGATCGGGTGTCACGTTCCCCATCACGAACCAATCTTCTCAGAAGCTCTCATACAGCTATAAATACACCTTTACATGGAATTTTAAGGGGATTCTCTCTGACTTTTTGGCTGAGACTTTCTCCTACATCTAGAAAGCCTCTTCCATTACCGATTGCAAGGACTTTGCACCTTTTTACATATAAATTCTCCTCTTATAATCTCAATTAACACACGGATTGTGTATCTGCATATAACTTATTCTTGTAATCTGTCAGTATAACAATAAGATTATAAAGTGGACGTAGGCTACATCTACAACATAACCACTATAAAAACTTCGTGTGTCTCCTCTTATTTATCATTTTCTGCATTCTATGATCTGTAGTCTGCATTTGGGTGTTAGGCCCAGATTTTGGTCTAATAGTATGCTTAGCAAAGAAATTGGAAATTAAGTGGCTTTCAAAAAATAAGAGGAAATCTTTTACTGATAAAAAGAATACTAATTCTTCCTCTTTATTTTCAAAACCTATAAGAAAGAACTTTGACAAGAATTCAAAAATGAAAAGGCTTACACCTAAAGAATTAATTGAAAAAAGAAAAAAATAATATATGCTATGGATGCACTGAAAAATATCACCCTGGACTTAAGCGTAAAACTAAACAAGTCTTTATCATGGTGGGTGTTATAAACATTGATGACACTTCTAATACTAAAACAAAATGTTCCGATGATGATGATCAGATTAAATTAACAAAGCTTAAAAGTGAGCAAGAACCACAAAACACTCTACATGCCATATCATTAAACAGATTGTTTGGTATCCCAACACTTCACACAATCAAAACAAGGGATTATCAATAATAAGGCAGTAGTATTTCTTATTGATTCTGGTTCAGCACACAATTTTATTAACACTTCTTTAGCACACAAATTAAAACTAAATCAGTCACAGTCTAAACCTTTTAAAGTGCAAGTGGCCAATGGTCATAAATTAGAAGGCTCACAAATGTGTACTGATGTTATACTACACTGCAAGGGTGGAAAATGCCACTTGATTTATTAGTTTTACCTATGGATTCATGTCAAATGGTGTTGGGAGCACAATGGATGAAAGCGCTTGATGAAATTTGTTTCAATTTTAAGAAATTGCAAGTTAGATTTGGTTATAAAGGGAAACAATATAAGTGGCAAGGCCTCTTGCAAGATGATATAAAAACAATCGAAGGAAAAAAAAAGCAACAATATAATTCAATTCAGCATCCTTACAGTTCATGTGGTTGTCAACATCAGCCATTGCATCAGATAATTCCCTAATTCATCCAGATACTCAAGACATTCTGGACAAGTTTCCTGCAGTTACAACTTCAACTAATCAGTTACCACCCAAAAAGAGATTGTGATGATTGAATTCCACTTCTAGAAGGCTCCAAATCGGTTTTCATAAAACCTTACAGATATTATCATTTTATTAAAAAAGAGTTAGATGATTTAATCATTGATATGCTTACTTCTGGAATTATAAGATTTAGCTCTAGTTCTTTTTCAGCTCCTATTATAATGGTTAAAAAGAAAGATGGTAGTTGAAGATTATGCATTGATTATTGAGCTTTAAAAAAGCATACAATTAAGAACAAATTTCCAATACCATTAATAGATGATTTATTGGATGAACTACATAATTCATTTTTTTTTACAAATTTAGACTTAAAATCAGGTTATCATCAAGTGAGAATGCATGAAGATGACATTCATAAGACTTCATTTAAATACCATGAAGGTCACTATGAATTCGTAGTTATGCCTTTTGGCCTTACAAATGCCCTATCTACTTTTCAGTCACTAATGAACAATATTTTTAAACAATATTTAAGGAAGTTTATTTTGGTATTTTTTTGATGATATTCTTATATACAGTACTGACTGGGACAACCATTTGAAACACTTAAAATTAACTCTGCAAGTACTCACTGGTAACCAGTTAGTAATTAATCTGCCTAAATGTTCATTTGCTTCATCAAATATCAAGTGTTTAGGGCACATTATTTCTGATCAAGGTATTGCAGTTGACAAAGACAAAATTAAGGCAATTTTGCAATGGCCACAACCCATTAACATAAGAGCTCTAAGATGTTTTTTAGGCTTTATAGGGCATTATAGAAAATTCATTAGAAATTATGGCCACATTGCAAAACCTTTGACATCAATGTTGAAAAAGAATTCATTCCAATGGAATGAAGAGGCCATTGATTCATCCTTTAAATTAAAATCATTTTTAACTAATCCTCCTATTTTAGCTTTGCCAGATTTTTCTAAAGTTTTCATTGTAGAATGTGATGCTAGTGGCAAAGGACTTGGTGCTATGCTGCTACAAAATGATAAACCCATTGCACATATCAGTCAACCATTGCAAGGAAGGAATTTGCATTTATCAACTTATGAAAAAGAGCTTTTGGCTTCTCGCAACTAAAATGGTAAAAATACCTATTGGACAGAAAGTTCATCATCAGAACGGATCATCAGAGCCTCCAACATTTGCTATCTTAGAAGCTCACAACTAGAATTCAAGGAAAAGGTTAGCAAAGCTACATGGTTATGACTACACTGTTGAATACAAAAAAAGGCCAAGAAAATATAATAGCAGATAGTCTCTCACTACACCAAAACAGCTAATTTGACACATCAGAATTTAAGGATTTGATATGGATTTAACCGTACTAAATTTTATAGGGCTCATAGACGTATCATATTTTATTTGCTATAGCTTAACCAATCTCCTAATCTCGAAAATCTGGTCGTAGATCATGGCAGCTTCGGATTGTTTCCTTTTGGTACGTCTTTAACCCGTATCAAATCAACCTCATATTCCCCTCCCCCCCTCGAATTTTCGTTTCTCACCAACCCAAAAAAGATTGGCTGCTTCTTTTCTAATTATCTCGATTCCATCTCCTTTCCTATCTCCCCCTTCTCGATGAAAACCCTAAAAGTAAAATGCACACTCCAATTGCATAAAGAGAAATTGTAGCTCCTTCTTTCATCGTCTCGCGTCACAGCTCCTCTGCAAGAAGACTAGACCTTCACTCCAACTGGCCTTCAATTTCTATTTGAGGACTGTTGCATGTTGTAGCTCAGAGGTAATAATAAGTTACTGATTTTGATGATAATATCTCAAAATTTCAGTTTACGACTTCCTTAAAAGCTTAAAAGAAATAATATTTTGAGTAAATAATACTTTAAGAATTAATTGTTTGTTCCAATTCAAAGTCTTGGACTGAGCGTTCGCTGATTTTGTCTATTTGGATGATGGTATGCATAATGGACCTGGCAATATCTTGTCTGGGTTTCTTCAAACTAGAACATGATTCACAAAATTGTGCAAACCCGAAGAAGAGGAGTCATATTTTGATGATGGTATGCATAATGTCTTTAACTCGAGTACCTAGCTACATTATCGTAGTGATCTTCACTTGAATGAGGTATTTTATGCAACTATTTTTGGGTCATTATTGATAAATAAGATTAAAACTAATTATGTTCAAGTCTGGCTTTCATTATTTAGTAAGTGTTTCACCTATTGTTTACACAATCTTTCCCTAAAAGTGATGAGATGGAGTCACAAATAATGCGGAGTTTGTAAAACTAAAATTAAACTGAATATGGTTTATTAACTGAGTTAAACTACCAAACTGAATTTGTAAACTCAGATGGAACTGAGTTTTCAATTTCATACTGAGTTTACAAACCCAGTTAAAACTGAGTTTACAAACTTGGTTCGGAATTGAGTTTGTAAACTCAATTTCAAACCGAGTTTATAAACTCTGTTTTGAATTGAGTTACATACCGAGTTTATAAACTCAGTTGGAACTGGGTTTTTGAACTCAGTTCGGAACTGAGTTTGTAAACTCAATTTCGAACTAAGTTTATAAACTCAGTTTTGAACTGAGTTAAACTCAAGCGCGATACCTTAAGCTATTAAAATGTCAATCAAAACCTGTCTTATGGCACATGTGATGATAATTGTAAAATTAGCTTCACTATTTTAATGATGTGCTAGTACTGCTTTCAAATGTTTTTTGGGACTCTGATGTGTTTATAGTGTGCATACTGACTGCATTATCATTGAAGATATTGCTGTTGCTGAGATTTTTCTTAATCGTGCCGACAGGTATGTTTTTTCCTTCTCATTTTAGTTTATGTGAGTCAACAATGATAGCACTGTATACTTCTACTATGACTCTGATCCCTATTAATAATTTCTCATAGTAACATTCAATACACTTTCTGTAATTTAGTCTACTGTACTATTTCTTGAGATCACACGAATTTTTTGAAATTTTATTTTTCTTCTTCTATCTAATATATTTATAAAGAAAAAAGATTCAATTAACAACATTATAGAAGTATAATTGTACATAAATACTTGATTTATCTTATGTGTAAACTTTATTGCTAAGTTTACCTTAAGAAAAAATTATTATAGAAATAGATTTGTGGTGGTTCTTAAAAAAGTTTCAGGAGTAGAGCTACCAAATAACATGATTATTATCGAAAAGTTGTTCCTTACACATGAGTTAACAAATGGAGTGAGCCTTTTCTAAAATTGAAGCTTACACATCAAAAAACCAATTAAAAATTTTCTAGAGATATCGATGAACATTGGGAGATAATATTCGGTCTATCACTACTAAGCCCATAAATATAATTGACTGAGCAACAATTACATCTCAATTTATCAGCAACAAAAATTTGAAACTAATAATCAAATTGTTTCTTTTATCCTTACTTTTTTGTTTTCGCACTTGTATTCATCTTTTAACCTTCTAAGTTTAAAACATTAGTCCCATCACAGATTAATATTTTTAATTAACAAATATCTTAAAATTTAGCAGTTTGAATCTCTCTTCTAATCGACTCCACTCAAATTTAATTAGAGACTCGAATTCGGGATCTGAGCTAAATTCCGGTTGTAATTGAGAAAATCATTTTGTTTATGCGTAAACTAAAATATTTCAAGAAGGCAATTTCATTCCACAATTCAGTTATTTATACATGAAAATGATGGAGTAAGATATAAAATGAAGCTTCCAGTTGATAAACGTAGGAAGAAGAAACCCAAGCATCAAAATTGATTTCAAACATATGAATCATAACCATTGAAATAAAAATCAATGCTTTCACATACATAGATGTCAGTTTGACAACTTATAAAGGACAAAAATTTCATTAAAGAACAATACATTCACAATAAGAAATCTTTAAATCACGATTAACGATCTAAACTCAATTTTGAGTAAAATTTAAACTTTATGATTTACATTTGTACTACGTTTTCATGCTTGAACTTATTAGGGTTGATGGTTATTGAAGTTGCTAGTTAGGCTGTTTCCTAAATAAAAGCCTACGATATATAGATTTGGCAAGCACTACGTGGATTCGGCCATATATTATACCTTCAAATGACAATTTACATGTGGTATTTTATTTTATTTTTACTTTATACAGTGATGCTGTGTTCTGTAATGCTAGCACACATTTTTGTGATGGTTCTCGATTTGGTCTTGGGGCAGAGGTATATTCTTCTTCTTCTAAATACTATGAATTCTATGTAATTTATTATACATATATTCTATTTTGTTAATACTGCTAATTTTATATGTTACATTGGTTGGTACAAGTACAAGTAGAATTCATGCTTGAGGTCCGATTGGCATTGAAGGACTACTGACTACAAGATGGTATACATACGCACATGCTATTTTCATTCAAACATCTGTAACTGTTTTACTTGATGGATATTATTAAGATTCATGACTTACCTCAGGCAGTTTTACTTGATGGTATATATACTATTTCCTACGATACCATAAGGTGTTTGCAATCCTCATCAAATTACGCAACACTTGATAGCGAAATCAATATACAGTTCATATCAATAGTCCATTATATATACAACATGTATGTATAGTTATGGCAAATACATGTTGCTGAGCAAATGATCTTGGATGATGAGGAGAGAAACCCCAACAAGTATAAATGCACAAGCTACCTTACCAATACACATAGCCTTAAGGCTAATAGCTTAAGGTATTGCACCTGAGTTTACAGACTCAATTTTGAACTGAGTTTGTAAACTCACTTCCATATGAGTTTGTAAACTCAGTTCGAAACCGAATTTGTAAACTCAGTTCCATCTGAGTTTGTAAACTCGGTCCGAATAAGTTTGTAAACTCAGTTTCGAGATGAGTTTATAAACTCAGTTTTGAACTGAGTTAAACTTGAGCATGATACCATGACATTAGAACTTGCATATGTAAAGGGCAGGATTCAATAAATAGCATAAGCAAGTTATTAAATTAAGTAAAGTTGAATTGTTATATTCTTATTTATTTGCTACCAGAGTGCGAGTTGAAAGATTTTGCACGGGTCTTTGGCATGTTGATGGTGACATTGACACAAGGGTGCAGGTACGATAAACAGGGGTTTAGAAATGCAGAGGTAGGCTGATGCATGAAGAATGGATCAGTACGCAGAGGTGGGGCAGTTTCATGTGTTGAATTTGAATCAGTATGCATTATATTTTGACTAATATCAGCATGTGCCTTATGGATATTTAATTAATGATGAAGTTGATTTACAATTGGACATTCTATTTTTGATTATAGCTATTCATAATTGGCAGGCATCAATAATTTGGTTGAAGCAGCAACATTTCGGTTAAAAAGCTTTTGTTCAATGTTATGAGCTGTATTTTTCGTATGTACATTGTGATGGAAGAATGAGTAAAGTGGTTGAGGCAAACTAAGTCCCACATCGGGGAAATTTGTGCCTTATGCCACTACTTATACTAATGCTTGATGTATTATATCAATAGAAAGAGGAGATGGAAGAGGGAGAGACAATGGCATGATAAAACATTCATGCTAATATTTAAAGGTCAAAGATAAAGGGCCTTGGGCCTTGGGGCTCTTGGGGTCTGGTGATTAATTGGGCCTCCGATGGGCTCGCTGCGCTACGGAGCCGCTATTTTTTGAATTTGACCGCGCGATTGCCAACGGAAATTTCTATTGGTAAAGGGTCACAACCTTTCCAACAGTCATAGCCGTGGCAATTTGAATAGAAGCATATGTTCATAAGAACATGCCTCTTCCAGCCTATATATAGGCCTGCAGAATTCGAATCAATACTCGAATTTGAAGTCTAATTTATCTCCTCCTTGTTTTCTTCTTCCTCGCTCTGTTCTGCATCAAATATATACAGAAACTCTCTTGCGTTCGTCGTCGATTTGTGACTGTAGCGCAACATCATAAATACGGTCCGTTTCATCCTTGGGAAATGATTGCTCATCATCCTTCCGCGCCGTAGAGGGAGCAACTTCGTTTCAAGGAAACAGCGCTTGCTGGACTCGGACAATAGTCGGTACTGCTTCTTTCTATTTTTCTGGATATTTACTATATCGGTGCATTCCCTTGCATACTTGTGGCTGAACTTTGTAGTTGCAATTTGCAATATCATTAAATCAGTATTGCTAACGCTTAAAGGCGTTACTGTTCATAGAAACGGTTTTTGCACGTTTCTTGTGATTGGTTTCTAACAATCTTGAAATGAAGTTGTTAATAGTTGCTTTCATTTGCAGACGACAATGTCGCAAAACAGCAACAGCAAATCTGTGCCGACACTAACTGTGCTACCGGCTCCGCCTCTGGTTCCACCAACTGTCCCATATTCGCATGGCGAGAGACCAGAGAAGTTTAATGGCCAGGATTTCAAATGCTGGAAACAGAAGATGCTTTTCTACCTAACCACCTTGGGCCTGGCCAAATACATTACGGAGGATCCACCGTTTGTTGAAGAATTAGAGCCAGAAGCCACCAAAGTTGAGGATTTTACTGCATGGAAGAATTCTGACTTCATCTGTAAGAATTACATTCTCAACGGTTTAGATAACAGTTTATACAATGTATATTGTACCATTGAGACTGCAAAGGTTCTCTGGTTATCACTTGAAAAGAAGTACAAGACTGAAAATGCCGGAATGAAGAAATTCATTGTCGGAAAGTTTCTTGACTTCAAAATGGTCGATTCCAAAACAGTCATCAGTCAGATTCAAGAACTCCAAGTTATCATTCATGAAATTCATGACGAAAAGATGGTGTTAAGTGAGTCATTCCAAGTGGCTGCCGCTATCGAAAAGTTGCCTCCGTCATGGAAGGATTTCAAAAACTATTTAAAGTATAAGCACAAGGAAATGACCATGGAGGATCTGATTGTTCATCTGCGAATTGAAGAAGACAACAGAAAATCAGAGAAAAAGGCTACCAGTTCATTGCAGGCAAAAGCCAACGTGGTTGAGGATGAAAAGACAAATAAAAGAAAGCGCGAGCAGAATCCTAATGCAAAGAAACAAAAGAAGTTTCAAGGATCTTGCCATAATTGTGGGAAGAAAGGCCACAAAGCAGCCGTGTGTCGTGCGCCCAAAAAGAAGAAACCTGAAGCAAATATGGCAGGAAATTCAGAGGATGTCACAGATATGGATTTGTGTGCAGTTGTTTTTGAATGCAACCTTGTTGGCAACAACAAGGAGTGGTTTCTAGACACAGGAGCCACTCGTCATATATGTGCCAACAAGTGGATGTTTACAACCTACAAGCCTGCCACTGATAACGAGCAACTATTCATGGGTAACTCGTCCGCATCAAAGGTTGAAGGCAAGGGAAAGATTGTACTGAAGTTAACTTCTGGAAAGGAACTAAAATTGAATGACGTTTTCCACATTCCAGAAATCCGCAAGAACCTGATTTCAGGATCGTTGCTCAGCAAGCATGGTTTCAAACTAACATTTGTTGCTGATAAGTTTGTAATATCAAAGAACGGAGTGTATGTTGGAAGAGGATATGTGTGTGAAGGCTTGTTTAAAGCAAATGTAACCACTGTTGTACCGAACAATGATATGAATAAAAGTGAATCTTCTGCTTATATTGTTGACACTTCTAACATATGGCATTCTAGATTAGGGCATGTAAATTTTGATACATTGCGAAAATTAATTAATCTAGAATTCATACCAAAATGCAATATAGATTCCAACTATAAATGTCAAGTTTGTGCGGAAGCAAAAATGACTAGAACCTCGTTTCATCACGTTGAACGAGAGACCAAACCTCTAGAATTAATACATACTGATGTATGCGATTTGAAAATGTGTCAAACTAGGGGTGGAAAGAGGTACTTTATCACATTCATTGATGATTGTACCAGATACTATAATGTATATCTCCTTAGAAGTAAGGATGAAGCAATCGACATGTTTAAACAGTATAAGGCAGAAGTTGAGAATCAACTCAATAAGAAAATAAAATCTTTAAGAAGTGATAGAGGAGGAGAATACGAGTCTCCGTTTGAGGAATTTTGTGCTGAGCATGGAATTATACATCAAACTACAGCCCCGTATTCACCTCAATCCAACGGTACAGCCGAACGGAAAAACAGAACTCTTAAAGAAATGATGAATGCCTTACTAATTAGTTCTGGATTGCCAGATAACTTTTGGGGAGAAGCTATTCTTTCGGCAAATCACATCTTGAATAAAATACCGCGAAAGAAAACATCAAAATCTCCACATGAACTTTGGAAAAATAGACCACCATCCTACAAATACTTGAAAGTGTGGGGGTGTCTTGCCAAAGTAGAAATACCAAATCCGAAAAAGGTCAAAATTGGACCAAAGACTATAGATTGCATATTCATTGGATATGCTTATAATAGTAGTGCATATCGATTTTTGGTGTACAAATCTGAAATTGATGATATTCATGAAAACACCATTATCGAGTCTCAAAATGCAAGATTCTTTGAACATATTTGTCCTCTAAAGACCTCTATTGAAATAGTGTTCAAAAGAGGCCAAGAGATTTAGATACTCCCGAGGATAATGCTGATCAAAGAGAAATGAATGATGAAACTGAGATAGAGGAACCGAGAAGGAGCAAGTGACAAAGGACCTCTAAATCCTTTGGACCTGATTTCTATGCATATATGATAGAAAATGAACCTCTAACTTACCAACAAGCAATGTCATCTCCCGATGCTCCTTATTGGAAAGAAGCCGTCAATAGTGAAATAGAATCCATTCTACAAAACCATACGTGGGAACTAGTGGATCTCCCTAAAGGATCAAAACCACTAGGATATAAATGGATATTTAAGAAGAAACTAAAGGCTGACGGCTCAGTAGACAAGTATAAAGCAAGACTTGTAATAAAAGGATTCAGACAGAAGGAAGATCTGGATTACTTTGATACATACTTCCAGTTACCAAAATAACATCAATTAGGATGCTTATTGCAGTCGCATCTATATTGAATTTGGAAATACACCAAATGGATGTGAAAACTGCGTTTTTGAATGGTGAAATAGAAGAAGAAATATATATGCAGCAACCAGAAGGGTTTCTAAGCCCGGGAAATGAAAATAAGGTGCGCAACTTAGTAAAATCACTTTATGGCCTTAAACAAGCTCCAAAACAATGGCAAGAGAAATTTGATGAAACTATGTTATCAAATGGATTCAAAATAAATGAATCAGATATATGCATATATATAAGATATATGGATATTGGATATGTCATTGTTTGTCTTTATGTTGATGATTTACTAATCCTAGGAAACAATAATGTCATAATAAAATCTACGAAGGATATGTTATCCTCTAGATTCGACATGAAATACCTAGGAGTGGATGATGTAATCTTGGGGGTGAAAATTATAAAAACACCACAAGGATATGCCTTATCTCAGTCACATTACATAGCCAAATTACTTGAAAGGTTCAAGCAGTATAATATAACCATTGCAAAATCACCAGTGGATATGAACCAAAATTGGGTAAAGAACACCGGTGATGGAATATATCAACTTGAATATTCTCGCATACTGGGAAGTATCATGTATGTCATGAATTGCACTAGGCCTGATATTGCATACGCTATAAGCAAGCTGAGTAGATATACCAGTAATCCTGGTAAACATCACTGGAAAGCAATAATAAGGGTCCTAGGATATCTGAAGTACACACAAAACTATGTGTTACAATATGAGAAGTATCCTTCAGTGATAGAAGGATATAGTGATGCCAATTGGATAACTGGCTCAAATGACACAAAATTCACAAGTGGATATGTGTTTACATTAGGAAATGGAGCAATCTCATGGAAATCATCCAAACAGACTTGCATAGCAAGGTCGACAATGGAATCGGAGTTCATTGCTCTAGATAAAGCCGCAGAAGAAACAGATTGGCTTAGGAGTTTCTTGGAAGATATTCCAAACTGGGAAAAACCGGTACCTCCAATATGTATACATTGTGATAGTCAATCTGCTATAGGAAGGGCGAATAGTACATTATATAATGGTAAGTCTCGACATATTCGTCGTAGATATAAAACCATAAGACAACTTCTCTCTAATGGAGTTATCACTATAGACTATGTAAGGTCAAAGGATAACATAGCGGATCCACTAACAAAAGGCTTGCCAAGAGAGAAAGTTCAAACCTTATCGATGGGAATAGGCATAAGACCTATGAACTAAAAGTTTTCTAAAACGGTAACCCCACCTAGTTGACTGGAGATCCCAAGATCTAGGTTCAAAGGGACAACTAAGTTTAAGATAAACTTAACGGCACTGTTAAATACAAAACATTCCTATGATAAATCAGTGCAAAACACGTCGGAGAATAGGATAATCTAGGCTTTTAATGATGTCTATACTGTGGTGTTATAAAGAACCAAGTGGAGTATTATGGGATACTCTCAATAGAATCACCTATGTGAGTGCGAAGGCGCCGCTTCAAGAAGAATTGTAAGGTCGAATTCTTCAAGCACTCATGAAACCAAGGCGGTGTTCATGGCAAAAACGAACACAAACAGAGAACCAAGGGGTTAAAGAGCATTTATCATGTGTTATCCTTATAGACTTACACAAACGGCTTACAGTTC
The DNA here is from genome assembly GCA_030737875.1 of Allium sativum. NCBI lineage: Eukaryota > Viridiplantae > Streptophyta > Magnoliopsida > Asparagales > Amaryllidaceae > Allium > Allium sativum. The sequence continues at coordinate 20,526,667 of JASFAX010000020.1, read as the reverse complement.
AAAGACAGTCTAGTCTACTGATTCGCCAGTTAGTTATAACGATAAAACACTAGGAAAAGTTCAAGGCCTCTGAGCTACTTTTACCGATATGATAAATGTTACACAAAGCTTCAGAACAGATTATACAACCACTCACTCATGTGGGGGATTGTTGGAAGAATGAGTAAAGTGGTTGAGGCAAACTAAGTCCCGCATCGGGGAAATTTGTGCCTTATGCCACTACTTATACTAATGCTTGATGTATTATATCAATAGAAAGAGGAGATGGAAGAGGGAGAGACAATGGCATGATAAAACATTCATGTTAATATTTAAAGGTCAAAGGTAAAGGGCCTTGGGCCTTGGGGCTCTTGGGGTCTGGTGATTAATTGGGCCTCCGATGGGCTCGCTGCGCTGCGGAGCCGCTATTTTTTGAATTTGACCGCGCGATTGCCAAAGGAAATTTCTGTTGGTAAAGGGTCGCAACCTTTCCAACAGTCGTAGCCGTGGCAATTCGAACAGAAGCACATGTTCATAAGAACATGCCTCTTCCAGCCTATATATAGGCCTGCAGAATTCGAATCAATACACGAATTTGAAGTCTAATTTCTCTTCTCCTTGTTTTCTTCTTCCTCGCTCTGTTCTGCATCAAATATATACAGAAACTCTCTTGCATTCGTCGTCGATTTGTGACTGTAGCGCAACATCACAAATACGGTCCGTTTCATCCTTGGGAAACGATTGCTCATCATCCTTCCGCGCCGTAGAGGGAGCAACTTCGTTTCAAGGAAACAACGCTCGCTGGACTCGGACAATAGTCGGTACTGCTTCTTTCTCTTTCTCTGGATATTTACTGTATCGGTGCTTTCCCTTGCATACTTGTGGCTGAACTTTGTAGTTGCAATTTGCAATATCATTGAATCAGTATTGCTAACGCTTAAAGGCGTTACTGTTCATAGAAACGGTTTTTGCACGTTTCTAGTGATTGGTTTCTAACACATTGGTACATTTTAAATATTTGGTAATGATACATTTATGTATTTGGTAATGTTCAATGCTGTGAGCAAATTGTATTATATGTGAGCAAAGAAATTTTGTTTAGACTATCTATATGTATTGGTTAAGAATTATGTGAAATATATATAGTATGAACTTGTGGTCTATTATACTCTCTACTTTGTTGTAATGAAGCAACTAATTGTATTTTTTATTAAAAAAATTTGATATGGCCATTAGCCATATCAAATTGAACGACTAATGGCTGTATCTTTTTAAAAATTCGATACGGTCATTAGCCGTATCAAATTTAAAATTTGTTACGGCTAATGGCCATATCAAATTGAGAATTTGATACCGCTAATGGACGTATCAAATTGACAAAGGCGCCATTTTTTGATACGTCCCAGAGCACTGCCAAATCGATTTAGATATGGCCTGGCACTTTTGGCGTAGTGTCTCCAGAATTTATGATCAGCTAGAATTAAATGATATAACCTTTGTACAAGTTGATTGGATTTCAGAACATAGAAAAGAGATTCAACAGAGACCATTTTATAACTTAAAGAAAGAACAAATTTTATCTGGAAATGTTGACAACTCTAAATATAAACTAATTGAAGAATTAATTTTCTACAAAGCGAAAATACAGATAGACCATTCCCACAATCAGCTAATAGACATTATCTTATTTGTATTCCACTCTACACTGCTGGGAGGGCATTCATGAATGAAGAAAGCTCTAAAGAGTATCAGAAAAATTTTCTACTGTAAAAACATAAAGAAATCCATGGAGAACTATGTCAAAAAGTGTGATATATATCAGAAACCCAAATCAGAAAATGTTTCTTCTCCTGGTTTACTACAACCATTTCATGTTCCTGAAAATATATGGACTGATTTGTCCATGGATTTCATTACTCACCTACCAAAGAGCAATGGTTATACAGCAATATATGTAGTAGTAGACAGATTATCAAAATATTCACATTTTTTACCACTAAAGCATCCTTTTTCTAACCCTCAAATAGCTCAAGTATTCTTTAATGGTGTAATTAGATTAAATGATATGCCCAAGTCCATTGTAAGTGATAGGGATACAATATTTTTAAGCAGTTTCTGGACTGAATTGTTTACACCACAAGGGTGTTCTCTCAAATTATCCTCTGCCTATCACCCACAATCAGATGGTCAAACTGAAACTGTGAATAAAATTCGAGAAACCTACTTGAGATGCTTTATTTCACATCAGCCCAATGAATGGTAAAAATGGCTTTCCCTAGCGGAGTTTTGGTATAATACTACATGCAAAGAATCAACCAAAATGACACCCTATGAAATTGTATAAGGTAAACAACCACCTACTATCTTGTCTTATGTGCCACACACAACAGAAGTTGAGAAAGTGGAGCAATAGTTATTCTCTAAAGAAACATTTTGACTATCCTCTAAGATAACCTCAAACTAGTTCAGCAAAGAATGAAAAAGTTTGCAAATTTACATAGAACAGAAAGAGTGTTTGACATTGGTTATTGGGTTTACCTTAAACTACAGCCATATAGACAGATTTCTGTTAGCATGACCAAGACTGCAAAGCTTTCTCCTAAGTACTATGGTCCATATAAAATTCTAAAGAAAATTGGAGAGGTAGCTTACAAGCTAAATTTACCTGAAGGCTCTTTAATCCAATTTGTTTTCCATGTAAGCTAGTTGACGAAGAAGATTGATTCAAATTAGACATTGCAGTCTGACCTGCCTTCTTATGTTGAAGAGCTTATCAATAAGCCAGAGTTGATTCTTCATTGAAGATTAGTCCCCAAAAACAAAAAACCTGTTACACAAATTTTAGCTGAATGGAGGAACAGGCCTACTGAAGATGCTACATGGGAAGATTATTAGGGTCTTATCAAGAGATTTCCTACCTTAGACCTTGAGTCAAGGTCTTCTTTTCAAAAGGGGGAGTTATCATGGTGCAACATTTAGTTAAACACCTTATAGGCATAAATCTTTGAGAGGAAATTCATCAAACATAATGGAAAAACTCGAGACACAATTAATGCCAGAGCAAACTGATGTTGGAAGGGATGCAGAAGTATACCAGGATAACTTCCATTGTTAAATTTCATTCATAAGAATAAATAAAACGTGTGTGCATGTTTTTCACGTTCACAAGTACGAAATGAGATTAAATTAGGGTTTTCATGGCATAATTGTAATTCTTGATAACTAAGTAATGTCTTGCAATTGTAACTAAGTGCCTTAAGCCCTGTAAACTAATATGCAAATTTTTAGTAATAAAAGTGTCTCCTTTTCACCTTATTCCATCTTGCAACCATGTCTTTATTCTTCTCTTCTCAAACACGAGTTAATCATTGTAATTCTTAAGGTTTCCTCATGTGATTCTTTAATTTTTTAAGTATCAATTGGTGTTGATCTAATCTTCACCTCCTGCTTTATACTGTGTTGATCATCCTTTTCTTTGATCATCATAGCCTGAACCCCTATTTTCGCTGCTGATATCCCATTTCCTGATACATTACCACCATTAAAAATGCCATAGACTAGATTACAGAAGCAAAAGCAAGGTGATGCTCTTAGTATGATACCTATATTGCATATTTTCCATGGAGATGAACCGGTACCAAATCTGACATTGCTCACACAGCGGAAAACCCTAAATGTAAAATTCCATGTCACAAGTGTCTTCCTTCTTTTAACACTTTTCCCGCATACAAAACTCCATGCCTCTCTAAATCGCATCGGTATGGACTCTTTCTCTTGCTTTTCTCAAAAATCTTGCATGACTTTCCCTTTTGAAGCTCTGATTATTTAAGGGTATGCTGAAAATTTTAGTTTTGGTTGCCAATTTAATAGATAAAGAGAGGTATTCATCTACGAGTAAATCAATAAGCTCCAAATTAAATTCAAATCACTTGCTAGTGCAAAAAACCCAGCTAGCTAAAGAGGAACTTCTAGTAACTACTAAATCCGAGGTCCACTCCACCACAGCATAGCCCATCAGTTTTCTTTGCTTTGAGGCTGATGCACTCGTCTAAGTCTTTCCAGTTAAGTAAATACTTGGCCTTGCTCAGAAGTTGTTTTAGCTTGTCTAAAGGCTGGGTCCACCCTAATGTGATACCAGAATACTCGAAGGATGACTCACAATGAGTTTAACCATCAACTTAAGCCAATCAATGATTCAATCGCAGATTGATACCAGACCAGACAATTTAACCATCTTCACTAGACTCGAAGCTCGTGCTCATAAAATGAGCTTTTAGGAAGAACCTGGTTCGCAAGTTATTCAAACCCAGTCGTGAATCATAAATGAGTTGCAAACACAAACAGAGAATGAAAGCTGCAGCTTCGTACCAACCAGTCCCTCGGCATGGGAGAAAGATTTGATTAAATGCGGGCAAATATGATTAAGACTTAAGTATACGTAATAGGCATTTTTTGGAAGCCTTCATATTTGCCTATTCATTCTACAACGACGAACACCACTTGGAAATAATTCGCGTTAGAACATTCAATTTTTCAGAAAATGACTCAAGATAATATGTATTGAGAATTGCATTAATAGTAGACTCTATTGCTTGTCGCAATTTTTAGATCGATTTCTTCTCATGTCTTCCTCATGTGATGTTAAAGGTATGTTGCTATAGACCGTAAATTGTCTGTTATTTTTTATTTCCATTAGTCATTTTTGTGTGGGTAGTTGTCTGCATTGTTACCCTAATATATGTTCATTGTGACAGTTGAATGTCTATATGAAAATAACATATCACGATAACAATGCTATTACTGAAAAATTATTTGTATAAACTTTTGATATAAAGAATTAAACTTTTTGATATTTCTAAATAATTAGTTTTGGGCAATCAAAATAAAGACAATATCTCTTTAAATGCTAATTCATCAGGGTATACTACAACTGATATCTGAATTCGACTTATTACATGTAGGGCTTTAAATTATGCCTTGTTCTCTAAGATATCATACAAGGTATCATACTCTTTGCTAGTCTTAGCTATCTTTGATAATTTGGTTTATGATTTAGTCCAATTGCAAGGATTTTGATATTATAACCTTATGATTACAGTAATTGAATATTTAATTGATTTATACTACTCAATATAGATCAGGTGTAACTTAGAAATTTAAAACCAAATCATTCATTTAGAAAGCTTTTGAGCATAATAATTTGAAATCAGTCATTTGAAAATATGATTCAGTTAGTTTTATTAAACTCAATAATTCTTATTTTGTAATAAGTTTAATTAAATAACCATGGTAATCAGTTTAACAAAGTAACTGACTTTAGAATTGTAAAGTTATTTTGTACAAAATAAAATCAGTTTTTTGTTATCATCAATCTTATGATTATATTAAACTGATAATGAAGTTATCAAGTAATGGCTTTTGAAATAAGTTTTATGATACTGATTACTAGTATTATCTCTAAGAAAGTGATAGTAAAAAAATACAAAGAAAACTCAACACAGCTTTTACATATATATTCAGTTTAATGAAGTGATCATGGTCAAACATGAAGTGGTATATTACAGTTAACATATAAGGAATTTTTGAAAGTGCTTATATATTTACTGAAGTTCAATAAAAATAAATTTATCAGCATTAGAAAATGTAGGTAAGAAACTATAGAATTTTAAGATGAAACAGAATCCATGGAAACATACATAAGTATTGAAATTACTCTTGGAGATTTTTCTTACAAAAAGATCTCATTTAAAAAGAAAACGAACATTTTGTAAAAGAAGCGTAGATCTTTCAAGGAATATTGGTTATTCAAAACATTGAAAAGTTTTTCCTGAAAATTCTTCAAATAATTCTAAATCTAGAAATTTAATACGTTCTAATTTTTTCTTATCCAAGTTCTCATACGTAAGTTCTAAGTTGCTATGCTGATAAACAAAATTCAAGTTGCACATTATTCCCAATATATCTTATATAGTGATCCTGTAAATTGTACTTTTTAAATAATCAGCAGGTCCAATATTATGAAATGTTTGATCCAGGCAGTAGAGTCAAAATGAGGATGTCCATGATTTCAAGTGAGCTATTAGAAAGGCTGAGAGTAGTTCTTGATTTATGGGTAGACTAATCATCACCTTGCAATTGTGTTGTTCTTTGTTTTCTCAAGCAGTCTTATATTCTCAATAGATGGGTTGATGGTTTTAGAAAGTCCACCGATGCAATGCACCAAAAGTTTTTGAATGAACATTTTCGTTGTTGAGTTTGAATACTGACAAGAAGGTCGATATAATTAAAACGTAACCTTGAAATTAAAATGTATAATCACCCAAGTAGGAACCACTGAATTCATTTAAACCAAATCTAAGTCTGCAAACATCACACACACTAAAACCTACTTCGATAAATATTTTGAAGTTGTTACAAAGTCATCTTTTGTGGATGGTTATTAATTATTCACGAAGATATGGATTATTGCTTAGACATTTGTATTTTGATTTATTAATTTGGGAGTCCAACCATATTATGAATCAATATGTTCTATTTTGTTGTTTATACTGGAAAAAATATTTGTTTCTTGTGCTTATAAGAAAACCATTTGAGGTCTTAAATCCATTAAAAACCTTAAAACTGCCAAATGCAGTCATCTCTTCATTATTTCAGCCAGAATCTCTGAAAGTTGCTTCCTTTCCTTTTATCTCATCGGCCTTGAGTTCTTTCATTTTTAATGGGTTTCACAATCTTGTGTAATCATCATCATTATTGTCAAAAATCTTAAAATATTATGATTTGAATCCCGATCCAACTTGAATCCCTCCCTTTATGATCCCATTTTTACATTACGATTCAGACTTAGTTAAACCGCAATAAAAAAGCAAATTCAACTCATACTTACATATGTAATATACTTATTTAGATTCACAATCCCTTGATAACGCTTTTAAACCAAAATGAAAATGAAATTGGAGGAAAAAATTGAGTTTTAAATTTGATTGTAGAAGTTCACAAACATCCAAATCAAATTCAAAGTGCGTATGAAACCCTTAAATAATGATATTCTGAAATTACGACTTACGATTTAAAACCCATTTCGATTCAAAATATAAACTATGCGATTTTGATTTAAATCCTATTTTGACAACCTTGATCATCAATAGTTGAAATGATATCCCATTAATATATTTTTAAGATTCAAGTATTTCGCTCGAACCATATGTTCAAGATAATCGTAGTTACAGCTATGCTAATTAAAGAAGTTCGAACCATATGTTAATTAAAGAATATTGAGCGGACTGCTGAATCATTACAGGTAGAGTTTAGGTTTAAGCAAGAAATGTACTAAATATACTTTCTTAAATTTGCATTTCTTCTCATCATTTTGATTCTTAATTGCTTAGGTAGGTATTAAACGCATAAACAAATGCTTCAACCAACTTTGTCTATCTTAATGCTACTCCATATTTGACCTTCGAAACTTTTGCACTTTAATACGTCTGTATTCCTTCGTTATTTTCCAACATATTGATATTCAAATCATCCTTGCATCTTGATAATCTTTCACGCAATGATTATTTACCGACTTTCTTGATCACCTTCAAATCTCAACAGTCTTACGTTAATGATTTGTTGTCATTCCCAGATCATCATTAGACTCACAAATTCTTTTTTTTTTCTTTGCTTCAGTTGGTTTGACCTTGTATCTTTATCTTTCAAACCGTATGGGTTATCCTCTGACTTATGTCCGCAATTCAAATTTATTGTTGTTAAATTAGTTTTTGCAACACTACAAGAAAAATACCCTTTTGCAACTAGCTATTTGAAACAGGCGACTCATGACACTTGCAGTAGATGATACTTAGCAACAGACCTATTATAGTAGTTGCAATAGATGAAATTTAGCAACAGACCTTTTTCTCTTTTGCGAAAAACATATTTTTAGCAACTGCACTTCCCTTCCTATTGCAAAAAACATACTTTTAGCAACTGCGCTTCCAAGCCAGTTGCAACAAATATATTATTTGCAACTGCGCTTCCAAGCCTGTTGCGAATAAATATCTTTAGCAACTGTTTTTGCCACTTCCAATAACTGTATTTTTATTACAACTAGTAAGGCCAATTGCGAAAACCATACTATTAAAATTAAGTATCACCTTTTGATGATTAAATTTTAATAATTAATTTTAAATAGCTTTTATTAAACGGTTAACTACTAGTAATTATATAATAATTAAGATTAATATTTAATAATTATTAATTAATAATAAATTTTAAGTATTATAAAGTGATATTTATAACTGATGATTAAATAATAATAATTAAAAATTAAAAATAATAATAATTAACATTTAAAAAAATAATAATAAAATAAATAAATAATTATTAAGTAGTAATAAATTAATTACAAGTTATAATTAAATAATTAATCATCAAGACTAATGCCTAATAACATTATTTAGTAATTAGTTTTTAAATAAATAATTAACAATTAAATTTTGTATGAATTAATTATAACTCTTGTTTGAAAGAGATATTTTCATGAATTGATTATTGTTATTAGTAATTATTGATGTTGTCATTTTTAATTTTTTTAAGTATTTTTAAATTTGTATTAAATAAATGTTTAAATAGATATAAAATTTTCTAAAAAATGATGCTTTTATATATGTTTAAAAATAATAATCGATAGCTTTTTTGGTCTTTCCTTAAATTTTAACTTTAGCTATTTAAATAATTCATAATTAACATGAAATAACCAATAAGTAATCAACGCTAATGTTCAATAACTAAAGTTCAATCCTTTTGCAAAAAAAAAAAAAAAAAAAAAAAAAAAAAAACTAAAGTTTAATGTCTATTTATTAGATATCTACAAAGTTTAATGTTCAATAAATAATTCATGATAAACCACTGCCTTTTGCAACTAGTCACGGTACAAAGTTTATTGGCTCCAGACTGTTTAACTTTTGGCTCCATGCCCGATATTTTGGCTCCACATCAGAAATTTTAGCTCTAAATCCGATATTTTAATTACTCAACAATATCGCTTGAAAACCCCCCAAAAAATAATTCACCTTCTCCTCTAAATTCGTCTTCAATTTTCACACTCCATCTTCTCTTCTCTTTCCGTATTCACTTCTCCTCGCGCTTCACCACAATGCTGCCCTATCCTCTTTTGATTACCTCTCTCCTCATTGCCCCCCTTTAGTCTTCTTCATTGGTGTGGAAGAAGAAAGGTCCCCCAGATCCAAATATACATTACACTCCCTCTTTAACCCGATTTAGTGCCCTTTTCAATCCTAGTTCGCAACTCATCATTTGTGTCTCTTACTGATGCCCTTAATGAGGTTGTTGTCATGTCGGTCTCCAGTGTTGCTTCGACTTTCGATCTTGACAAGTATATGTTTTAACAAGTATAGAATAACACTGTTTTTGACGATTTAAATTCTTAGTCAGAGGAGGTAACAACTCTTCCCAGCTTTCTTGCAAATCAGTAATTTTTTAAACTTAGCAAATATCTATAAGTTAGGCGATGATTGTGTTAATTTTAGGTTTGACAAAAGTGCTGCAGTATTAAGAATAAAGCAAATAAAGTTAGGCGATGATTATAGGCTTGCTTATATTTGAAATAATATTTCTAATGATACACTGTAACAACTTTACTCAAATAAACTTCTTCATCTGGAGTTCATTGTTTTTTGACTGGAATGCAATGCTTCTTTTTCAAAATGGGTGATTCCTCCTCAACTGACGCATTTGGAGAATGCTCATGGACCTAATACAAGATTAATCGTGTGGTTGCAACATTACATGATAAAGATCATAGAAGTTAACATGTGTAGCAAGTATTACCTAGTGTTTAGGTTCACTAGGATTTCGTGTCATGATACCGGCTTTCTTGCCCTTGTTATGCAAATAATGCCTTGGAGTTCTGCAAGATGAGCTCTGCCTAGTTTCCCGTTTCATGGCATTAGCCATTAGGTATGAGACACATCATTTAGAGTTTCAATGCACCTGTCTTTTCTACTACAGCATTTGGATGTACAATGCTCTCTTGTCTGTTTACGTCAGCAACCTCAATAACAGATCCTTCTTATAAAATAGTCCAAATCTTGTAAAATACACATCTAGAATCTATTCTAATACAACATATTTTGTAGGTTGAAAAAATTTATAGTACGTACACATCCAACAAACAATTAATAATGTTACTTGCAGTTTGTTGAGAACTCTATAAAATATGAGTGTGCTGTATGAATAAGCATTGTGCTAAGGATTCAATTTTAATGATTATGTGTGATTAATTTGGTGTTATTCAATCTATGATCAGTTGTAAAGCGGTAGACAATCACAAAGCTGGAATAATGCATGCTTTCATATTAGGATTGACATAATAGATGTGCATGTGCTACTATTGTGATACACTAATAAACGTCCTTTCTGGCTAATATTCGTAATTGCAGAAAAACTGGGCATCCAAATATAACAGAAGGTGCATGGTAGGAAGGATGTAGTCGCTTGGTTAAAAATCGTAAGTCCTTTAAATTTACATTTGTTAACTGGGCTGTTGTAATAGACCAGTCACTTTTCGCAAGTAGCAACTAGCATACCTGTTTAGAATAGGCTGTGTTATCTTTTGTTGTTGATCGATATCGCTGCTCACTGCTCACTGTCGATTGTCGCTACTCACTATCGATTGTCGCTGCTCGCTGTATTGCTGTAAACATCAGCATATGTGTTGTTATGAATTGCTACAGTGCTACAGGGGTTGTTGCGAACAGCAGCGGTGCCGTTTAGACATTTGCTGGACTTATTCTACTCATTTTAATGATTTGAGATAGAAGTTGTAAACAGTGTGGCAACCTATTTAGACAATTGTTGGACATATTTAACATCCTTAGTCCAATTGACATTTGAGATAGAAGTTGCAAACAATATGAAAACTTATTTAGACATTTGTTGGACATATTTAACATCCTTATTCCTATTCAGTAAATTCATTAATGATTCAATACTTGATAAAATATAAGTATCATTTTAAATTACAAAATATGCAACTCATACCTACTCAGTATGGATTGATTTGTTTTATATTGCTTATTTTAAAACAAGAATGAGCTAAACAAGTGATTGAATTTCATTTACAGTAACTAGTATACTAGTATAGAACTACAAATTTAAATGTAAATAACCATATGAAGACTAATATAGATCTAAAATGGGTACTTACACCAACATGCAACAATTGAAAATTTATCGAGTTTAGTTGATGTTTTCTTCCTTTTTTTCATTATTTGTAAAATAACATCGATATGAAAACTTCCTACAGTTCTAGTAAGAAACTCTATACCCATTCGTTATTATTGATGTCTTTTTGTTGTAGTGATGGGTCCTTGTGTTTTTTTCATTTTCAAGGTGCGCTCATATTCTAAAGCATCGCTTGGAGGTTTGCGCATTCTTCACGAAAATAATCGTTTTGGTTAGCAGTAGCATTCTTATGCTCAAGATTAAGGACAAGTTCACTGCAATTGATTTTGGTCCCGGCCAGGTAATTTACTTTCTTTTTTTGTTATGAAAGCATCATAGATTTGTTGAAACAAGTCAGTTAAAAAGTTGGATTTTGCAGTATTGCACGTCAATGGGTTGCAAGGAAGCAAAAAGATGTTGTACAAGTTCCAGGTTTTAATTTGATGTAGAGTTCGCTGGGATGACATACATTTTCCTGGATAGGCATGTGTATGTTCATGATTGACAAATAACTTGGAGCATGAACTGTAGTTTTGTTCTGGTGAACTGATGATATTTATTCTCTTGTAATAGTATATGTATGATAGAGTAGAAATATGATTAGAAAAAATCTATTCAAAAAAATGTGTTGTGTGAGAGAAGAAATTGTTATACATGAATGGTGTATGAAAATTGTAGAAATTTTTGTTGTAATTGTTTGTACTATTAAAACTTTGTTAAAATAAAAAATTTATTTGTTTATTTCATTATGTGACATACACTTATTAAAACGAATACATTTAATATGTAGTATCTATAAGCTGTATTTTTTTAAACATATTTATGAATCTTTTGCAACGGGTATGTACTATTGCAAAAGGATCTGTTGCAACAGCAAAAGCCTATTGCAAAAAAGTATACCACAACATCTTATTGCAATAGGCAAAAAATGTTGCGAACATTTTGCAACTTCAGCTATACCAACAGGCGTGGGTCTGTTGTAATTGATCTACTACAACAGATATTGCCTGTTGCGAATTTTTTTTTGTTATAATGCAGTTATTTAACATTGAAATTATTTTTCCTTTCTTTTGGAATTCCATTCATTGGCATTTGAAGGTTTAGTAAATTTTAGGCCCTATAATTGGACGACAAGTTATTGGTTTGTTACACTAGTTGATGTAAGTTAATTACTCCTAAGCTAAACTATTATTACAGTGGAAGTTGTCTCAATACTAATTCGTGTCTTTGTTAGTTATTGTATTTTGAGTTGAATATTACTTTCTTGTTATCATTACTATTTAGTCTTGCTGCACTAAAAGAATTTTTTCATGAGGCAACATACTCTTTGTAATTGATGTGTTGGTCACAGAAAAAGGATGACACTGACATTTGTATTGATAATGAACTAGGTTCTTGCTAAGTATCGAATAATTACCAAGTCAAGTAAGGATGCAAAATCAATTAATTACATTTATAAGCCTTATAATTCTGTAAATTCAGTGCAAAGTATTGGTTCCATCATTTAAGTTAAATTTACTACAATTGTAGTCCGTTTTCTTCTTTTGTTTCTTATCAATTAATGGCTTGTTTTGCAGGTTAATATAGATGATAACAAGGAATACTTGGACTAAAGAAATACAAATATGGGGTATGGACACCAAAAAGTTTGAATTCACAAAAAACATATTCGTTACCATTGCAATTTCACGCCAAATTTAAACAAATTTAAAAATGTCAATGCATCAAGGTTAGTTAATTCTTACTATTCTTCTTCAGATGGGTCCTTAGACCGAAAGGCCTAAAACTAGTGTAATTTTCTTACATGTGGTAAAATAAAGAGAAAGTGGTAAAATATGCTTTAGGTCCACAAGAGAGAAAACTAAAGCTTAATGACAACTAAAATAGGCAGAGAGACAGCAAAGCTCTCCGTTAGGGGCAATATGTGTTCATGCATGTCCCTTGTAGGTTATATGAGGGTGTTAAGGCTTCTGTTTATGAATAATCTATTACTTGCAAGTTGCAAATACTTAAATGAACTATTGGAATTTTGATGATACAATATTTCCAAAATTAATTAGATTTTGGAGATATTTAGGGTAATTTAGTTACCCGTTTTGTGCAAGAAAGAAATGGAAAGGAATATTAAGGAGATAGGGATATTCTAGATATTCACCTTTATTTTGTTGCCATATTGCATGAATGAAGAAATGGAAAGAAATTTAATTGGGAAAAGAATTGATTGATGGAGAAAAGAGAAAGTTATCAATCAATCACATGACAATAAAATTAATGGGAATATTAGTCTTCCATGAATTGATTTATTTACATAAATCAATTACTTCATCTCCAAGTAATTTTTCCTCTATATAAATAGAGGCATAGAGGATGTTATTTTAATGAGATCATCTGTATTTCTTCATTTCTTTGCTCTATATATATATATATATATATATATATATATATATATATAATCTCTTAAATATTAATAAAATCTTTTCCCAATTGAAGTGAACATACACTATCTCGCGATAGTGGAACCACTATTAATATTGTGTGTTCTCTGTTGTCTTTATATTTTTTCTGTGACCTGTGATTGATAATCATTTCAATCTGTTTGTTCTATCACATCATTGCAAGATCCTATTGAGGTTTTTCCACTAAAAGAGATTGATCACCCCTTACAAGTGGTACCAGTGGTAGATTCGCAAAGAAGGTATTTGATAGAATGGCAAGGGAAGACGAAAATAGTACAAATAATACGTCAGTGCCAGCAGTTACTCCAGACGTCAGAGGCTCCTATGTGATGTCAGGATCACAGTTTACGATAGAGAAGTGGAATGGTGAAGGAGATTTTGAAAAGTGGCAGTGCATGATGAAAGAAGTTTTGAGAAGAAATCGCGTTCATTGAGTAGTATTTGATACAGAGGCATTGCCTACTGATATTTTATCAGTGGAATTAGAAGAGATGGAAGAATATTCCTTTACTACTCTTCAACTTGCTATGGGAAATAACGTAATTTCTGAAATCAGTCAGGAAACAACAGCTCAAGGAATTTGGAAGATGTTGGAGGACCTCTACATGAAGAAATCCCTAACTAACCGTATGATCCTATTGAAGACCTTCTTCACTTATTAGATGAAGGAAGGTTCTTCAATTATGACACACCTAAGTGTGTTTGATGACCTGTTGATGAAGATAAAGTATGTTGAGTTGAAAATCGATGAAGAACAGAAAGCAATGATTCTGTTATGTTCACACCCGGAGCAATACACTGGTTTCGCTAACTGTCTTATCTATGGTAGATATACATTGAAATTAGATGATGTGAATGTAGGGTTTCTCAGCGAAGAGTTAAGAGATCAGATGAAAGAGTTTGGTGTTAGTGATAGTAGTGGAGGAAGTAGTAGTTTAGGTTTATTTGTTGAGAGAGGAAGAGCAGAGAAGAAAGTAAAGAATAATAAGGGCATTCCAATTCTAGGAAGCCTCATTCGTAGAGTAAGTCTAAAGATGGAAAGTGCTATAATTGTAAGAAACCAGGCCATTGGAGAAGAGACTATCTGGATTTGGAGAAGAAGACTGATGATTCTTCATCTATTGCGATGGAGAAAAATGGTAGCGATTTATTGACAACGGTTGTATAAGATGTTGCAGACCATTGGATTTTAGATTCTGGAGAATCATTTCACATGACTCCTAATAAGGATTGCTTTTCTTCCTTTGATGCCAAAGAAGGAAGTTCTATCCTTATGGGGAACGATGCTACATGTAAGTTTATGGGAGTTTGTTCAGTTCGCATTCGCATGTATGATGGGATTGTTCGCACACTTTCAAATGTTCGCTATGTCCCAGGTCTTCGAAAGTCATTGATATCATTAGGCTAATTGGCATCATTGGGATGCAAGATAACCATTGTCATAGATGGTTTGAGTTTCTAGATAGGCAGTTGTATAGATGAAGGGTGTTATGGTGCAGAATCTGTATTTGCTAATGGGTACCATCATTCATGGAGAGTTATGTGTCGGAGTCAATAGTTCTAAAAGTTTGGATGCTACTAAACTTTGGCATATGAGATTAGGTCATACTTCGAAGAAGAACTTAGGATTGCTTCGTAAGAAGAAAAGATCAAGGGATAAATCTTCAAAAGTTGGACTTTTGCAAGGAGTGTGTATTGGCAAAGCAAACCAGAGTTTCTTTTGGTGATTGCATGCATACTTCTAAGAGGGTACTTGATTATGTGCATTCAGATGTTTGGGGGCCATACTCTACAACTTCTATTGGTGGAGCTTATTATTTTGTTTCATTCATTGATGACTACTCGTGCAAGTTTTGGATGTATGTAATGAAAGCTAAGTCGGAAGTATTTGAGAAGTTTAAGGTTTGGTTAGCGCTTGCTGAAAACCAAACAAGAAAGAAATTGAAGATTCTTAGATCCGACAATGGCGGCGAATTTGTATCCAAAGAGTTCCTCGACTACTGCAGACAACATGGTATTAGAAGACATTTTACTACACCTGGTGATCCGGAATCCAATGGGGTTGCTGATGGAATGAATAGGACTCTACTTGAAAAGGATCGTTGCTTGATATTGACTGCAAGTATGTCTAGGGTTTTTGGGCTGAAGCTATTTCGACTGCAGCACATACTATTATTCGGATTCCGTTCTCATCCATTGATGGGAATATTCCAAAGGAGCTATGAAGAGGTAAAAACACTTTATTAAGTTATTTTCGTATATTTGGATGTCTAGTTTATGTTCACAATACAGGACATGATAAATTGGAGCCTATGGCCTCCAAATTTGTTTTTCTTGGTTAAACAGATGGCATAAAAGGATATATAATTTGGAATCCAATTACGAAAAAAGTTATACATTCCAGACATGTGACTTTTGATGAGTTAGCAATGTTTAAACCTTTGTATGGCTTATCAAAGGGTTCAAATTCAGTTGATGAGAAGCCTGAAAAGACCGAGATTCCTGGTTTTCAAACCCGAAGTAGAGCTATTACTATTGATAATAGTGACAGAGCAGTTGATGATACACCACATGATAGTCCACAGATTTTCTTTAGTAGTGATGGTGATGGTCATGAAGCTAGAAAGGATTCAGCTTAAGGTGGAGCTGAAGGAGAGTTAGGCGATATAGCCATTCGGGCTAGTCAGAGACCAAAGAGAGCTCCAATTAGATATGGAGATTGGCTATATGAAAATTTGAGCCTTGATGACCAGTTTGAGTATGCTTTACATGTAATTCATGATGAACCATTGAGCCTTGAAGAAGCCATGAAGTCGAGTGATAACTCGAAGTGGAATTGCGTTATGGAAGAGGAGATATAATCTTTGAAAAAGAAAAAGACTTGGGATTTGGTACCACTACCTCAAGGAAGTCGATCCATAGTCTACAAGTGGGTGTTTAAGGTAAAAGATGATGGTAGATACAAGGCAAGATTATTAGCCAAAGTGTTTTCACAAAGAAAGGGGTTAAAGTATGATGAATTATTTGCTCTAGTTTTTAGACAAAATTCAATTTGAATCCGACTTGCAATAGTTGCTGCTCATGATTTGGAGTTAGAAGAACTTGATGTAAAGACCGCTTTCATGCATGGTGATTTGGAGGAAACCATTTACATGAAGAAGCCAGAAGGATTTATTGTAGATGGAAAGTCGGATTGGGTATGTAAGTTAAAGAAATATCTTTATGGTCTAAATCAATCGCCCAGACAATGGTACAAAAGGTTTGATTCTTTTATGCTTTCACATGGTTTTAATCGTAGTACTAAAGATGCATGTGTTTATTTCAAGCATTTAAAGAACAATAATTGGGTGTATTTTCTTTTGTATGTGGATGATATGTTGATTGCTTCCAAGGATAAAGATGAAATTAATGAGTTGAAGTTGAAATTAAAAGCGGAATTCGATATGAAAAATCTTGGAGAAGCAAAGAAAATTTTGGGGATGGAAATCCAAAGAGATAGAAAACTTTTTGAGACTTACTAAAAAGGAATATATTCAAAAGGTGCTTGC
Source organism: Allium sativum (assembly GCA_030737875.1). Lineage (NCBI taxonomy): Eukaryota > Viridiplantae > Streptophyta > Magnoliopsida > Asparagales > Amaryllidaceae > Allium > Allium sativum. The sequence goes on along the minus strand of JASFAX010000020.1, from coordinate 20,509,452 downwards.
TTGATTTAGCATGGATGGAGCAAAGACTATCAGTACACCCATGCCTTTGCATATACAGCTTTCTAAACAAGGCTCTCCGATCTCAGAAAAGGACAAGGCCTATATGAAAAAGTGCCTTATGCGAGTGCAGCAAGTAGCTTGACGTATGATATGGTGTACACTAGACCTGACATTGCTCAAGTTGCTGGATTAATTAGTATATATATGGCAAATCCGGGAAAATCACATTGGGAGGCAGTGAAGTACATTTTTAGATATCTTAGAGGAACATCAGATTATGGGATTGTTTTTTATGGAAGAAATAAGGAATTCAACTTGGTCTTATTTTGTGATTAAGACTACGCCGGAGATAGAGATAGAAGGAAGTTAACCTTAGGCTATGTGTTCACTCTTGGAGGAACAACTATTAGTTGGAGAGCGAGATTGCAGACTATAGTTGCTTTGTTTACTACAGAGGCAGAGTTGATAGTTGTAATTGAGGCAGCTAAGGAGGTACTTTATTTGAAGAAGTTATTGTGTGATTTGGGCTTCAAACAAGTTGCTTGTTTGGTGAATTGTGACAATCAGAATGCAATTCATTTAGCTGCAAATCTGGCTTTCAGTTCTAGAACAAAGCATACAGAGGTAAGAGAGTCTTTCCTTATCTCTATGAATGAGGAGAAGTTAGTTCTGTTGTATATAACAGTGTTGTAAACACGATTATATGATTTTTGTTTGATGATAACAACCAAATAAATATTATTTTAAATGAGTTTGTTACTGTACTGTTCTATATATACATCACATACATGAGTATAATATTTATATTTAAATAGAATACGACTGTACAGACATTTATATATTCATACAGTATTTTATTTAAATATTATATTTCAAACATTCAAATAGTACAACTATTTATAACTCCACTATTTACAATTCACTTGAATATGTTTGAATATTTCTGACATGACATATCACACATGAAATTGTAATATTATAGGAATTCAAAATAAAATAGACAGATTGAATTAAACACAATAAAATAATATTTTATTTCAATCAAATCTTTTTATTACAAATAACAGTACAATTTTATTCACATCTATAATTGTTTTCATACACACAAATTCCTTATTTCATACTCAGCTCTTCTCTACAACACTAGCACTCACAAATACATACACATACTAACAATGTTCTTGTCTTCATCTTCAATCTTCTGTTATCACAGCATTCTTTTGTCAGTCCAGTCATCTTCATACTTGTCATATACAGAAACACACACACAGTAGAATGCAACAAAAATAAAATTCAATACAAACAAATGAAAATTTATTTTTAAATTTTATTTGCCTCAGAATTACGGTGTGTTTCTCGTCATTTTTCTAGACTAGGCATGATATGCAGGGATAGAAAAACTAGTCTGGATGGCTGCATATACACACGTGTATATACATGCATGAACTGCCTCGCAAATCCAGTGTGCAACTGAGGAGTAGCCACAAGGACCGTCTCGACTCAGTGCACAGTTCATAATCGAGCCAAAAATGCAAATAAAAAAACCAAAAAATGGATGGAACAATGCATCATGATTCAAGACAGCAAACAAGAGGATTGTGCAAACAAGTGAATGCAAGCCGACTCATTCTTAAATGTACACAACAAGAGTAATGGTGCAACAGTCAAGTGAAGCATAAACAATGGAATGCACAAACTAATATGTTTTAAGTTATACATAGATGTCTACATACTAGAAAAACATGGAGTTTATAAATGGCAGAACATAATCATGGATTAGTTTTGAAATATGAAGCAGTTTTAACAAGTCAAGTACATGTATGCAAAGTGATGCAATCAATGTACAACTCAGCTGCAAAGTGGTCGAGCTAGATACAGCAGCAAATTATATATGAGGGTACAAGTGCAAGATGCATGGATAAGATCAGCACAGTAGTTTTTACATAGGGTCAACATAAACAATGATTCAACATACATGGTGGAGTATACAACATTCAGTTCAATAAATACAAAACTAAATTTGGGACAGAGTGCAAGTTTTTTTTTTCCTTTGTGTTTCAAGCAACATTCAAATTTAATCATGTATATTGATGCATGAACACAGATGTTAATGGCAGCAGCATTTAAATGTGCAAATAATACATGGTGGATTCAAGTACAAGTGAACATGTATGCATCGAATAAAGATTCAAAATTGCTCGGCATAGGACTAGGCAGATCACATTTCCAAGTACAACAGCAAAGTGATCGAACAAGTTATACAAAGGTGAAAATGTATGACAATGATGGAATTCACATAGGAACGACATACAAACACAAAGAACAGGCACAACAGCATGATCAAGTACTAGTTCTAATCAATAAAATAAACAAGCAAGAAAAACACAAGAAAATGGAGTATCAATACTAATTCAAGTTATCAACACAAGTCAAAAGGTCAACATGAAGAAGGCAGCCCAATCAAGTCAAGCGCAGGAAGGATCAGGTGCATAAGCATATACAGGTGCATGTGCAACTATATGGTACAACAAAGAGTGGTGTGATCAAAACAATGTGATAGATGGTAAAGCACAAAATCAGTGTGCATAACAAAATGGCAAAATAGCACGGCCATGAACGTACAAACAAGAACAACTAACCAAGTATACATGTACAAGATCAGTATCAACATGATGCACAAGTTCAGCATGGTGAAAGCTAAAATCAATTCGGGAATTGCCAAAAATCAGCAAGAGGATTCACGCAAGTATTTATTCAAAGGGAACAATGTTACAAACAATTCAAGGAGATGGCGCGTTTAATTTTAAAAGGCCAAGTTGAAAATTTCAAAGATCAAAGTTCCAGAATAATATATACCGCAATTATTTTAATGACCAAATTCAAAGCTAAAGGTCACGGCAACAGTTAAGTTTTTAAAATCATGTTGACAAAGTCAAATAAAAGAGATCATCAAGGCATTATTTCTAGGAGATGGAATTTGTATTTTTAAATCTATAATTATAGCATAAAAGACTAAATCAAATATCCAGAAGTAAATCTAGAAACCTCGAAGATTTCAAGCCCAAAATATACGCAATATCAAACCAGACCTAATACAAAATCAGAGCACAAATTTAGGATTTTTAATCCTATAAATACACCAATCATCACAGGCGTCAAAGGCATCCAAGTTCAAGTAAATTGAAACAAGAAAACTCGAAATTAAAAATTCATACTTGGAAATCACTTGGATCGAATTAAAGCTTAAAGCAACGAAGATAGCAGCTGGAGATTCAAGAGCGTCAAAGAAGAGAGAGCATCGGCTTCTAATATAAGGAGATTGCAAACCCTAGATCGCCATCGCCTCTTGAATCTTAGGAAACCCTAGAATATTATCGTGTCGGAGCCTCCGCCATTTTTAATTCTTAGAAAAAAAGGATTAAACCAAATTACAAAGGAGGCTGGCCAAGTTTTCAACTATAGGGGATAACCTTTATTTTAAATCCTAGGGTTTTCTATTTTTTTTATTTGTTTTGTTTAATAAAAACAAACGAACAGCTTCTAGATCTGTAAAATCTAGGGTAAACGAATTACGGGATTTGTAATTCGGAGAAATCTGGTTTCGGGGATAGAAACCAGTGCAGGGTTTTAAGCGTATGGTTAAGAACAGTTGGGAGCGGGTGTCGCGAGTTTACATGGGATTGTAAGCGTAGAGATTGTTTTGACTCCTAGTAGAAACCTTGGGGAATGCAGCAATAGGTAGGGTTTTGTCGAAGCTGGGTATATCTGTGTGTTATTTATTTTCTGCATTTATTATTATTATTATCTGTGCTGTTATTATTTAATTACTCTGTGAAAATCTGCGATAAACCCTATTCACTCCCCTTTAGGGTTAATTTAGATCCTACAAGTTGTATCAGAGCAGGTATTTTTTATTTTATTTTAACTGTAGAGTCATGAATCTGTCTAATAACGCTTTTTCTGAGGGTCAGTCCATAGCTAGACCACCAATGTTTAATGGAACTAATTATGCATATTGGAAAGCTAGGATGAAAATTTATTTGAGTTCAGTCGATTATGATGTATGGGATATTATTGAAACGGGTTATAGATCTCCCACTGTTATTGTTAGTGTTGTTGAAATTCCTAAACCAAAAGACAGGTAGGATGCTAATGATAAAAAATTATTTCCAACTAATGCCAAAGCGATGAATGCTTTAATCTGTGCTCTTGATAAAACAGAATTTAATCGAATTTCTCATTGTGAAACTGCACAGGAAATGTGGCATACATTAGAGGTCACACACGAAGGTACATCTCAAGTGAAGGAATCTCGTCTCGCTCTACTCAGCAATGAATATGAAAATTTCTCTATGCAAAGAGATGAAGAAATAAAAGAGATGTATGGACGCTTCTCATCACTAGTCTATAATGCAAAAGCTCTTAGCAAAACATATACCGAAGTGGAATTGATTAGAAAAATATCGAGAGTGCTACCGATGAATTTTGAAGCTAAGGTGAGGGCAATTCAAGAATCAAAAGGTCTGAATAAAATAAGCATAGAGGTGTTGATTGGAAATCTCATCACTTACGAGATAGAGTTAAAAGCAAGAGAAGAACGAAAGAATTCTGAATCAAAGAAAAAGACGATCGCTCTAAATAATACTATTGAAAGCGATGATGAAGATTCCGCTGAAGAGCTAGCCATGATTTTGAGAAAGTGGGCCAAAGGAAATTAAAAGCCACGAAAGAAGAATTCAAAAACCGACAAGTCTGAAAGTTCAGATAGTTCAGATGATGAAGTGTTTTGCTACAATTGCAAGAAACCCGGACATATCAAACCGAATTGCCCACAGCTCAAAAATGAAAAGAAGAAGAAGTTCAGAAGAAAGAAGAAGGCTTTTGCTACTACATGGGATGGCGAGGAAGGAGAAGAAGTTTCTGAAAGTGATGAAGAGGAAGCTAATTTATGTCTTATGGATCAATCTGATTCGGAAGGTAGTGAGGAGGATTCTAGTGAGGTATCGAATTTTAGGTATAAAGAATTAATTTTAATGTGTCACGACCTCACAAAAACCGTTGATTCTCTTGAACTAAAAGTTAAGAAATTGAAATCTGATAGGTCAAAACTAGTTCAAGAAAATAACAGTTTAGAAAGAAAACTTGAAAAAGTTAAGAATTCACCGATTTCAGAATGCGAAAAATGTTAATTTTTGAGTAATGAACCTTTGAAATTCAAAACTGATTTTGAATTACTCAAAAGTGAAAACACGAATTTGAAAAACGAACATCGTGATTTTGAGAAGGAAATTGAAAAGCTTAGAGAATATGAAAAACTTGATTTTGAAAAGCGAAAACAATTTGAAATTGAAATTTCTAAGTCCAATGCTAAAATCAAAGCACTTGAAAACGAAAATTTGGTTTTGAAACAAATTGATGCTGAAAAGAGGAAAATCGCTATTAATCGTTGTTCAAATTTAATGAAAGAAAAGAGCGATCTTAAATTTAAAATTCAACGACTTGAGTCAACTTTGAGTAAATTTTCTAAAGGAGAGAAATCGTTGAATATGTTGTTAAAAAACCAATTTTTTGTTCAGAATAAAAAGGGACTTGGCTTTGGATCTGATCAAGTTGAAAAACAAAATTCTAATGATTTTAAAAATCCTTTAAATGGTTTTGAAATTGATCAAATTGAAATTTTGAACTCTAATAATTTCAAAGGGTTTTTAAATCATGAACAAAATAATAATTCGTTTAAAAACAATTCATTTAACATTTTTGGATTCCAAAAAATAATAAAAATGATTTTGAATAAGTCTAAACGAATTTGGGTTCCAAAGGGTACTATTGTGGATAGTAATGGATTGTTATATAAACGGGTTTGGGTACCAAAACGTGTAAACGATCAAAAGAGTGGTAAAACAACTTTTGTTAGACCACTCGACCCTATAAAAATTTAGGTACTAAGGAAGGCTAAGGAACGATTGTGCTTAAGAAAGATAGAACTCAAATTGATTCATACTATCGAATTATTTGGAGTTCCTTAGCCATAGATTCAGAGTTGGAGATTCATTGGATCACATCGATTATGGTAAGTCAGGTATGATCTCTAAACTCGTATTTTTATTTCAATTTCTTTTTTAGTTTTTATTTCTTTTATTTTCTTTATTTTTTACTTGGCTGGTTTTGAAATCATTCGTTATTGATTGTTGAAATTTTTAAATTATAAAAATTTATTTTCTCTCAAGTGATTTCAAATAATTGTCTTCAGATTTGATCGTTGAATGTTTCTTGTGTTTGTCTAAAAATTCTCTGAGAATGTCACTTGTGATACTTGCTTTAAAAATGATCTTGTGTTGCTCTGATAAGGAAATTGGTTTGATTTGTTTAAATATCTTGGTGACTGAACGATGAGTTCAAAAATCAGTAATTAAATATCTTTAAATTCCATAGACAATTTGAATTAAATATATAAGTTGTTTTAAAATTGTCTAGGAACAATCAGCATTAGAAATATTAGATAATTTCATGTTCTACTGATTGATTTTTGAAACTGATTTTCAACCTTTCATTGATATTTTCAAACACTTCTCTTGAAATTGATATTTACAATTTTACAATTATTTTTGATTATTTATTCAAAAATTGAAATTATTGATTAATTTGAACCTTTTTGTGACTCATCAAAATTATTAATAGATTTATGAATTTCTGACGGGTTGTGACTATGGTATAATTCATAACTAGAGGAGATGTTATTTTAAATCTCATGATGATTAGACAGATTTTATAATATCTTTGAATTAGAGCTTATTTCACGACCATCTTCTATATCTACCATTTTTCTGTCATTCATTATGGTTTTATTTAATTTAGGGAGTTCTAATTATTATTGGAATTAAAAATAAAATAAAAATAAATTAATTAATAATTTATCCTCGGTATTCATTCCCATTTAAAAGTCCTCGTGGTTATGCATGGGTGAATAACCTTAATCTCTATGCGCTTCCATTCTCACTTAAAAGACCTTTGGGCTGTGCATGGATGGAACTCATTAGAGAGGATAAAGTTAAGTTACTACTAACCCCATTTTTGATTATATTTAAAATCTTTAAAATTCATATTGAAATATTCAATTTTATTGAACTCTCCTCATTCTATAAAATCCATTGTAAATCCATTCATTCTGAAAGTGAAACTTGCTTCTAATTTAAAGATTATTATGATTTTTGTTTGATTAAATGGGATTTGCGATATACATTCTCTCTTTGAATTTGAATTTATATTCATGGTCTAAATTTGTCACTGTTTCAGTTTCTATTATCCTTTTGATGATAATAAAAGGGGGAGAATTGTCAAGATTTTGATTGATGAGTATTTAATTCAAAAGTATTTTAAAATTGGAAATTAAATATCTAAAGGCAGAATGGTCAATTGAATTTCATTATTTTCCACATATATAGGGGGGGGTTCAATTGCAGGGGGAGCAAACAAATAGGGGAGTAATATATTTCATGTTCAAACACATTCAAAATCTTTTATTTGTTTATCATCATCAAAAGGGGAGATTGTTGTATATAACAGTGTTGTATACACGATTATATGATTTTTGTTTGACGATAACAACAAATAAATATTATTTTAAATCTATTTGTTAGTGTACTGTTCTATATATACATCACAGACATGAATATAATATTTATATTTAAATAGAATATGACTGTACAGACATTTATATATTCATACAGTATTTTATTTAAATATTATATTTCAAACATTCAAACAGTACAACTATTTATAACTTCACTATTTACAATTCACTTGAATATGTTTGAATATTTCTGACATGACACATCACACATGAAATTGTAATATTAAAGGAATTTAAAATAAAATAGACAGATTGAATTAAACACAATAAAATAATATTTTATTTCAATCAAATTTGTTAATTACAAATAACAGTACAATTTTATTCACATCTATAATTGTTTTCATACACACAAATTCCTCATTTCATACTCAGCTCTTCTCTACAACACTAGCGCTCACAAATACATACACACACTAACACTGTTCTTGTCTTCATCCTCAATCTTCTGTTTTCACAACATCCTTCTGTTAGTCCAGTCATCTTCATACATGTCACATAGAGAAGAACACACACGGTAGAATCCAACAAAAATAAAATTCAGTACAAACAAATGAAAATTTATTTTTAAATTTTGTTTGCCTCAGAATTACGGTGTGTTCCTCATAATTTTTCTAGACATGGTATGATATACAGGGACAGAAAAACTCGTCTGGATGGCTGCATATACACATGTGTGTATACATGCATGCACTACCTCGCCAATCTAGTGTGTAACTGAGGAGTAGCCACAAGGATCGTCTCGACTCAGTGCACAGGTCATAATCGAGCCAAAAATGCAAATAAATAAAAAACCAAAAAATGGATGAAACAATTCAAGACAACAAACAAGAGGATGGTGCATACAAGTGAATGCAAGCCGACTCATTCTTAAATGTACACAATAAGAGTAATGGTGCAACAGTCAAGTAAAGCATCAACAATGGAATGCACAAACTAGTATGTTTAAGTTATACATGGATGTCTACATTCTAGAAAAACATGGAGTTTATAAATGGCAGAACATAATCATGGATCAGTTTTGAAATATGAAGCAGTTTTAGCAAGTCAAGTACATGTACGCAAAGTGATGCAACCAAGGTACAACTCAACTGCAAAGTGGTCGAGCTAGATACAGCAGCAGATTATATATGAGGGTACAAGTGCAGGATGCATGGATAAGATCAGCACAACAGTTTTTACATAGGGTCAACATAAACAATGACTCAACATACATGGTGGAGTATACAACATTCAGTTCAGCAAATACAAAACTGAATTTGGGACAGAGTGCAAGTTTATTTTCCTCGGTGTTTCAAGCAACATTCAAATTTAAGCATGTATATTGATGCATGAACATGGATGTTCATGGCAACAGCATTTAAATATGCAAATAATACATGGTGGATTCAAGTACAAGTGAACATGTATGCATCGAATAAAGATTCAAAACTGCTCGACATAGGACTAGGAAGATAACATTTCCAAGTATAACAGCAAAGTGATCAATCAAGTTATACAAAGGTGAAACTGTATGACAATGATGGAATTCACACAGGAACGACATACAAACACAAAGAACAGGGACAATTGCATGATAAAGTGCCAGTTCTTATCAATAAAATATACAATCAAGAAAAACACCAGAAAATGGAGTATCAATACTAATTCAAGTGATCAACACAAGTCAAAAGGTCAGCATGAAGAAGGCAGCCCAATCAAGTCAAGCACAGGAATGATCAGGTGCATAAGCATATACAGGTGCATGTGCAAGTATATGGTACAACAAGGAGATGTGTGATCAAAACAATGTGATAGATGGTAAAGCACAAAATCAGTGTGCATAACAAAATGGCAATATTGCATGGCCATGAATGCACAAACAAGAACAACTAACTAAATATACATGTACAAGATCAGTATCAGCATGATGCACAAGTTCAGCATGGTGAAAGCTAAAATCAATCCGGGAATTGCCACAAATCAACAAGAGGATTCATGCAAGTACTTATTCAAAGGGAACAATATTACAAACAATTCAAGGCAATGGCGTGTTTAATTTTAAAAGGCCAAGTTGAAAATTTCAAAGATCAAAGTTCCAGAATAATAAATGCCGCAATTATTTTAAGGACCAAATTCAAAGCTAAAGGTCATGGCAATAGTTAAGTTTTTAAAATCATGTTGACAAAGTCAAATAAAAGAGAACACCAAGGCATTATTTCCAGGAGATGGAATTCGTATTTTTAAATCCATAATTACAGCATAAAAGATTCAATCAAATACCCAGAAGCAATTTTAGAAACCATGAAGATTTCAAGCCCAAAACATATGCAATATCAAACCAGATCAAATACGAAATCAGAGCACAAATTTAGGATTCCTATAAATACACCAATTATCACAGGCGTCAAAGGCATCCAAGTTCAAGCAAATTGAAACAAGAAAACTCGAATTTAAAAATCATACCAGGAAATCACTTGGATCGAATTAAAGTTTAAAGCAACGAAGATAGCAGCTGGAGATTCAAGAGCATCAAAGAAGAGAGAGCAGCGGCTTCTACTATAAGGAGATTGCAAACACTAGATCGCCATCACCTCTTGAATCTCAGGAAACCCTAGAATTATCGTGTCAGAGCCGCCACCATTTTCAATTCTCAGAAGAAAAAAAAGGATTGAACCAAATAACAAAGGAGGTCGGCCAAGTTTTCAACTATAGGGGATAACCCTTATTCTAAATCCTTGGGTTTTCTATTTTTTATTTGTTTTGTTTAATTTGTAAAAACAAACGAACAGTTTCTAGATCTGTAAAATCTAGGGTAGACGAATTACGGGATTTGTAATTCGGAGAAATCTGGTTTCGGGGATAGAAACTTGTGCAGGGTTTTGAGTGTAGGGTTAAGGACAGTTGGGAGCGAGTGTCGCGAGTTTACAGGGGATTGTAAGCATAGAGATTGTTTTAAATCCTAGTAGAAACCTTGGGGAATGTAGCAGTAGGCAGGGTTTTGCCGAAGCAGGGTACATCTGTGTGTTATTTATTTTCTGCATTTATTCTGATTATTATCTGTGCTGTTATTATTTAATTACTCTATGAAAATTTTGCGATAAACCCTATTCACCCCCTCTAGGGTTAATTTAGATCCTACAAGTTCGTCTTTAGAAGATTCACACAAATGACAATGCAGTGGCATTGTTTACGAAGGCATTACCTGCTACTAAATTCGAGCATTGCTCGAACTTGATTCACTTGATGAAGTGCTAAGTGCCACATGGTGGCACTATGGGGAAGAGAGTGACTTGGTTGAAGTCAAGAGAAGATGTGGTATTCTTCTGGTATAAAGAGATATGACTTGGTTGCACGATGTCTACCTTATTTTTGAATGATTCCAACACTTTGTTGGTGGGCGGTGGCCTTGCTGGAGTACACTAACAAAGTGCAATGAGGGGTGGCCTTTGCAGGAACTCATTGGGAAGCATTCATAATGGAGTCTCTTGGTTGTAACATATATATTTTTTGAGACAAAAATGTGTGATCTTCCACAAGGAAGAGAGCACACATATATATAAAAATCAATACATAGTCTACAATAACCAACAGCAAGACCGAAAAGAAACCCAAAAACCTACACAAGATGTGACTATATGTATGTATAAAATAGAAGACAGATGAGCTACGGATAAAACCACTGCCCATCAGACTTCAATATCAAGTTACGACAATGCCACCACCCGATAGTGAAGTATATCTACTTTTACACATTTCAAACCAAATACAAGAATACAAGAGAGTGAAAGAACACAAATAAACACTTCAAAACAGCACACTAAAAACAAACTCCAAAGCATATGTCATCTATCACCAAAAATAGCTCTTCAAAAAGCTCCCAGCTATAATCAACTACCTGTGACCTTAAAGAGACTAGCCAAAAACATAAGCTACCAACACACACACACACACACACACACACACATATATATATATATGTGTGTGTGTGTGTGTGTGTGTGAGAGAGAGAGAAAGAAAGAAAACAAAGAAAAACAGATACAAGTAAAAATACAAAACATATATCAATAACAAATGCAAATCCTATTATGACTAAAATAATGATTTAATCTAATAAAAAACTCAAATTAAATCTAACCTTAATCAAATAACTCTCAAATCTAGAGTCCCTAAATAACTTATAGTGAGGGTTAGACAACCAATTCAGTCTAAAAGAAACAATCCTAATGATTAATTTATCTAAAGAGACATAATTAGAGCGAATCAAGCTCTGATTTATCTCCAACCAAATGAACCAAATAATAATAGTAATTAAAGAATCCATCACATATCGATGCTTGAAATTTAAAATAAATATAAAACAATTCCAATAATAATCACAGTTACTAAAGGAGTTGGCTCAATTAAAAGCAAAGATTCAAATGACCATATTCAAAATATAATTGGTAAAAGAACAAGAAAATAAATAAATGATCAACATTCTCATTCATGATACAACAAACACAACATTTAACATCAAAAATAATATTTATCTTCTTTTAATGCTCAACCGTATTGAGTTTCTTATGGATAATCAACCACATAAGAAATTTCGCTTTCGATGGAGAATTAGACTTCCAGAGAAACATAAATATAGACATAGAAACACCAGAAAAGTTAAGAAACTTATACATAGATTTAGAAGTATACTGAAGACTATTATCTATACCCCAATAAATGTTATCACCATTGTCATCCAAATGGTATAAAGACAACTTAGAACGCAATAAGACAAATTGTCTAAACACTGACCCTTCTAAAATACTATCAAAAGTAAAATCCCAAGGGGGATCTAACCAGTAATTATAAACATCACTAATCAAAGCATCCTTAAAACAACAAATCTCAAAAAGCTCTCGAAATTCTATTTTAAGGGGTACTCGAGAGATCCAAGAGTAATGCCAAAAAAAAAAAAAAATCAACATTCCCCGAATGAATAGTCAACTTACAACCTAAACTAAAAAAGTCAAAACATTTCAAGACAGTGCTCCAAAAATAAGATAATCTATTAATCCAACTCTAACTAGAACCAACTATAAAACTTCCCCCAGCATAATAAAATTTGGAAACTAATTGCTTCCAAGTAGCCATCACTGCAGGGCTCCTAAATTTCCATAACCATTTGGCTAATAAGGAAGAGTTAGAAATATATAAATTGACAATCCCTAGACCCCCATCCTTCTTGGATCTACAGCAAACTTCCCAATTAACTAAACATTTATAACCCCTACAAATGTTATCTCCACTCCTTAAGAAATTACGCCTAATTCTGTCGATTTTGTCAACTACCCACTGAGGAAAACGATGAACAACCATCCAATAAGTCGAAATAGCAGACAAAACAGAGTTGACTAGAACTAATCTACCAGCTCTTGATCGGAATCTTCTATTCAAACTAGATAACCTATTATTGATCTTATTAATAATAACTAACCAATCTTCGTGCTTAAGCATAGATGGCCTAATTTTAAAATCCAAATAGTCAAAAGGAAATTTCATAGTAGGACAGTTTAAAGTGTTAGCAACTAGATCCTCGACATTATCAAAGTCATTAAGAACCATAATAAAACTCTTCTCAAAATTAATCCTAAGACCAGATAACATCTCAAAAGAACAAAGAATAAACTTCAAGGCAGTAATATGCTTTGGCAGATGAGAGGAAAATAATAATGTATCATCAGCAAATTGGAGAATCGATAAATCATTACTAATAACCTCATTACCAATAAAACCTAAAACACCTAATCTCACAACTCTCTCAATAATTTTAAAGAAAACATCAATAGCGAGATTAAATAAGAGAGGTGATAGGGGGTCACCTTGTCAGTACTAAAACAACCAGATTTGAGCAAAATCATAATCCAGCTGATCCATCTAACACTAAAGCCCCTAGCTAAACATAACTCGCAAACAAAATCCCAGTCAACCAAGTCGAAAGCTTTCTCAAAATCTATTTTCAAAATAGCACAAGAAAGGTTATTCTTACAATAAACATTAATATACTCTTGAACCGCAGCCACTCCGTCCGCTATATTCCTGCCTTTTATAAAGGCCATTTGTGAACAATCAGGTAGATCGTTCATCTTGATACTAAGCCTATTCGCTAGAACTTTGGTAATGATTTTAACAGAGCAATTGATCAAAGAAATAGGCCTAAAGTCCTTTAAAGTATTAGCGCCTAATTTCTTTTGAATAGGTATAACATTAGCAAAGTTAAAGCAACCTAACTGCAAATTCCCGCTATAAAAATCATTAAATAAGTTGATAATATCAAATTTCAAAAACATACCAAAATTGCTTATAAAAAAGAGTAAAAAATAATAATATGGACTAGGAGCTTTGTCACTAGGCATATCATTAATAGCCTTCCATATCTCTTGCTTAGAGAAAGGCCTATCTAAATCAACTAAATCAGTCCTAGCATCAGAAGGATAAATGTCATTCCAACTGACATTGACCCTTCTCTTTATCTTAGTGCCAAAAATCTATCTATTATACCTAGTAAAAGCCTAGTTCAGATCATTATGGACAACCAATTCCACAACATTAACAAAAATAGAATGGATCAAATTATTACTTCTCCTCTTATTAGCCACACTACGAAAAAATCTAGTATTATTATCCCCCTCCTTAATCCATTGAACGTGGGCCCTTTGCTTCCACGTGATATCTTCTTTTTCTAAAATCAACTTAAGATCATGTTTAAGATAGCAAAGTTTATTCCTTTCATTGGAATTAAGAATTCTGGACTCACTAATCTTGTCCAGATCTAACATCTCACACATGATCTTGTCTTTCCTTATTCTCACACTACCAAAAATAAACTTATTCCAATGCTTAAGAAAAAATCTTAACATACCTTACTTAGCAACAAAGACCTTAGCAGAATTCCCACTACACAAATTATTAAAATAAAACAAGGAGTTCCACTTAATAGAAACTAAATGAACAAACCTAGGATATAACAACCACACCTTCTCAAATTTGGAATTATTACTAATGATAATATTCGAGGCACAAGACAATAAGATGGGACAATGATCAGAATATAAAAAAGGAAAACCTTTAACTCTACAAATAGAAAATCTATCCTCAACCTCATGACTAATAAAAAATCTATCTAATAAGGCAAAAGAAGGGCTATCTCTCACATTAGACCATGTAAAAGACCTATTTATAAGAGGAATCTCAGTCAAATTATTATCTAGAATGAAATCATTAAATTCCTACATATCAGAGAAATCTCCTTCTCGAGGAGATCTTTCCCCCAAAAACCTAGTGACATTGAAATCTCCCCCCATAATCCATTGATTGGGGACAAGATTTCTAAAATCAGAACATTCGACCCACAAAATTCTCCTCTCAGCTTTTGTATGAGGACCGTACACATTAGTAAAACCTAAAATAGAATTATCTATAAGAGAGGCTAAAATGATGTGCAAAGAATATAAGTTATGAATCTCCTGAATGAGTCTAAATTGATAATCCTTCCAACCAATCATATGTCCCCCAGAGCTAACCCATGACCGGAAGACAAGCCCAACTACGAAAGTGAGACCTACCTAACCTCATATAAAACTAATATCGAGGTTCTCAATTTTAGTTTCCTGAAGAAAAACAATATCAATATGGTAATCCTTAAAAAAGTTCTAAATTTATCGCATTTATCAGGCTTATGAAGACCCCTAATGTTCCAGTTAGCAGTCCTCAACATCTCGAAGAATTAACCCTCTTTAATTCCGTACTTCTAATGAAATCCACATCTAACTCAACATCCGAAAATATAAATGCAGTATCATTAGCAAGCTGACACAATTGACTAGTAGTAAGGCTACCTAAAGCAAAAGGAGTATAATCGCTACCATAACCAAAACTCATACCTCAGCTCGAACTCGAATTGCTATTACTAGCACTCGACCTCGGGAGCCTACCATGATAAGACGAGGAGTGAGATCTAATCCTCGCACTGCGACGGGCCAATCCAGTAATGGTAGTATCTCTCGTTCGCCTCCTCATCCTAGATAAAGAATTAGTCACACCACCGACCGGAGAAAGCTCTCTACTATCTACAAGCAATCCTTCTCCAACCGAAACACGAGACCGACGAATAGAATCTACCGCTCGTGCAGACAACTCACACTCTGCTTGAACAACACAATAACAAGGCCCTAAGTACATGGAAATGAAACTCACACCTGCCTCTACCAATACCAGCGTGCATCCACCCTTATCCAAAGCAAACTAAAACATGCACCCCTTATAAAACAACAACCCATCCATCAAAGCATACAACGCTGCGGAATCCCGACTCGCAGCCACTCCATCACCACCATTCAAAGATCTCACCATATCATCTCCAACAAAAGTTACATCCCCACAGCCACTGACCCCCAAAACTGAACTAACAACACCAAAACTGCTACCTAAATTATTATCATACGACAAAAAACAATGCTTCAAACCAGTTAGGCACTTCGAATCCATATCCAAAACCGATGCCTTAACCTGCCTCAAACCCCAACAACACAATTTTTTTCTTTATTCTCATATTAAACTTTCCCATTTGAACAACAGGAGCTTTGCCACTAACTCTCTGAGATTCCTCAGCCAAAACATCTCTAGTACTCGGTAATGTATCCTCCAAAAAACCCACCTTCTTGCCAGCACAAATACCACAAAAATCCATCTTCCTTGAAACCTCATCTTCCCCAATCTCCTCTTGCAACCCAAAACTATTAAACAGTGCAATGTCTTCAGCCACATTCCATAAGATTCCATCATCTTCAACATAGGAATGATTAGCTAAAATGGGAGCATGCTTAGAGATATTGTAAGATTCACAACACTACATATCCACCGATTAGTCCCGATCATCACTTC
Source organism: Allium sativum (assembly GCA_030737875.1). NCBI lineage: Eukaryota > Viridiplantae > Streptophyta > Magnoliopsida > Asparagales > Amaryllidaceae > Allium > Allium sativum. The sequence continues at coordinate 20,492,924 of JASFAX010000020.1, read as the reverse complement.
TTTCTTACTGCCATCATATCCCAATACCTCATAATTATCCAAACACATCTGAACAAAAGGATCGAAGAATAATGAATCGATTTGCTGAGGATCCAAATATCTCCTAGAAAAACCCACCATCTCTTCTTCAAAAACCACCCCGACTGCAATTCTACCCCAGTAGTTTAGAAATCCCCCCAGTCCTCACATTATTAGCATCATCAACTTTTGAGCAAGACCGAAACTCAGGAACTATTCGATCACAATTCACCGCAGTATTTATTGCATCAAAATGCAATAGAATCTCGTCCATCAACAGAATACTCTTCCTCTTTCCCTTCGATAACGAGTCAAAGAAAATCCTCCTTAACTTCAAGAAATTAATACAAAAGAAGAAAGCATGTTCCTTTCTATCAAGTGGGCGTGGTAAAGGAGGGTATACGTCAGTTCTTTACTCACCAAGATTCCTTTTTATCCACAATAAACCATCTACTAAACTCTCGATGTGCCGTCCCAACAAAAAAAACAAATACGCAACATCGCTTTCCTGATCATAAAAATCCAATTCGTAAAGATCCAAGAGAGTAATTAACTTCTGGCATAATCTCGAACAAATTGAAGTGCATTAGATCAAATACAGAGTTTCCTCTAAAGAACTCTGAACATCTGTTCTTCCGATGTCCCATACCCCCACAATAAAAGCATCGAATCATGTTCCTGCACTCTCTCGCTATATGACTTATATCTCCGCATATGAAACATAAATGAACCCTGGGAGGTTTCCATTTAAAAGAATCCTTGCACGAGGAAGGATTCCAATTAGAAGAAACTACGGATCTAGGGATAAATTGACGAGTTACATCAGTGTAAGATCGCTGAGTATCCCTCCCTGAACTGGCCAAAGAAGAAGAATTAATCGAAGAGAGAAAACTGGGATTCTCCAGTCGATTACACAAAGGAAGAAAAACAAGGAGCCGCCGCCATTCCTGATGCTGAAATCGAGTGGTTGTAACAAATTTTGTTTCAAGGAGGAGATTATTGGAATTTTGATGGTACAATATTTCCAAAATTAATTAGATTTTGGTGATATTCAGAATTGGGTTCCCGTTTTATGCAAGAAAGAAATGGAAATGAATATTAAGGAGATATGGATAATGGAGATATTCGCCTTTATTTTGTTGCCATATTTCATGAAAGAAGAAAAAAAAGGAAATTAAATTGGGTAAATAATTGATTGATGGAGAAAAGAGAATGTTATCAATCAATCATACGACAATAAAATTAATGGGAATATTAGTCTTCCATGAATTGATTTATTTACATAAATCAATTACTTCATCTCCAAGTAATTTTTCCTCTATATAAAGAGAGGCATAGGGGATGTTATTTTTATGAGATCATCTGTATTTCTTCATTTCTTTGCTCTACTTTAAAACTCTGTAATCTCTTGAATATTAATAAAATCTCTTCCCCATTGAAGTGGACGTACACTATCTCGCGACAGTGAAACCACTATAAATATTGTGTGTTCTCTGTTGCCTTTTTTATTTTTTCTGTGACTTGTGGTTGATAATCATTTCAATCTGTTTCTTCAATCACATTATTGCAAGATCCTGTTGAGGTTTTTCCACTGAAAGGGATTGATCACCCCTTACATGAATGCATTAAAATGTATTTCATTGTTTATAAAATATTAAGGTTAGATTACCACATAAATATCTTAAGAATTATAGTATGAATCAGTCTCATTCTTGTTGCATTGTTTCTATTCAATAGCAGATGATATATTTGTATATGAATACGTTCTTACTACAATTAATATTAATGTTGGCTAGCTTTTTGACCAAGCCACCCAGGTTCATTCACAAGAAGAAAGTATGAAACTACATTCCCTAAGTACATGAAGGAATGGATCGCACCATCGACTCGCCCCTTCAACGGATCGCACCTCAACGGATCGCCCCCATCTCATCAGCGAAACGACTCCTCTATGCGATTCAATCCGTACATACATTATTGCCCAGTGTAGACCGATCCGATCCCCTGATGCACGGCGAAGCCTCTAACCCGTTCAAACACGAGCTAGTCTTCAGCGATCCGAGACGCACGGATCCAGCGACACGTGTCCCCAACCGTCATTTTGACTGATTCTCCCCATTTGCTCGATCCGATTTTCAAGGGGATCGCGACATCTGTCCACAATGGCTAATTTGACTATTTCTTCAACGGCAGCGATGCGATCCGATGTTCTCGGGATTAGTGCCACGTGTTACCACGATCCGCCTGATAAAATCAGCTATAAATAGCCCGGAGTTTGGCATTTTGGAGGATCCTTTTGGCAATATTGAGTGTTGATTCCGCCATTATTGTCATACTACCATTTCTTAACAGTTTTATCACTAGATTACTGAGAGAAATTACAATTGTAAAAGGGAGTTTGAGAGAGATAATTGATTGTACTAGCATTCAAAGTATAATTGATAACATATAAAGTGGACGTAGGCTCGTTAACGCCGAACCACTATAAATTCTGTGTGTTTTCTGCTTTTTCTGCATTCTCCAGCTAAAACTCTATAAGATTCAGAACAATTTGGGTGTTAGGTCCAAATTTTGATCTAACATTTTGGTGCTTTCATTGAGAAAACAGTCCTAAAGCTTCACTATTCAGTTCTTTGAAGATTCCAGCGACTCGGATATCATGGCTGGAAAGAGATCTAAGGAAGTACGAGATTCACGAACCAATGAAACCGCGAATGAAGCAGTTGAAGAGAGTGTGCACTAGCTAGGCAATGAGGGAACTTTGGATCGCGGAGCGCCGGGGGCAAACCGATCCGATGAAGACGCCACGCTCCGAGTCGACGAGAACGAGGCGATCCGGACTGCTGAAGGGGTTGTTACTCAATCCTGAGATAACGCCTCGAATCCTCTGCATACCGTGACCACGAACTGATCCCAGGGGGGCGCTGCGAGCCACCATCCTCGATCCACAGCGATCCTAATTGATGATCGGACTACAACTCGACCTGGAAAGGAGCCTATGGCTCGCTCTTACCGTCCTGGCCCCTCCGCTCGACCTGGCTCAAGCTCTTTGCGCATAAGAGAAAGTGATGATTAGCAATATGACCCTGCTGCTCCCGTTACTGAGGGGGATCTCTCTCGTTTTTCCGAAATGTGGGAGAGACTGTTTGATGAATTGGCTGCCCAAAGGCAGAAAAGCTCCGTTCTGCGACAAAATTTGACCACTATGGATAGAAGGCTTAATGATCTCGTAAGGCAAAGGACGCCGCCAGTTCGTCCGCTCACTCCAGGATATTCTTCTTCGTCAGAGGAATCGCCGAGACCTCCGCGGCGACCATATGAGAGACCCGAAAACATAGAGCGGCTTCGGTTCGGGACCCTGCCTTCACGAGAAGAAGAGGCACTGGGTGCAGGGCCCTCAAACCATAATGTGAACGATCACGCCGCAACTCCCAAAGCTCGAGGTGCGGACAGTCCTGTACAGAACAGACTACCTCAGCCCCGTCGCTGCGCAAATGCTCATGGTAACAGGGGGCAACGAAGCCCTATCCGAGCCCCAGATTTTGTGACTGCTCCCGGAAGAGAGATTAGAGAACCCCGCCGAGCAAGAAGCACTGACCCTGAACCTCCGCTGACCAGTGCAAATGTTGCAGCTATGATCCATCAAATCCTGGCAGATAGCCGTGGACAACGGAATGAAGATTGCGGAATCGACCGAAGTCACACCCCTTTCACTGATGATATTTTGGATGCGACTTTTCCGAGGCGTTTCAACATGCCACAGATGAACCGATACGCGGGTAGGTCTGATCCGGTCCAGCATCTGATGAGATATTCTTGGTCAATAACCGCTGCCGCAGCTTCTGACGCTGTCAAGTGCAAAGCATTTCCCATATTCTTGGAGGATGTAGCATTGTTATGGTTTACTCGCTTACCAGCAAGATCGATTTCTAGCTTCAGGGAGTTGAGTGAAAAGTTCGTAGAACAATTCCGCATCTATGCACAAAAGACAAAGAGTGTGATTGACTTGTTCCTTGTCAAGCAGAGACCAGGCGAAAGTTTGAGGGTGTACCTAGACCGTTTCAACTTGGCCGCTACTGAAGTTAAAGATCCCCATGAGCCAACCATTGTCGCAGCTCTGATTGATGGAGTAGACAAAGACACTGAATTTGGGAGATACCTGGCAGGCAAGCCACCCCATACTAGAGAGTTATTCTACGAAAAAGCTAACGTACATTTACGCCGGGAAGAAGTATATGCTAACCGAAAGGCAAAAACGGCCGATAAGGAGGAAATCCAGAGCAATGTCGCCATTAAGCAGACAGGAGACGGCTCGGGGAAGGTCGAGGTTAATGTCGGAAATCGGAATCAGGGTGGTCGTCAGTCAGGGAACAATGACAATAATAGTAATGGCAACAACCGGAAGAGGAACCGAGGGAATGACTCCCAGAGAAGGACTCGTCCCAGGGCCTTTGAGAGTTATACGCCAATAAATGATACTCTGAAAAATATCTTCATGGATTCGTACAACGTCCTCCAGAATAAGAGGCCACCTCCCAGAGAGTCGAAGGAAAAAGAACGCGAAACGGGGAAGTTTTGTCTCTTTCATCAGATTCATGGCCATTCGACAAATGAATGTCGTCACTTAAGAGATGTAGTCGAGAGGCTTCTTCGAGAAGGAAAATTAGATGAATACAGAGTAACGCCCAGAGATAGGGGGCAAGCCGTACAGGCCCCAAATCAGAACCAGAATCAACTTGCTGCCAGGCCAACTGCCCAACAAAAGGGAAAGGACATCGTTATCAATACCGTAATCGGAGGACTTTATCTCGCCGGACATAGTTCCAAGGCATTGGATCAATATGTCAATGCAGCCAAGCAACACCTCGAGGTAGGGGAGTGTAGCAACCCCGAGGACAATATCCCGGTAAAGCAACAAAAGATGATGTCCGACGATGTCGTTTTCCGCGAACGAGAAAGCATTGGAGTCCATGCTCCGACTGAAGATCCATTTGTAATCACAGTACATATTGGACCAACCACTGTTCATAAGGTTTTAGTGGATAACGGGAGTTCCGTCAACATTCTTTTCAAAAGGACATTCGACCAGATGAACCTCGAAATAAAAGATTTGAAGCCCTATCAAGGATGGATCCGTGGATTTAATGGAGCATCCACTGCTCCAATGTGTTATGTAGAGTTACCAGTTACGCTTGGGGAAGGAGAACGCCATAGAGTGAGAATCCTTCCCTTCATGGTTTTGGATGTTAAATCATTCTACAATGCCTTCTTGGGCCGACCGGCCCTCGCAAAGTTTAGAGCCTGTATAGCCCCCTGGTGCTTATTATTGAAATTCCCCACAGAAGCTGGCATTGGTATTGTCAGAGGAGATCAGGTTGCCGCACGAGCATGTTATGTTGCCGAGCTAAAGTTACTTCGCAATGGAGGGGACATAGAAACCAAGGGCGCTTCTCCCCCTACAAGGGCGAAGACCTTATAGCAACTAAAGAGGATAACCGTTGGAGAGTCGCCCAGAGAGTTGCCCGAGGATATAGATCCCAGAGAGGACCAAGAACCTGGGGGCAGAATGGCGACTCCCAACGAGACGACTGTGGATGTACCGATCGATGATAGTGACCCTGTAATGACCCGTATTCTACACATCGGGGGATTGTAGAATATTTATTTCTTTCCCGTAGGAAGCTGTATGGTCATGTAACTTTGGGAAACATCTATTAGAGTCATTTCCCATGTTCATGATTTTTGTCGATTTTTAAATGACCATTTTGCCCCTAGTTGGTACTGTTTTGGCCATAACTTTTGATTGGAAAGGAATTTTGATCTGAAACCACTTCCATTTGATTCGTTTGATGGTTTCTCTTTCCATAGAGTGGTCACATTAGCCAAACGGACTTACCGTTTGGGAGATATGGCTGAAACAAGGTTTGGAGGGTGAAAAACTGCTTAACCGGGCCAAATCGGGTGATTAGTGAGTAGGCCCATAACCCATTTCGGGATTAGGGTTATGGAAGTGCTGAAATGAGATGGAGAATCATTCCATTTCAGTTTTCTAGCCTCCACTTATCACCAAGGATCCCTAAAAATGGCCTCCAACCTCTAAATCACCTCCAAATCACCTTTAGGTTAAGGATTTGGCTTAGCAACCCCTAATCGAGGAAGATCTTCACCAAATCAACAAGGGAGCTGCTGTTTGGCGTTGAAATTAATATCAAATCAGAGAGATATTTCAGATCTTAGTTATTTTGTGGCTAAGGTGAGTGATTTGCATAGTTTTGCACTAATTATGGCTAATTAGGGGTGATTAGTGTTAATTAGCGAATTTAAACATGATAAAATTCTGGAAAATGTTTATAAAATTCGGAATGATGTTTTAGACCTCTGATATGAATTTGGGTTAATTTGGTTAAGTTTTGATAATCCTATCATTAGTTTCACCTAAATATGCTTAGGGGAAAATATGGGGTTTTGGGATCGGATCGGACCCCTTTTTCCCGACCCGAACCGATCGTGGGCATATGCCATGATCCGATCCGAAGACAGCGATCCGTATGTCCACCCCCGATCGAGAATCCTCTCCACGATCCGATCCAGATTGATGAGGCGCAACGATCCGAAGGGAGGAGCACGAACCGATTCATTTCAGAAGCTCACGAGCTGACTATCTGGGAAGTTGCACCCGACCCGATCCGACCAGCGGGGAAAGCACGAACTGACTTGAAGGAGGAACCCCGACCCGATCCGAATGGGTGACCACGATCCGATCCGAAATGGTGATGCCGATCCGAGCCGGGAGAAGGAGCCGCGCGCTGGAGGAACACGATTCGATCTGCAGGGGGTGTTGGCGATCCGAACTAAGCCGATCTGATCCGATGAAGAATATGAAGGCTGATCCGATCCGATTTGATGGTGATGACCAATAACCCGAGATGCCAATGTAGTCCAAATGGAAGTTAGAGCTCAGGATCCAGTTGGGAACCAATGAGTTCACTTCATGGTTGGACTTTGCTGCAGGACGTGTGTTAAGGAGTTGACGACGTTCATAACTTCGATTCACCACTAAAAATGAAGGATGGCTACTTATCAGTGCAGTGACCTGAGGGGCAAGGTGATGGTAGCAAGACTACGTTATCAGTGCAGTAGGGTCATTATGGCCTGAGGGGCAAGGTGATGCGTAGTAAGACTATGAACCAGCGCAGATGGGGTGAATAACTCCATGGGGCAAGTGGACATAGTAAGGATTAGTAAGACTATGAGCCAGTGCAGATGGGGTGAATAACTCCGTGGGGCAAGTGGACATAGTAAGGATTGGTAAGGCTATGAGCCAGCGCAGATGGGGTGAATAACTCCATGGGGCAAGTGGACATAGCGAGGAATTAGTGGCTACGTTATCAGTGCAGTGAAGCCATTTATGACTTCATGGGGCAAAGTGATCGTAGCAAGGAATGTTGGGTGATCGAAGTGGTGTATATCGTATGCTTTAAGCACTGAGTGAGATATGTGAGGATGGATGCTATGCTTGATTGTTTGCCATCATTATGACATGCACACCTCCCCAACCTCCGTATCTTTACACTGTTTGATGTGATACCTTAGAGTGTTGTACAGTATGTAGTGCTAACTCTTTGGTTGCAGGTCCAGGTTCAGGTATGTTTTAGTCTACCTGTTATTGTTCACTTTAGATGCTTATCGCTCATACCAGGCTTTATGTCTGACCCAGAGTTTTATGTCTACTCTTATTACTCTGGGTGCTCACACGAGCAGACTAGAGACAGGTTAGCTGGTGATGTGCGAGTAGCTGATTCAGAGTCGGGCAGGAGGCTTCCACGTATTATATATATATATACACACATTCTCCCTATGTCGTTGGTGGTCGCTACTTGGGCATTAGTAGTGTACCTCATTTATCTTACTTTGCTTTGAGACAGTTGAAAAGTTGTAATAACCTGTATTCTGAATTTCCGCTGCTATGATGTTTAGTTCTGATTTTCAGCTTATGCACTGTCTCTCCTGTTTTATGTCAAGTATGTTATTATTATATTTTGTTCTATGCGCTGTGAGACATTCTACAGGTTCTTTGTATGTTCGTTTCCTTCTTCGTTTTTCCCTTCTGGCGACCCGTTCCGTGCTAACTGGACCTGTGTACAGCGCACTTTTGGAGTAAATGTCGGTTGGTGCGGGGCGGGCCGTCACACTTGGTATCAGAGCTCTAGGTTGCGTAGTTAACCTAGGGAAAGACACTAGGGAGAGATAGTACGTATATGAGAGCGCGTATTTGTGATTACTTTGGTTTTCAAAAACTATGTATGTATATACTATTAGTAGTATAAAGATGAAGTCGCACTGCACTAGCACCACTATGGGGTCGTTAATCGTTTCCCTTTTTACAGATTAACGATGAGCCGAGAGACGAGGGGTGCTAGTAGAGGGACCAACCAAGGGAATGCCGCTGACATGAGGGCTATGTTTACTAACCTCATGAGGGATATGCTTAGAGAGGTGCAAGGGGCAATTCCCAATCCCGGAATTGGTGTTGGCCCAGTAGTGCAGGCGCCTAGGGTCGATTTCGCCAAGTTGTGCAAGGATTACACTAATCTTGGTGGGAAGCCGTTCCACGGAACGAAGTCGGCCACGGATGTTAAAGACTGGATGGATAGCTGTGACCGTATCTTTGATGACTTGGGTCTCGAGGATGCGATGAAGAGAAGGCTAGCGTCTCGTCAACTGCAAGGGCGAGCGATGAATTGGTGGAATGCTATTAGAACAGCTACTCCAGAGGATCAAGTTACTTGGGATCAGTTCAAGGCTCGCTTTAGCGAGAAGTTTATCCCAGCTGCCCAGAAGTCAGTGTTGTTTAAGAGGTTCTTGGAACTCAAGCAGAACGGAAGGGCAGTTTCTGATTATATTGCTGAGTTCGACACCTTGTCGAAGTATGGACTATCTCTCATTGATACTCCTGAAAAAAAGAATGAGAAGTTCATTACTGGTTTGGATGGGTACTTGGGGGAGAGGCTCATTAACCACATCGATGAGACTTTTGAATCGATCGTGGGGAAAGCTTTGAGATCAGAGAGCCTTTACCCTAAGTCAAAGACTGAGGCTGCATCTGTAGAAGGGCCAAAGCCGCAAGCAGGCGGTGGAGGCAAGAATAATTCTCAGAATAAGAGGAAGCAGGACCAATCTAAGGGTGGTCAGAAAAAGAGCAAGAAGGATGTTGAGTGCTTCAGCTGTGGAAAGAAGGGCCATTATGCTAAAGATTGTCGGGCCAAGCCAGCGGATAAGAAGTGCTTCAACTGTGGTCAAGTGGGACATTTCAAGGACAAGTGTCCGCAACCTCTTAAGGAGAAGCAGATTGTGAAAGCATATGCTATTGATGCTGTTCCTTCTTCGTCGAATGCCCCAACTGCGGCGGAGAAAGGAAAGAATGTTGTTATTCAAGGTATGCTTTCTATTTATGATATACCAGTTCGAGTTTTATTTGATACTGGTGCTTCCCGTTCCTTCATATCTAGTGACCTGGTAGATAGGTTGGGACTGGAACCCGAGATAGTCGATAGACCATTGATAGTGACGAACCCAATTGGTGGTTCGACTAGCCTTTGTATGATTTGCAGGAATTTGGTCTTATCGAGTCATGGATGTAAGTTTGTATGTGATTGCTTTGTTTTGGGCTTTACTGGGTATGGCATTATATTAGGAGTCGATTGGCTCCAAAGATACGGGGTGGTGGTAGACTGTGAGGGCTTTTTGGTGATAGTGAGGGCGGATGATGGGCGGAGGGTAGTGTTTGGTAGTCTACCTAGTGATGGGGTTATGGCTAGTTTTGTAAATTCCCTCGACATCCCGCAGGATGAGTTGTCAGATGTGCTCGTGGTTGGCCAGTATCCGGACGTCTTCGAGGAGGTGACCGGGCTTCCACCACACCGAGAGATTGAGTTCCGTATTGATTTAGTGAAAGATGCCAGACCTATAGTGATGCCACTTCGTCGTATGGCACCAAGGGAGCAGCGAGAGCTCGGGGTGCAAGTCAGCAATCTTTTGAAGAAGGGATTTATTAGAAGGAGTGTCTCCGAGTGGGGAGCACCAGTTGTGTTTGCCACTAAGGCAGATGGTTCCCTTCGTTTGTGTGTGGACTATCGCGAGTTGAATAAGGTGACGAGGAAGAATAAGTATCCTCTACCGCGGATAGATGATTTGTTTGATCAACTGGAAGGAGCTACAGTGTTCTCCCAGTTGGACCTCGTGACAGGATTTCATCAGCTTCGAGTAGCAGATGAGAGTGTTCCGAAAACGGCATTTAGGACGCCGTCAGGATTTTATGAGTGGTTGGTTATGCCATTTGGGTTGACCAATGCACCAGCCTATTTTGTGGATCTTATGAATCAAGTATTCAGAGATCAGTTGAATAAGTTTGTTCTTGTGTTCGTGGATGATATCCTTGTTTACTCAAGGACAGAGGAGGAACACAAGGGACGCTTGAGGATAGTGATGGAGGTGTTGAGGAAACACCAATTGAAAGCGAAATTCTCTAAGTGTCATTTTTGGAGAAGGGAAGTGAGATTCTTGGGTCATGTTGTTTCAGAGAGTGGTATTGCCGTGGACCCTACGAAGGTGGCTACGGTACAGGATTGGCCTACGCCCAAGAATGCTACAGATGTAAGAAGTTTCTTGGGATTAGCTGGATATTATCGTAAGTTTATCCAGGACTTCTCCAAGATTACAGCACCGTTGACTCAGTTGACTAAGAAGAATCAGTCCTTCGTCTGGGACGGAGTGTGTGAGGATGCCTTCAAAAGTCTAAAGGAGAGGTTGACGCGTGCGCCAGTGTTAGTCATTCCTAAAGGGAATGAAGAGATGACGGTATACACAGATGCTTGTGGTACCGGACTGGGTGCAGTATTGATGCAAGGAGGTAGGGTTGTAGCTTATGCTAGTCGACACCTAAAGCCACATGAGAAGAAGTATCCTACCCATGATTTGGAATTGGCAGCGATTGTATTTGCGCTGAAGATGTGGAGACATTATCTCTTGGGAGAAAGATTCGAGTTGTTTACCGATCATAAATCGTTAAAGTATCTCTTCTCCCAGAAAGATTTGAATCTCCGTCAGCAGAGATGGTTAGAGTTCTTGGCTTCGTATGATTTTGATATCGCATATACACCTGGGAAAGGTAATGCGGTAGCCGATGCCTTGAGTAGGAGACATGCCAGCTTAGGGGCAATGTTTCTTGAATGGAAGCAACTGGACTATATCGCGGGGTTTGATTTCAGACCAAAGTGCGAATTGGATCCAGTTATGCTAGCTGGTTTGACGATCAGACCCACTTTGATAGAGCGGATTGGTTCTAGCCAGAGGGACGATCCTAATCTATTGGAAATCATCTCCAAGTTAGAGATGGGTATCGATGAGGAGGTGAATGTGTATGGGCTTGATCGAGATGGGTGGCTTAGGAAGAATGGAAGACTAGTTGTGCCCAACGTGAATGGTTTGAGAGATGAAGTGCTTAGAGAATGTCATCACTCAAAACTGACTATACATCCCGGTGGTAATAAGATGTATCGAGACATGAGACAGACTTACTACTGGGAAGGGATGAAAAGAGACGTTGGGAAGTTTATATCCAAATGCATGAATTGCCAGCTAGTTAAAGCCGAGCAAAAGAAGCCTAGTGGGTTATTGCAACCATTAGAAATTCCCGAATGGAAATGGGAGCAAGTTTCGATGGATTTCATCGATGGCCTACTAAGGACTAGATCGGGATATGATAGCATTTGGGTAATTGTGGATCGATTGACTAAGAGTGCAAGATTTATACCAGTCAAATCGACCAGAACGGCAGCCAAGTTGGCAGAATTGTATATAAAATGGGTAGTGAGATTTTATGGAGTACCCAAAAGCATTGTGAGTGATCGAGACCCATTGTTCACTAGTGGGTTTTGGAAGAGCTTGCAAGAGGCTCTAGGGTCAGGATTACATCTCAGTACCGCATATCATCCTCAGACCGACGATCAGACGGAGAGGGTGAATCGTATATTGGAAGATCTCTTGAGAGCTTGTATATTTGATTTTGGTGGATCATGGGATGACCATTTGCATCTAGTAGAGTTTGCATATAATAATAGCTACCAATCCAGTATCGGTATGGCTCCATATGAAGCTTTGTACGGAAGACCGTGCAACTCACCATCATGTTGGATAGAGACTGGCGAGAAGTTTGTGCTTGGACCAGATGTGGTGAGAGAAACGTCGGATAAGGTTAAGATTATTCAGCAACGAATGAAAGCTGCTCAGGATGGACAGAAAAGCTATGCCGATAAGAGGAGAAGAGACTTGAAATTCTCCGTTGGTGACTTGGTGTTTGTCAAGATCTCTCCATTGAAGAGCGTGATTCGATTTGGCCGGAGAGGCAAGTTGGCACCAAGATTTGTTGGCCCATTCCCTGTTCTTGAACTAGTCGGGAATTTGGCATATAGAGTTGGCTTACCAGAGAAAATGGCCGGAGTTCACAATGTATTTCATGTTTCCCAACTAAGGAAGTTCGTTCACGACTCAGATGTGACTATTTCACCTGATCAGTTAGAGGACTTCGAAGTAGAACCTGAGGCGGTTGGGAACCGCAAGCCGATTCGTATTGTGGGGCATGATACGAAGCAACTTCGAAGGAAGGCGGTGAAACTAGTCAAGGTTCAGTGGGGCTAGAACGAGAATGATTGTACTTGGGAGACAGAGGAGAGCATTAGGAAGGCTTATCCAGAACTCTTTGCCTGGTAAGGCTTACTTTGCGATTTAGTTTTCCGCATGCTAGGATAGACTTGTTTAGCTTGTTTTGCATGTTTGATTGTTGTTTTATGATTGATAGGCATGCAGGGACCTTTGTGTATGTTTTGATTAGGGAATTTCGGGGGCGAAATTTCTTAAGGGGGGAAGAGTGTAATGACCCGTATTCTACACATCGGGGGATCGTAGAATATTTATTTCTTTCCCGTATGAAGCTGTATGGTCATGTAACTTTGGGAAACATCTATTAGAGTCATTTCCCATGTTCATGATTTTTGTCGATTTTTAAATGACCATTTTGCCCCTAGTTGGTACTGTTTTGGCCATAACTTTTGATTGGAAAGGAATTTTGATCTAAAACCACTTCCATTTGATTCGTTTGATGGTTTCTCTTTCCATAGATTGGTCACATTAGCCAAACGGACTTACCGTTTGGGAGATATGGCTGAAACAAGGTTTGGAGGGTGAAAAACTGCTTAACCGGGCCAAATCGGGTGATTAGTGAGTAGGCCCATAACCCATTTCGGGATTAGGGTTATGGGAGTGCTGAAATGAGATGGAGAATCATTCCATTTCAGTTTTCTAGCCTCCACTTATCACCAAGGATCCTTAAAAATGGCCTCCAACCTCTAAATCACCTCCAAATCACCTTTAGGTTAAGGATTTGGCTTAGCAACCCCTAATCGAGGAAGATCTTCACCAAATCAACAAGGGAGCTGCTGTTTGGCGTTGAAATTAATATCAAATCAGAGAGATATTTCAGATCTTAGTTATTTTGTGGCTAAGGTGAGTGATTTGCATAGTTTTGCACTAATTATGGCTAATTAGGGGTGATTAGTGTTAATTAGTGAATTTAAACATGATAAAATTCTGGAAAAATGTTTATAAAATTCGGAATGATGTTTTAGACCTCTGATATGAATTTGGGTTAATTTGGTTAAGTTTTGATAATCCTATCATTAGTTTCACCTAAATATGCTTAGTGGAAAATATGGGGTTTTGGGTATGTTTGATCCATTTTAACCTATTATGTTGATGTTTTGATGTTTGGGGTTGATTATGTATGTTACTATGACTGTATGGTATGCTTTGTGATTGTTTAGAAGTGTTAGTTTGGTCAAAAACGCCGTCGAATGGCGTAAACTGCTCGCTGGAAGGACTGCAGGAAGTTGCAAGTGGGATCGGATCGGACCCCTTTTTCCCAACCCGAACCGATCGTGGGCATATGCCACGATCCGATCCGAAAACAGCGATCCGTATGTCCACCCCCGATCGAGAATCCTCTCCACGATCAGATCCAGATTGATGAGGCGCAACGATCCGAAGGGAGGAGCACGAACCGATCCATTTCAGAAGCTCACGAGCTGACTATCTGGGAAGTTGCACCCGACCCGATCCGACCAGCGGGGAAAGCACGAACTGACTTGAAGGAGGAACCCCGACCCGATCCGAATGGGTGACCACGATCCGATCCGAAATGGTGACGCCGATCCGAGCCGGGAGAAGGAGCCGCGTGCTGGAGGAACACGATTCGATCTGCAGGGGGTGTTGGCGATCCGAACTAAGCCGATCCGATCCGATGAAGAATGTGAAGGCTGATCTGATCCGTTTCGATGGTGATGACCAATAACCCGAGATGCAAGGGTAGTCCAAATGGAAGTTAGAGCTCAGGATCCAGTTGGGAACCAATGAGTTCACTTCATGGTTGGACTTTGCTGCGGGACGTGTGCTAAGGAGTTGACGACGTTCATAACTTCGATTCACAACTAAAAATGAAGGATGGCTACTTATCAGTGCAGTAGGGTCATTATGACCTGAGGGGCAAGGTGATGGTAGCAAGACTACGTTATCAGTGCAGTAGGGTCATTATGGCCTGAGGGGCAAGGTGATGCGTAGTAAGACTATGAGCCAGCGCAGATGGGGTGAATAACTCCATGGGGCAAGTGGACATAGTAAGGATTAGTAAGACTATGAGCCAGCGCAGATGGGGTGAATAACTCCATGGGGCAAGTGGACATAGTAAGGATTGGTAAGGCTATGAGCCAGCGCAGATGGGGTGAATAACTCCATGGGGCAAGTGGACATAGCGAGGAATTAGTGGCTACGTTATCAGTGCAGTGAAGCCATTTATGACTTCATGGGGCAAAGTGATCGTAGCAAGGAATGTTGGGTGATCGAATTGGTGAATATCGTATGCTTTAAGCACTAAGTGAGAGATGTGAGGATGGATGCCATGCTTGATTGTTTTCCATCATTATGACATGCACACCTCCCCCACCTCCGTATCTTTACACTGTTTGATGTGATACCTTAGAGTGTTGTACAGTATGTAGTGCTAACTCTTTGGTTGCAGGTCCAGGTTCAGGTATGTTTTAGTCTACCTGTTATTGTTCACTTTAGATGCTTATCGCTCATACAAGGCTTTATGTCTGACCCAGAGTTTTATGTCTCCTCTTATTACTCTGGGTGCTCACACGAGCAGACTAGAGACATGTTAGCTGGTGATGTGCGAGTAGCTGATTCGGAGGCAGGCAGGAGGCTTCCACGTATTATATATATATATACACATTCTCCCTGTGTCGTTGGTGGTCGCTACTTGGGCATTAGTAGTGTACCTCATTTATCTTACTTTGCTTTGAGACAGTTGAAAAATTGTAATAAGCTGTATTCTGAATTTCCGCTGCTATGATGTTTAGTTCTGATTTTCAGCTTATGCACTGTCTCTCCTGTTTTATGTCAAGTATGTTATTATTATATTTTGTTCTATGCGCTGTGAGACATTCTACAGGTTCTTTGTATGTTCATTTCCTTCTTCCTTTTTCCCTTCTGGCGACCCGTTCCGTGCTAACTGGACCTGTGTACAGCGCACTTTTGGAGTAAATGTCGGTTGATGCGGGGCGGGCCGTCACAGACCCAGAGAAGGTCCTTAAGATTGGATCCCAGTTAAATCCGAATCTCGCTAAAGAACTGACGGATTTCTTAAAAAATAACGTGGATGTATTTGCTTGGACCCGCGCAGACATGCGCGGGATATCCCCATCAATCATGAGCCATTCATTAAACATTAACCCTAAACATCCTCCTGTAAAGCAAAAAAAGGTGAATGCTGGGCCCAGAGAGGTCCACTGCCTTGAAAGAAGAGGTTGGAAAGCTAAAGAGTAATGGATTTATCAGAGACTCGATATACCCAGACTGGATTTCAAATCCAGTCCTGGTAAAGAAGGCCAACGGGAAGTGGCGAACGTGTATCGACTTCTCGGATTTGAACAAAGCCTGCCCAAAAGATAGTTTTCCGTTACCCCGGATTGACCAGTTGGTGGACTCGACGGCGGGTCATGAACTTCTCTCATTTATGGATGCTTACTCAGGATATAACCAGATTCCGATGCATGTTCCAGATCAAGAACACACTAGTTTTATCATGGATCTGGGATTATATTGCTATGTAGTGATGCCCTTTGGCTTGAAGAACGCAGGCGCTACATATCAACGTTTAGTCAACAGAATGTTCTATAACCAGATCGGGAAAACAATGGAAGTATACGTCGACGACATGTTGGTTAAATCCAAGCAATCCTCCCATCACACTATGGACTTGGCAGAGATGTTCGGCATCCTTCAAAAGTACGGAATGAAACTCAACCCAACAAAATGTTCATTCGGTGTCGCTTCCGGAAAATTCTTGGGGTTCATTGTCAGTTCCAGTGGGATTGAGATTAATCCAGACCAGATCGCGGCAATCAGAGACATTCAGGAACCTAGGCAAATTAAGGATGTGCAAAGCCTTGCAGGAAAAGTAGCCGCACTAAGCAGATTTATCTCCAGGGCTACGGACAAATGCATCCCATTCTTCGAATTAATAAAGCAGGGAAAACGCCACTTCAAATGGACGCCCGACTGCGTAGAAGCATTTCAGAACTTACTGAGGCACCTGGAGAAACCTCCGATATTATCTAAGCCGATGGATCACGAGGACTTATTCGTGTACTTGGCAGTGTCATCCCACGTGATCAGCTCAGCATTGGTAAGAGAAGAAGATAAGGTCCAAAGGCCTGTGTATTACGTGAGCAAAAAATTGACGGCAGTAGAGCGTAATTATCCAAGGATAGAAAAGTTGGCATATAGTTTACTGATCGCCTCTAGAAAGCTTCGACATTATTTTCAGGCGCATCCCATTACCGTATACACCGATCATCCACTCAAGTAAGTTCTACAGAGACCAGAGGCGTCTGGAAGATTACTCAAATGGAACATTGAGTTAAGTCAATTTGATCTGAACTTTCAGCCTAGACGATCAATTCGGGGGCAAGTGATAGCCGACTTCATAGCAGAGTTTACCGTCCCGGAGGAGGATATAGCAAACGAAGAAGTTGATCCCTCAAAGTTACTTCTCGATCCCAATGCCTGGAGATTGTATACTGATGGCGCTAGGAATGACAAGAGATCCGGCGCTGGAATAGTGCTTGAAACTCCCGAGAAACGATTGATATCATATGCTATCCGGATGGAGTTTCACGCCACTAACAACGACTCCGAATATGAAGCCCTGATAGCCGGATTAAGGATCGCAAAGGAGTTAGAGGTCACAAAGCTGAACATCTTTTGCGACTCCAAGTTAGTTGTGAACCAGGTTACTGGAAAATTCCAAGCTAAAAGTGCAAGATTGATTTTATACTTGAAGAAAGTGAAGGAGTTGCTGAACGATTTTGATCACTACAGCATATCTCATATTCCGCGGTCAGAGAATCAGTAAGCGGATAAGTTGGCAAAGATGGCTAGTTCTGACGATCCTGAAGAGACCGGGCTAGCCCCCGTTGAAGTACTTCGGTCCCCTAGTATAGATCAAATGGAAATCGATCTAATACTAGAGACTGAACTAGAAAGGGAGTCATGGATGACCCCTCTAAATAATTTCTTGATGAATGGAGCGCTTTCGACCAAGAAAAGCGAGAGGCGTAAAGTAATTCGTAAAGCTGCCCGATACGTTCTACAAGGCAGAGTTCTTTACAGACAAGGATTTTCGATGCCCCTCCTCCGGTGTATAGCCCACGATGACATCAAGCGTGTGCTGCAGGAGGTACACGAAGGCGAATGCGGCGATCACACTGGAGGGCAAACTTTGGCAAAAAAGGTGTTGCGGCATGGTTATTTCTGGCCTACCATAAACAAGGATGCGGCAAAATACGCACGACGGTGTGATGCGTGCCAGAGATTTTCAAAGATAACTAGAGCACCTCCTAATCAGTTAAAAACGATGACGAGCCCGTGGCCTTTCGCTATGTGGGGAATTGATATCATCGGAAGTCTCCCCATAGCTAGGGGCGGAGCAAAGTTCGCTATTGTGGCCGTAGATTATTTCACTAAGTGGGTCGAGGCTGAATCACTGACTACAATCACCACCAAACGAGTGATCTATTTTGTCGTTAGAAACATCATCTGTCGATTTGGGATTCCAAAGATTGTTATAACTAATAACGGAACTCAGTTCGATAGCACTGAATTCAGAAACTTCTGCCAGAAATACCATATTGAGAAACGGTACACCTCTGTGGTGCACCCGCAATCGAACGGACAAGTTGAAGCGGCGAATAAAGTGATTAAGTCCATTCTGAAAAGAAGACTGAAGCAGGCCAGAGCCATGTGGGCTGATGAATTGCCCTTGGCACTATGGGCTTACAGGACAACGTATAAATCGGCAACATGACATACCCCCTTCTCCCTTGCTTTTGGAACGGAGGCAGTCATCCCGGTTGAGATAAAGGTACCTTCTCATCGAGTGACTTATTATGATCCGATGACTAATAACGAATTGCTCCTTGAGTCCCTAGATATGATCGAAGAAAAGAGGGATGAAGCAGACCTACGTGCCTTGAGATGCAAACAACAGGTCGCTCGATACTACAACAAAAAGGTTCGAGCCCGAACCTAGGAACCCGGAGACTTGGTTCTGAAACGTGTCTTTCCACCCCCAACTCATATTGGAGCGAAGTGGGAAGGACCGTACTCCATTCTGAGCAAGCTTGATAATGGAACCTTCAAGCTGGCAACCGTAGATGGAAAGGAAATCCCCAGAGTGTGGAATGCCCAACATTTACGGCCATACTTAACATAAAAATTTCAAATCTGTTCTTTTGCTTTGTTAAGAACCATGTAAAAGGCACGACTTGCCTATAATAGTCTGATTTCTTAAAGCAAAAAATTATAAAGTGGACGTAGGTCATGATTCGACCGAACCACTATAAAAACATTGTGTGTCATTTACCTTTATTGCACCTTTATTTATCTGCCTTTTTATTTTTATGGAAATCGCTGTGAATAATGCAACGATCCCAGAAGCATATAATCATAAATGCCTTCCATCAGAATGGAATGTAATCACAAGTCAAAATTTTGAGGATGCAATAAAGTAAATTATATCGTTGACAGCGCTCTAACTCTCCAGAGCCGAGAGAGAGCATAACGGACATGAAGCCGATGTCCATAAGTCATGGCGGTGCACCATGATCGGAACCGCCTTGACGGAACTCTAACTCTCCAGAGAGAGAGTATAAAAAGCGTCTCCGATTGAGCGCTGAGAAAGAGCTCCTTCCCCGCTGAAGGATCGGGGAGCGAATGAATTGCTAAGCTCGAACTCTAACTCTCTAGATAGAGAGAGGGAGTATAAAAAGCGTCTCCGATTGAGCGCTGAGAAAGAGCTCCTTCCCCGCTGAAGGATCGGGGAGCGAATGAATTGCTGAGCTCGAACTCTAACTCTCCAGAGAGAGAGTATAAAAAGCGTCTCCGATTGAGCGCTGAGAAAGAGCTCCTTCCCCGATGAAGGATCGGGGAGCGAATGAATTGCTGAGCTCGAACTCTAACTCTCCAGAGAGAGAGAGTATAAAAAGCGTCTCTGATTGAGCGCTGAGAAAGAGCTCCTTCCCCGCTGAAGGATCGGGGAGCGAATGAATTGCTGAGCTCGAACTCTAACTCTCCTGAGAGAGAGAGTATAAAAAGCGTCTCCAATTGAGTGCTAAGAAAGAGCTCCTTCCCGCTGAAGGATCGGGGAGCGAATGAATTGCTGAGCTCGAACTCTAATTCGCCAGAGAGAGAGAGAGTATAAAAGCGTCTCCGATTGAGCGCTGAGAAAGAGCTCCCTCCCCGCTGAAGGATCGGGGAGCGAATGAATTACTGAATACAAACTCTAACCTCGGCGGACGCCAGGAAAGTATAAAGGAGTCTATGGTTAAGCATTGAGAAAGATGCCAGAAACTCAGCACCATAAGGACAATTATCTTGCTAAATTCTCTATGTCCCCCAAATTCAGAAGTAGGGGGCAACGTGCCGACAATGCTAACCAATCCTTAATAAGCCCCAGTCAGGCACTATGTTAACGATTGATTGGGGGCATATATACTTATATACATATACACATATACTGAGCTTTGATATAGCACTGAAATTTTCAAATTTTTTCTTTCTGTTGATTGATTGGTTCGTAGTTATAATCAAACAATCTATCACTAAGCATGAAAAGTTTATTTGAATACAGGAACACAATGATGCAAAAAGAGATAAACTTTCATTTATATACTGCAAGCCTACAAAGTGAAAAACAACCTAGAAAGGAAAGTGTGGACCAGTCTCATAATTACATTTCTTGACCAGTGGAAAACCTAAAGATAAAATATAAACAAGCAACAATATCCTATTTACGCTTTGGCCTCTTCTCCTGCTTCTGTTTCTCCAGCTTCGCCTTGTCGGCATCGGATTGATCCCCTTTCCTCCTCTTTATTTTGTCTATGAGAGGAACACCCGACTCTTCAGAAGATTCCTCTTCCACCTCCTTTCTCTTCCTTTTATCAGAAAGGGAAGCCGGAAAATCATCAGGATTCGCAAAATGAAGCTGTCTGCTGATGGATTTGGGCTGGATTTTCAAAATCATCCCGGTTTTAGGATCAAATTTTGCGATAGGGACTATGTAGAAAGGCTTTTGTCCCACCTTCTTCGAAGCCATCTCTTTTTCCTGCCTGGCTTTTCTGCTGGCCAAAGTTTCGTCGTCATCGTCTTTGGTCTCTTTGGCACCAATGATATCTTCCTCATCCTCTACATGGCGCCCATCCATGTCTTTCAAGGCCTCGATGGTTTCAGCATCCTTGGGAATGTCAGCACTAGGTGCCAGGACGCTTTTTTCTGCTGTTATATCCTCAGTCTGCATCGATATATCAACACCGGCACCTGGCGAGACAGCCTCCTTCTCCGCCTCTTTTCCTTTTTCAACACCCTTGCCGACGGGCTCACCACATGTATTATGGGGAACACACGTTACTAATTCAATTGGTTGTTCTACCAGACGACGACAATTCAAAATTGCTTTGACAAATTGTGGGGAAAAAAAGGAGATACCTTCCGCAGATCCTCCTTCTTGGGTAGCTGCAGGAGCTCCAACAACCACAGGAGTTAGGCCCAAAGGGATTAGTGGATCATCAGGATGGTATTCCTCAACTCCAGAGGTCTTGGGCTCCACGGCTGAACTCGAACCTTCGTCAGCTTTGCCTTTACCCTTTGCCAGGGCCCTCTCCTTTTCCATCTCCGCTTGAATCAGACGACGACCCTCTGCCAGGTCCTCGGGCTCGTTATCCCTCAAGATGCTCTTCATCAACTCATCCTCATCAATTTCTTCGACTCCCAATCTCTGCTTCTCACCCTCAACAATGACATCCCACAAATTTGCTAAAGTAACGTGATAGTCTGGGATCCACGAGATGTTGCGAGTTTTGAGGACTTGGCCAAGGAAGTTGTTAGATCAAAATTTGGACCTAACACCCAAATTGTTCTGAATGTTATAGAGTTTCAAATGAAGAATGAAGAAAAAGAAAATAACACACAGAATTTATAGTGGTTCGGCGTTAACGAGCCTACGTCCACTTTATATCTTATTGATTATACTTTGAAAGCTAATACAATCAAGGATTTCTCTCAATATTTCAGTAGTTTGACAACAATGGCGAGTTCAGTACTCAATATTGCCAAACAAAATCCCAAAAAATGCCAAGCTCTGGGCTATTTATAGCTGATTTTGTCAGGCGGGTCGTGATAACACGTGGCACGAATCCCGAGAACATCGGATCGCATCGCCTCCGTTTAAGAAATGGTCAAATTAGCCGTTGCGGACAGGTATCGCGATCTCCTTGAAAATCGGGTCGTGCAGATGGGGAGAATTGGTCCAAATGACGGTTAGGGACACGTGTCGCCAGATCCGCATGTCTCGGATCGCTGAAGACTAGCTCACGCTTGAGCGGGTCAGAGGGTTCGCCACGCACCAGGGGATCGGATCGATCAATACTAGGCAACAACATATGCATGGATCGGATCGCATAGAGATGTCGTTTCGCTGGTGAAATAGAAGCGACCCGTCGAGACGCGATCCGATGGTGGGCGAGTCGATAGCGAGCGATCCATCAATGGGCGAGTCGATAGTGTGCGATCCGTCACTGGGCGAGTCGATAGTGTGCGATCCGTTCCTTCATATTCTTAGAGAACGTGGTTTCATGCTTTCTTCTTATGAATGATCCCGGGTGGCTTGGTCAAAAAGCGAGCCAACATTTTGCCCCCTCGAAGTATGTTTTATCGATGATGGAACATGCTTCGAAGCTATAGAATCGTCTTTTCTCAACGTGTCGCGGATCAGAGAACAATTCTCTTTCTGGGATTTTTCAGAATCCTCATTCCTGAACTTATCGATTCGCATCGCGGGCCCGAGTCGTGGTCCGTTAGCGAGACATTCGTTCCGTTCTTGGATGTGCACTTGGGCCTCAGAACGAAACGGGTTCCTCTTCGAATCGTGGTGGGCTTTTGGTTCGCGGCCCGCCGGTCTTTCGTGGATCGAATAGGACAAAAAAGGGGAGACAAACAGTCGCCCTCTTTGTCTATATAAGCCGACCCCCCCTCTTCACTTTCCTTCTTCTTTCTTTCTGCCGTATCGTTTCGCCTGCACTATCGAGGAACGAACCAAAGTTTTTCAAACCTTCGAAAATCCGAGCATTCTCTCAATTTTTAGAAAGGTAACTCCACAAAAAGCATTCTTATTCGTGAACGTTGTTCCTTCCTAAACTCTTTTTCGACTAATTTGTGGGATAAACGATGGAGATTTGCGTTTTTCTGAAAGAATCGTCAAGTTGCCATGGCGGACGGGCGCAGAGCTCGGAGTTCGAGGGTAAGAAGAAGAGGTGGAAAATGAAGGAGGAAGAAGAAGAGGGAAGGCCGGTTCGGACCGTGGGCAAGGAGAGGAGAAGATGAAGGCGAGTGGCGAGACGAAAGATCGTAGTGGCAGCAAAGGCGCGTATCGTGGGGGTTGCAACGATTCGTAAAGGAGCGATCCCTTTGCCCTGCGATTCGATGGGGGGCGATCCCTCCGCCTTGCGATCCGAAAGGGGCGATCCCTCTGCCTTGCGATCCGAAAGGGGCGATCCCTCTGCCTTGCGATCCGACTCATAGTCGATGATGCGAAGAAATTTCAAACTTTAATCGATGCCTTGTCACCATAAAATTCTGAACAGTTAGGCTAGGGCCCTGGTGTTGAACTTTCTGGACTAAATGACTGCATAATTTGGCTGCATATGACGACTAATATTTTGATGATCTCGATTGCTTTCATATTTTATTTTCAATGCACACACAAGTACACACACTGGCACTTGCACACACGGGGATCGGGTAGTATTAATCTCATTGTTCATGCTTTCTCGTCCTAGCAGTAATGTCGAATGATCACTCTTCTTCAAGATCCGCAACAGAAGCGGAATCCGAGGCTCCTGAGCAACACAATCCCAAGACTCTTTCAATTAATCCAGGAGGTGAAAATTCTGGATCTGAGTACGAGGCCACGGAATCAAATCCATCCGAAAATACTTCATCTAGCGATGATTCTGAGGTAGATGAGCGAGCTCCTGACGAGATTCCAGGCGTGCTCGGGATAGCTAAATTTTCTAATTCTTTAGCATCTAAGCTCGACGATATAAAGCTTAAAAGAATCTGCTTAAGACACGGAATTCCTTGGGATGATGTCTTGACGCCCAGAAGCGAAGATAGACCCCACCTAGCTCCAGAAGGATACATGGAAATCAGTCGAACCATGTGCTTAGTAGGAGCCATTCCTCCGTTTCCTCCGATCGCTATCGAAACTTTAAGACGACTGGGTATTGCTCCGATGCAGCTTCATCCTAACGCCTACGCATCTCTATATTCTCTATATGTTGCATACGCGGAGATCCTACTCGCCGAACTTAAATTTAGAGATCTGGTATTCTTCTTTCTTTTCAAGCACCATTCTTCGGCAACTCCAAATTTCTCTTTCTTTGAATCGGTGGCGAATAGGAAAGTTCTGTATGATGGATATAGCAACATAGGGGATCCTAAGTCCAATTGGTTTTATATAAGGAAACAAACCGGATGCTCACGAAGATGGCTCAAATCAAGTAAACTTTGATCTTCTAATCGAATGTCTTGTTCGAGGAGTCTAAGTATTAACATTCTTCCGCCTTTTTCTTTGTCTTAAACAGATCACATCTTCCCGAAAATGGAGGGTCCGTTATACAACCATCGGTTATCTATTCTTCATCAAAGCAGGTCTGACTTTCTGAGGATCAAAAAATGCATCACTGATGACAATCTTCATAAGCATCGTCTTCTGGATAGAAGATTTGGACTTGGCACTGGCGGCAGACCTTATAAGTATGTGCCCCCAATGGAAGGAGAGGGAACTTCGCAAGCAGCAGAAACAACTAAGTTTCGTAAGAGTCCCTCTCCGATAGTCATCCAGGACGATGAGGATTTGAACATATACAAAGGGGATGAGGTCCGCGGTGACATGTCCAAGGAAATCCCGATTTCTACTCCAATCGAAACCGTTGCTCCCGACGATTTGACGGAAGAGCAGTTATTTGATGAACTAAATAAAATTCCTTTACCCGATGATGTATATACAGAGAAAGACTTTGAAGGGGGCCCTTTCTTTCCTGCTTCTGAAGAGACCATTGCTCCAACTAGGGAACAGGAAACTGGTCAGATGAGCCTGTCTTCAGGCCCGGGTCTGTTAGGGGGAATTATATGGGATGCACACATCACACGCACTATCTGACCCTGCACTCTTATATCGTAGGTATTCAGAGTTTTAATATGCTTTTTTCTTTTTTTTTTTGCAGGAATGATGTCTCGCAGGAAATCTTACTCGTATCGTTCTCTTCGTGAGGGCACACCCAGCCTTCGTCCGGATACTGAGCGCTCTCGTGGTCCTTCTTACAGGCCGACTTCCTCGCAACCTCGGTCTCCACCAAAATCGACCTCTACTAAACCTTCCAGTTATCCGGCAGTTCCTACAGGGGGAAAGAAACTTCCCAAAGAGCTGACTCCTCCAAAGAGTGCACCTTCCCACAGCCGGTCGTCAAAAGGCATCACGAATCTAAAGATAGGGACAAGGATTCATCCAAAGAGACCGAAAAAGAGAAAAGTGACATCGTCCCTTCCAGACAGCCAGAGTTGGCTTCCCCCGGGTCACGGGATTACATGCACGGTCCCAAGATTCAAGGCAGGCTGGAAAAGCTGCGGGAACAATTCCCAGACATATTCTTTGATCGGATGACATTTGTTCCAGCCTTGGAACCGGTCCCCAAGAACTGGGACAGCGAAGTTGTCGGGCATATCCGCCATGTTGCCAGGCAATATGAGATGATGAAAAAACACGCAGCTAACCTTTCAGAGGTCATCCGATCGCTTGAAATAGAAGCACACAGATCCAAGGCAAAACTTGAAAATAATGAAAGGGCCAGAACCAAGATGGAGAAGGACCTGGAAGATACTCAATCCCAGCTTGCTTTAGCACGGAGGGACGCTGAAAATTATAAGATTGAATTAGAAAATGCTAAGCAGCGCTTCCATTCGGAACTTGATTCCAATAGCCAAGAAAAAATGGCCTTAAAGAAGGAGGTCGAAGATCTGAAAATGGCCAATATCGAGTTGAAAACAGCACAAGGCCATTTTGAAGCTGAAAAAGCTGCTTGGGAGGCAGAAAAAGCTAGCTTAAAAGAAAGCTTGGCTTTGGCTAAAGCAGAAAAAGTGATTTTGAATGATCAGGTTGCGGACGCGGAGAGACGGGCAGCTCTTGCCGAAAAGAACGTTGAATGTGCCATCGAATTGGCCACTGCTTCTAATAACAAGCTTCTCGAAAGAGAGAAGGAGATCGAGGGGTTTGAAGAGATGATTTTCGATTTCCTTGGCCAGGTTCTCAAAACTCGCAACATCTCGTGGATCCCGGATTACCATGTTACTTTGGCCAACTTATGGGATGCCATCGTGGAGGGTGAAAAACATAGATTGGGGGTCGAAGAAATCGATGAGGATGAACTGATGAAGAGCATCCTAAGAGACAATGAGCCTGAGGAATTGGCAGAGGGTCGTCGCTTGATTCTGGCGGAGATGGAAAAGGAGAGAACCTTGGCTAAGGGTAAAAGCAAAATTGACGAAGGTTCCAGTTCCGCCGTGGAGCCTAAAACCTCCGGAGTTGAGGAGTACCATCCTGATGATCCGCTAATCCCTTTGGGCCTAACTCCCGTAGTTGTTGGAGCTCCTACGACTATTCAAGAAGGAGGGTCTACGGAAGGTATCTCCCTTTTCTCCCCGCAATTTGTCAAAGCAATTGTGAATTGTCGTCGTTTGGTGGAACAACCAATTGAGTTAGTAACGTGTGTTCTTCATAATACAGGTGGCGAGCCCGTCGACAAGGGTGTTGACAAAGAAAAAGAAGCGGAGAAGGAGGCTGTCTCACAAGGTGCCGGTGCTGATATATCAAGACAGGCTGAGGTCACAACAGCAGAGAAAAGCGTCCCGGCACCTAGCACTGACGTAACCAAAGATGCTGAGACCATCGAAGCCTTGAGAGACATGGATGGGCGCCATGTAGATGATGACGAGGACATTATCGGCGCCAAAAAAGCCGACGATGATGACGACGAAACCTTGGCCAGCCGAAAGGCTAGGCAGGAGACAAAGATGGCTTCGAAAAAGGTGGGAGATGAGGCTTTGGACGTAGTCCCTCTTGCAGAATTTGATCCCAAAACTGGGATGATTGTGAAAATCCAGCCCAAATCTATCAGCCGACAGCTTCATTTCGCAAATCCCGATGATTTCCCGGCTTCCCTTTCTGATAGAAGGAAGAGAAAAGAGGTGGGAGAGGAATCTTCAGAAGAATCGGATGTTCCTCTTATTGACAAAAGGAAGAGGAAGAAAGGGGATCCGTCTGATACCGACAAGGTGAAGCTGGAGAGGCCGAAGCAAGAGAAGAGGCCAAAGCGTAAATAGGATATTTGTTGTTTGTTGATATTTTGTCTTTAGGTTTTCCACTGACCAGGAAATGTAATTGTGAGACTGGTCCTCACTTTTGTTTCTAGGTTGTTTTTCACTTTGTTGATTCGCAGTATATAAAAGTTTATCTCTCCTTGCACCATTGTGTACCTGTATTCAGATAAACTTTCCATGTTTAGTCATTAGCTAACTCAAAATAATTACAAATCAGTCAAACAACAGAAAGAAGAATTTTCATGCTGTGTTGCATTGCTGTATCAAAGTTCAGTGTATGTATACGAGTGCATGTCCCCCCCCCCATCAGTTGTTATCGTAGTATCTGACTGGGGTTTACTAAGGATTGATCAGTACTATCGGCAGGTTGCCCCCTGTTTCTGAATATGGTTGTCTTAGGAGATTTCATGGGATAACAGTGGCGCGGTCGGCCCTTATTCCTTTAACAGGGAATGAGTTCTTTCTCAGCGCTCAATCAGAGACGCTTTTATACTCTCTCTCTCTCTCTGGAGAGTTAGAGTTCGTGCTCAGCAACTCATTCGCTCCCCGATCCTTTAGCGGGGAAGGAGCCATTTCTCAGCGCTCAATCGGAGATGCTTTTATACTCTCTCTCTCTCTGGAGAGTTAGAGTTCATTCTCAGCGATTCATTCGCTCCCCGATCCTTCAGCGGGGAAGGAGCCATTTCTCAGCGCTCAATCGGAGACGCTTTTATACTCTCTCTCTCTCTCTCTGGAGAGTTAGAGTTCGTGCTCAGCGATTCATTCGCTCCCCGATCCTTCAGCGGGGAAGGAGCCATTTCTCAGCGCTCAATCGGAGACGCTTTTATACTCTCTCTCTTTCTGGAGAGTTAGAGTTCGAGCTCGGCGATTCATTTGCTCCCCGATCCTTCAGCGGGGAAGGAGCCATTTCTCAGCGCTCAATCGGAGACGCTTTTATACTCTCTAGGCGGTCGCCGAGGTTAAACTTTTGCCCAGGCGGCTCCGATCATGGTACACCGCCGTTCTTCATGGATGTCATCTTCGCGCCCTTTTTCCTCTCTCTCTGCTCTGGAGAGTTAGAGTCACGGATCAAGCAGTCTGCAATCATGTATGCTCATCAAACTCGTCCTAGGTGTATAGTTTAACCCAAGCTCCGAGGGTTAAAACCAGTCGGACAAGCAGTTGGAGCATTTGTCAAGGCTTTGAGTCCTTCCGATTAGTCTACGGGAGGAATGGTTGGCACCGGACTTCGGGTACCTGCATTATTCACATCGATTTCCATAAAAATAAACAGGCAGATAAATAAGGATGCAATAAAGGCAAATGACACACAGTATTTTTATAGTGGTTCGGTCGAATCATGACCTACGTCCACTTTATAATTTTTGCTTCACAGAATCAAACTATTCTAGGCTAGTCGTGCCTTATACATGATTTTCAACAAAGAAAAAAGAATAGATTTGAAATTTTAATGTTAAGTATGGCCGTAAATGTTGGGCATTCCACACTCTGGGGATTTCCCTTCCATCTACGGTTGCCAGCTTGAAGGTTCCATTATCAAGCTTACTCAGAATAGAATACGGTCCTTCCCACTTCGCTCCCATATGAGTTGGGGGTGGAAAGACACGTTTCAGAACCAAGTCTCCGGGTTCCCAGGTTCGTACTCGAACCTTTTTGTTGTAATATCGAGCAATATGTTGCTTGCATCTCAAGGCGCACAGGTCTGCCTCATCCTTCTTTTCTTCAATCATATCTAGGGACTCAAGGAGCAATTCATTATTGGTCATCGGATCATAGTAAGTCACCCGGTGAGAAGGTACCTTTATCTCGACCGGGATGACCGCTTCCGTTCCAAAGGCAAGGGAGAACGGGGTATGTCCTGTTGCCGATTTATATGTTGTCCTGTAGGCCCATAGTGCCAAGGGAAATTCATCAGCCCACATGGCTCTAGCCCGCTTCAGTCTTCTTTTCAGAATAGACTTAATCACTTTATTCGCCGCTTCGACTTGTCCGTTCGATTGCGGGTGCGCCACAGAGGTGTATCGATTCTCAATGTGGTATTTTTGGCAGAAATTTCTGAATTCCGCGCTATCGAACTGAGTTCCGTTATCTATTATCACAATCTTTGGAACCCCAAATCGGCAAATAATGTTTCTCATAATAAAGTTGATCACTCGTTTGGTTGTAATCGTAGTTAGTGGCTCAGCCTCGACCCACTTAGTGAAGTAATCCACGGCCACGATAGCGAACTTTGCTCCGCCTCTTGCTATGGGGAGACTTCCAATGATATCAATCCCCCACATAGCGAAAGGCCATGGGCTCATCATTGTTTTCAACTGATTAGGAGGTGCTCTAGTTATCTTCGAAAATCTCTGGCACGCATCACACCGTCGTGCATATCTCGCTGCATCCTTGTTTATGGTAGGCCAGAAATAACCATGCCGCAATACCTTTTTTGCCAAAGTCTGCCCTCCAGTGTGGTCGCCGCATTTGCCTTCATGAACCTCTTGCAGTACACGTTTGATGTCATCGTGGGCTACACACTGAAGGAGGGGCATTGAAAACCCATGTCTGTAAAGAATTCCGCCTTGCAAAACATATCGGGCGGCTTTACGAATCACTTTGCGCCTCTCGCTTTTCTTGGTCGGAAGCGCTCCGTTCATCAGAAAATTCTTTAGAGGGGTCATCCACGACTCCCTTTCCGGTTCCGCCTCTAGCACTGGGTCAATTTCCATCTGATCTATGCTAAGGGACCGAAGTACTTCAACGGGGGCTAGCCCGATCACTTCAGGATCGTCGGAACTAGCCATCTTTGCCAACTTATCTGCCTGCTGATTCTCCGAACGCGGAATATGAGATATGCTGTAGTGATCAAAATCATTCAGCAACTCTTTTACTTTCTTTAAGTATAGAACCAATCTTGCACTTTTAGCTTGGAATTTTCCAGTAACTTGGTTTACAACTAACTTGGAGTCGCAGAAGATGTTCAGTTTTGTAACCTCTAATTCCTTTGCGATCCTCAATCCGGCTATCAGAGCTTCATATTCGGAATCGTTGTTAGTGGCATGAAACTCCATCCGGATTGCGTAGTTTATCACTCGTTTCTCGGGGGTTTCAAGCACTATTCCAGTGCCGGATCTTTCGTCATTCCTAGCGCCATCAGTATACAGTCCCCAGGCATTGGGATCGAAAAGTAACTTTGAAGGATCAGCTTCTTCATTTGCTATGTCTTCCTCAGGGACAGTGAACTCTGCTATGAAGTCGGCTATCACTTGCCCCCGAATTGACCATCTGGGCTGAAATTTCAAATCAAATTGACTTAGCTCAATATTCCATTTGAGTAACCTTCCAGACGCCTCTGGACTCTGTAGGACTTGCTTGAGCGGGTGATCGGTGTATATGGTGATAGGATGCGCCTGAAAATAATGTCGAAGCTTTCTAGAGGCGATCAACAAACTATACGCCAACTTTTCTATTCGTGGATAATTACGCTCTGCTGCTGTCAATTTTTTGCTCACATAATACACAGGTCTTTGGACCTTATCCTCCTCCCTTACCAACGCTGAGCTGATCGCATGGGATGAAACTGCCAAATACATGAATAAGTCCTCGTGATCCATTGGCTTAGATAATATCGGAGGTTTCTCCAGGTGCCTGAGTAAATTCTGAAACGCTTCTACGCAGTCGGGTGTCCATTTGAAGTGGCGTTTCCCTCGCTTTATTAATTCGAAAAACGGGATGCATTTATCCGTAGCCCTGGAGATAAATCTGCTTAGTGCAGCCACTTTTCCGGCAAGGCTTTGCACATCCCTAATCTGCCTAGGTTCCTGAATGTTTCTGATCGCCGCGATCTGATCTGGATTAATCTCAATGCCACGGGAACTGATGATAAATCCTAAGAATTTCCCGGAGGCAACACCGAATGAACACTTGGTTGGGTTGAGTTTCATTCCGTACTTTCGAAGAATGTCGAACATCTCTGCCAAGTCAGTTGTGTGTTGGGAAGATTGCTTGGACTTCACCAACATATTGTCGACGTATACTTCCATTGTTTTCCTGATCTGGTTATAAAACATTCTGTTGACTAAGCGTTGATATGTAGCGCCCGCATTCTTCAAGCCAAAGGGCATCACCACATAACAATATAATCCCAGATCCGTGATAAAACTAGTATGCTCTTGATCTGGAACATGCATCGGAATCTGGTTATATCCTGAATAAGCATCCATAAATGAGAGAAGCTCATGACCTGCCGTCGAGTCTACCAACTGGTCAATCTGGGGCAACGGGAAACTATCTTTTGGACAGGCTCTGTTCAAATCCGAGAAGTCGATACACGTTCGCCACTTCCCGTTGGCCTTCTTTACTAGGACTGGATTCGAAATCCAGTCTGGGTAGGTCGAGTCTCTGATAAACCCATTGCTCTTTAGCTTTCCAACTTCTTCTTTCAAGGCAGCGGACCTCTCTGGGCCCAGCATTCGCCTTTTTTGCTTTACTAGAGGATGTTTAGGGTCAATGCTTAAGGAATGGCTCATGATTGATGGGGATATCCCACACATGTCCGCGTGGGTCCAAGCAAATACATCCAAATTATTTTTTAAGAAATCCGTCAATTCTTTAGCGAGATTCGGGTTTAACTGGGATCCAATCTTAAGGACCTTCTCTGGGTCACTATCATCGATCGGCACATCCACAGTTGTCTCGTTGGGAGTTGCCATTCTGCCCCCGGGTTCTTGATCCTCTCTGGGATCTATATCCTCGGGCATTTCTCTGGACGACTCTCCAACGGCTATCCTCTTTGGTTGCTATAAGGTCTCCGCTCCCGTTGGGGGAGAAGCGCCTTTAGTTTCAATATCCCCTCCGTTGCGAAGTAACTTTAGTTCGGCAACATAACATGCTCGCGCAGCCACCTGATCCCCTCTGACGATACCAATGCCAGCTTCTGTGGGGAATTTCAATAACAAGCACCAGGGGGCTATACAGGCTCTAAACTTGGCGAGGGTCGGTCGGCCCAAGAAGGCATTGTAGGGGGATTCAACATCCAAAACCACGAAGGGAAGGATTCTCACTCTCTGGCGTCCTCCTTCCCCAAGTGTAACTGGTAACTCTACATTACCCATTGGAGCAGTGGATGCTCCATTAAATCCACGGATCCATCCTTGATAGGGCTTCAAGTCTTTTATTTCGAGGTTCATCTGGTCAAATGTCTTTTTGAAAAGAATATTGACGGAACTCCCGTTGTCCACTAGAACTTTATGAACAGTGGCTGGTCCAATAGGTACTGTAATCACAAATGGATCTTCAGTTGGAGCATGAACTCCAATGCTTTCTCGTTCTCGGAAAACAACATCATCGGTCATCATCTTTTGCTGCTTCACCGGGATACTATCCTCGGGGTTGCTACATTCCCCTACCTCGAGGTGTTGTTTGGCCGCATTGACGTATTGATCCAATGCTTTGGAACTGTGCCCGGCGAGATAAAGTCCTCCGATCACGGTATTAATAACAATATTCTTTCTTTTTTGCTGGGCAGTCGGCCTAGCAGCAAGTTGATTCTGGTTCTGATTCGGGGCCTGCAATGCTTGCCCCCTGTCCCTGGGCGTTACTCTGTATTCATCTAACTTTCCTTCTTGAAGCAGCCTTTCGACTACATCCCTTAGGTGATGACATTCATTCGTCGAATGGCCATGAATTTGATGAAAGAGACAAAACTTCCATGTTTCATGCTCTTTCTCTGTTGACTCTCTGGGAGGTGGCCTCTTATTCTGGAGAACTTCATACGCATCCATGAAGATATTTTCCAGAGTATCATTTATTGGTGTATAACTTTCAAAGGCCCTGGGACGAGTCCTTCTCTGGGAGTCGTTCCCTCGGTTCCTCTTTCGGTTGTTGCCGTTACCATTATTATTGTTGTTACCTGGCTGACGACCACCCTGATTCTGATTTCCGACATTAACTTCAACTTTCCCCGAGCTGTCTCCTGTTTGTTTAATGGCGACATTGCTCTGGATTTCCTCCTTATCGGTTGTTTTTGCCTTTCGGTTAGCATATACTTCTTCCCATCGTAAGTATACGCTAGCCTTCTCATAGAATAATTCTCTGGTATGGGGTGGCTTGCCTGCCAGGTATCTCCCGAATTCAGTATCTTTATCTACTCCATCAACAATGCTGCAACAACGGTTGGTTCATGGGGATCTTTAACTTCAGTAGCGGCCATATTGAAACGATCTAGGTACACCTTCAAACTTTCGCCTGGTCGCTGCTTGACGAGGAACAAGTCAATCACACTTTTTGTTTTCTGTGCATAGATACGGAATTGTTCTACGAACTTCTCGCTTAACTCCCTAAAGCTAGAAATCGATCTTGCGGGCAAGCGAGTGAACCATAGCAGTGCTACATCCTCCAAGAATATGGGAAATGTTTTACACTTGACAGCCTCAGAAGCTGCAGCTGCGGTCATCGACCAAGAATACCTCATCAGATGCTGGACGGGATCAGACCTACCCGCATATCGGCTCATTTGTGGCATGTTGAAACGCCTTGGAAAAGTCGCATCCAAAATATCGTCAGTGAAGGGGGTGTGACTGCGGTCAATTCCCCAATCTTCGTTCCGTTGTCCACGGCTCTCTGCCAGAATCTGATGGATCATGGCTGCGACATTCGCACTGGTCAGCGGAGGTTCAGGGTCAGTGCCTCTGGTTCGGCGGGGTTCTCTGACCTCTCTTCTGGGAGCAGTCACAAAATCCGGGGCTCGGATAGGGCTCCGTTTCCCCCTGTTACCATGAGCATATGCGCGGCGACGGGGATGAGGAATTCTGTTATGCACAGGACTGTCCACATCTCGAGTCCTACGAGTTGTGCTTGATCGTTGATATTACGGTTTGAGGGCCCCGCCCTCAGGGCTTCTTCTTCCTACGATGGCAGGGTTCCGAACCGAAGTTGCTCTATGTTTTCGGTTCTCTCATACGGTCGTCACGGAGGTCTTGGCGATTCCTTAGACGAAGAAGAATATCCCGGAGTGGGTGAACGAACCGGCGGCGTTCTTTGCCTTGCGAGTTCATCAAGCCTTCTATCCATGGTAGTCAAATTTTGTCGTAGGACGGAACTTTCTTGCCTTTGGGCAGCCAATTCATCAAACAACCTATCCCACATTTCGGCGAAGCGAGAGAGATACCCCTCAGTGACAGGAGCAGCAGGATCATATTGGTCATCATCACTCTCTCTTATGCGCAAAGAGCTCGAGCCGGGTCGAGCAGAGGGGCCAGGACGGTAGGAGTAGGCCATAGGCTCCTTTCCAGGTCGAGTTGTAGTCTGATCATCAATTCGAATAGCTGTGGTTCGTGGATGGCGACTCGCTACGCCCCCCTGAGATCGATTCGCGGTCGTGGTGCGCGGAGGGTGCGAGGCGTTACCTCGGGATCGAGTGACAACCCCTTCAGCGGTTCGGATCGTCTCGTTCTCATCGACTCGGAGCGTGGTGTCTTCATCGGATCGGTTCGCCCCCTGCGCTCCGCGATCCAGAGTTTCTTCATTGCCCAGCTCGTGCACACTCTCTTCAATCGTTTCGTTGGTCTGTGAAGCTCGTACTTCCTTTGATCTTTTTCCAGCCATAATATCCGAGTCGCTGGAATCTTCAAAGAACTGAATAGTGAAACTTTGGGACTGAGCTCTCACTGAAAGCACCAAAAATGTTAGATCAAAATTTGGACCTAACACCCAAATTGTTCTGAATGTTATAGAGTTTCAAATGAAGAATAAAGAAAAAGAAAATAACACACAGAATTTATAGTGGTTCGGCGTTAACGAGCCTACGTCCACTTTATATCTTATTGATTATACTTTGAAAGCTAATACAATCAAGGATTTCTCTCAATATTTCAGTAGTTTGACAACAATGGCGAGTTCAGTACTCAATATTGCCAAACAAAATCCCAAAAAATGCCAAGCTCTGGGCTATTTATAGCTGATTTTGTCAGGCGGGTCGTGATAACACGTGGCACGAATCCCGAGAACATCGCATCGCATCGCCCCCATTGAAGAAATGGTCAAATTAGCCGTTGCGGACAGGTATCGCGATCTCCTTGAAAATCGGATCGTGCAGATGGGGAGAATTGGTCCAAATGACGGTTAGGGACACATGTCGCCAGATCTGCACGTCTCGGATCGCTGAAGACTAGCTCACGCTTGAGCCGGTCAGAGGGTTCGCCACGCACCAGGGGATCAGATCGATCAATACTGGGCAACAACATATGCATGGATCGGATCGCATAGAGATGTCGTTTCGCTGGTGAAATAGAAGCGACCCGTCGAGACGCGATCCGATGGTGGGCGAGTCGATAGCGAGCGATCCGTCAATGGGCGAGTCGATAGTGTGCGATCCGCCAATGGGCGAGTCGATAGTGTGCGATCCGTTCCTTCATATTCTTAGAGAACGTGGTTTCATGCTTTCTTCTTATGAATGATCCTGGGTGGCTTGGTCAAAAAGCGAGCCAACAGAAGTCGAAAATCATCTCTTCAAACCCCTCGATATCTTTTTCTCTCTCGAGGAGCTTGTTGTTAGAAGCAGTAGCCATTTCAATGGCACTATCAACATTATTTTCGGCAAGAGCCGCGCGCCACTCCGCATCCGCGACTTGATCATTCAAAATCACCTTTTCCGTTTCAGCCATAGCTAAACTTTCTTTCAAACTTGCTTTTTCTACCTCCCAAGCAGCTCTCTCAGCTTCAAAATGGCCTTGTGCTGTCTTCAACTCAATGTTGGCCATTTTGAGATCTTCTACCTCCTTCTTTAAGGCCATCTTCTCTTGGCTATTGGAGTCAAGTTCCGAATGAAAGCGCTTCTTAGCATTCTCCAATTCGATCTTATAATTTTCAGCGTCTCTCCGCGCTAAGGCGAGTTGGGATTGAGCATCTTCTAGGTCCTTCTCCATCTTTGCCCTGGCCCTTTCGTTGTTATCAAGTTTCGCTTTAGATCTGTGTGCTTCTATTTCAAGCGTTCGAATGACATCTGAAAGGTTAACGGCATGTTTCATCATCATCTCATACTGCCTGGCTACATGGCGGATGTGCCCGACAACTTCACTATCCCAGTTCCTAGGGACTGGCTCCAAGGCTGGAACAAATGTCATCCTTTCGAAGAAGATGTCTGGGAATTATTCCCGCAGCTTTTCCAGCCTACCTTGAATCTCGGGACCATGGATGTAATCCTGTGACCCGAGGGGAGCCAACTCTGGCTGGCTGGAAGGGACGATGTCACTCCTCTCCTTTTCAGACTCTTTGATTGGATACTTGCCTTTATCTTTAGATTCGTGATGCCTTTTGGATGACCTGCTGTGAGAGGGTGCACTTTTCAGAGGAGTTAACTCTTTAGGAAGTTTCTTTCCCCCTGCAGGAACTACCGGATAACTGGGGAGCTTGGCAGATGTCGACTTCGGTGGAGACCGGGGTTGCGAGGAAGTCGGCTCGTGAGAAGGGCCGCGAGGGCGCTCAGTACCCGGATGAAGACTGGGTGTGCCCTCACGAAGAGAACGATAAGAATAAGATCGCCTGCGGGACATCTTTCCTGCAAAAAAAGAAAAGAGCATATTAAAACTTTGAATGCTGACGATATAAGAGTGCGGGGTCAGACAGTGTGTGTGATTTGTGCATCCCATAAAATTCCCTCTAACAGACCCGGGCCTGAAGACAGGCTCATCTAACTAGTTTCTTGTTCTATAGTTGGAGCGATGGTCTCCTCAGAAGCAGGGAAGAATGGCTCCCCTTCAAAGTCCCTCTCTGTATATACATCGTCGGGCAGAGGAATTTTGCTCATCTCTTTGAATAGCTGTTCGTCTGTCAAGTCATCGGGAGCAGCGGGTTCGATTGGAGTAGAAACTGGGATTTCCTTGGACTTGTCACCGCGGGCCTCATCCCCTCTATATATGTTCAGGTCCTCATCGTCTTGGATGACTATCGGGGAAGGGATCTTGCGAAATTTAGTTGATTCCACTGCTTGTGATGTTCCCTCTCCCTCCGTTGGAGGCACGTATCTATAAGGTTTGCCGCCAGCGCCAAGTCCAAATCTTATATCTAGAAGACGATGCTTATGAAGATTCTTGTCAGTGATGCACTTTTTGATCCTTAGAAAGTCGGATCTGCTTTGCAAAAGAATAGACAATCGATTATTGTATAACGGACCCTCCGTTTTCGGGAAGACGTGATCTGTTTAAAACAAAGAAAAAGGGGGGGGAATGTTAATGCTTCGGCTTCTTGAACAAGATATTCAGTCAAAAGATTAAAGTTTACTTGATTTAAGCCATCTTCTTGAGCATCCGGCCTGTTTCTTTATATAGAACCAATCAGACTTAGGATCCCCTATATTGCTGTATCCGTCATACAGAACCTTCCTATTGGCCACCGATTCAAAGAAAGAGAAATTTGGAGTTGCCAAGGAGCGATGCTTGAAAAGAAAGAAGAATGTCAAATCTCTAAATGTGAGTTCAGTATGTAGGATCTCCGCGTATGCAACGTATAGGGTGTATAGAGATGCGTAGGCATTAGGATGAAGCTGCATCGGAGCGATACCCAGTCGTTTTAAAGTCTCGATGACGATTGAAGGAAACGGAGGAATAGCTCCTACCAAGCACATGGTTCGAATGACTGCCATATACCCTTCCGGAGCTAAGTGGGGTCTATCTTCGCTACCGGGTGTCATCACATCATCCCAAGGGATCCCATGTCTCAGGCAGATTCTTTTAAGTTTTATATCATCGAGTTTAGATGCTAAAGAATCGGAAAATTTCTCTATCCCGAGTGCGCCAGGAATCTCGTCGGGAGCTCGCCTGTCTATCTCAGATTCTTCACTAGATGAAGTACTTTCAGACGGATTTGATTCCGTTGCCTCGTATTCAGAGCCAGAATCTTCACCTCCTGGGTTAATTGGAGGGACCTCGGGGTTGTATTGCTCAGGAACCTCGGACTCCGTTTCTGTAACGGATCTTAAAGAAGATTGATTATCCGACATTACTGTTAGGCGAGAAAACATGAAAAATGAGATTAAAACTACCCTTGCCCCGTGTGTGCAAGTGCCGGTGTATGTGCTTGTGCATGCATTAAAGAAAAGCGTAAAGGCTGATGAGATCGTCAAAATATTAGTCGTTTTATGCTGTTAAGTTATGCACTTGGTCAGTCCAGAATGTTCGTCATGAAGGGTCTAGCCTAACTATCCATTAGTGTACTGGAATTAAATTGCATTGCTTATTCTACAAGTTCTTTGGAGCATTCACTCTTCGGTTCGTGAAAACCCTTTCGGATCGTGGGGTGTGGATCGGATCGTGGCGCGATCACGGGTTCGCGAGGCCAGCCTGGACCAGCAACAGAGGCACTAACTCCAGGAAGTATTTCGGATCGGATCGCTATAATCTCGTAGCGATCTGTGTCCCCGCCGCCTCGTCACGATCCGCCGCTTGCTCTTCTCCCATCCTCACAAGCATCTCCATGATCCGATTCACCACTTCACCATTTCCTCCACGATCCGAAGCTCTAGTATCCCCACTAGTCGACCTGGTCATCTCTTCCTTCTTCTTCCTCAACTCTCCCCTTCGCACCAGGCACACTCACGTCCATTCTCACCAAATCTTATAAAATCCCGCTGTCCATGCTCTCTAAACTACTGCGAACACGGTAGAAATTCAAGAGAAATCATCTACTTACCTTTTTAAAAGTTTGAAATCGAGCGGAAATTTGGAAATCGAGACTAAGGTTTTTTCCTCGGTAAGATAGCGATATGATACGAAAGCGAGAAGAAGGAAGAAAGTGGAGAAGAGGGTCGACTTATATAGGAAAAAGGGCGACCGTTTGTCTCCCCTTTTTTGTCTTATTCGATCCGCGAAAATAGACGGGCCGCGAACCAAAAGCCCACCACGTCTCGAAGAGAAGCCCATCTCGTTCCGTTCCGTGAAGAGGCCCAAGTGCTCACCAAAGAACGAGGCGAATGTCTTGCTAACGGACCGCGACTCGAGCACGCGATCCGAATCGATAAATGGCCGACAGATCCAGTGATGAAGACTCTGAAAGATCCCAGAAAAGGAATTGTTCACTGATTTGCGTCTTGTTGTGAAAAGACGATTCGATAGCTTCGAAGCATGTTCCATCATCGATAAAACATACTTCGAGGGGGCAAAATGTTGGCTAGCTTTTTGACCAAGCCACCCAGGTTCATTCACAAGAAGAAAGTATGAAACCACATTCCCTAAGTACATGAAGGAACGGATCACACCATCGACTCGTCCCTTTACCGAATCGCACTTCATCGGATCGCACCTCAACGGATCGCCCCCATCTCATCAACGAAACGACACCTCTATGCGATTCGATCCGTACATACATTATTGCCCAATGTAGACCGATCTGATCCCCTGATGCACGACGAAGCCTCTGACCCGTTCAAACACGAGCTAGTCTTCAGCGATCCGAGACGCACTGATCCAGCGACACGTGTCCCCAACCGTCATTTTGACTGATTCTCCCCATTTGCTCGATCACGGCTAATTTGACTATTTCTTCAACGGCAGCGATGCGATCCGATGTTCTCGGGATTCGTGCCATGTGTTACCACGATCCGCCTGACAAAATCAGCTATAAATAGCCCGGAGTTTGGCATTTTGGAGGATCCTTTTGGCAATATTGAGTGTTGATTCCGCCATTATTGTCATACTACCATTTCTTATCAGTTTTATCACTAGATTACCGAGAGAAATTACAATTGTAAAAAGGAGTTTGAGAGAGATAATTGATTGTACTAGCATTTAAAGTATAATTGATAACATATAAAGTGGACGTAGGCTCGTTAACGCCGAACCACTATAAATTCTGTGTGTTTTCTGCTTTTTCTGCATTCTCCAGCTAAAACTCTATAAAATTCAGAACAATTTGGGTGTTAGGTCCAAATTTTGATCTAACAATCAATTTCTTTCAATATAAATCTACAGCCAACCAATTTTATGCTTGTTGTAATATATAAGAGCGAATATGCTTTTTAATATTCTATAGTCCTACATCATGGGAATAAGTTCAACATCAGCTCCAAAGCCTATATATAAAGGAGCCAATGTAATAGAAATTTTACACACTTGAATCAATAGAAATAAAAGTCTCTCCTTATATCTTCTGTTCTCTCTAATGGCTTCTCTTTTATTATTTGTTTAGTTTTATTTTATAACATGTTATCAGCACGAGATTCCAGTAGAGCTATTTTTATTTTTTGAGATCTACATCTATGAATTTGTGAGGTAAGTAATTTTTATTTGAGAATTATTAATTCATGGATTCCTACATTTATTCTGCCATTATTTTCTTTTGTTTGAGAATCTTCAAATAATGGATCTACGAATTTGAGTTATCTTCTTTTCTTTTAGATCTGACTCAAACTTCTAGATCTGTTTCTCTATTTTTTTTGTAGATCTAGAATGAATTCTAAAAGATCTATATTTTTCAGTTCTAATTATTTTTGTTGACCCTACGTTTGTGTCTAGATTTATTCTTTCAATTTTCTACGGATCTAGTTTTGTTTTTTCCAAATCCAATTTGATGGAGATTCAATTATATATGTGTTGTTTACATTATTGATGATGTAGAGGTAGATCTAGTTTTATCCTTTCTGATCTGCTATTACTTTCCGTATGTAATTCTTTTGGATAGGCTAAAGATAGAATATCTCTTGAAAAAAAATGATTTTTTTATGTATACCCAACAAAGATAGAATATATCTTTAAAAAATGAATTTTTTTGTATATCCAACAGAATTGCGGGTATAAAATATAATGATGTAGCATTTAAATTCAATAATAATATTTATATATCGCTGGACGTGAGATTGAAAACTCGTGATGTAAACAAATTCTTTCAAACGAGGAACCTGAATTTCATATGTAAATGACCTGAAGTTCATATACAATTTTTTTCTTCAAATGAGGAACCTGAAGTTCATATGCAGATAAGGAATCTGAAGTTCATATGCAAATGACCTGAACTTCGTACGACCTGAAGTTTATATATAAATTCTTTCAAATGAGGAATCTGAAGTTCATACGCAAATGAGGAACCAGAAGTTCATATGGAAATGAGAAACATGAAATAAATCCTCAAATCATATAATTGCATTTAATATTTGCTTATAGTTGATGGCCTATAATAGGAAAGGATTTGAAAAATCAGTGAAAGGAAAAGTTTCAATAAAAGGCAAAATGCATATATTCCAATTTTGTGCCACACATAATTTCTTGAAGAAATTTATTGTTATAAGAGATCATTAAAAAAAGAAATACTATTTTCTTAAAGAAAACAGTAAAATAACTCCCATATGTAAATAAAAGAATAATCTAGAGGAATTGCTTCAGTTTAAAATATAAAATTATAATATGTAAATTATAATAAAACTTAAAGTTTTAATACAGTAATTTTAGAACATATCATATTTCCAGGGGAAATATTTTATCGTTTCTAAAAAAACTATATTATATAAAAAAATGCATCTCGAAGATCATATTAAGTTAAGATCTAAATATTGATCTTAATTTAGCACACATGACGTGAATCTAGAAGCAATTTTTGTTATAAAAATGGAAATTTTAGAATGTGCAATTTCTATAATGGTAAGAGATAGTTTGGATGTAAAAAGAAAGATCTAAAAGATCGATATATGGATTGTATAATTTGAATCTAAAACATGTAATTTTTATTTTTGTTAATTTTATGTATAGATCTTCAAATTTTTCGAATCATTAATATAAAAGAATGTAAAATCCTGACTTTATGATTAAGCACTTTTTCTCAGTTCTCGATTATACATTATGCATATATATGGTATATTAGAAAATTTGATTATTGAGAAATGAAGTACAACTATAAGTTGTTTATTTTTGTTTTGTCGTTGATAATACTGTAGCTAGATCTAAATTTTATTTTGTTGATTTAAGTAAAATTTATTTATTTGATTCATATATTTATATCGTATAATGGTTATTTCCGTTATTTTTATAATAAATGCATTAAATATATTGTTATGGTAATATATGTTGCATTACCATGTTATTATAAATGTATTAAAAAGGATTAGTTATTTAAAGTTAAATGATGTATGTTTGTGTTGGAATATGAATAGACATATGTGTTATTATTCGATGTATTTGACAACTAATATCTAATGTAATGGAAGAAGTTGTATAACTCAGATCTGAGACCGGAAGTCTTGAATTTTGAAAAAATAAACTTTTTGATGAAGTTTACAAGTATGAAATTTTGACAATGAACAGTAGTGTAAAAAAATCCTAAATTAGAAGTATGTTAAAAGATTGAGAACCCACAGTTCATCATAAATTAATAAAATTGATATACATATGTATGTGTGTATATATGCATAGGAATTCGAAGTTCCTCAATCAATGAACTTGAAATACTTAATAATTTAAAAACCTGAAGTTTTATTGAAACTGAGTGAAATAATAACATTATACTTCTTAAAGAAGTTACATCATTTGCGACAATGATAATGCATCCAAAGATTGCACAATTTTCAATATGAGTTATATCTTGCTTATATATTTATATTTACATATTATACTGAAGAATAAATTTTAACAACTTGAAGCTGTTTATATATTTTATTTGAACCATAAGTTCAATATAGTCGAACCAGAAGTTCAATACAGTTTAACAACTTGAAGTTGTTTATATATTTTATTTGAACCAGAAGTTCAATATAGATTAACAAGTTGAAGTTGTTTATATATTTTATTTGAACCAGAAGTTCAATACAGTTCCAAATCAGATGTTTTGGATATTATGATACGATCTTTAAGATTCACATTGACATTGCTTGATAAGCAAAAATTAATGATTGGAAGCTCATAAATAATTTGTTCTAAGATCGATAACTCGAGTACGAAAGAATATACAAATCAATTACATATGTAATACGTGAACGCACATATATACACATATATGCGAATATTTAATTAACAAAATGAAGTTGTTATGAGCTTATATTATAAATTATGCATATTACTTAGTAATTCAAAAAGTTAATTGACATCAATATTGAATGACCAGACGACATGTTATGTAACATCCCGAGATTTTGCGACAATTTAAAATATTAAATTTAATGTGATTTTGAACAAAATTGTTTTAAATATTAAAATTTATGTTTTCTGTCATAGATTGTTGAAACATGAACTTAACCTGATTATTTGAGAATTTATTTTCAATGGCTATATACAATAATGACAGTGTTTGATAATTTATTTATAATGGAATTTGAAATTTATATTAAATTAACAACGTAATATGGATTAACTAATTTTTAGATTATTTTATATTGATAATTCTAATTTATGGAATATGAATAATATAAATCGTCTTTGATTATATAATGAATTTCTACTTGTTACAAAATGAAATAATTTGCATTGGTTGTAATTATAACTATGATTTGGGTATATATTGTTAAATATGGAGATTTGAACTTTAATATTAAATTATATGAATTGATTGAGTCAATAAATTTATAATTAAATTTTAAATATTGAAATTGCATTAATATATTTTAATGTTAGTTGATTGGTGTAATTAATAATTGAAATAAAAAAATTTAGATTTGTAAATAATGAAAATTGAATTCACGATAAACGATTGTTGATTTATATGTTTATTTGAATTTTATTTTGATTTATATAGAATTTGTAAACCTTTGAATTTAAAATAAAGGCGAACGAACCAAAATGAATATTTTATTATATTAATGAACTGGTTAAAATTGTCATTTTGGAAACGTTCTCAAAATTCGAAGAAATTAATTTTATTTGATCTGAAATTATAATTTATTGTGTGATCTAAAGTTTTGTAGTCAACGGAGTTATAATTTGACCGTAAGAATTTAAATCGTGTAGAAATTTGTGTGTATAATTTAATTA
This sequence comes from Allium sativum, assembly GCA_030737875.1. Classification (NCBI taxonomy): domain Eukaryota; kingdom Viridiplantae; phylum Streptophyta; class Magnoliopsida; order Asparagales; family Amaryllidaceae; genus Allium; species Allium sativum. The sequence continues at coordinate 20,448,876 of JASFAX010000020.1, read as the reverse complement.
AATAATCAAGTTTTAGAAGAAACCGCTAGATACTTCGGGATTGGGCTTTGAAACCTATTCCATTGCGTTTAGAAGGCGTCAAAACCTATCGGTAGGCTGTAAGCAGGCCTGATTTGGACACAGTCCAATTTTTGGCTTAAATACATGCAAATTACTAATTTAATTAATTAAAAGTTTCCAAAAACCTAATCTAATTCTCTAGCCGCCGCCATGTATATTCAGTGGCCACCACAATTCGAAACTTCGATCCTTAATTTATTCCGTTCCGTTCATTGAATTTAAAAACTTCCAAAGCCAAAATTGTAGAGCGTCGAGAGGGCTTCAAATCTATACGGTCGATTTACGTTAGATGTTTCTGAAATCACTAGAATCATGGCTTGAAATCGGTGTTATTTATTGCGTTTTGGGGGAACAGTAGTTCACCATGATGTGCCACAAGTTGGTCGGAGGTCAAGTTCGAAGAGGCGCACGCCGTGGTTGTTTCAGATGGGAGTCAGAAAGTCCGTATGGTGGTGCATGCTCTTGGGATAAAGTGCAGTTTTGGGTTACTCGTTTTATTAGGAAATAAAGTCGCGATCAGGAAGAAGAACCAGGGCGCTGACGTGGCGGTATTTATGTGGTGAGGAATTTTAGCTTTTTTATTTAATTATTTTATATAATTTGTTTTACAAACGGTAAAACATTGATAACTTTTCATACGAGATCCAATTGACACGCGGTTTGTTGCGTTGGAATCGTTTCGATAAGCTCTTCAAGATGGCACGGACTTGGACAGATTCTAAGATAGTTAAATTTTGGGCTAAATTTTAGATTCCGATCTTGTTTGAAATCCAGGTGAGTGATTAAACCGACTCACACCTAAATAAAGTATTGATTATTAGTTAAATTAAATTTATGTTCTGATATGATTGTACTAATTGTTGTCTGGTAGTTAAAATTGCATATTTATGTTAATTAGCATTGATAGTGTAATTTAATTTAACAATTAGTTTAAATTTTTTAGTTATGTTAAAATTTGACATTTTATTTCTAGTTTAAAAACCCATCATTTGATAACTAGTAAATTTTAGGTACTAAACTGTTCGTATGTAATGATGTGATGAATGGCTTGGATTTGATATGTTTAATATATTGATGCTTAATTGTGTAAAGTTACTTGTTATTCACCCTGATTTTTATATGACCATTGGTTGTGTTGATTAATCCCAACATTACCCACTTGTTACGGGCATCAAATAAACCCAGGATTAATCGTTGAAATGAATTAAGAACGTAGGTTGAAATGATAAATACGTACGACCATGATTTAGATTGAAATGATATATATCCTTTCCCAAAATACTAAAATCAAATTTTAAGTATTACTTGGCCATAGGATAGAAAATTATATATGGACACCAGTCGGTTAAATAAAATTTGTTCTAACCATGACTCTTGTAATATTGTTTTAAAGATATTGTAGAAGTTGTTTTATAAATCGATTTCTTTTGAACTTAAAGGTTGGATTTGAAGTATAAAAGCGAAAGTAAAATTTTGATGTTGTAAATTGAAGTTAAAATGAATTGAATATAAATTGAATTTATCGAAATTGAATCGGTTATCCATCTTTGGAATTTACTTTAAATTAACTTGATTTAACGTTAAATTCAAATTGTGAACTCGAGATTTTATAAATTGAAATAATTCAAAGTAAGAATTATAGTTGAAATTTCGAATATTTGAATTGAATTGTTAAATCGAATTGTTTGAATCGAACTGTCGAATCGAACTAAAATATAAATGGTAAGATCCCTTTCAAATTGAGATATCGAAATTTAGTCGAATTGATTTGAAACTAGAATATGATTTCCAGTTTGTAATTTTTTTAAGAAATGATTCTAATTCCAACTATAGTATTTAAACCATTTTAATAATTGACTTTTTATTTATAAACTACGTTAATATTTTAACTATAGATTTTACTAAATATGAAAATTCTTTTTTAAGTACAACTTATTTATTTTCAAACTATTTCAATTTTATATATAAACTATTTTAAATATATTTTTAACTATTTTAGTATTCAAATTATTTTAAAGTTGAAATTGTTTCAAGATTTTAAGTTTGGTTTTAAATGGAGATTTTATTATGAAATATTCTACCTTGAATATTGAAATTATTTTTAGAAAAAAATCTGATATTTTGATATGAAGTACGAACCCCTTTGAAATGTAAATACGAGCGGTGTGAAAAATGTAAACATTTGGCTGCTATAGAGACCGGGATCGGATATTGTCATACTCTCTGCCAATACCGGAAACCACTTTAACAATTGTATACACGGTGGATTACCAGAATGAAGTAGATTGGTTTGGCGAACGCTACTAGAATGAAGTAAGAGAACGATGATGGATGTCCTTGACCTTTGGGTCATAATTAAAATGACTAAAACAGGGCTATACTGGACCAAGTGGGGTTAGCTACCTCCATCGGCAACAATTCTGCCTTTATTACTATAGTCCCTCTGTTTGATTGATTTGATTTGATGCGCATTCGTGATTTGTTATTGTTTTTCGAGGTGGGCGGTAGCCGCGGCTATGCGTTACCACCAGTCCGGGCGTGCAACTAGTATATTCCTACTCTGGGCATTCCTCGTGTGCCTTGTCATAATATCCTGATCGAGCCCCATATGATTTTATTTAACGTTTTCATATCACGGTGCATCCTTATCTGCCGACGTACTAGTGTGTTATATGTAAACTGTACGACAACGGTATAAACGGTGTAAGGGTAATAATGGTAATCCCACTTATGCTATTTTAATATTTTATATTTAACCATAGACACTATTATAATAAGTGTATTATGTTATATTATATCTAGTTTAACGGATCCTTAGGAGATGGAAATTCCCGAAACATCTCTTAAGTTATTGCACTCATATTATCGCATGAATTTGATTTAACTGATATGAGAATATTTTATTTCTGATCCAAGTGTTTTTGTATTTTCATTTGTGCTTGGATCAGCCTGGGTTTCAGTTACGAAGACACTGTTATGAAGATGAAGATGGAGCTTGATATACATATTATTATTATTATTATTCTGCTGCAAATATTGGTATGTTGTATAACATTTAACTCTGATAATCGTTGTAAGTGTATAATCAAATGTATGTTTTTAACAGCTTCATGAACTGTTATTTATTTATTATATTTCGTCCTTCCGTTGTGAGATTTTGTATTTGTTTTCTTCTTTCTTCTTTTTATTATATTAATCCTTATAACTATATGTGTTTTTGATTTGTTTAAGTTGATATTTGAGGATCATTGTCGATTTGAACGATCAAAAAGTTAGGTCATTACATGTGCATATTCAAATGATAGAAAATTCCTCCAAGTTACCAGACCAATGAAAGGAAATAAGAAATACAAAATAAATGCATCTTATCAACTAATAAGAACATCATCCTCCTACAATGGAAATACATCTAATGTATTTGCTAGCTATAACGCAATAACGGATCAAAAATGACAATTCAAAGACGGTTTATTATTTAATGTGGCAATGTTCGTCAACATTGAGGGGGAGGATAAAGGGATCATCAATATTAATTTTTTTTCCTAACATATAGAATTATGAAAGTATTAAGTAACATGCATAAATTTTATGTCCTTAATATACTTTCTCCAATATAGATTTGAATCCTTGAAGGTCCACAAGGTGTAAACCACAGCTGAAAATGTGATACAAAAGTCAGTTCAAAATATTTTGGGAGTAAGTCATAAAGATATCAAATAATGGAGGTGAGTGTTCTTGAAAAAAAAACACTTAAAGTGCTTTGAAAGAAACCCATGACATGATTATCAAATAACCCTAGAAGTGGTTTAGGTACCTAAAGCATGATAATTTTTGAGATCTCAATAAATCATGTATAGAAATAACAAGAAATAATCATAAATGATAAATTAATGAATAATAAAGCGCTTATTTATAAATGGATTAAAATCCCATATTAGATAGAAACATGATTGGCTATCATGAAATTCTCTTAAATAAGATATATGAACCTGTAGTCCATAAGATATGAACCTGTTGTTCATAAGATAAAAATAGAAATATATAAAATGATAAAAGCACACTGAAGTTACTGAAGCACCATAGAGTGTCAACAACATGTTATGTGCTATGAGCATTGTACTTTCAAAGATAATTGAATTGATTAAAGTAATGAAAGTGTTTAAAACGTTTACAATATCCTAAAGCTATATAAATGATGAAATTATACTAATTCTGGAAGAATTTAAATAACTTTGGTTGTGATTACTGCTACAAATCTCGAAAATATCGCCCGATATCACCTCCGAGATCTCATTTTGGGCTCCTTCCGAAATGAAACACCAAATATCACTATAAATCTCCTTTCGAATATATCGTCCGAGATATTGCGATACCGAATGATATATCGACTGAGACAAGATACTGGGATATCATCTGATATCTTGGTTTTCTTTGGTTTAAATTTAGATCTGTGCCAGAAGTAGAACAATAATTAAAAAATTCAAATCTAAGCACGATAATCTCCTGGTATTTTTCATGTTAAATGTCCATATTGTATGTTCATATATGGTATACAATGCTTATGATTTTCGTATTCGTCTTTTTTTACATACTTGTTATGTCATACATATGCTGAACTTTTCAATGTATTGGATCCTTTTTATGTTTTATGTCTAACAATGATTCGTGTTCATGGATCATGTGTTGTAAGCACTAATCAATTTACATTGTGTTATATTTCTGTTTTAAGCATATGACGATTTAGAATATGATGACCTTTCGTAAACTAAGAATAATGAAGTGATTTTGTAATTCAAGTTTAAATTACTATGTTTTAATAACATTCATAAAAATAATTTTGTAAGAATATAAGTTTTTAAAATATCATGTACCCCGAGATTATTCCGATATGAACTTTCATACCCGAGATGGAAATCCGAGATGAACCCCAGAGTTAGACTCATCTCATCCGAGATCTCCCCCGATATGAGACAAGTCTCTAAAATCCCCGAGACGAAACGTGACCGATATCCAAGATTTAAAACCTTGGTTGTGATAAAGAATACAAAGAGCAAGAAATGTAAATTACAACATTTTTTAAAGTAATATTATGAAAAAATCTTCATATAATTCATGATGAGTAGATCACTTCCTGCTTTTAATAATTGTTGTAATGAAACTCTTAATATCCATTAAAGTGGTAGTTGCGATATGCAAAACTTATTATAATATATAAGTTCTTGACGAATATAAAAAACATTTGTTGTTTTAAAGAATACCTGAAATATGGATGATAGATTACGACATTCTCCAAAGCATTGTTGTAATGAAAATCTTGAATCTTCAAGATGAGTAGATTACTTCCTACTTAGTGTTGTTGTAATGAAAATCTTGATATACTTTATTCTTTTAAGCATTGTTGTAATAAAAAAATTGATAACCTCAAGATGAGTAGATTACTCCCTGCTTAGTGTTGTTATAATGAAAATTGTCTTATTCATCAAATGTGTATTGTAATATGCAAATTGAAACACAAAATAACACTACAACAAAATGACCCTATTGTAATGGTGGAACACCATTGTAATATACATTTTACAACGGTGGGCAAACCATCGTGTATTAAGAAGTTGTAATAAACTAATATCTTTTACAAATTTTTTGCACTGTTGCAACACCGTTGTAATATGTATATTTTACAACTTTTTTCCACTGTTGTAATAAACTTTATTACAACAGTTATGCACTGTTGTAATAAAATATACTACAACTGTTATGCACCGTTGTGATTGACATTTGGGTTTTTAAAAAAATAAACATCTTTTGCAACTGAAAAGAACAATACACTAAATATTGCAATACTCCATAAGAAAATATGATATTACAGTTATTTGCAAACTAATTTATCAAAACACTCAAATATTCAGTATTACAAACAATAAGTTTTAGACAACACCATTGTATTACAAACAATAATTCAAAATCTTCAACAAGTGCTACCATTTTTATAAGAACCCAAAATTTACATGATCCTTTGGCTTGTGAAACCTTCATACTCAACTTGTAATGCTTGTGGAAGATCAAAGTGATACAAGGTAACCTGAGGCTCAATACCTGCAAGTATTGAAATCTCTTATTCTAATTTACAAATTTCAAAGAGATTGGATTACTTGAAAATTTCAGCTGTTAATACCATAGCTAACAAGTGCATTAATCAGATCGTTGTAGTATCGTAAACCTTTGGGATTTATAGGCCCTCTTCCATCTGCAAAAAGCATATTTATTACTATTGATTTTTGATGTTAATGTTTACTATTCTTGTCTAGATAAAAATGAAACCAAGTGATTATTTTACCAGGAATAAGCCGAGAACAAGACATTGAGAATCGGTAGGTAGCCAAACCTATATCATGCATCAACCTTACATCTTCATGTCATTGTACAGAAGTCACAAATGATCAGTAAACAAAATAAAATAAGCAGACTGTGATTTATTTTCATCTGTACTAGGTGTACAGTTGTTCCCAGCTTATACAGTTAAGGTAACTTTAAGCTGTATTTTCCAGTCACTGCCTATAAAAAACTGATTAATTTATAATCTTAAGTTACCTAATTTATAAGTATTTATATAACCCCTAACCAGGTCAAATGTTATAAATAAGATACTAAACTTGAGCAAACTCGCTGTATTTGGATTGAACCTACTCAAGTTATGTTATAATTTCTAAACACAAGCAAACAAAGTTACATTAATATTTTGTAGCATTTGAGTAGGAAAAGAAAACTTCGGCTTTAATGTTTGTTTATAATTAACACATCCCATTTACGAGTTTTTTTTTGTGGATAAACATGAAATATGTCTCACTAACAATATTTCTAATTTTTTTTTACAGACTTTCAATTTAAAGTGTTAAACATGAAAAATGGAGGCATATAAAAATTAAAGCATACAAGAATGAAAAGCAGAAAAGTTAATGCTTCACCAAGTGCATACTTAGTTTAGTTTTTGCTTGTTATTCTACAAATTTGCATTCCCGCCCAAAATCACATATTTATACACATGTTATTTTATTGAATGGTAATGCACCAAACACTTACAGCAACAACCAAACATTCACAAAGCAACCTGTATCCTAAGTTGGTACAAGAACATCTCATTGAATTCTATGCATTCAGAATAATTGAATCATCACATTTACAACCACAACCTACCTACAGATTGTTTTCCCAAAGTATTTTTAAATTGTGACCAAAACACTTAACATACCATCCTGATGTGACAACCACTAATGCTTGTTTTCTTATTTCACGATTTTTGTACTCAGATCAACAAAACCAGTTGCCATAACAAGGCACCTTCCAGCAATGAATATCATACTCAGTCGAATCAAATTTCAAAAAACATCACAAATCAAATGCAAGTGCAGTACTCTATTCGAATCAAAGAAATATCACTTACCAGTTCTTGGACTACACAACATGAACGACGTTGTTCCTCTAGATAACAATAAGCTCAAATCGACAACCACCAAACCTCCGCTTCATGTAACAACCCGTAAATTCTGGGCCAGTTTAAAATTTTTATTTTGGCAATTTTAGTGAATTTTGATTATTTAAAATGAATTATTTTAAATAATATCGACGAGAAATTTATTTAGAATATAAATCGAACGTATATATTATACGCGTCGTCGTTAGAATATAAATATTTATATATAATTATAAAAGGAATTGAAAATGGCGCGGTAGTTCGAAAATTCGATTTCTAATTTCAAATGAATATACAGAATTCAATATAAGTCAGAATTGAACGAAACAAGAAATATTTGAATCTGTATAACTATATCTTTGTAACGAAGTTAACAAACTGAGATTTCATCTTAGAAATGATAAGATATGTCCAGTTGAAAATTAGAAATAGTCGCTGTGGAATTTATATATATTTTAATATAATATATGGCCCTTAAAAATAGCCATTTTGCAAACGACCTCGGATTTCGACGAAACCAGTTTTGTTGGATTCGCAGTGTAAAGTTATTGCTAGATTCCAAATTTCATAATTTTTCGAATCAATATGTGAGCGTGGCAAAGGAAAACGCGTTTGACCAGTTTCAGTTGATTTTAATCGACTGGAAATTGGCCATTTTTCAAACAGTCTCAGAATTCGACGAAACTAGTTTTGTTAGGACCGTATCGTCAATACGAAGCTAGAAAATATTTTTCTGCAATTTATAGAGTTATTATGTGACCCCGGTAATTTGAAATGTACGTTTAAAATTCAATATAGTGATTTAAATGTAAATTTAACGGAAACTGATTCAAACGGTCGAATCAGCTTACGATACATATCCCATTGTGTTCGGAATGGGGGTAATTCGCTATGGACGACAGGCGGTGGGCCTCGTTTCGAGGTCTTAGGTAAAAGTCAACTTTATGCAATTAAATTAATAAAAAAAAAAAAAATATCTTTCTCTTTTATCCTCCAGGCCCCCCCCCCCGTTCAAAAAATTAAATTTCAGAATAAAAAAAAAAAGAGGGCGGAGCCCTAAAACCGCTCGACGGAGCCACATCGCGCGAGGCGCTGCTCCCCCCATCTCCGACAACTCCTCCGCCGCCCTCTCAGGTGAACCCCCCCTCGTGAAAACAACCGAGCGCCTCCCCTTGAAGCCCTCGACGCCGACGAAGAAGCCGCGCCACCCCCCCCCCCCCCTCGAAGCAGCCCCTCCTGCCACCACCGATCGAAGACCCAAGCCGCCGACGAACTGCGAAGACCTCCCCCCCCCTCTCAGTAAGAATTTCTGTTTATTTTATTATTATTATTTTTTTTTTTATTTTTTTTAAAAACCGATTTTAATAATGATTTTGTTTTAAAAATAAAAACTGAAAATGTTTAAAAGTAAAAAACTAAATATTTTTAAAGGTATAAAACTGAATATTTTTAAAAGGAATTTTTAAAAGTAATAAAACAGGAATTTTTAAAAAGTATTAAAAACTGGAATTTTTAAAAGCATTTTAAAAACCTGAATTTTAAAACATAGAAAAAAAAACTGATTTATTTATAAAGTATTAAAAACTGAAATTTTTATAAAGTATAAAACTGGATTTTTTTTATAAAGTATTAAAACTGAATTTTTTTTAGAAATAAAAACTGGTTTTTGAAATAAAGGATAAAAACTGAATTTTATAAAAAATAAAATAAAAACTGATTTAGTTTTAAAGGTAAAAGCTTTAACATGGGAAGAAAGGTTTGAACTTTCAAGCAAAGTAAAAATCATATTTTTATATGGTGAAAGCAAAAGTAAAAATCATATTTTTATGTGTTGAAAGTCGAAATAAAAATCATATTTTTATATGTTGAAAGTCAAAGTAAAAATCATATTTTTATATATTGAATAGCGAAGTCAAAATTCGATTTTTACATATTGAGTAGCATAGTAAAAATTCTATTTTTACATATGTAGAGGATACGGGCGAAAGCGACAATAGGCGAAGATTTCTATTAAGAAGAGTCTTGAAGTTGGATAGCTATTGGTGAGAATTTCTCACCTTTCAATTTATTTTTCTAGTTATATATATACTAGGATGCAGACGGTGCTTAGTAGCACCCGACACCCGTCCACAGACCATGGACTTGTTTGTTTGACTGTTTGGTGATTGATTGTGATATTGGTTTGAATGTGGTTTGTGGTGTGAAAAATCGAATCGATAAATTGGTTAGGATTAGACGTGCGCCGTTATAAGGCGAAGGAGTAAGGCTAGGTTAGACCCTTACTCCAAAGTTTGTGGTTTGCATAACGAATTGATTTGATTGATGTGTGAATGGCGTGGGCCTTCACTAGACCGGGGATAAGGCTAGGCCTTGTCCCGTTTCTAGTATCGTGCCGTTATGCCGCCGAAATTTTCTAAAATAAGTTAGAAAAATAAAATTAGCATTTTATTTAACGAATGAACTGAATATAAATTCATATGTTAAAATAAAATGTGTTATCGTTAAAAATATAATTTTTAACGTGAATGTGAATAAATAAATATTCATTTACAAACCAGACGGTTTGTTTATGTACACCTATTTGAATGACGTTGATTGGGTCGATAAATTTTACACATCGCCTAACTGCACAAATAAAATATGTGTTTGATTGTTTGAAACCCCACACGGGTGTTAGGATGAAATTTGAAGTTCACTCATCCTGATTTATTAAATATGTCGATCGATTGATTGACAAGCTGCTATAAGCGTTAAATGTCTATATTTGATGCTTATACAGTGTAGTGCACTTTGGTTGATGGTTGATTATTCATCGTTGTTGATATATACATGTGTTGTAGAAAATCCATATAATTAACATTATATGGTAATTGATTGGGCCTCATTCCAGTTTCGAGAAAAATAGAAATATTTGAAATAGAAATATTTGAAATAGAAATATTTGAAATAGAAATATTTGAAATAGAAATATTTGAAATAGAAATATTTGAAATAGAAATATTTGAAATAGAAATATTTGAAATAGAATATTTGAAAATAGAAATATGTGAAGCCGTGAGGATTAGATTGACGCCATTTTGACGTGAACGATATTTATATCGATTTTATTCATTTTAAAATGAATATTGAAACGTGATTTCGAAATCGAATATTTTGAAATGAATTGAATTGAAAACGATTTCGAAATGAATTGAATTGAAAACGATTTCGAAATGAATTGAATTGAAAACGATTTCGAAATGAATTGAATTGAAAACGATTTCGAAATGAATTGAATTGAAAACGATTTCGAAATGAATTGAATTGAAAACGATTTCGAAATGAATTGAATTGAAAACGATTTCGAAATGAATTGAATTGAAAACGATTTCGAAATGAATTGAATTGAAAACGATTTCGAAATGAATTGAATTGAAAACGATTTCGAAATAAATTGAATTGAAAACGATTTCGAAATGAATTGAATTGAAAACGATTTCGAAATAAATTGAATTGAAAACGATTTCGAAATGAATTGAATTGAAAACGATTTCGAAATAAATTGAATTGAAAACGATTTCGAAATGAATTGAAAACGAATTCAAATTGAATTGAAAGCGATTTCGAAATAAATTGAATTGAAAACGATTTCGAAATGAATTGAATTGAAAACGATTTCGAAATGAATTGAATTGAAAACGATTTCGAAATGAATTGAATTGAAAACGATTTCGAAATGAATTGAATTTTAAAACGATTTCGAAATGAATTGAATTGAAAACGAATTCAAATGGAATTGAAAGCGAATTGAAATGAATTCAAATTGAATTGAAATTTGAATTGAATAGAAATGAATTTTGAAACGAATTTATAAAGAAGAATTCAATTTTGATTTGAATTGAAAAGGAAGTTGAAATTGCTTTTGAAACGAATTTAAAACCATTTATATAATTCGTTTTAAATAGTAATCGACGAAATATATATTATATATATTATATATATAATATAATGGCCTGAATAGAACGCGCCGCGCTGCGGCAGTTCGCGAATTTCGATCATTTGTTTCAAACGGACATTACGGGAGATCCGACCGTCGGATTCTCCTAAAACCGGAACCGTTGGGTTCGTATCGAAAAGAGCTTTCTAATGAATGTTAGAAATTTGAAATCTAACGGTTGGATTTGGAGATACGTCCAAATCAAATTCGAAAAAGGTCGCTGTAAGTGCAGTTCGATGGCCGTTAATGGAAATCGACCGTACGGGCCTTGATAAAATTATTAAAAATAGTAATAATTTGTGTAAAATCATAAGAAATGATTTGTGAAAGTTTGGGATGAAAAACTCCATATTTGAAAAGATAAAAATAGATTTTTATCGAAATGAACTAGTTTTGAACTAGAATTATAATTCTATTTATTTTTAAATAAATAAATTGAATTTGAAATGGTTTTGAAAATAACCAAAATTTCCAATGATTGCATTGGAGTGGATTTGAATCGAAATTGTCTTCGGAATATTTCGATGTTGGAATTCGTGATATTACAGGTGTTGTTATGGAAATTTGAAAGATATATATGTATATCGTTATTTCCAATACGACATTTGTTAATCGTAGAATTTGATATTGAATATAGGCCGATATAGTTTCTATTCAGAGCCTTGTATTGAATATCGAATGTGATTTGGGTTTGTCGTGAATGGTGTCTTCACTAACACTGTTCTTGAACCCAGTTGAGAAAAGATTAAATCTTTTTATTTAGATTTAATGAAGTGTACCAATTAAATGATATTTAATTGGAATTGAATTGATATTGATTTTTGGGTTTATCGTGAACAGTGTTTTAAATAACACTTGTTCTTTAACCCGATAATTAATGGGATGTGACTTTGGGTTTATCGTGAACCGTGTTTTAAATGACACTGATTCTTTAACCCAGTCACAGATTAAAACTAAGTGGAGTTTTAATGAATCTTTAATTAGATTGAAAAGATCGAGAATGGAGTATCACCAGTTTTGCTCCAGGCGATAGTTAAATCTTTAATTAGATTTGAATGTGAAATTTAGAAACTAACTGGCGGTTAGCCAAGCAGAATGGTTTTCTGGATATTGATCTGATGTTGGTTTCGGCCTTCGGGGTTAATATTTGGGGAATTATTCTCTTGATTAATTTACGGTTAGTGACTAATGAATTGGAATGAGGCGTATGTTGTGTTTGTGTAACACTTTTATAATATATACGCGAGTTATTCGGAAAGACCGGGTTTATCCCATTCTGAATAACTGATACGACGATAAGTCGAAGATGAAGACGATGGTCGAAGACCGGAAGTCTTCACGTCGTTTGGGTGATAACTGATGATCTTGATTGGGCTGTACACCCAAGAAGATGGAAACAGTTAGTGATCGTCCAGACGTACTTGGAGATCGATGGATATGCGGGGTACTAGGTGCCTCCGGTTTCGTTCAGACCCAGAACGGACTTGTAAATGGACTGTGTGTCTGACATCGGATTTCATTCTGTGTGACTGATATCGGTTGCATAGGATGGCTTGCCTGTGTGGCATGCTAAGATGCAAATGATCGAGGCTTCTGTTGAAAAGCAAAGTCTTGTGGTGATGATCAAAGCACGGCCTTTGTGGCGTAGCTTTGTGTAACGTTTACCTCGCGTGTTTCACACCCGGTATGAACCAAAAACGGGAGACGGACCTCAGGGAGGGCATGCGTTTCTTTCTAGCTAGAAGTGGCGTCAGTGGTTTTACACGCCCTGACGAGTTTGACTTATGTGGTTGTTGCTGTTGCGAGGCGCCTCGGTTATATCGGTTTCGGCCGAATGCATTCTGGTCGGCTGACGGACCAGACTTACACCCCATAGGGTGGGGAGACGTATTGTTCAGGCATAATAATCCACTCCGTGTGGACCGGCCCTGACGATCCAAGGCTTGCCTGCGCGCTTGCCTGAGACATGGGCTAGATTGTCTCGAATCGGTTGAGGACTATCTTTTGCCTCGGTTCATAGATGGAAACCCAATTTCCAAATACGAGACTTTGCGGTTTTGATTGTATATCCTATATATGGCGACATAGTGGGATGGGGCGCTCATGCCGCCTATGATTGATACTTATGATTTGAAGTGTTTTATATACTATGCACTTATAATAGTATCAAATGATTTGTTTTAAACGTATCAAGCATTCTTTGGCTGTTATAAGGGAAAACCCTATCCTCGACTGCGTTGCATTGTGTGATGGGACCTGGGTCTTATAACAGCTTCATTTTTCTTTATTTAGCATTGCGCTGTTGGTTTTATGCACTGGTATTCTTGGGAGGAAACCCGTTCCGTGTTATACGGCGTGGTCCCTTGATTTACCTAATGATTTGAAATAAAGATTAATAACTGTTTTAGTTCTCACACCAGTCACATGACTGACCTGGAGTTTATTGTTTTAACCTAAACTCTGGGTGCCCCTATTTTCGACACGGGCAGCTAGTAGTTTTGGTTTTGCAGATTTATATTCACAGGATCCTGGTTTACAGCTGGAACGATATCCGGAAAGCTTTGTATCCGTATATCTCATTCTAGTTGTGTATTGTATTATTTTCCGCTGCTATGTATTTAAATGTAATTTAAATCTCTGATATTTCTGTGTAATATTCATTTATACTCTGTATATCCTTGTAATCTGATGCACTGTTGTAATATTCAATGAAATGTTCTTCTGTATGCGTTCTGCTGTGGCTTGTTCTCGAACTATCCGACGCTTTCCTTTACGGGGAAGTTGCGGGTCGTCACATTTGGTATCAGAGCTTTGGTTTACAAAGCTAGAGAACAAGACACATTAGAACCATACGAAAGAATTCATCAGATATTGGATTAGTAATATCCAATTAGAATGACTCGTTAGAGATGGGATCAGTAGTGTCCTAGAACGAGTGTGAAGAGTAAATTTTTAAAGTGAAAACAAATTTTGTTTTGAAAATTTAAATCAATTATTCGTATTGGATTATTTATTTATATTGATGTGGACAATCCAGTATATATAGATTTTGCATATACGTCTGATCCGCGTGTATTCGAAGTTTTAATATACTGGATAGATATAGAATCACACTCTAGTCGCCCGGAGAAGGTACTGATGATAGCACGTGCATCATCAGTATTTATGTTCGTGTTTCGAAGGTGTGATATCTATATATTTCCATTAGACTGGTGTGAGAACCAAAACTTATATAGTTAGGAACACATTGTTGTGAATTGGTATCAAAAACATGATTTTTTGTATATGTATCAAAATTATGAATTTGAAATTCTAATTCACTAATTGATTGATGTTTGTGTTGTTTGTTTAGTTGTTTGCTAATTTTGAACCATTAGCCTAATTGAACCCAATATTGAATTGTATTGAGAATTAGTTGCATTTGCTTGCATATACATATATATCATTGAACAGGTCATAGCAAGGAGGCTAGAGCAGAGAATAAAATTTGTTTGCCTGACAAATAGGTACATGTTTACTACATAATTTCCTGTTTTGTTTGGGTGATGATGATTTTGTGGGCCTATTGGCTAGCCGCTTGGCTTTTTCTTTTTCTTTTTGAGATCTGAAGGACCGGGGAAGCTATTTGAAATTCCCCGATGCTCCCGGTGCAGGGGAGGTTATGGCGAAATTTTTCGAAAATTTAGGGTGTTAGCCAAATTTTTGAAATTTTGAAAATTCTCAGAAACTGAAGAGTTAGAGAATGGAAGCCAGATCGAGCGTAGAGTTGAATTATCAAACCACTTTCGACTTTGTTCCTTTTCGGGGACGAAAAGTTTTAAGTGGGGGAGATTGTAACAACCCGTAAATTCTGGGCCAGTTTAAAATTTTTATTTTGGCAATTTTAGTGAATTTTGATTATTTAAAATGAATTATTTTAAATAATATCGACGAGAAATTTATTTAGAATATAAATCGAACGTATATATTATACGCGTCGTCGTTAGAATATAAATATTTATATATAATTATAAAAGGAATTGAAAATGGCGCGGTAGTTCGAAAATTCGATTTCTAATTTCAAATGAATATACAGAATTCAATATAAGTCAGAATTGAACGAAACAAGAAATATTTGAATCTGTATAACTATATCTTTGTAACGAAGTTAACAAACTGAGATTTCATCTTAGAAATGATAAGATATGTCCAGTTGAAAATTAGAAATAGTCGCTGTGGAATTTATATATATTTTAATATAATATATGGCCCTTAAAAATAGCCATTTTGCAAACGACCTCGGATTTCGACGAAACCAGTTTTGTTGGATTCGCAGTGTAAAGTTATTGCTAGATTCCAAATTTCATAATTTTTCGAATCAATATGTGAGCGTGGCAAAGGAAAACGCGTTTGACCAGTTTCAGTTGATTTTAATCGACTGGAAATTGGCCATTTTTCAAACAGTCTCAGAATTCGACGAAACTAGTTTTGTTAGGACCGTATCGTCAATACGAAGCTAGAAAATATTTTTCTGCAATTTATAGAGTTATTATGTGACCCCGGTAATTTGAAATGTACGTTTAAAATTCAATATAGTGATTTAAATGTAAATTTAACGGAAACTGATTCAAACGGTCGAATCAGCTTACGATACATATCCCATTGTGTTCGGAATGGGGGTAATTCGCTATGGACGACAGGCGGTGGGCCTCGTTTCGAGGTCTTAGGTAAAAGTCAACTTTATGCAATTAAATTAATAAAAAAAAAAAAAATATCTTTCTCTTTTATCCTCCAGGCCCCCCCCCCCCCGTTCAAAAAATTAAATTTCAGAATAAAAAAAAAAAGAGGGCGGAGCCCTAAAACCGCTCGACGGAGCCACATCGCGCGAGGCGCTGCTCCCCCCATCTCCGACAACTCCTCCGCCGCCCTCTCAGGTGAACCCCCCCTCGTGAAAACAACCGAGCGCCTCCCCTTGAAGCCCTCGACGCCGACGAAGAAGCCGCGCCACCCCCCCCCCCCCCTCGAAGCAGCCCCTCCTGCCACCACCGATCGAAGACCCAAGCCGCCGACGAACTGCGAAGACCTCCCCCCCCCTCTCAGTAAGAATTTCTGTTTATTTTATTATTATTATTTTTTTTTTTATTTTTTTTAAAAACCGATTTTAATAATGATTTTGTTTTAAAAATAAAAACTGAAAATGTTTAAAAGTAAAAAACTAAATATTTTTAAAGGTATAAAACTGAATATTTTTAAAAGGAATTTTTAAAAGTAATAAAACAGGAATTTTTAAAAAGTATTAAAAACTGGAATTTTTAAAAGCATTTTAAAAACCTGAATTTTAAAACATAGAAAAAAAAACTGATTTATTTATAAAGTATTAAAAACTGAAATTTTTATAAAGTATAAAACTGGATTTTTTTTTATAAAGTATTAAAACTGAATTTTTTTTAGAAATAAAAACTGGTTTTTGAAATAAAGGATAAAAACTGAATTTTATAAAAAATAAAATAAAAACTGATTTAGTTTTAAAGGTAAAAGCTTTAACATGGGAAGAAAGGTTTGAACTTTCAAGCAAAGTAAAAATCATATTTTTATATGGTGAAAGCAAAAGTAAAAATCATATTTTTATGTGTTGAAAGTCGAAATAAAAATCATATTTTTATATGTTGAAAGTCAAAGTAAAAATCATATTTTTATATATTGAATAGCGAAGTCAAAATTCGATTTTTACATATTGAGTAGCATAGTAAAAATTCTATTTTTACATATGTAGAGGATACGGGCGAAAGCGACAATAGGCGAAGATTTCTATTAAGAAGAGTCTTGAAGTTGGATAGCTATTGGTGAGAATTTCTCACCTTTCAATTTATTTTTCTAGTTATATATATACTAGGATGCAGACGGTGCTTAGTAGCACCCGACACCCGTCCACAGACCATGGACTTGTTTGTTTGACTGTTTGGTGATTGATTGTGATATTGGTTTGAATGTGGTTTGTGGTGTGAAAAATCGAATCGATAAATTGGTTAGGATTAGACGTGCGCCGTTATAAGGCGAAGGAGTAAGGCTAGGTTAGACCCTTACTCCAAAGTTTGTGGTTTGCATAACGAATTGATTTGATTGATGTGTGAATGGCGTGGGCCTTCACTAGACCGGGGATAAGGCTAGGCCTTGTCCCGTTTCTAGTATCGTGCCGTTATGCCGCCGAAATTTTCTAAAATAAGTTAGAAAAATAAAATTAGCATTTTATTTAACGAATGAACTGAATATAAATTCATATGTTAAAATAAAATGTGTTATCGTTAAAAATATAATTTTTAACGTGAATGTGAATAAATAAATATTCATTTACAAACCAGACGGTTTGTTTATGTACACCTATTTGAATGACGTTGATTGGGTCGATAAATTTTACACATCGCCTAACTGCACAAATAAAATATGTGTTTGATTGTTTGAAACCCCACACGGGTGTTAGGATGAAATTTGAAGTTCACTCATCCTGATTTATTAAATATGTCGATCGATTGATTGACAAGCTGCTATAAGCGTTAAATGTCTATATTTGATGCTTATACAGTGTAGTGCACTTTGGTTGATGGTTGATTATTCATCGTTGTTGATATATACATGTGTTGTAGAAAATCCATATAATTAACATTATATGGTAATTGATTGGGCCTCATTCCAGTTTCGAGAAAAATAGAAATATTTGAAATAGAAATATTTGAAATAGAAATATTTGAAATAGAAATATTTGAAATAGAAATATTTGAAATAGAAATATTTGAAATAGAAATATTTGAAATAGAAATATTTGAAATAGAATATTTGAAAATAGAAATATGTGAAGCCGTGAGGATTAGATTGACGCCATTTTGACGTGAACGATATTTATATCGATTTTATTCATTTTAAAATGAATATTGAAACGTGATTTCGAAATCGAATATTTTGAAATGAATTGAATTGAAAACGATTTCGAAATGAATTGAATTGAAAACGATTTCGAAATGAATTGAATTGAAAACGATTTCGAAATGAATTGAATTGAAAACGATTTCGAAATGAATTGAATTGAAAACGATTTCGAAATGAATTGAATTGAAAACGATTTCGAAATGAATTGAATTGAAAACGATTTCGAAATGAATTGAATTGAAAACGATTTCGAAATGAATTGAATTGAAAACGATTTCGAAATGAATTGAATTGAAAACGATTTCGAAATAAATTGAATTGAAAACGATTTCGAAATGAATTGAATTGAAAACGATTTCGAAATAAATTGAATTGAAAACGATTTCGAAATGAATTGAATTGAAAACGATTTCGAAATAAATTGAATTGAAAACGATTTCGAAATGAATTGAAAACGAATTCAAATTGAATTGAAAGCGATTTCGAAATAAATTGAATTGAAAACGATTTCGAAATGAATTGAATTGAAAACGATTTCGAAATGAATTGAATTGAAAACGATTTCGAAATGAATTGAATTGAAAACGATTTCGAAATGAATTGAATTTTAAAACGATTTCGAAATGAATTGAATTGAAAACGAATTCAAATGGAATTGAAAGCGAATTGAAATGAATTCAAATTGAATTGAAATTTGAATTGAATAGAAATGAATTTTGAAACGAATTTATAAAGAAGAATTCAATTTTGATTTGAATTGAAAAGGAAGTTGAAATTGCTTTTGAAACGAATTTAAAACCATTTATATAATTCGTTTTAAATAGTAATCGACGAAATATATATTATATATATTATATATATAATATAATGGCCTGAATAGAACGCGCCGCGCTGCGGCAGTTCGCGAATTTCGATCATTTGTTTCAAACGGACATTACGGGAGATCCGACCGTCGGATTCTCCTAAAACCGGAACCGTTGGGTTCGTATCGAAAAGAGCTTTCTAATGAATGTTAGAAATTTGAAATCTAACGGTTGGATTTGGAGATACGTCCAAATCAAATTCGAAAAAGGTCGCTGTAAGTGCAGTTCGATGGCCGTTAATGGAAATCGACCGTACGGGCCTTGATAAAATTATTAAAAATAGTAATAATTTGTGTAAAATCATAAGAAATGATTTGTGAAAGTTTGGGATGAAAAACTCCATATTTGAAAAGATAAAAATAGATTTTTATCGAAATGAACTAGTTTTGAACTAGAATTATAATTCTATTTATTTTTAAATAAATAAATTGAATTTGAAATGGTTTTGAAAATAACCAAAATTTCCAATGATTGCATTGGAGTGGATTTGAATCGAAATTGTCTTCGGAATATTTCGATGTTGGAATTCGTGATATTACAGGTGTTGTTATGGAAATTTGAAAGATATATA
Organism: Allium sativum; assembly: GCA_030737875.1. Classification (NCBI taxonomy): domain Eukaryota; kingdom Viridiplantae; phylum Streptophyta; class Magnoliopsida; order Asparagales; family Amaryllidaceae; genus Allium; species Allium sativum. The sequence goes on along the minus strand of JASFAX010000020.1, from coordinate 20,429,038 downwards.
TGTATATCGTTATTTCCAATACGACATTTGTTAATCGTAGAATTTGATATTGAATATAGGCCGATATAGTTTCTATTCAGAGCCTTGTATTGAATATCGAATGTGATTTGGGTTTGTCGTGAATGGTGTCTTCACTAACACTGTTCTTGAACCCAGTTGAGAAAAGATTAAATCTTTTTATTTAGATTTAATGAAGTGTACCAATTAAATGATATTTAATTGGAATTGAATTGATATTGATTTTTGGGTTTATCGTGAACAGTGTTTTAAATAACACTTGTTCTTTAACCCGATAATTAATGGGATGTGACTTTGGGTTTATCGTGAACCGTGTTTTAAATGACACTGATTCTTTAACCCAGTCACAGATTAAAACTAAGTGGAGTTTTAATGAATCTTTAATTAGATTGAAAAGATCGAGAATGGAGTATCACCAGTTTTGCTCCAGGCGATAGTTAAATCTTTAATTAGATTTGAATGTGAAATTTAGAAACTAACTGGCGGTTAGCCAAGCAGAATGGTTTTCTGGATATTGATCTGATGTTGGTTTCGGCCTTCGGGGTTAATATTTGGGGAATTATTCTCTTGATTAATTTACGGTTAGTGACTAATGAATTGGAATGAGGCGTATGTTGTGTTTGTGTAACACTTTTATAATATATACGCGAGTTATTCGGAAAGACCGGGTTTATCCCATTCTGAATAACTGATACGACGATAAGTCGAAGATGAAGACGATGGTCGAAGACCGGAAGTCTTCACGTCGTTTGGGTGATAACTGATGATCTTGATTGGGCTGTACACCCAAGAAGATGGAAACAGTTAGTGATCGTCCAGACGTACTTGGAGATCGATGGATATGCGGGGTACTAGGTGCCTCCGGTTTCGTTCAGACCCAGAACGGACTTGTAAATGGACTGTGTGTCTGACATCGGATTTCATTCTGTGTGACTGATATCGGTTGCATAGGATGGCTTGCCTGTGTGGCATGCTAAGATGCAAATGATCGAGGCTTCTGTTGAAAAGCAAAGTCTTGTGGTGATGATCAAAGCACGGCCTTTGTGGCGTAGCTTTGTGTAACGTTTACCTCGCGTGTTTCACACCCGGTATGAACCAAAAACGGGAGACGGACCTCAGGGAGGGCATGCGTTTCTTTCTAGCTAGAAGTGGCGTCAGTGGTTTTACACGCCCTGACGAGTTTGACTTATGTGGTTGTTGCTGTTGCGAGGCGCCTCGGTTATATCGGTTTCGGCCGAATGCATTCTGGTCGGCTGACGGACCAGACTTACACCCCATAGGGTGGGGAGACGTATTGTTCAGGCATAATAATCCACTCCGTGTGGACCGGCCCTGACGATCCAAGGCTTGCCTGCGCGCTTGCCTGAGACATGGGCTAGATTGTCTCGAATCGGTTGAGGACTATCTTTTGCCTCGGTTCATAGATGGAAACCCAATTTCCAAATACGAGACTTTGCGGTTTTGATTGTATATCCTATATATGGCGACATAGTGGGATGGGGCGCTCATGCCGCCTATGATTGATACTTATGATTTGAAGTGTTTTATATACTATGCACTTATAATAGTATCAAATGATTTGTTTTAAACGTATCAAGCATTCTTTGGCTGTTATAAGGGAAAACCCTATCCTCGACTGCGTTGCATTGTGTGATGGGACCTGGGTCTTATAACAGCTTCATTTTTCTTTATTTAGCATTGCGCTGTTGGTTTTATGCACTGGTATTCTTGGGAGGAAACCCGTTCCGTGTTATACGGCGTGGTCCCTTGATTTACCTAATGATTTGAAATAAAGATTAATAACTGTTTTAGTTCTCACACCAGTCACATGACTGACCTGGAGTTTATTGTTTTAACCTAAACTCTGGGTGCCCCTATTTTCGACACGGGCAGCTAGTAGTTTTGGTTTTGCAGATTTATATTCACAGGATCCTGGTTTACAGCTGGAACGATATCCGGAAAGCTTTGTATCCGTATATCTCATTCTAGTTGTGTATTGTATTATTTTCCGCTGCTATGTATTTAAATGTAATTTAAATCTCTGATATTTCTGTGTAATATTCATTTATACTCTGTATATCCTTGTAATCTGATGCACTGTTGTAATATTCAATGAAATGTTCTTCTGTATGCGTTCTGCTGTGGCTTGTTCTCGAACTATCCGACGCTTTCCTTTACGGGGAAGTTGCGGGTCTTTAAACTTCAATTCAAGCGTCACTTATAAGCTTTTAGGCGAACATGTGAATCATCGGAAGCCTACACCCTAGATGAGCATCTTATGCAAGTGTTTCGGTTTCAAGCTGCACGATTAACTTGGAGAAATGAAGGATACATCTATTGTCTGATTGATGTAGCATCGTGAATTCCAGATCTCCGCAGTAGGCAATTGAATTTTTTGGAGTAGCGGCTCTAATTCGTTGAGGAGGAATTTCGCTTGAGAGGAGAAAGAGGGTCCATTTTGATTTGGAAGAGGATTGATTTAACAAATGGGAATCATGGGATATAAGGAGGCCCGCACGAGGGAGTGAAAACGTAACACGTGAGCTGCTTTGGAGCCAAATTTTCAGTATTCCCGCGTAAGTTTCGTGCCACCTACCACCAACCTCTTTTGGGAACAAAGAACGAAATTTATAAAAATGAATATTATAAATGGTAAGTGAGTATTTATATTGAATATGATATAAATTTCTTGGAAACTAGTTTTACTGAAGTACTAAATATTGCTTCTTATTTATTATTATTATTTATTCTAAGATATAATTGAATACTAAATATTAAAAATTAATTATCATGTATAAACAAATTATTGATTATTAAATATTTATTAGTAATTATTAAAACTAATTACTATTTATTTATTATTAATTATTACTTATTTGTAAGGTTATTATAAAAAATAAATTATTAATTATTCATATTTTTAGTAATTAATTATTAAATATTAACTATAGGATATTTTATAAAAGTTCTAGTTCATTGATTTTTTTAATTAATTTGTGAAAATTTCAATATTTTATAAGTTTCATCTAGAAAATTTTAAACTTTTTTTGAAATATTAGATGTTAAATATAATTATTACCCATAACTATTAAATATTAAATACTAATAATAAGTATTACTTTTTAATTATTAAAGATTTCTTACTAATCATTTGTTATTATAAATTAATTATTAAATATAATCTTAGTTTTTATTCTCCTCTTCTTAATTATTAATCTCTACTTCTTAATTATTAATAGCAATGATTGATTATTCATGATTAGAATTAATTATTATATTTTAAGTATTAACTATTTAATAGTAATTATGTAATATTAACTATATTTTTTAATTATTCTTCTTAATTGCTAAGTATTAAATATTACGGATTGATTATTAATTATTACTTCCTAATTGATTATTAATAGTAATTATTAGTTATTAATTATAAATAATCAATATAAATGTATTAAAAATTAATTATTAGCTGTTACTTATATTAAAATATAGTCATATATTACAACAATCAAAAAATAAAAGTTGTGATAGGCTTTTATTACAACTGTCAAAATAACACAGTTTTAAAAAAATAAGTTTATTACAACTTTTCTGGAAAAAAGTTGTAAAAAACCATTTATTACAACGGTGCTTTTATCACCTTTGTAAAATTAAAGTTGTAATATGGTGTTTTTTGTAGTGTAAGACGTTTTAAATAAGAAAACATGTCTGAAGCATGAAAATGCATACGATGTTTTTAAAGATAAACTTAACTAAGAAGTATCTATAAGTAATTTGAGTTATTGACAGAAGAATAAGAATTCAGAGGAAATTATTAAATCAAGGGAGCATCCATAAGTGTGTTATAATGCACTTTTTTTCTTAACTAAGATTTTCCCCACTGGGTTTTCTTAGTAAGGTTTTAATGAGGCATTGTCATGATCCAGAAGTATCAACCCAAAAGTAACATACAAAAATAAGTTATAATGTACTCGTTTTCTTATTTAAGATTTTTCCCACTGATATTTTCTTATTAAGGTTTTAACGAGGCATTACCTTGATCTAAAAGTATCATACTCCTTTTGACATAGTAAATATGACATTTTATATTGTACTCTTTTTCCTTCACTAAGATTATTCCCATTCGGTTTTTCTAAGTAAGGTTTTGATGAGGCAACATTTTGATCCAGGAGTTATCAAACATCTTTTGATGCAGTAAACTAATATTTATGAAGATAAGGCAATTTGCATGACTCGGATTCAAGTGAATTATATCAAGGGCGATAGGATGGAGCACATTTCCTCTAAATTTCTCTTCATACATAAATGAAAGAATAACAAGAAAGAGGATAAACAAATTCAGTTTCAAGAAAATCAGTAGAATTGTTCTCAAAGGCAATTTCCAAATCAACATCCTGGAGGATGATGTACAAAATTGGCATGCGTCGACTACATTAATAGACCAATTGAATAATGAGTTACGAATAAGGGAGAGCATATAAAATTATGCTATAATGTACTCTTTTCCTTCACTAATATTTTTTCCATTGGGTTTTTGTTAGTAAGGTTTTTAATGAGTCTTCACCTTGATCCTGAAGTATCAACCTTTACTGTAACATCGTAAAACATGTTACCTAAGAATGAAATAAATTTGCACTCTTTTCCTTGTTTATGATTTTTCCTATAGGGTTTTCATAAAAAGTTTTTAAATGAGGCATTGTTTTGATCCTGAAGCATCAAACTTTTTTTAAAGGGGTATCATTTTAATATGATATTCATAATGTCAAACGTTGTGTACTCCTTTTCTCGTTCAAGGTTTTTCCCAATGGGTTTTCCTGATAGAGTTTTGAAGGCAACAGACAGTAGTTGTATTGACTGAATGAATATATGCAAGCAAGATAATAATATTGGGGAGCAATCATCATATATGTTTTAAAAGGGACAACTTCAAGTTAGCAGAGCATTCAAGATTTTGAAGACACATATTTAGGAGGGAGTGTTGTAATATATAAGAGTGGATATGCTATTGCAATATTCTATTTAGTCCCACATCATGGGAATAAGTTTAACATCAGCTCCAAAGCCTATATATAAAGGAGCCAATGTAATAAAAATTGTACACACTCAAATCAATAGAAATAAAAGTCTCTCCATATATCTTATGTTCTATCTAATGGCTTTTCTTTTATTATACGTTCTGTTTTATTTTATAATAATGGTATTGTTTTTCCCAATAATTTTGTAAATTTGATCAAGGAGGAATTTCACTATGTGCATGAGTAATATTTGAGCAACATTATCGTTCTTTCAGTCATTTATTTGAATCAATCAAGTATCAATCATCTTAATAATCAATATTACACAAAAAGTATTATGACTCAAGGTTAAAAATACTATAAACACAAATACTTCCATCTAAAATTATCTATACACGTCCATACACACGTATATGGTCAGTTTTTCCTGCCATTGTACGGTAATATTAGTTACAGGCTTCTTTTGTACGTTCACTCTTCTTAATTTAACATAAAAAATTTCTCAAGCCATGCTCGATACTATTAGCAATCTGTGTCATAATGTTGGTGCACTAAAGTAAAAAAACAACGCTAGTGACATGGATTACTAATTCAAAGCGTTAGATTTAATCTAACCGTTACTTTAGTCATTCAAAAAATCAACCAGCACGAAAGGAGCCAGCAACACCCAGTTCCTTTCTTCCCACGTTCTTCTTTTTCCCTTTTCTATGTTATCTCATTCTAAATCGCAAATCCGACGACCAAATTTTCAACGATTTTAGTTTATGTCATTTGGATTAATTCTTCATTGAATTTTTTGTGCATCATACCTATCGATTGTTGGATATAGGAGCAGGGAACAAATCTTTGGGGTTTTCTGATCTGGTAGTAATCTAATGAGAATTCGAAGCTGATGGAACACATGCGACTATGATATACCAATAATAAGCTGTTGATAAAGTTGGATGGAGAAGGCTATCGCTGATGGTTACGAATCAGGTATTTCATATTTCCAATTCTAACATTTTTTTTATTTGTAAGTGGTAGTTTTTGGGTAAATCATCCATTCATGTATTGATTCTAATAAACTCTTGCGATTGGAATCGTAGGATCAATAAGTTTTGGTTCCTTTAATATTAGTAAAGAAACCATGTTAAATATTGTTCTCAAAAAATAATAAGTTGCACTTTTAGCTTTAATTATTGACACACAACATTTTATATCTGTTATGTTGCCTGTTTTATACTTTTATTCTAGCTTCTTAACGCTTAGGATTTAATAATCTATTCACTTAATACATTTTAATTTTCAAATTCCCTCACATAAGTAGAATCTCCATTATTTAGAGATAACTGGAGTTTTACTTCGAAGTAAATTAGAGTGCATCGTAATATTTGGTTAGATATTTTTTCACTTTTATGTTTGGTTATAACTCCGGTTTGGTTCCAATAGAGAAAATCAGCTGTTGACATGTTAAATTTTAAAATACATATATCTTCAAAAACAAGCCAGCGTGGTGCTTGAAATTAATGTTAGTTATGTGCACAAGTAAGGTTGTAGTCTTATTTTGTGTTTACTGATTGCATATCGAATACATAAATTTTAATTTACAGTTAATGCATTAATTTTCTATTAGAATCGTCATCAGTTATTATAGATTATGGCCTCAAAAAGCATAAGTTAATTTACCACTTACCAACATGTAGATTATAGCAAAAATTAGTATTATCTTGCTTGAGCCTCTTATTTATTTGTCATGCCACCATCATGGTATGATGCTAATGTTGATAAAAGTGTAAATTAGAAAGATAAGCACCACGCTAACTTAATCGGTATAAAAATTAATGCTTGGTTTTAAACTTGCTTCAATTTACTATGATTGACTAGATTAGATTGAAACTACATACAAAATTAAAATAGCATAGTGCTTAACAAGATATGCAATATAATTAACTTTTGAACCATTAGATTAATGTATTTATATTATTTTTTCCTATTTTATCTTTATATGAAATTATTTTTCTTTGAATTTATATCTAGTTTTTAAAAACCGTTATGTTTAACGTGTATGTTTTTTTAAAAGAATCGATCTTGCGAAAACTTGTATTTTCCATGTAAAATTTGTATGCAAGGTTTTATTACTATTCTAAATATGACCAACATTACTTAATTATTGAGGCATGTACCAAAATAGATTTAGTTATCCTATGTCTCAAGATTTTTTGGATCACTTAACACATCATCTGATCTTGCGTACAGTCTATGGGTAATATTTGGAATACATGCAATTCTACAAAATGTTACGCATAACAAAAAAATAGTTGGAAAAATTAAAAGCTATTGACAAGTGTGTTAGAAAAAAATGATCTCACAATGAAATATTTTGTTGCTTTAGTTTGAAGTCTCTTGTATTGTTTCATGAAGAATTATTTTTGATTTTTTTTTCACAAAAGGATTTTTGGTTGACAATGAACTCCATGTGCCAAACGTGGATGGCTAACTTTGAGGATTATCAATTCTAATTGTATGAAGCAGTAAAATATTAGTTTTCAATTAACAATGGGTTAATTGTGGTGCGTCGTCGAGTTATGCTATTTGGATCAAAGTTTGATCCACTTGCAATACCTTTCTTCATAATGAATATTACACAACACACATACACACACATATAATTCTAAATTCCTTGGATTTCCTGCATGCATTCATTATTTTGTCAAATTTTCTTTGTGTAGGCGGTCTAATTTCATGATTTTGTAGTTAAATATAATTGTATTTCTATTTGGTGAGATGGCACTCAACTAAGGTTTGTTAGGAAATAGGCATCACATATCGGCAAAGATGATTCTTATTATGGAGAAATATTTTTGTAATCCCATGGAAGTCAACACCTTCATATGTTAATAAGAAGAGAATCACAGTGCCTCCCTTTGCAGTAAGTTTTTGGTCATGTGCACAACATCAAGCATCAATGGTAAAATACTTCTAAAATTCCACATATTTAGTTTTAATGTTTTATTAATCAAATTGAATATTATGTATTTTATTTATTTCCACTTTGGCACTTTTAAGACTAAAATTAATGGATCAATTGACTATGTGTGTTAAATTTTAATGATTTTATATTTGTGTTTTAAAGCAATGGTTTGGTGGTTGGATTTAATAAAATAGTTTTTTTTAACCACAAATTTCAAAAAAAAAAATCTTATGAATAGTTTATAATCATGAGTACGAATTAAATTTTTTTTTCCAATATGTATCATAATTATCATCTACTTGCATGTCATGAATTGTTGTTATGCTTACTCTAGGTTGCTGTGAAAGTTCCTCACTACAGCCATGAAAGATATCTTAGAGGAAAAGTTCAATCTTGATCGAGTTTATTTTCTTAAGCAAAGACCACATGTTGACATGGTTTCAAAGGTGCTATCATAGACCCTTGACAAATTGCGTTACACTTCCATAAGGTAATTTTTGCATTGAACATTAACTAAGTCAACTACATCATACATGAAATTTTATGATTTTCCATAGCAATTTCTTGCTACCCCTTTTCTTGTTTAGATTCTTTTTTATTGATTCTTCCATATCCTTATTGAATTTCACCTTAGTCAATGTTGGCATTCACACTTTTTATCTACAATATCCAATTTAATTTGACAAACTTCATATATACATCAATCTCGTGTTTAATATAAAGTTTATGTTACTTTAGCATAAAAAATTTTATGTTCCTTTGTTAAGGTTACACCATTCAAAATGTCAGTGCACATAATATTATTGCAATATGCATAGGAAAAACTGTTCAAAGTTAATAAAACTTCAATTTTTTCATAGCCACCTTTTCCTTCTTTGCCAAACCAAAACATTGGCTAGAAAATGGCTAAGAATAAGCGAAAACCAGTGGGTTAGCAGTTATTGTATGAATTTTAGCATGACAAAGATACCTATTCCTTTGTGAGAAATTATTTGTTCATTTATACATAAGTTGTATCATTGCGCATAATAAGAACTAAGTCTGTTGTACCTCTGCCTTTGAAAGTAGTACTATGGTTCAGGTTCCAATTACCTCTTGTTCCATCATTTGGATAGAATTCAAATGCACACATAACACTTATCCTTAGGGATTACTATGCTACCATTACTAAACAATATAATAGTCAGATAGGTTCAATTTACTTTTTCTGATGATAATTTTTGCTAATTTTATATGTATTTTCATAATAACACAACAAGAATGAAGATTTTTTTTAATGGAATTTGCCGAGCTAACATGTATGCTAATCTCTACCACTACAGTGGCACAGACCGGCTTATTATTAACATAGTAATTTTTGAAACTTGGTTAAGTAACATATGAAACAAATAGTTTCTCTATGTACTTAATTATGTTTATATATATAATATAATAATATGTATACACCCACTAATTTATGCATACAATTTCCAATAATAATGTGTATAATTTATAAATTTATGTAATATAAATTATTGAATTATGCTTTTTAATATATAGAATACACAAAGGCATGTACAGTTTCCACTTAAGTATAATGTACGCACACACATGTGCATAGATCTATCATTAAAGGCATTTACTTTTGCATTTTAATATGCAATATTTTCAATACTTCTATGATGTGGGTTGTAAACTATTTTGAATAGTAATACAACGTTCACAATGTGATAATATTTTGAATGTTTATTTACCAATTCATCGATATGAAGGAAAGCTTTAAAATGCATGCATAGCAAAAATCTAATCTTTAAAACGATGATTTTCCATAAACTTGACTTTGGTTCATTTGGAAAAGTTATGCGTTCATCATTATATGTAGGAAATGAAAAGTCAATATAAAAATTCAGCTCACCTTTCACAATTTGACACAGTTATATTCATATCCTAAAATCTTATAATGGCATGATTCAAGAAGAATACACACTACTTATACGTGCTTCTATAATAGAACTCCAGGTAATCCTCTCCGAAATAGATATTGTTGCATTAGCAAGTGCCCAGGAAGCATTGGTGCTGGTGTGCGGTACAGGGATATAGAAATTTGGCAAATTCAAAAATATAAGGATTTGGGTGCGGAGGTATATGACAAATATTAAAAATATATTATATATATGTTGACCAACTTTTTGGCAAAAACCGTCGCAACTCAAGAACAAAGCTCTCTCTCCACTAGATATCGACCCGACGCTTACAAAGTCAACTTTCATTTTGAGTCGATCGATCATAGGGCGGCCCGAGATTGCCCCTCAAAACATAAAGATAACATCCTCTTAAAGAAATGATCAAACCAATCGGTCGAGCCATTAAATGATCGACCGACCTATTCCTAAAAGATCGGATTCAGCTGGAATACCGAAATAGAAGTATTTAAGTAAGATTACCTCCTACAGTATCGGATCAGCATAACTATCAAAGCGAGTTATACACTGTCAAACAAAGTTATGTTACTAAGGCTGGAGTAGTGGATAGGCTTTGACCAACACTTCTTTTTATACATCAAGTTTTAAGTGCCACGTATGCTGCATATCTCAAGGAAGAACTATTCATGAGCAATATCGGGTCCCGCCGCCTACAACTACTCAACAGGATCGAGCTCAACGTGTTAAAGCCCAAAAAAGATGTATGCCACACCATATACAAATTTGACCCACTACCTCGCCTATATGTATATATATAGTCCTTTCCCAAAATGGAGAGATATCTTGAATCAGCTACTCAAAGTTTCATGCTCAACATCTCAAAATAGCATGTCGTATACTCTATATTCAACACAATGATTTTGTGTTCAAATCATCTCTCTCTACGTTCTTCCACTAAAAAAATCACTGTAACCTGTAATCGGTAGTATAAACAAAGATTATAAGTAGATGTAGGTTTGGATTAAGCCGAACCACTATAAAATATTATATCTCCCTTGTTTATTTACTTTTTCTCGCATATCTATGATTGTTTTCGTGCGTGTTTAACACACGTTGGGGTTGATCATCACTAGACCAACTTTTGACATCAACAATATATAAAAATATAATCCAACATATGCATTTTAGTTAAACAAAATAGTCAAATAAATAAGTTAAACATCCAAAGTAGTCAAATACATAGGTTCAACATCATAAGTAGTCAACTAATTGTTGTCGTCGGTGCCTCAAAAAAATAAAATCGATGCCTAAAAGAAAAGGCTCAATGATGCCTCAAAAAAGAAAATGGCTCAGCAAGCCTCAAAAAATAAAATAGATCAGCGAGCCTAAAAAATAAAAAATCGTGCCTTCCTTAAAAACAAAAATAGATGCCTACCTCAAAGGAAAAAAACTTGAAATTGATGCCTGCCTAAAATAAAATAAATTTTCATGTCTACCTCAAATAAACATCGCTTACTAGCAATGCCTAAAAAAATCAGAAAAAAGCAATTGCTTCAAGTCAGAATTACTTACCAACGACGAGGGCTAGCAACAAGACGAAGACAAGCGATGAACGGATTGAAGATTGGAGATAGGGCTTCTCAGTTCATTACATGTTTTGTGTTTTAAATTAATTGATTATGATCTGCTGGCAAGTATCGAAAGTGATAAAAAGAATTACATTTATTTTCTATCTCGCACCCTGTTTTCTGCACCCAACCACACCCCTTCCATGAAACACATGGACATGCCTCGTGGCGCACCCCATACGTATTTCGTCACACCCCTATGCACCCCTGCTCCCCATACGTATCCATGCACAGTTCATCATATAGTTGCTGCACCCTGCTTTGTAGGCAAGAGCAAATGATGTCAAGAGATACACTTGTCAAATAAATTTACCTATGGTTTCTAAGAGAAGTTGGGAAGAAAATCTTAAATATGGCAACATATTATAACGAAAGATTACGAAAACTTTTTGAACAATATTTTTAAAATTTAACACTCAATAGTAAAAACAAAGTGACTTTAGAAAAAAATAAGCGAACATTTCAAAATGTAAAATCTCTACTTTTAATAAACTTTGATATTGTCGTATATGAGAGAGTATTATTGAAACGACCCAAACTCGCCCTTACGGGAAAGCCTGGATTGAGTTGAGAACACGACACATCAGAATACAAATAATAGAACACTTCATTGTCGTTACAAAAATTTACATTAAAGTACAAGAATATAATAGAGTACGAATAAATAATATACATCAAAAAAATATCAGAACTAAAATAATTTACATAGCAGCGGAAAAATAATACATAACACAACTGGAAGAAATACGCGGATATAGTGCTTTCCGAATATAGCTCCAGCTATATATCCAGGATCCTGAAAAAGAAATATCTATAAAACCCAAAACTACTAGCTGTCCATGTGGAAATAGGGGCACCCAGAGTTTAGGTTAAAACAATAAACTTCAGGTCAGTCGTGGGACTGGTGTGAGAACCAAAACAGTTGTTTAAAACTTTACTTCAGAAATAAAGTAAATCAAGGGACCACGCCGTATAACACGGAACGGGTTTTCTCCCAAGAATACCAGTGCATAAAACAGTTTATAAACAGCGCAATGCTTTTCGAAAAATGAAGCTATTATAAGACTCAGATCTCATCACATAATGCAATGCAAGCCGGAGGATAGAGTTTTTCTTTATAATAGCCAAATATGCTTGGTACGTTTTAAAACAAATCATTTTGATATTACTATAAGTGTATAGTGTCAAAATCAACTTCAAATATAAATGTATCAATCATAGACGGCATAGTATCCCATGCTACTATGTCGCCATACTAGTTCTACAACTTAAACTGAAAGGTCAAGTATTGGAAATTGGATTCCATCTATGAGTCGAGTCCAGGGAAGGCTCCTCTTTGATTCGAGACACTTTAGCATATGTCTTAGGATCACACCTACGAGCAACCCCTGGAAGTGGTAGGGTCGCTCCTCCCTTACTTTTGAGGATTAGTTATTCCTGAACACACGTTTCCCTGTTCTATCAGACCTATCACTTGCCCACTAGGGACCAATATCCGAGGCGCCTCGCTATACATCATCAACATAGGTAAAAATAAATAAATGTCTTGGCTCCATACCATGACACCACCCATAGTTAGGAGAGAGGGCCCTCGCATATCACGTCGATCTCCAAGTACGTCTGGACGATCACCACTTATTACCCATTTCATGGGTGTACAATCCAATCAAGACATCAGTAATCATCCAAATGATGTGAAGATCTCTGTTCTTCAACCACCGTCTTCATCGTCGACTTATCGTCGAATCAGTTATTCAGAATGGGAATAAACCCGGTCTTTCTGAATAACTCGCGTATCTCATAAACAAGTGCTACACAAAAATAACATACGCCTTATTCCATTCCAAAATATTCTTTTATTAAAATATTCTTTTCATAGATTAAATCAAATTAAGGTTTTCCAAACTAGTCGGGATTAGCGCACCTTACCGAAGTAATCACTTATTATATTTCCCAATCCCAACCTATTCATTCCATGGAGCAAAACTGGTAGTACTCCATATCTAACACCACAGTGTTATCAGTAAAATTAATTACCATTTCCCGTTCAAATCTAATTAAAGATTTAACTATCGCCTGGAGTAAAACTGGTGGTACTCCATTCTCGATCATTTCCTAAATTTGATAATTTAAATTATCCCATTCATATTTCAACCTAATTAAAGATTCATCAGAACTCCACTTAGTTTTAATCTTCCAACAATCATTATTTAATGATTATTTAACTTTGTAAACACAAACATGCCACATCGACAATATACACCGTACCACTGATTTCCACCAATATATAACCTCTAAGCTCATATGTCTCAGAAAATGGTGTTAAGCAAGAGAATAAATTCTCCACCACCAAACAGATATATATCTAGCAGAGATCAACAATACAGTTCAAAATACAATGTTAGACATGTACTCCTGACTTTTACTTGGTTAAAGAACCAATGTCATTTAAAACACAGTTCACGATAAACCCAAAATCACATTCCATTAATTATGGAATCTTCACGAAAAACAGATCAATATATATTCGTCAATTTCCGTATCTAACCAGTAATATAAATTGAATAACGAAAAAGCCTTTTAAATTCCATATATAGCAAGAGTCTTCCTCCACAGAAGCTCACTTCGATTATTACCACATCGAATTCCATTCCATTCCAATTTATTTTATTAAATTGGAAAACTTTACTTTGGAAAATTTCCATTAAATCTTAATAAAAGATTTATATATTCCAAATCACATTTCACTGTTAATCTGGTTAAAGAATGAATGTCGTTAAAAACATAGTTCACAACAAACCCAATTCACATTCCATTTTATTCCAATTACTAAATATAACTGGAAACTATAGTAATCTTAATTAAAAATTTATTCTTTTCACACGAGGTTTAAGAACAGTGTTATTGAAGACACCATTCACGACAAACCCAAAATCTAATTTGATATTAAATATAAGGCTCTGAACAGAAATTATATCGGCTAATAATCAATATCAAATTCTGAAACCAACACATATCGTATGGGGAATAGCGATATTTATCTATCTTCCAAATTCCTCCACAATATCCGTATAGTCACGGAATCCAATACCGAATCCAATACGGAATCCATTCCAATTCATACATTTGAAAATTCTGGCTAGATTAAAACCATTCACAAATCGAATTTATTTATTTAAAAACGTTGGATTATCTTTCTAGTTAATAACTAGTTCATTCTGATAAAAATTTATTTTTATCTTTTCAAATATGGAATTTTTCATCCAAATCCTTTAATGATTTTACAAAAATTATTAATATTTTAAATAGTTCTATCAAGGCCCGTACAGTCGATTTCCAATAACGGTCACCAAACTGCATCCATAGCGACCTTTTTCAAATTTGATTTAGACATAATTCCAAATCCAACCATTCAAATTTAAATCTCTTATATTCATTGGAAAGCTCTTTTCGATATGAACCCAACGGTTCTGGTTTTAGGAGAATCCGACAGTCAGATCTCCCGTAATGCCAATTTGAAGTCAATGGTCGAAATTCGCGAACGGTCGCAGTGCGGCGCGTTCTATTCAAACCATATATATATATAATATATATATATATTTCATTCAAAACGTATTTTATAAGTTCGTTTTAAAAACGATTCCCACTACTATTTCAGTTTTAAATCAAAATTGAATACTCCTTATCATTATAATATTTAAATGATAATATCTTCAAAATATCATATTTTGAAATCATTTCCTTTTTTATATTCATTATAAAAATGAATAAAATCGATATAAATATTGTTCGCATTAAAAAGTCGCGTATCTAATCAATACGGCTTCACATACTTCAGTATTTTCGTGTCTATCCAAAATCGGACATCAAAATCACATTTTAATCCTTTACTGAATATGTAACGGCCCAGATTTTTTTGACCATTTAGTTATTATTTAAAAATGTTTTTTTATTGTTTTGGAAGTTTAAATGGTTTAATTTCAATAATTTTGAATATGTTATTTTATTCCGAAATGGTAGAAATTTAGTGGATCTGCAATATAATGTGAACTGCCAGTATAAAAGGATAAATTTTTAATTTAAAATAGTACGTTTACAAAGGATGTAGTAGCTAACGAACTCGGATTTCGATGAAATCAGTTTCATTAAATCTGAAATGATGAAATTAGGTAACCAACCAAGTTACGTCAAAAATGGCAACCGTATGTGGAAAAGAAAAAATAAAAGGCCAAAATTTGAACTAAATTTTGACGGTAATTGGAATTTGCTAATGCTAACGGCAAAACTGGAACCTGAGACCTATCCAGGAAAATTCTAAACATAGGATATTAGCTATATATGAAATCTGGGAAAATCCTATAACGGATATAGAAAGTTATTAAGGAAACAAAATTTAAATAAATTATTTGAAAATCTAAACAAACTCCGATTTTTGATTTGAATACATAGGATTGAAGTACGTTAAAAACCGGACCAGATGGTGGAAGAATTTCTGAAAACCGTTATCGTTTGATACTCCAACATGAGACCGGAAGGTGTTGAAACTAACACAAAACACTATTTTGAATTTGAATTTAAATTATTTGAAAGTTCAAACGAATTCAAAATTTAAATATTTTTATATATTATTGAAGAGCAAGAAAAATTGAACAACATGGTTGAAAAAGATTTTGGATAAGGTATCAATAAGTATGTCAAATTAATGTCCGAATAGGGTTGAGAAAACACACTTTACTATTCATAAATTATTAAATTTATTTATAATTTAATAAATTTAAGGATTAATCCTAGCCATCCATTTTCGACCGTTGGATTCGCGCCACCTCAGCAATCCATGTGACTCCTTCGGCTATAAATAGCCCCCCCCCCCCCCTTTCATTTTAAACTCACTCCTCCTCCTCCTCTTTCAAGCTTTGGCAATGACAGAAATAATAATAAAATATTAGGAAATAGGGAAAAGGGAAGGAAGGGAGAAAGGAGGGCAAGACGGGGAGTTAGGGACTCTTAGGCAGAGGCTTGGGCTTCGCGGGGTAAGTTTTTAAATAAAATTTATTTATTTATTTATTTGTGTAATATATATATATATATATATATATTATAATTAAAATAGAATTTGTAAAAATAAATATCAGAACATTCTAAGGGTGACAGAGAGGATAGTGTCTAAGGCTTGAGTTTGGAAAATATAGTTTCCTGCTCTCCCTGGCTATCCCTAACTGATCCGACGGATGGGATGATTAATTTAAATTTAAATTTAAAATTTAATTTGAATTTAAAACAGACCAGGGGCATTTTCGTAATTTTTAACCATAAACTTTAAAAGCTTATAACTTTTTCAAAACAAGTCGGATTTCCACGAAACAAGGACCGTTGGATTCTTATCGGAAAATACTTTAAAATGAGTGGAAGCAGATTTTTGATTCGGGTTAAAAATTTTAAGTTATAATTAAATGAATATTTTTAAATATTTTATTTGAAAATTAAATTTAATTAATATTAAAATGGTTTTTTCAATTTTAAAAAAAATTGGATATGGCTAGAGATGGGAAAGTAGGATTTTTTAGAAGGGCAGGGAAGGTAATTTGGCTAATAACGCAATTAGAAATTAATTAAGATAAAAATAATTTAATTAATTTAATTTAATATATATTCATTTAAATTAGGTAAATATTGTAAATAGCATAACTTTTGCATACATTAACGAAATGTAATGAAACAGGATGCGTTGGGATCGTATGGACAAGCACTACGCAGTGGAACTGACCGCAAGTGGATTGGAGCTCGTTTGGATTTATGGCAAAATTAAACGTCTGAACCAAATCAATGACCGATTATCGTTATTCAACGATAAACTGTCCAATGTGAGTAAATCTCACTAACTCTGAACACTTTATATTTCTCTAAAGTATTTTAAGAATTGGTAAATATTAGCTGATTTGTTGTGTATTGGCTGTTTGGTTGAACTGCTAGTCAGTTGATTGAAAATATCGATAACGATATATATAAATCGTATCGAAATATTGATTCTGTTTATCAGAATATTTTGCCTCCATGTTATTTATGTTGACTGACATCTGTGGATGCAGGGAAACAGGTCGGAGGAATCCAATTGGATTCCTCAACATTTATTTACCGTTTTTCATATATTCTGATATATGATGTGTTATATCATCTGTTGTTGAACCTGTGTGTTTGGATGATGATTGAACCTTTTGATTTGGTATTTTTATACCATAAGTGATACTAGAAAGTGAAAAGGGATTTTCAAAGTTTATTTTGAAAATAAATTATTTATATAAAATCAATAGATTTTATATATAAAAGGAAGAGAATTTCATGAGAGAAAATGATTATAGAATCAAAGCATTTGTAAAAAAACAAATATTGGTGAAATCAAATAGAAGGGAAAATATTGGTGAAATCAAATAGAAGGGAAAATATTGGTGAAATCAAATAGAAGGGAAATATTTGTGAAACGATTACAAATAGAAATAAAAAGGGAAACATTCGTAAAAGTATTTACAAATGGAATTGAAAAGGGAATATTCATGTAGGGAATAAAGAAAAGTTGACAGAAGTACTTATTTGTTAAATAAATAGAAAAGTTAAAAGAAATATTTATTTGTTGAATAAATAGAAAAGTTAAAGGGAATATTTATTTGTTAAATAAATAGAAGCGAAAAGAGAATAGTTATTTGTTGAGTAAACGAATAGAAAAAGAATCTATTCAAGGGAAGTAATTCAAAGGAATTATTCCAAAGGAATTATTCAAAAGAGAAAAGTCAAAGGGATTAATTCAAAAGAGTTAATCAACTAGAGTTAAACCGTTGGAGTTAAACTGTTAGAGTTAAACAGTTGGAGTTAAACTGTTAGAGTTAAACAGTTGGAGTTAAATTGTTAGAGTTAAACAGTTGGAGTTAAACTGTTAGAGTAAACCGTTGAAGTTAAACTGTCAGAGTTAAACCGTAAAGTTAAACAGTTAGAGTTAGTTAGTTAGAGTTAACCAGTTAGAGTTATTCAGTTAGAGTTATCCAGTTAGAGTTATTCAGTTAGAATTAACCAGTTAGAGTTAATCAATTAGAGTTAATCGTTTTGAGTCAAATCGAACTAGAGTTATTCAAATATAGTAATCGAATAAGGGTTAATTGAATATTAGTTATTCAATTAGAATTGATCGAATCTAATTATTCGAGATAGAGTTAAAAATAGACAAAGTTATTTAAGGATGAATTTCCATTTAGCACGACTGCTAGCGTAATTCGCAGGGCTGCAGATAGCCTACGGCGGTCGGATGTTTCCTGAGGGAATCAGGCGTAACCATTGTGATCGCTGCGATCTAGAGTCAAGCAAATGGTGTTAAATCAAATAGTAATTAATCAATAGAAGTTAATTAAGTCGAGTTAGTCGAGTATTAGTAAATTGAGTAGGGTTAGTCAAAAAGGGAATTAGTCGAATATCACCTATTCGAAGTAGAGTTATCGAATATAGTTTATTCGAGAAGAGTAATCGAATATAGTTCGTTCGAAGTGTGTTAAATCGAATATAGTTATTCAAAGGAGAGAATTATTGAATATGGTTTATTCGAAGTGAGATTTTTTTCGAATATTAGTTATTCGAAGAAAAGGATTATCGAATATTAGTTATTCGAACAGGGGAATCGAATATAGTTTATTCGAAAGAGAATTATCGGATAGTGATTATTCGAGAGTGAATCATACATGGAAATTCGATTATATCGAATCAAGGGAAGTAATGTTTACTTTCCATTTCAAATCAAGTTTTAATTATCTGTTAATAAAGTAGTTGGTTGTTTATTTATCCAAATTAAGATATGGAAATATATTTAAGTTAACATATTTTGAAAGCATGGAATTATAACATTTACAGTTATAATCAAATGATTCAGTAAAGGAAGTGGATTCATAAATAGAATCCGAGAGTTCGCAAGGAAGTTTCTTAAAGAGTAATGTTTGAACTTTGTCTATTTCGAAGTTAGAAATGTTGTTCAGTTAAGGTCTGAGAGGTAATTATACCCCAACTTGATTGACTTCGTTTTTAACTAAGAAGTGGATAAGGTTCGAGAGTGAAAGGGGTTAAGTGAATTTAGTTAATGAGCGAAATGGTTGGTGTTGGCATAGCGATGTTTATTCAAACATCAGTTTAAACCCAATGAAGGAGATTTGGAAATGTCTTCCAAATGAAAATCAGAAATGTTTTCTGAATATAGAAAATGAGAAATGGAATTGTTTTCCATTGTTAATAACGTATATTTTCTAAATATAGTAAATAAGAAATATAGGAAAACAAGAATAAGGAAAAGGGTAAATTTATGATAATTTGATGATGAATGATGATTGATCGATAGAATTTCCATCTGGAAATAATATCGTTGTTTGCACACCGACATGTTTTAATTGATAGTTAAATCACCGACTATCAAAGTTTTGACCATTTTAACGTTGTTAATATGGAGAGACCGGTTGGATTATTATCCAGAGAACCACTCCGTATTGGCATAAGCGTTGCGAATCAAGTATGCTGAATATATTGAAGACGGAGTTATGCAAGGGCTATCCTATTTACAGAATAGTGCCTTCGGTTTGTCCAGTCCCATGACAAACGTGAATGGACGAATGTCTGACAGAGTATATTCAAAGGATCGCGTAAGTTGATCTCTTCAAACGTACTTACGTTTGGTGGCGGAGGAATTCGTTTCTCTTAGCTGTATACCCGTGGTATTTTTGGTGAAATCAATTTGTGATTTGGCGGGTATGACGATGTGGCATTCAAAGTAATGGAGGTGGGATCTGTCAAAAGATACGTTATGACCTCAAGCCTCATCCACTGGGAAATGACAAAAATCGGGCAGGCAGCATGGCTATGTGGGTCGCACCCATTAGGATGTATGATCACCTATCTAGAGAAATTCCTTTTGTTCTTAAATCTATCGATGCTGTCCCTTATCGGGAGACGGTTGCTGATCCCAACCGTTGGTGATATATATTCGATACACTCAAGCGAAATGAGTGGTCGGTCATGTGTGGGCCGGGTTGCAAGATGTTCTTGTTGAACCCAGTGTATTTGCCTCTAGAGATACACGTTCGGAAGGTGGTCCCATACCTTGTCAAGTTGGAATCCAATCTCCAATAAGTGCCTGCGTGTTTGATTGTATATTATATATGTAGAGCGTGAGATGCAAGCGTTCTACTAGATTTTAATTACTTGTGATTAGACATTATTATAATATCAGATAATATATGATTTCCAAAGTGTTTTGGGTTATCGTAAGGTAAAAGCCATCCGTATTTATGAGTGGATTGGTCTTACGATTATCTTTTCTTTTGAAAAGGATTTTGAAAAGTTAAACCAAATGATTGGAGTTTACTCACACCAGTCCCATGACTGACCCAGAGTTTTATTTTGTTTTGTTTTCCCTAAACTCTTGGGTGCCCAAATTTGTGCGGGCAGTCAAGTAGTCAGGATTTACAGGTATGCTTGAAGAGTTTGGAGCGGGAGGCTTCAAGATTTATATAGCTATTGATTATTCCGCTGTGATGAAAGTGTTGTACTCTGATAATGGTATGATATACATATACTACTTTGATTTCAAGATATGTTGTCTATTATATTTTATTCGTTCCGCTGTGAGATTCGTGTTACTCTGATGTTGTTGTGTTCTTCTTCTTCTTCTGTTCTAATTTTCTATCTTATCTATCCTCACCTTCTAATTTCTTTCTTGGACTATCCGGTAATTTCGACTTTTGATTGTTCGATAGGTGTTATATATCGGATAACCAAGGTCGCTTTTTCCCGGGTCGTTACAGTTGGTATCAGAGCTGAAGGTTTAGTGATTTACCTTGGCTCTGTGGCGTGATTCAGTAGAGATGGGGTTAGTAATACCCTAGACTGAGTTTGAGTGTATATATACGAGTGAACGTATTTGTTATTTGATATAAAATGATTTTATATTGTGGAGATTTATTGGTTGAGTTGTTTATGAATTCTGGTCGATCAGTTTGATCCACTGTATCGATAGGGGTTTATAAATGCTTGAATACGATGAACCGACACAGTATGTTTTGAAAAAGGGTGAATGAAATAATTTTACCCAAATTATATTTTGATATAAGTAAAGTATAGATATTTGAAATTATTATAGTATATTGAATGTGTTGGTAGTGATTATAATCGAATAAGATTATAAAATGTGGAATGGTTGTGTAAATAAAAAATCAAAATTCATATAAGTGAAATATATGAAATCAGATGAATTAAATCTGAATTTAAGTTCAGAATTGGAATTAAAATTGCTAAAATATGAATAAGCATTGTAAATGGAATTAAATTGAATATATGTGAATTTTAAAATCCTGGGAGATTTTAAATTTGTTACAAGCATTAAAAAGGGATATTTTGAAATGAATTTCAAAATGAAAGTGTTTAGAAATGGTTTTGAAAGTGACATAGTATTGAACTCACTTCGATAGCTGGAAAATAAATTCCGATGTTGATCCGGACATCATCGGTGTTCATTTTCGAGTTTGTAAGTGGCAGATTACTACCAAAGATTTTGTTTTTGAATTGTTTTGAGAAACCAAGTTGTTTTGATATTCCAAAGGGATATTTGATTTTTGGAAAAGGCAAAGCTATTTGAAACTCCCAGGTAAGATTGTTTGAAATAAACACAAATTAAATAGAAATTTGTGAAAGCAAATTTGAAATTGAGTTGAAGCCAGTTCAGTGGAAATTGAGTTGAATTGAAATAAAATGGTATCAAGTAGAATTGGACTGAATTAGAGATTATCTGGGATAGAAATGGATGGTCGAGCAAGAAATTTGAATTGAGATTGGAATCGCAGTTTGATTGAAATTTGGCTTGGTTATAAGCGGATGGTCGTGCTGAAGATAAAAGTGATTGGGAGTTTGATTGGGATGATAGTGGTATATGCTAAATTGATAGCAGAATTGAATGCCGACAAAAAGGTACACGTACTTATTCATATGAGTTGGATGAGATTTATGAGCCTGTTTGGCAAGCCACTTGGCTGTTTGATTTTCTTTTGGGTTGAAGAAGGCCTAGAGAGGCGAGTTGGAGTTTGAGCTATTGACCAGTACAAAGGAGATGCTGGCGAAATTTTTCAGAAATTTCGAATGTTAGAAAATTTTCAGAATTTTTGAAATTTTCGTTTATAGAAATAAATTAATAAATTAATTAGAATTAATTGGTTTAGTGAAACTGGAGTAAATAAATAATTTTAACCTAGTTATAAAGTTCATTTTTCTACCTTAGCAATTTCGAGGACGAAATTATTTTAAGGGGGAAAGAATGTAACGGCCCAGATTTTTTTGACCATTTAGTTATTATTTAAAAATGTTTTTTTATTGTTTTGGAAGTTTAAATGGTTTAATTTCAATAATTTTGAATATTTTATTTTATTCCGAAATGGTAGAAATTTAGTGGATCTGCAATATAATGTGAACTGGCAGTATAAAAGGATAAATTTTTAATTTAAAATAGTACGTTTACAAAGGATGTAGTAGCTAACGAACTCGGATTTCGATGAAATCAGTTTCATTAAATCTGAAATGATGAAATTAGGTAACCAACCAAGTTACGTCAAAAATGGCAACCGTATGTGGAAAAGAAAAAATAAAAGGCCAAAATTTGAACTAAATTTTGACGGTAATTGGAATTTGCTAATGCTAACGGCAAAACTGGAACCTGAGACCTATCCAGGAAAATTCTAAACATAGGATATTAGCTATATATGAAATCTGGGAAAATCCTATAATGGATATAGAAAGTTATTAAGGAAACAAAATTTAAATAAATTATTTGAAAATCTAAACAAACTCCGATTTTTGATTTGAATACATAGGATTGAAGTACGTTAAAAACCGGACCAGATGGTGGAAGAATTTCTGAAAACCGTTATCGTTTGATACTCCAACATGAGACCGGAAGGTGTTGAAACTAACACAAAACACTATTTTGAATTTGAATTTAAATTATTTGAAAGTTCAAACGAATTCAAAATTTAAATATTTTTATATATTATTGAAGAGCAAGAAAAATTGAACAACATGGTTGAAAAAGATTTTGGATAAGGTATCAATAAGTATGTCAAATTAACGTCCGAATAGGGTTGAGAAAACACACTTTACTATTCATAAATTATTAAATTTATTTATAATTTAATAAATTTAAGGATTAATCCTAGCCATCCATTTTCGACCGTTGGATTCGCGCCACCTCAGCAATCCATGTGACTCCTTCGGCTATAAATAGCCCCCCCCCCCTTTCATTTTAAACTCACTCCTCCTCCTCCTCTTTCAAGCTTTGGCAATGGCAGAAATAATAATAAAATATTAGGAAATAGGGAAAAGGGAAGGAAGGGAGAAAGGAGGGCAAGACGGGGAGTTAGGGACTCTTAGGCAGAGGCTTGGGCTTCGCGGGGTAAGTTTTTAAATAATATTTATTTATTTATTTATTTGTGTAATATATATATATATATATATATATATTATAATTAAAATAGAATTTGTAAAAATAAATATCAGAACATTCTAAGGGTGACAGAGAGGATAGTGTCTAAGGCTTGAGTTTGGAAAATATAGTTTCCTGCTCTCCCTGGCTATCCCTAACTGATCCGACGGATGGGATGATTAATTTAAATTTAAATTTAAAATTTAATTTGAATTTAATTTGAATTTAAAACAGACCAGGGGCATTTTCGTAATTTTTAACCATAAACTTTAAAAGCTTATAACTTTTTCAAAACAAGTCGGATTTCCACGAAACAAGGACCGTTGGATTCTTATCGGAAAATACTTTAAAATGAGTGGAAGCAGATTTTTGATCCGGGTTAAAAATTTTAAGTTATAATTAAATGAATATTTTTAAATATTTTATTTGAAAATTAAATTTAATTAATATTAAAATGGTTTTTTCAATTTTAAAAAAAATTGGATATGGCTAGAGATGGGAAAGTAGGATTTTTTAGAAGGGCAGGGAAGGTAATTTGGCTAATAACGCAATTAGAAATTAATTAAGATAAAAATAATTTAATTAATTTAATTTAATATATATTCATTTAAATTAGGTAAATATTGTAAATAGCATAACTTTTGCATACATTAACGAAATGTAATGAAACAGGATGCGTTGGGATCGTATGGACAAGCACTACGCAGTGGAACTGACCGCAAGTGGATTGGAGCTCGTTTGGATTTATGGCAAAATTAAACGTCTGAACCAAATCAATGACCGATTATCGTTATTCAACGATAAACTGTCCAATGTGAGTAAATCTCACTAACTCTGAACACTTTATATTTCTCTAAAGTATTTTAAGAATTGGTAAATATTAGCTGATTTGTTGTGTATTGGCTGTTTGGTTGAACTGCTAGTCAGTTGATTGAAAATATCGATAACGATATATATAAATCGTATCGAAATATTGATTCTGTTTATCAGAATATTTTGCCTCCATGTTATTTATGTTGACTGACATCTGTGGATGCAGGGAAACAGGTCGGAGGAATCCAATTGGATTCCTCAACATTTATTTACCGTTTTTCATATATTCTGATATATGATGTGTTATATCATCTGTTGTTGAACCTGTGTGTTTGGATGATGATTGAACCTTTTGATTTGGTATTTTTATACCATAAGTGATACTAGAAAGTGAAAAGGGATTTTCAAAGTTTATTTTGAAAATAAATTATTTATATAAAATCAATAGATTTTATATATAAAAGGAAGAGAATTTCATGAGAGAAAATGATTATAGAATCAAAGCATTTGTAAAAAAACAAATATTGGTGAAATCAAATAGAAGGGAAAATATTGGTGAAATCAAATAGAAGGGAAAATATTGGTGAAATCAAATAAAAGGGAAATATTTGTGAAACGATTACAAATAGAAATAAAAAGGGAAACATTCGTAAAAGTATTTACAAATGGAATTGAAAAGGGAATATTCATGTAGGGAATAAAGAAAAGTTGACAGAAGTACTTATTTGTTAAATAAATAGAAAAGTTAAAAGAAATATTTATTTGTTGAATAAATAGAAAAGTTAAAGGGAATATTTATTTGTTAAATAAATAGAAGCGAAAAGAGAATAGTTATTTGTTGAGTAAACGAATAGAAAAAGAATCTATTCAAGGGAAGTAATTCAAAGGAATTATTCCAAAGGAATTATTCAAAAGAGAAAAGTCAAAGGGATTAATTCAAAAGAGTTAATCAACTAGAGTTAAACCGTTGGAGTTAAACTGTTAGAGTTAAACTGTTGGAGTTAAACTGTTAGAGTTAAACAGTTGGAGTTAAATTGTTAGAGTTAAACAGTTGGAGTTAAACTGTTAGAGTAAACCGTTGAAGTTAAACTGTCAGAGTTAAACCGTAAAGTTAAACAGTTAGAGTTAGTTAGTTAGAGTTAACCAGTTAGAGTTATTCAGTTAGAGTTATCCAGTTAGAGTTATTCAGTTAGAATTAACCAGTTAGAGTTAATCAATTAGAGTTAATCGTTTTGAGTCAAATCGAACTAGAGTTATTCAAATATAGTAATCGAATAAGGGTTAATTGAATATTAGTTATTCAATTAGAATTGATCGAATCTAATTATTCGAGATAGAGTTAAAAATAGACAAAGTTATTTAAGGATGAATTTCCATTTAGCACGACTGCTAGCGTAATTCGCAGGGCTGCAGATAGCCTACGGCGGTCGGATGTTTCCTGAGGGAATCAGGCGTAACCATTGTGATCGCTGCGATCTAGAGTCAAGCAAATGGTGTTAAATCAAATAGTAATTAATCAATAGAAGTTAATTAAGTCGAGTTAGTCGAGTATTAGTAAATTGAGTAGGGTTAGTCAAAAAGGGAATTAGTCGAATATCACCTATTCGAAGTAGAGTTATCGAATATAGTTTATTCGAGAAGAGTAATCGAATATAGTTCGTTCGAAGTGTGTTAAATCGAATATAGTTATTCAAAGGAGAGAATTATCGAATATGGTTTATTCGAAGTGAGATTTTTTTCGAATATTAGTTATTCGAAGAAAAGGATTATCGAATATTAGTTATTCGAACAGGGGAATCGAATATAGTTTATTCGAAAGAGAATTATCGGATAGTGATTATTCGAGAGTGAATCATACATGGAAATTCGATTATATCGAATCAAGGGAAGTAATGTTTACTTTCCATTTCAAATCAAGTTTTAATTATCTGTTAATAAAGTAGTTGGTTGTTTATTTATCCAAATTAAGATATGGAAATATATTTAAGTTAACATATTTTGAAAGCATGGAATTATAACATTTACAGTTATAATCAAATGATTCAGTAAAGGAAGTGGATTCATAAATAGAATCCGAGAGTTCGCAAGGAAGTTTCTTAAAGAGTAATGTTTGAACTTTGTCTATTTCGAAGTTAGAAATGTTGTTCAGTTAAGGTCTGAGAGGTAATTATACCCCAACTTGATTGACTTCGTTTTTAACTAAGAAGTGGATAAGGTTCGAGAGTGAAAGGGGTTAAGTGAATTTAGTTAATGAGCGAAATGGTTGGTGTTGGCATAGCGATGTTTATTCAAACATCAGTTTAAACCCAATGAAGGAGATTTGGAAATGTCTTCCAAATGAAAATCAGAAATGTTTTCTGAATATAGAAAATGAGAAATGGAATTGTTTTCCATTGTTAATAACGTATATTTTCTAAATATAGTAAATAAGAAATATAGGAAAACAAGAATAAGGAAAAGGGTAAATTTATGATAATTTGATGATGAATGATGATTGATCGATAGAATTTCCATCTGGAAATAATATCGTTGTTTGCACACCGACATGTTTTAATTGATAGTTAAATCACCGACTATCAAAGTTTTGACCATTTTAACGTTGTTAATATGGAGAGACCGGTTGGATTATTATCCAGAGAACCACTCCGTATTGGCATAAGCGTTGCGAATCAAGTATGCTGAATATATTGAAGACGGAGTTATGCAAGGGCTATCCTATTTACAGAATAGTGCCTTCGGTTTGTCCAGTCCCATGACAAACGTGAATGGACGAATGTCTGACAGAGTATATTCAAAGGATCGCGTAAGTTGATCTCTTCAAACGTACTTACGTTTGGTGGCGGAGGAATTCGTTTCTCTTAGCTGTATACCCGTGGTATTTTTGGTGAAATCAATTTGTGATTTGGCGGGTATGACGATGTGGCATTCAAAGTAATGGAGGTGGGATCTGTCAAAAGATACGTTATGACCTCAAGCCTCATCCACTGGGAAATGACAAAAATCGGGCAGGCAGCATGGCTATGTGGGTCGCACCCATTAGGATGTATGATCACCTATCTAGAGAAATTCCTTTTGTTCTTAAATCTATCGATGCTGTCCCTTATCGGGAGACGGTTGCTGATCCCAACCGTTGGTGATATATATTCGATACACTCAAGCGAAATGAGTGGTCGGTCATGTGTGGGCCGGGTTGCAAGATGTTCTTGTTGAACCCAGTGTATTTGCCTCTAGAGATACACGTTCGGAAGGTGGTCCCATACCTTGTCAAGTTGGAATCCAATCTCCAATAAGTGCCTGCGTGTTTGATTGTATATTATATATGTAGAGCGTGAGATGCAAGCGTTCTACTAGATTTTAATTACTTGTGATTAGACATTATTATAATATCAGATAATATATGATTTCCAAAGTGTTTTGGGTTATCGTAAGGTAAAAGCCATCCGTATTTATGAGTGGATTGGTCTTACGATTATCTTTTCTTTTGAAAAGGATTTTGAAAAGTTAAACCAAATGATTGGAGTTTACTCACACCAGTCCCATGACTGACCCAGAGTTTTATTTTGTTTTGTTTTCCCTAAACTCTTGGGTGCCCAAATTTGTGCGGGCAGTCAAGTAGTCAGGATTTACAGGTATGCTTGAAGAGTTTGGAGCGGGAGGCTTCAAGATTTATCTAGCTATTGATTATTCCGCTGTGATGAAAGTGTTGTACTCTGATAATGGTATGATATACATATACTACTTTGATTTCAAGATATGTTGTCTATTATATTTTATTCGTTCCGCTGTGAGATTCGTGTTACTCTGATGTTGTTGTGTTCTTCTTCTTCTGTTCTAATTTTCTATCTTATCTATCCTCACCCTCTAATTTCTTTCTTGGACTATCCGGTAATTTCGACTTTTGATTGTTCGATAGGTGTTATATATCGGATAACCAAGGTCGCTTTTTCCCGGGTCGTTACAGAATATTATTTTAAAATATTGATTATTTTAAAATATTCGTTATTCCTGAACTGGAATCAGACCCAATCAATTACCATATAATGTTTTTTATTAGGATTTCATACAATATATGTACACAACAACAATGATACACAATCATCCATCATCCAGAGTGCATTACAAAATGGCATAAGCATTAAATATAAATAATTAACCCTTACAACAGTCTGTCAACTAATCGATTGACATACAACTAAACTATTTAGATTAGTGTATGTCAAATATCATCCTAATACCCATGTGTGGGGTTTCAATCAACAAACACTGGTTTCATTTATACAGTTTGGCGATGTGTAAAATTTATCGTCCCAATCAATATCAGTTAAATGGGTGTACATAAACAAATCATGCGATTTGTAAATGAATATTTATTTTCATTTCAGGAGAATTTTATGTCGTTCATATATATGTTAAAATTATATTTTTAACGTTTAAATATTTATTTCAACACTTGACTATTTTATACAGTTCATACATTCAATAAAAATGATATTTTTATTGTTCAAACATTTTATTCAACACATGAATATTTTACATGGTTCATATACACATTAAAAATGATATTTTTAATGAATAAATATTTATTTTAGAAAATTTCGGCATTGTAACGGCGTAATATTAGAACCGGAATAATGTCTAGCATTACCCTCTCTTGATACTGGCTCGCGTCATACACATCAATCGCAATTAATCCCACAATCAATTTTACAACCACAATCCAAATTTCCACAATACAATCCAAACAAACAACGATGATTTGTACAATAATTAGTGTTAGGAGCTACTAAGCCCCATCTGCAACCTAGAATATATTTAAATGTAAAATAATTTGAGTGAGAAGGAGTTCTCACATTGGGATCCACTCCGCCGTTATTTTCTGACGTTCAGATTCATTGTTCTGATTTCAGATTTTGCAAATGAGCTCCAATCTTCACATGATCTTTTTTTCTAGCTTAAACGCGTTATTCCGGACAACTTTCTCCTTGTGTCCTTTCTTCCGAAAATGCTCCATTTCACCAGAATTTGCGAAAAAACGGTATTTGGATAGCAGACTTTGGACGCGTTTTCTGAACAACTCTGCAATCCAAAATGGGACTTCCATATACTTAAATCAAAGAAAAATCTTGCTCTTCGATTTTGGCAGTGTGGAGTTTTGGCCATAGGGGCTTGGTTTGGGAGATATTGGTTGTGGAACCGCACGGTGTTAAACATAAATACATAAAATTGTTAAAATTGGATTTTTGGACAAAGGGGGACCCACGGCGGCTTTGATGGTCAGAGAAGGGGAGGCGCAGGCGTCTGAGGCGGTGGCGGGGGGAGCGGGGGCGGGTGAGTTGTCAGAGGCGGCGGTGGGTGCGATTTTAGGCTAGGGTTCGCGGGTTTCAGGGTTTTCATAAGTGAGAGGAAGAAGGGAGGAGGGGGTGGCGGCGGCTGTCAGAGGTAGGCACGGCGGTCCTCCGGTGTGGCGGCGGCGGTGTGACCGTGGGGGGCGATAGGCTGACGCGATCGACGTTTTTTTTTCTTTTTTAATCTGAGCATTGACAGTGTCGAAGAGGAAAGGGGGGTTTATAATTTATATATTTAATTAATTCAAATTCCAAAAAGTTAGTTTTTTTTTATTTTGAACTCCAAATCGAACCCAATGACTGTCGCGCCTAGCTAAGTACCCCCATTTCGGACACAATGGGACATGTCCCATAAGCCAATTTAACTATTTTAATCAGTTTTCATCAATATTAAAATATAATAATATAACGTTTAAAATTTATTTCAATGTACATATTAATTTACCGGGGCCACGTACTGACTCCAAAAACTACCGGAAAATAAATCTAGCTATGTTTTGACGATATAGTCCTAATAAAACTAATTTCATCAAATTTGAAGATCGTTTGAAAACTGGTCATTTTCCAGTCATTTGAATTCAGGCTAAATTGACTAAATGTGAAACACCCCACCTCCGTTAGGGTCACTCTCAAAGGGAATGCCCTAATTTTGGTGGAGGTTTATAAGTACAAGTCACAGATATACAAGACAGATATAAGAACACATATTTGTAAAACAGCGGAAGAACAACAAACTTTATTTCGTTAAGTCAAATACGTGTTACAACAACATCCTTTCCAAAAACATAACATAACACTTTCATAATCTGTCTTGAGTACATTATTTAAAGAAGCATAAATAAAACGTAGATAAACTGCAAAAGCCCCATAGTGGATTGTCCAAAGCCATAGTTCAAAACAGGAAAGTCCAAGCAATACATTTCTCTTCGTCAAGCTGGATGTTGAGGCTGGTCAAGCTGCTGTGTTCCCTCCCTGAGGACCTGGGGGGGGGGGAACGGAAGAAAGAAGACGAAAGAAAAATAGAGTCAGACATAAAGCCTGAGTAAGTCTAGTACTACTTTGTCTATGAATAAAGAACTGGGTATGATAAGTAAAACAGGAAGTGGGCAAACACTATGAACTTGGTTAAGTTACCTAGGGTCGAATATACTATCGTACCCCATGTTAATCTCTGAACCCATATAAACTAGTTTCCAGTTTGCACCCCATAATCAGGGTGATGTGATCCATTCAATGATGATCGGCTCCTACTCGCATAGTTACATGTGTCTTACGGCCCCCGATGTCGTAGTTACCTATGCTGGTCCCACCATGGGGTGTATCAAGTCCCATAGTGGCAACCCGACACAACCTTAGAGTGCACAGGTATGCTACTGGTGTCCAATGCCTTATTTTTCTGCGCCGGAGTGTGTGCACGCCCGCACTCCGTTAGAACCTACACTGCTACACCACCGCCATCGATTTTTGACCTCTTACAATCAGCCCAGTAATCGTGCCCCACCCTGCCTAGTTTCAGGGTATCCTGATACACCTTCTAGGGTTACTGCTGAAAAGGGTCCCCCGTTACTAGGTTTTCTATTTCTAGCCAACATGCTAAGTTGGTTAAGTGTTTTCTAACCTAACCCCCACCAGTCCGTTTAGTTTAGCATGTTCTATTTTGATTAAGTCTTTAGTTCACTTAATCCTAACAATCCTGACTCAGCCTTAATTGTCTTATTAAGGCCCTGACCTCTCACATTAGACAGGTATTGTTGTGGCTGCCTGTTGCCGGTTGGTTCCGGGCAGTCTTACGCCACAACTCAGTCTAACCTCGGGTCCTTATTGGGCTCCATGTTTAACCTCCCACATTGGATAGGTATTGTTGTGACTACTGGATAGCCGGGCGGTTCCGGGCAGGTTTACATCACAACTCAATCCAACCTCGGGTTAAACATATCGTATTTTCTACATTTACATATCTTGTCATTCTTCTTTATTTCTTATATGTAAATATTTGCGGCCCATTATTAAGTTAATGGTGTAAAGGTTACACCAATCATGGGCCCAACCCATACTTGAACTTGGGCCCTTCTATTTTATATTTTCATTCATTAGTAATTTTAACCCAACGTTATTTTCCCCCGGTTTACACGTCCGTTTATTATATATATTGGGCTTAGCCCTTTAAAGCCCAATTTAGCCATGCGAAAAGGGGAGGCTTATGGCGTGATTTCATACACAAAGAGGGGAAGGTGAGCGCATGAACTTGCATATGACGTTGGAAATACATAATAGAAACTGGTGTACTTGCATAGTGGTAACATAGGTGACATGAATCAAAGCATGTGAACTTGTAATTGAGATATCATTATTGACCCATGAACCTATATTTTTACTTAGGCATAATGTCAAACATAAGCATGGCATAAATACTTTTAGCATAAACATGGCATAATGTCAAACATGGCATAAATACTTCTAGCATAAACATGGCATAATGTCAAACATAAGCATGGCATAAATACTTCTAGCATAAACATGGCATAATGTCAAACATAAGTATGGCATAAATACTTCTAGCATAAACATGGCATAATGTCAAACATAAGCATGGCATAAATACTTCTAGCATAAACATGGCATAATGTCAAACATAAGCATGGCATAAATACTTCTAGCATAAACATGGCATAATGTCAAACATAAGCATGGCATAAATACTTCTAGCATAAACATGGCATAATGTCAAACATAAGCATGGCATAAATACTTCTAGCATAAACATGGCATAAATATAAACAAGTCATGTTCATAAGGTTTCTACATGTTTACAAAGAGGATACTTTGTTACTAACACAAAAGCATAGTTCAACTTAATTAAATTTAATCACATAACGATGGTATACTTATGCATAAATATTCCTAATCATGGTGTTTGCTTTTAACTTGCAAAAAAGGGATTTTTGTGTCTAACTTAGCCATGTCTCACATATGTCATCATATAATTCTTTTAAACAAGATAGACTTAATCATGAATTTCAATTATGCCCAATATCATTCATAGCCTAGCCATATTCATAAGTTTTGCAAAAGCATGACTTGATACATGGATTATGGTGTCAAAATTCCAACATAGTTTCATATGAACTATAACAACCAAACTTGTCTCAATTACTTGCAAAATGATTTATGCACAAAATAGACATCATGATGGCATAATAACAAAGCCCCAAACTTGCATGAATTTCAATCAACTACATACATGTAGCTTCAACATAGACTACATAATTTGCGCAATATTCCAAACGTATATTTGCATAGAACTACCGCATGTAGTTCTTTATAATTGAATGACATAATTCAGAATATCCAAAAGTATATAAATCGCACAAATACGAATTTCATTGCCACAATTCAAGCATACATATCTACACAATCATTTGTTCATACCAAAGTAATACTCTACTTACAATGGTTGAGGCAAATTCTCTAATTAAGAGATATGATTCCTTTGTTGAATTGATTAGCTTTAGGTTGCTTGAATTGCTTTAGGCTTTAGAACTTTCTCCCTAATTCTCTCTCTCTAGATGGCGGCTACTCTTAGTCGTTCCTCAGCAACATGGCGGCTATGCTCTTAACTTGAATGAATAGATTAGGGTTTAGTCTAGGGTTGTTTATATAGAGGTTAGGAATTGATTAGAACCATTGATGTTGCTAGGTTAGATCGTAGCCATTCATTAGATAGAGAGACCAATTAAAACTTGCCACCTAGCCCTAATGACAAAGCAACCCACAGAAATTCGACCAAACACAGACCAGGCCAGCCAGGAGGGACTGGGTTCGATTTTCAAAAATTAAACTTTAAATTGAGCTGTTTTAGTCTATTTGAATTTTATCTATTGTATACATATATTTTTGCATATATATATATATATATATATATATATTCTCATATATATACATATATTTTCTTTATTTCCTTATATGTACGTTCTTATCCTTTCAAAATTTGAATTTGTAT
Organism: Allium sativum; assembly: GCA_030737875.1. Taxonomy (NCBI): domain Eukaryota; kingdom Viridiplantae; phylum Streptophyta; class Magnoliopsida; order Asparagales; family Amaryllidaceae; genus Allium; species Allium sativum. Next base: position 20,394,881 of record JASFAX010000020.1, on the reverse strand, counting down.
ACGTACATGTATTTGCATGCTCAGTTGGCCCTCTCTAAAACAGAGATAAAAATTATGTCGCCGCCGGGGTTCGAACCCCCGACCTCCATGCTACAAATCCAATGCCTTAACCAACTGAGCTACAGAGGCTTTTGTTAATAAGTCTTAGAATAATAATAATTATTGTCCTCTCCTTACTTCTCTTTTTTCATGTTTTGCTGTAATATTTAAATTAAAGATATCTTCTTCATACGTTATCCGTTTTGCGCAAACTCGGACTCTATCTCAAGCAGAATTCCGAGACGAACGCAATGGTGATGTCCGTTTCCCTTAATTTTTCTGTTACAATTTAATTATACTTTAATTTGTTAATTTACTGTTAACGGAAAAATCCGGGGTGTTACATTCTCCCCCACTTAAAAGGATTTCGTCCCCGAAATCTTCAAGTTTAGGAAGAATGTAAATCCTAACATTCAATCATCCATCTACTCATCCATCAAACACGAGCATCCATTGTCCTTAAAAGACTTCTAATGCTTCATGATCATATGCGAAGTGTGTGTGTTCATGAACTTATCTAATGCAAAATCAGGCGGTCTACTGATTCAGTTGACCTCCTTAATGCGAATCATGTAAGTGCCATGTATCCATTATGTATGCAGATTTTTCCTATTCATGATTCTACATGGGTGCACAATCTTTCATACAAATGCAACATCCATATGACAACACATTACAATTCAACCATATACGAGTGCAAACATATATGCATATGCAATATGAAGTGACTGAGCCGATCTAAAACCTAGATTGTGTGTGTATATGCAGCCACGAGCAACTACTAGCAATCACTTGCAACCACTTGCAACCATCATACATAACATGTTTCAATTACATGTTTTCATCCAAAAGGTTTCTATCTAAAAGATAAGGTCGAGGAGATATTCCTAAAAAGATAGATAAAAGCGCAACTTAAGGAAAAAGAAAGATCAAGGACGTACCCTCGAAAAGAAAAGGGTAAGCAGTGCGTATTCTAGCTTCAGTTTCCCAAGTCGCGTCTCCCTCGGCGTCGCTCCACTGAACTTTGACGAGTTTGACTTCGCGGTTGCGTAGCTTCTTCACTTCCGTTCCTAGTATGCGGGTTGGAACTTTTCTTATGGTTGCTTCGCGTTCCACTTCGGCCTCTTCGAGGATATTTGGCTCTACCACTTCAGCAGACTCATGTAGACATTTTCGGAGATGTGAAACGTGAAAAACGTTGTGGACTCCGGCCAATTTCTCGGGTAGCTCTAATCTATAGGTCATTTTCCAAATTTTCTCAATGATAGGAAATGGCCCTACCTAAAGGTATAGTCGAATGATAGAAGCAAGTAAAAATTTTGTGCCCATTAGGCAATGTCAAAATTGGAAATCTATGCCACATATATATTGATTAGGAGAAGAACTCTCTAAGCATCAGCCCCGAAGACCGAAATCAACATCAGACTGACACCCAAAGAATTAATCAACCCAACCACCACATATGATTCTAGGAAACTAAGCATGATGGACTCCTTTTAGGTCACAAGGGAGTCCCTTCCTAAGTCCAACTATGTTGCCAAATGTACTTACTAAGGTGATTCTTTACAACTCATGCATAAGTGAAATGAACCTTCAGCCTTAGTGGCGAACACTCCTGGAGTGCCCTATTCTGAACTGCTCCACCTAATGAACCCCTTCTCTAGAAGCTCTTTAATCTGTTTACTGAGCTCTTTTCTTTCTCGTGGAGCCATGTGTCTAACGGGCAACGCAACGGGCTTTGCATTATCTACAAGATATATGCGGAAGTCTATTTCCCGCTTCGGAGGCAAGCCCTTCACCTCTTCGAAGACATCCGGATATTCCCGGACCACTCTAACTGATTGCAAGTTTTCAACAGAGGCATCTAGCGATTCAAGATAACTAAGCATAACCACATACGAGGGATTACAAGAAATTTCCAAAGTATTACTGAGCTGGGTTAGGAGCCTAACAACCCTTTTCTCACAATCAAGGATGGCCCCATTACTGGATAGCCAATCCATACCCAAAATCAAACCATACCCCGCAAAGCCCAAAACAAAGGCACTACATTCAAATTCTACACTTAGAATAGAAATTTTCAAATCCAAACAGATCATAGACAAATGAGCTGGGCCCCCAATTGGGTTTGAAACAATTAAGGGGTCCTCTACCATACTAGTTTTTAGGTGCAGAGATTCTACTAAAGCAGACGAGATAAAGGAGTGTGATGCGCCAGAATCAAATAAAGTGCGAACGGGGTGATCATAAAGATAAACTACACTTTCTACAGAAGTGTTTGTACCTCGCTGTTGCAAAGGTGGCGCTTCCAGCACATGAACCTGTGCCCCTGGAGTGGATCCAGACCCCTGCCCCTGCCCTCGTTTCTTTGGGCAGTCCTTAGCTCTGTGGCCTGTCTGACCGCAAGAAAAGCACCCACCATTCTCCTTGGCCTTCTTTTTCCGGCAGTCCTTTACTAAGTGCCCCCCTTGCCACAGAAATTACACGTCCTCTTCTCTTTGTTGCCTTCCCCGCCTTTCTTAAAGTCTGTCTTCTTAGGCTGCAAACCCTCTTTCTTCCCTTGAGAGCTTTCTGCCTTTGCCTCCTTCTTTCCCTTATCCTCCTCATTCAGCAATGCCATTTGCACCAATCTTTCATACGTGGCCCCCATGGGTATATGTGTCATGGCCAAACTGTGTAATGGCTCATTTAACCCTTTGACGAAACGGAGAGCCTTCTTGTGCGGGGTGTTGACTAGGTCAAGCCCAAACCTAGCCAGCTCATCAAACTGATTCACATACTCTCTAACAGTCTTGTCTCCTTGCTTAAGAAATAAGAATTTCTCCAACTGCAAACTTCTTTCCGCATCTGAGAGAAATTTGGTCTCAAACATTGCCCTAAAGTCCTCCCATGTTTCTACTGGTCTTTCAGCATTAGTGACTTCCCACCAGTAGGAAGCCTCGCCCTTCAATAGCCACACCGCCAATTGTACTTTTTGTCTGTCCTCTACCTCAAAGATGATGAATAGATCCCCAGTTTCCTTCAGCCAATTTCTAGCTGTTACGAAGGAATCAGTTCCATGGAAATCCCTTCCTCCCATAGCTTTAAAATCCTTACATATCTTAGCAAACGCGTTTCCTCGTGGAGGAGGTGGAGGAAGAGGTGCTGCTGCAGCTGGATGATTCCCTGCAGCTGGGGGAGGAGGAACGGTAGGACCTGGTTGAGTGGCCCTAGCTTCTAAGAATCGCCTAAACCAACCAGGTATTGGTACTCCTTCCGGCAAGTTAAGATCTTCGGACATGCTGAAACAAAAGGGATAGATTCAAAACGAAGGATAAGAGATAGTACCTATGGCTTTGGGGAGTGGACTTTGCCTTTTTTAAAATAAAATAATATTTTTATCTTTTAAAAATGCTTCTTTAAATTTCCTTTTTGAAAATAAATTTCCAAAACTTTTTATCTTATCTGGTAAACCTATGCTCTGATACCAAGTGAAACACCCCACCTCCGTTAGGGTCACTCTCAAAGGGAATGCCCTAATTTTGGTGGAGGTTTATAAGTACAAGTCACAGATATACAAGACAGATATAAGAACACATATTTGTAAAACAGCGGAAGAACAACAAACTTTATTTCGTTAAGTCAAATACGTGTTACAACAACATCCTTTCCAAAAACATAACATAACACTTTCATAATCTGTCTTGAGTACATTATTTAAAGAAGCATAAATAAAACGTAGATAAACTGCAAAAGCCCCATAGTGGATTGTCCAAAGCCATAGTTCAAAACAGGAAAGTCCAAGCAATACATTTCTCTTCGTCAAGCTGGATGTTGAGGCTGGTCAAGCTGCTGTGTTCCCTCCCTGAGGACCTGGGGGGGGGAACGGAAGAAAGAAGACGAAAGAAAAATAGAGTCAGACATAAAGCCTGAGTAAGTCTAGTACTACTTTGTCTATGAATAAAGAACTGGGTATGATAAGTAAAACAGGAAGTGGGCAAACACTATGAACTTGGTTAAGTTACCTAGGGTCGAATATACTATCGTACCCCATGTTAATCTCTGAACCCATATAAACTAGTTTCCAGTTTGCACCCCATAATCAGGGTGATGTGATCCATTCAATGATGATCGGCTCCTACTCGCATAGTTACATGTGTCTTACGGCCCCCGATGTCGTAGTTACCTATGCTGGTCCCACCATGGGGTGTATCAAGTCCCATAGTGGCAACCCGACACAACCTTAGAGTGCACAGGTATGCTACTGGTGTCCAATGCCTTATTTTTCTGCGCCGGAGTGTGTGCACGCCCGCACTCCGTTAGAACCTACACTGCTACACCACCGCCGTCGATTTTTGACCTCTTACAATCAGCCCAGTAATCGTGCCCCACCCTGCCTAGTTTCAGGGTATCCTGATACACCTTCTAGGGTTACTGCTGAAAAGGGTCCCCCGTTACTAGGTTTTCTATTTCTAGCCAACATGCTAAGTTGGTTAAGTGTTTTCTAACCTAACCCCCACCAGTCCGTTTAGTTTAGCATGTTCTATTTTGATTAAGTCTTTAGTTCACTTAATCCTAACAATCCTGACTCAGCCTTAATTGTCTTATTAAGGCCCTGACCTCTCACATTAGACAGGTATTGTTGTGGCTGCCTGTTGCCGGTTGGTTCCGGGCAGTCTTACGCCACAACTCAGTCTAACCTCGGGTCCTTATTGGGCTCCATGTTTAACCTCCCACATTGGATAGGTATTGTTGTGACTACTGGATAGCCGGGCGGTTCCGGGCAGGTTTACATCACAACTCAATCCAACCTCGGGTTAAACATATCGTATTTTCTACATTTACATATCTTGTCATTCTTCTTTATTTCTTATATGTAAATATTTGTGGCCCATTATTAAGTTAATGGTGTAAAGGTTACACCAATCATGGGCCCAACCCATACTTGAACTTGGGCCCTTCTATTTTATATTTTCATTCATTAGTAATTTTAACCCAACGTTATTTTCCCCCGGTTTACACGTCCGTTTATTATATATATTGGGCTTAGCCCTTTAAAGCCCAATTTAGCCATGCGAAAAGGGGAGGCTTATGGCGTGATTTCATACACAAAGAGGGGAAGGTGAGCGCATGAACTTGCATATGACGTTGGAAATACATAATAGAAACTGGTGTACTTGCATAGTGGTAACATAGGTGACATGAATCAAAGCATGTGAACTTGTAATTGAGATATCATTATTGACCCATGAACCTATATTTTTACTTAGGCATAATGTCAAACATAAGCATGGCATAAATACTTTTAGCATAAACATGGCATAATGTCAAACATGGCATAAATACTTCTAGCATAAACATGGCATAATGTCAAACATAAGCATGGCATAAATACTTCTAGCATAAACATGGCATAATGTCAAACATAAGTATGGCATAAATACTTCTAGCATAAACATGGCATAATGTCAAACATAAGCATGGCATAAATACTTCTAGCATAAACATGGCATAATGTCAAACATAAGCATGGCATAAATACTTCTAGCATAAACATGGCATAATGTCAAACATAAGCATGGCATAAATACTTCTAGCATAAACATGGCATAATGTCAAACATAAGCATGGCATAAATACTTCTAGCATAAACATGGCATAAATATAAACAAGTCATGTTCATAAGGTTTCTACATGTTTACAAAGAGGATACTTTGTTACTAACACAAAAGCATAGTTCAACTTAATTAAATTTAATCACATAACGATGGTATACTTATGCATAAATATTCCTAATCATGGTGTTTGCTTTTAACTTGCAAAAAAGGGATTTTTGTGTCTAACTTAGCCATGTCTCACATATGTCATCATATAATTCTTTTAAACAAGATAGACTTAATCATGAATTTCAATTATGCCCAATATCATTCATAGCCTAGCCATATTCATAAGTTTTGCAAAAGCATGACTTGATACATGGATTATGGTGTCAAAATTCCAACATAGTTTCATATGAACTATAACAACCAAACTTGTCTCAATTACTTGCAAAATGATTTATGCACAAAATAGACATCATGATGGCATAATAACAAAGCCCCAAACTTGCATGAATTTCAATCAACTACATACATGTAGCTTCAACATAGACTACATAATTTGCGCAATATTCCAAACGTATATTTGCATAGAACTACCGCATGTAGTTCTTTATAATTGAATGACATAATTCAGAATATCCAAAAGTATATAAATCGCACAAATACGAATTTCATTGCCACAATTCAAGCATACATATCTACACAATCATTTGTTCATACCAAAGTAATACTCTACTTACAATGGTTGAGGCAAATTCTCTAATTAAGAGATATGATTCCTTTGTTGAATTGATTAGCTTTAGGTTGCTTGAATTGCTTTAGGCTTTAGAACTTTCTCCCTAATCCTCTCTCTCTAGATGGCGGCTACTCTTAGTCGTTCCTCAGCAACATGGCGGCTATGCTCTTAACTTGAATGAATAGATTAGGGTTTAGTCTAGGGTTGTTTATATAGAGGTTAGGAATTGATTAGAACCATTGATGTTGCTAGGTTAGATCGTAGCCATTCATTAGATAGAGAGACCAATTAAAACTTGCCACCTAGCCCTAATGACAAAGCAACCCACAGAAATTCGACCAAACACAGACCAGGCCAGCCAGGAGGGACTGGGTTCGATTTTCAAAAATTAAACTTTAAATTGAGCTGTTTTAGTCTATTTGAATTTTATCTATTGTATACATATATTTTTGCATATATATATATATATTCTCATATATATACATATATTTTCTTTATTTCCTTATATGTACGTTCTTATCCTTTCAAAATTTGAATTTGTATACGTACATGTATTTGCATGCTCAGTTGGCCCTCTCTAAAACAGAGATAAAAATTATGTCGCCGCCGGGGTTCGAACCCCCGACCTCCATGCTACAAATCCAATGCCTTAACCAACTGAGCTACAGAGGCTTTTGTTAATAAGTCTTAGAATAATAATAATTATTGTCCTCTCCTTACTTCTCTTTTTTCATGTTTTGCTGTAATATTTAAATTAAAGATATCTTCTTCATACGTTATCCGTTTTGCGCAAACTCGGACTCTATCTCAAGCAGAATTCCGAGACGAACGCAATGGTGATGTCTGTTTCCCTTAATTTTTCTGTTACAATTTAATTATACTTTAATTTGTTAATTTACTGTTAACGGAAAAATCCGGGGTGTTACAAAATGCGTTTAAATTCACCACGCTCACATATTAATTCCAAAAATTATGAAAATTGAAATATAAAATTAATTTGACATTCTAGATCCAACAAAAGTGGTTTGGTCGAAATCAGAGGTCGTTTGCAAAATGTCTATTTTTAAGGGCTATATATTTATATTAAATATATATAAATTCCATAGCGACTATTTTGAATTTTAAACTGGACATTACTTTCAATTTATATTATGAAATTTGGATTTTTCACATTCATTAGAAAAATTATTATTAAACAGATTCAAATGTTTCTGGTTTTATTAAAATCCGATTTATTTTGAAATCTATATATTCCTTTGTAATTAAAAATCGAATTTTCAAACTACTGCGCCATTTCAGGCTCGTTTTATAATTTAAATAAATTTATACGTTCTAACTATGTTCAAAATAAATTTATAGTCACTATTATTTAAAATAAATCATTTTAAATATTCAAAATCCATTAAAATAGCTAAAATAAAAAAAAATTAAATTGATTCTGAAAATCTGGGTTGTTACAATCTTCCCCACTTAAAATCTTTTTGTCCTATAAAGCTAACGGAGCTAAAAGTTGTTTAACCAACCAACTCAACTTTCATTCTGGCTTTCATTCTTCAACTTTTCAGTTTCTAAGAATTTCTAATTTCTCAAAAATTTGGCTAACACCCTAAACTTTTGAATTTTTTTGCCATAACCTCCTTTGTACGGGTTGATATTTAAAACCGCAACTTGCTTCATAGGGCCCTCATCAATCCAAAAGAAAAAATAAAAAGGCAAGAGGCTTGCCAATCGGCTTATAAAATCATCAAAATCCAAGAAAATAGTAAACACGTACCTATTTGTCGGGCATATAACTTTATTCCTCTTCTTTGCTTCCATGCTATGACCAGTTCATTATGTACATGTGCATATATGCAATTCAAATAAATTTTCAATTCAGTTCAATATTTGATTCAGTTTGGCTAAATTTATCATTCATTCTCATATTGGTTAGATTAATTATCATTCCAATATATTTATTAGTTAAACTAATAATCAAATATCACGACAAACAAACAATTAGTTGATTAAATTTTCAAACGTATTATTTTTATATATTCAAAAATCCATTTTTGATGCCAAATCACAAAAAATAACCCTATCTAAGTTTTGGTTCTCACACCAGTCAAATGAAAAAAAAAATAGATATCCCACTTTCGAAACTCGAACAGAAATACTGATGATACTATAGTAATCATCAGGATCATCTCCGGGAGACTAGGTTGTGATTCTATATCTATTCAGTATATTCGAGGCTTCGTATACATGTGGATCAGATGTATATTAAACTCTCTATATACCCGATAGTCCAAAATCAATATAAAATAAAATACTCACATACGCATAATAAGGCTTAAATTTTCAAAACAAAATTTGTTTTCAATTTTTTTTCTAAAAATAACGCTCTTTGAAACTCATTCTAGGATACTAATGATCCCATCTCTAACGAGTTATTCTCATTGGATATTACTAATCCATTCTCTGATGAATTCTTTCGTTTGGTTCTAACATGTCGCGTTCTCGAGCTCTTTAAACCAGAGCTCTGATACCACGTCCCAAACGAACCAAACTCGCTCTTACGGGAAAAACTGGATTGAGTTGAGAACACGACATATCAGAACACAAATAATAGAATACTTCATTGTTGTTACAACAATTTACATCAAAGTACAAGAATGTAACAGAGTATGAATAAACAATATATGTCAGAAAAATATCATAAATTAAAATAATTTGCATAGCAGCGGAAAAATAATACATAACACAACTGAAAGAAATACACGGATACAAAGCTTTCCGAATATAGATCCAGCTGTATATCCAGGATCCTAGAAAAGAAATATCTACAAAAACCAAAACTACTAGCCTCCCGTGTGAAAATTGGGGCACCCAGAGTTTAGGTTAAAACAATAAACTCCAGGTCAGTCATGGGACTGGTGTGAGAACTAAAACGGTTATTTAAAACTTTACTTTAGAAATAAAGTAAATCAAGGGACCACGCCGTATAACACGGAACGGGTTTTCTCCCAATAATACTAGTGCATAAAACAGTTTATAAACAACGCAATGCTTTTCAAAAAACGAAGCTATTATAAGACTCATGTCCCATCACACAATGCAATGCAAGCCGGAGGATAGAGTTTTTCCTTATAATAGCCAAACATGCTTGGTACGTTCTAAAAGAAATCATTTTGATATTACAATAACTGTATAGTGTCAAAATCAATTTCAAATATAAATGTATCAATCATAGATGACATAGTATCCCATGCTATTATGTCGCCATGCTAGTTCTACAACTAAAACCGAAAGGTCACGTATTGGAAATTGGATTCCATCTATGAGTCGAGGCCAGGGATGGCTCCTCTACGATTCGAGATACTCTAACAAATGTCTTAGGATAACACCTATGGGCAACCCTTGGAAGCGACAGGGCCGGTTCTCCCTTACTTTTGAGGCTTAGTTATTCTTGAACACACGTTTCCCAGTCCTGTCGGACCTATCACTTGGCCACTAGGGACCAATATCTGAGGCGCCTCTCTATCCATCATCCACATGGGTAAAAATAAATAAATGTCTGAGCTCCATACCAAGACACCACCCATAGCTAGAAAGACGGTCCGATCCCTTTTTGACTCGTATTAGGTGTGAGGCTCACGAATTAACGCTATGCACAATGCTATGCTATTTAAAACCATTCTTTGATCATCAACCACAAGACTCTGCTTTTCAAAAAAAGCCTTGATCACATGCCACTCAGCATGCCAACTATCAATCCATATCGTACCACTGATCTCTACCAATATATAACCTTTAAGCTCAAACGTCTCAGAGAAGGGTGTTAAGCAAGAGAATAAATTCTCTGCCACCAAACAGATATACATTTAACAGAGATCAACGAATACAGTATAAAGAAATACAATGTCAGACATACCATCCATTTGCAAGTCCATTCTGGGTCTGAACGAAAAAGGAGGTACCTTATTCCTTGTCCTATATGTCCAATATAGGAGAGAGGCCCTCGCATATCACGTTGATCTCCAAATATGTATGGATGATCACCACTTATTACCTTGTCTCGGGTGTACATGCCAATCAAAACATCAGTAATCATCCAAACGATGTGAAGATCTTCGGTCTTCAACCACCGTCTTCATCGTCGTCTTGTCGTCGAATCAGTTATTCACAATGGGCAAAAACCTGGTCTTTCCGAATAACTCGGGTATCTCATAAACAAGAGCTACAAAAACACAACATACACCTCATTCCATTCCAGAATATTCTTTTATTCAAATATTCTTTTTAAAATTAAACCAAATTAAAGTTTTCCAAACTAGTCGGGATTAGCGCACGTTACCGAAGTAATCTCTTATTATATTTCTCAATCCCAACTTATTCATCCCATGGAGCAAAACTGGTAATAATCCATATCTAACACCATAGTGGTATCGGTAAAATTAATTACCATTTCCCGTTCAAATCTAATTAAAGGTTTAACTATCGCCTGGAGTAAAACTGGTGGTACTCCATTCTCGATTATTTCCCAAATTTGATAATTTAAATTATCCCATTCACATTTCAACCTAATTAAAGATTCATTAAAACTTCACTTGGTTTTAATCTTCCAAAAATCATTATTTAATGATTATTTAACTTTGGAAACATAAACATGCCACATTGACAATCTACACCGTACCACTAATTTCCACCAATATATAACCTCTAGGCTCATACATCTCAGAGAAGAGTGTTAAGCAAGAGAATAAATTCCCCGCTACCAAATAGATATATATTTAGCAGAGATCAACAATACAGTTCAAAATACAATGTTAGACATGTACCCCTGACTTTAACTGGGTTAAAGAACTAATGTCATTTAAAACACAGTTCACGATAAACCCAAAATCACATTCCATTAATTACGGAATCTTCACAGAAAATAGATCAATATATAATCGATATCAATTTACATATCCAACTAGTAATATAAATGGAATAACGACAAAGCCTTTTAAATTTCATATATAGTAACAGTCTTCCTCCATAGAAGCTTAATTCAATTATTACCACATCGAATTCCATTCAATTCCAATTTATTTTATTAAATTGGAAATCTTTACTTTGAAAATTTTCCATTAAATCTTAATAAAAGATTTATATATTCCGAATCATATTTCACTGTTAATCGGGTTAAAGAACGAATGTCGTTAAAAACACAGTTCACAATAAGCCCAATTCACATTTCATTTTATTCCAATTACTAAATTTAACAGGAAACTCTAATAATATTAATTAAAAGATTTATTCTTTTCACACGGGGTTTAAGAACAGTGTTACAGAAGACACCATTCACGACAAACCCAAAATCCAATTTGATATTAAATATAAGGCTTTGAACAGAAAATATTTCGTCTTATATTCGATATCAAATTCTGAAACCAACACATATTGTATGGGGAATAACGATATATATCTATCTTCCAAATTCCTCCATAATATTCGTATAGTCACGGAATCCAATACCGAAATATCCCGTAGATGATTTCCCTTTAAATCCATTCCAATTCAAACATTGGAAAATTCTGGTTAGATTAAAACCATTCACAAATTCAATTTATTTATTTAAAAACGTTGTATTATCTTTCTGGTTAATAACTAGTTCATTCTGATAAAATATATTTTTATCTTTTCAAATATGGAATTTTTCATCCAAATTCTTTCCAAATCATTTATTATGATTTTACATAAATTATTAATATTTTTAATAATTTTATGAAGGCCCATATAGTCAATTTCCAATAACGGTCACCGAACTTCATCCATAGCGACCTTTTCCAAATTTGATTTGGACATAATGCCAAATCCAGCTGTTCAACTTTAAATCTCTTATATTCATTGTAAAGCTCTTTTCGATACGAACCCAGCAGTTCTGGTTTTAGGAGAATCTAACGGTTGGGTCTCCCGTAATGTCAATTTGAAGTCAATATTCAAAATTCGCGAACGGTCGCGGCGCGTTCTATTCAAACCATTTATATATATATATATATATATATATATATTATAATATAATATATATTTCGTTTAAAACGTATTTTATGAATTCGTTTAATAAACGATTCCCACTTTCATTTCAATTTTAAATCAAAATTGAATACTCCTTATCATTATAATATTTAAATGATAATATTTTCAAAATATCAGATTTTGAAATCATTTCCTTTTTGATATTCATTATAAAAATAAATAAAATCGATATAAATATCATTCGCGTTAAGATGGCGCATATCTAATCAACACGACTTCACATACTTCAATATTTTCATATCCATCCAAAATCGGACATCAAATTCACATTTTAAAACTTTAATGAATATTATTTTACAATATTCATTATTTTGAAATAATCGTTATTCCTGAATTGGAATCAGACCCAATCAATTACCATATAATGTTATTTATATGGATTCATACAACATACGTACACAACAACAATGATACACAATCATCCATCATCGAGAGTGCATTACACAATGACATAAGCATTAAATATAAATAATTAATGTTACAATAGTCTATCAACCAATCGATTGACGTACAACTAAACAATTGGGATTAGTGTATGTTAAATATCATTCCAATACCCGTGTGGGTTTCTGTCAACAAACACTGGTTTTATTTGTGCAGTAAGACGATGTGTAAAATTTATCGTCCCAATCAATACCAGTTAAATGGGTGTACATAAACAAATCGTCCGATTTGTAAACGAATATTTATTTTCATTTCAAAAGAATTTTGTGCCGTTCATATATACGTTAAAAATTATTTTAACATTTAAATATTTATTTCAACACTTGACTATTTTATATAGTTCATACATTCAATAAAAATGATATTTTTATTGTTCAAACATTTTATTCAACAAATTAATATTTTATACGGTTCATATACACATTAAAAATGACATTTTTAATGAATAAATATTTATTTCAGAAAATTTCTGCATTATAACGGCGTGATATTAGAACTGGAATAATGTCTAGCAATACCGCTCTCCTGATACTGGCTCGCGCCATACACATCAATCACAATCAATCCAAACAATCCCACAATCAATTCACAATCAATTTTATAACCACAATCCAAATTTCCACAATACAATCTAAACAAACAACCACGATTTGTACAATAAATAGTCTCAGGAGCTAATGAGCCCTATCTGCAATATAGAATATATTTAACTGTAAAATAATTTGAGTGAGAAGGAGTTCTCACATTGGATCCACTCCGCCATTATTTTCTAAAGTTGAGATTCACTGTTCTGATTCCAAACTTTGCAAACGAGCTCCAACCTTCACACGATCTTTTTTTAGCTTAAATGCATCATTCCGGACAGCTTTCGTCTGGTGGCATTTCTTCCGAAAATGCTCCATTTCGCCAGAATTTGCGAAAAGACAGTATTTGGAAAGCAGACTTTGGACGCGTTTTCTGAACAACTCCGCAATCCAAAATGTCACTTCCATATACTCAAATCAAAGAGAAAATCGTGCTCTTCGATTTTGGCATGATGGAGTTTTGGTCATAGGGGCTTGGTTTGGGAGATATTGGTTGTGGAAACTCAGGGTGTTAAATGTATATACAGAAAATTATTAAAATTGGACTTTTTGACAAAGGGGGACCCACGGTGGCACTGATGGTCGAAGAAGGGGCGGCGGCGTAGGTGTCAGAGGCGGTGGCGGGGAGTGGCCAGAGGTGGTGGTGGGTGCGGTTTTAGGCTAGGTGTAACATCCCGAGATTTTGTGACAATGTAAATATTAAATTTAATGTGTTTTTGAACAAAGTTGTTTTAAATATTAAATTTTATGATTTATGTCGTATCTATTTATATTATAGTTCCCACTAATCTTTAATGATTACTAATTGGTCCGACTGTAAAATATCCAAATTGCCCATATTTATCAAGGTCATTTAATTATTCTAACCTTTGGTCCGACCTTGAATTATTCCCACTAATCTTTAATTATTCCAACTTTGTAATGCTATAAAATTGATTAAAAATATTGTTTTATTGTAGTTTTTTAAATTATTTGAAACTACATACGAATGACAATATATTAAAAAAATTACATGTATTGTTACAAATTAGGAATAATTATTCTAACTAATTAAGCACATGCAAATATTAAATACATAAATAAATATTCAACAAAAAAGTCTAAAAGGTTTGATATAACTGATTAAAAATATTATTTTACTGTAGTTTTAAAAATTATTTGAAACTACATACGAATGACAATATATTAAAAAAATTACATGTATTGTTACAAATTAGGAATAATTATTCTAACTAATCAAGCACATGCAAATATTAAATACATAAATAAATATTCAACAAAAAAGTCTAAAAGTTTTGATATAATTGATTAAAAATATTATTTTATTGTAGTTTTTTAAATTATTTGAAACTACATACGAATGGCGATATATTAAAAAAACTACATGTATTGTTACAAATTAGGAATAATTATTAAAAAAATTACATGTATTTTTACAAATTAAGAAAAAGTACATGTATTTGGTCCGACCAACAAATGTAATTAATAATATTTTTTATTGCTCTTTACTTGATTTCTTATCATATGTATAATTAATAATTTTGTCTATTCAAATATTTCTGGAAATGATTTATTCACATAATATACGTAAACTATTATTTCCAAAATGGCGTAAATTACAATAAATAATTTTGGAAATATTATGTAAAAATAACAAACATAATAACTTTTTCAATAATATATGTGATATGACGAAATGCATTTTAGTTCTTTTTACAAATGTATATTATACGTAATATACGTAAATTTACTAATCTTTTTAAGTTATGGAAATAACGTACATAATATACGTAAATTTACTAATCTTTTTTAGTTCTAGAAATAACATACATAATATACGTAAATTTACTATTATTAAATTCACTAATCTTTTTTATAAATGTATATTATTGGTAAAAATAAAATACATAATAACGTTTTCGGTAATATTTCTGGAAATGCTTTACATAATATGACGATAATAATTTTTTTTTATTGCTCTTTACTTGATTTCTTATCACATATATAATTAATAATTTTGTCTATTCAAATATTTCTGGAAATGCTTTAATTACATAATATATGTAAACTATTATTTCCAAAATGGCGTAAATTACAATAAATATTTTTGGAAATATTATATAAAAATAACATACATAATAACGTTTTCAATAATATACGTGATATGACGAAATGCTTTTTAGTTCTTTTTACAAATGTATATTATACGTAATATACGTAAATTTACTAATCTTTTTAAGTTCTGGAAATAACATACATAATATACGTTAATTTACTAATCTTTTTTAGTTCTGGAAATAACATACATAATATACGCAAATTTACTAATCTTAAATTCACTAATCTTTTTTACAAATGTATATTATTTGTAAAAAATAACATACATAATAACGTTTTCAGTAATATTTCTGGAAATGCTTTACATAATATGACGAAAAAATTTATTAGTATATGGAAATGTTTTACATAATATACGTAAATTTAAGATTTCTTACTAAATATGATGATGTTATTTAATACATAATATTTCTGGAAACGCTGATATGACGAAAAACTTTCTTATCACATAATAATATTTCTGGAAATGCTTTACATAATATACGTAAATTTAATATTTCTTACTAAATATAATGATGATATTTAATACATAATATTTTTGGAAATGCTAATTTCTTAACTATTTATTCTTTATACTACCTGTTTAGCTATCACATTCTTACCAATTATTTCAACATTTCTTAACCATTTGCATGTATATGTTTATCATAGTAAAATACGCACGTTTCATTCATTTGCGAGATTTTAATTAGAATCCATAAATTCTTTGAAAATAAAATATTTTTGAAATTTAAATATCTCCTTTTTTAAATACTAGAACATTTCTAATGCAGATGTTATAATTAGTTTCATAAAATTCGGATATAGCTACATCTGTGTATTTAATTTTAACTGTTTAAATGTGTAAAATCTATCAACATATACATATATGCGTATACCTACAATTATCTTCCCTAATTTCTTTCCTTTCTATTCAATGATTAGTACCAAATAACCTCTTGAATTTTGTAAAGTTATTAATATGTTTCAATTAGTATAATTAGAATACAACTATTTTTTACCTTTTATGTAATGACCTGTCTTTTTGCCCGATTTTTCGCCGGTAATTAAACCATCTAAAACCATTCACAAAGACGAATTATTACGGGTACATACATATATTGAACAAAATAACAGAACTTTTCATTGCATAATACAATATTACATCAGAGTTACATGAAATATCAATGTTACAACATATACAACGGAAGAAAAGTAAATATACTCTTAGCGAAAGAAATCGTATGATACAGCGAAAGCTCTAAACTCCAGCGTAGACTCCAACTCTAAAGCGCTCTGAATCCTGCTCCAACGATCTATAACTGCAAACTAAACTATTAGCTGCCCGTGTGGAAATTAATGGGCACCCAGAGTTTAGGAAGGAACAATAAACTCCAGGTCAGTCATGGGACGGGTGTGAGAACATAAAACATTTGTTTTTAGGATTCATCTTCAAGTTGGGAAATTTCACCGGACCACGCCACTAATGCGGAATGGGTTTACTCCATATGAATGCCCATGCACATAAATTAGCAATGACTTTTGGAAAATGAGGCTGTCATAAGCTCGTCCCATATCACACAATGCAAACGCACGCCAGTTGGGAGAGTTTTGTCTTATGATAACCAAACATGCTTTTATACGTGAAAATCCTCTTTTCGATACTATCATATAATGTGGAAAAACCATTTCGCAAATAAATGTATTAATCCTAGACGGCATAATACCCATAATATTATGTCGCTATATATATATATATATATATATATATACACACACACACACACACATACATACATATACAAACCAAAACCGTATGGCTCGTATTGGAGATTCTGGTTTCTAACTTGATGATTCCTGGCACAAAAGATCAATCAGGGATACGAAGTGAAGTGCCTCACGGTTTTTTCATCCATCACAGACACCAACAACAAATCACAGGGTAGATCAACGGTTTTCGACCAGACACGGCCCACAAACATACCCAACTTCCCCAAGTTCATAAGTGGTTTCCCACTGCTGCAGCTTCATCAACAATCATATGTAAGTATACAACCTAACCGCCAGTTTCTTATCAATCCGGGGTGTGAGGTTGTCGATGTCACGTCATACACAAAGCATGCCTAGATAAGCAATGCCCTGATCATACATGCTCATTTCATATCTTAAGTATGTCACATTGTCCATTCACAACATAGTCACTAATTTCCATCATTGCATAACCACTTTGAGCTCGTACGTCACAAACCAGAAATATATCAACGGAAATCAGTGTTATGCCGTCAATTCCAATGTCAGGCACACAATCCATACAAGTCCATTCTGGGTCTGAACGGAACAAAATCTGAAAATCTCCGAATATACTCAGACCTCATTCCACTTATAACCTCATATCAGGGGATCAGACCAACCGAGACATCAACAATCAATCCAAATAATCCAAATATTCCTAGTCTTCATTCGTCATTTACCAAGTCTTGAACAACATCGTATCATTACTTGGAATGGTTTTCGAACATATATTCGATCCCGATCTTTCCAAGAAATAAGCGCACTTTAAACCGATAGCTATGGATTACACAGGTTCTGATTCAAATCTCCTTCCACATCGTTATTCATTTATTTACAATTCAAGGTTAGACTTTTTTCCCATTCCTTAAATCCATTACAACCTTAATTCCTTCTTGAAATCTAATATTCATTTCAAAATCGTGATCCTTTATTCGTTGTTAAACTCTTTATAATTTTCAAAATTTCCAAATCTTAACTTGGGTTTAAATTCTATTCAAGGTAACTCAAACATTTTATATTTTAAATAGAGTTAAAACGACTTATTATAGAAATCAATTCACAACCCAAGCAACTATTGGATTCCCATTTGGATTTCTTCTCATATTTGAAAACTCGACTAACCTTGACCCAAATCCTCTTTTACGTTTCCAACTTAACATCTTACTTAAAATCAGAAATATTCAAATATATTTCATACGAACTAATTTTAAGCTCTTTCAAATCTTTGAATTATTTAACAACACTTCTCATAAAATTTAAATAATAATTCATGGTTATAGTTCTTTATGCCAGATTATCTGCAAGGAAGAATACTTATAATCATTTGAAAGTTAAACACATTAAATCTCAAAACCAGGTTCTAAATTTCCAAATTTCCTTTTGAATTAAATTGATCTTAATATAAAATAATATTTTATCAACTTATTCCAATAACCATACGAAACCAATACATGATTCAAATTATTTCCAATCCAAATTTCAAACATAATTCAAAAAAATAACTTACAAGTGGTTGGAATTATTTCAAACCCCTTTCATCTTATACATTTAGATTTCCAAACAAATTCTCAAGTTTAAACCAAATTTCCAAAAACTTTATTCTGATGGAAGGAGGATTCAAATCGAACGTCCGTATATATCCACAACTACAATGTGTGTGATTCATGCAATCATAATCATCCAGTTTACCACCATATATGCTAGCATGAGTTCATCCAAATAAACGCAGCATTAAACAAACATGTCACTGAGCGCAAGCATTACAGTTAATAACGCGTGTAAGTGTATTGTGTGTGCGTGCTTCTAATTACATGAACATACATTCAGACATGCACACATCATTCATATCCAAGCATTATTATCTAACCATTAATAATTTAAACAAAAAATTAAATTGGATGTTCTCACCAAATGCTCTCTAAATTTCCACCGTCATGCCCGTATCGATTGCGAACAAAACTCCGAACGAGCGTCCGATTTTTAGCATAAATTCCAACGACCATAAGGCAGACTATGTCGGTATGAGTCCAACGATCTTGATGGCATTAAATTCCGACCCGCACAAGATAGTATTATATTTTATAGACTATGCTATCACATTAACAATAAAACGTAAGTTACTTAATTTACTAATTACCAACATTAGATCGAATTTTTTTCCTTCACTATCGTTCTTGCTTCTGGAAAATGTCCCAACTTTGAACTCCATCATTGCGATTTCTTCGAAACTACCAGAACCACCGCAATAGTTTTCCAACCACACCCATGCAACTTCGTCACTAACCCTTTCGAAATTCCCTTATTCTCATCACCCTGAAACTGCATAGGTCCTTCAGGTATCCTTACACGCCATCAAACACAAGCACCGTATGCCCATATAGCTAATACCAAGCATCCAAATCATGCACGCCCATTACACTTGACTCACTACCTTGCTTATAGACGTTCAAATCTGTTGAAAATTTTTCAAAACAAATGCTTTGGGGTATGGGTTTAATTTGAAGAGAAGAATTAAAATAAGAAGAAGAAAGGAGCAAGTAGTTTTTGTCCCACATTGTAAGATATATGTGTGTATGTTGCATACTTAAGTGGCTTTCTCAAGAAGGTGTTGGGGCCTTGGGGCACCCAAATGTTTACTTTGTTGTGAGGAGGGAGACCATGCATATAGACTACACACGCGTGCGCCGTCTGTCCGACCGACCGAACCAAACCGGGCCGGGCCGGGTACGGGTTTCGGGTTCGGGTCAAATGAGAAATAATTTTTGACCGGAATATATTAGTGATAAACGGGCCAAAACTGGGCCCATTACGGATCCGAAAGAATATTGGGACAGAAAGAAAACCTGTCGACAGGCCAAATTCAACCAGTCGACCGAATTTTTCTCTGTTTGATAACGGTCGACCGGTGATATTGACCTGTCGACCGATTTCAGTAAAATAGGGTGCGACGTTTCAAATTGAAACGGATATGACTGTCGCAAACAGTCATGACGCTTCGCTGAAAAGACGTCTCCTTTGGTCTGCTATAAATAGCGACGCCCAGAAACGTTGCAAGACACCAAAAATTCTTATCTTCTTCTTCCTTCGATCTGCAACGCCATTAAAGCGTTGTAATAACGTTGTTTCGTCTGTAACACCTCTGTGGTGTTGCAAATTCCAGAAAAAACGTTGCAGATACTTCATCTTCTTCTTCTCTTTGTTCTTCACACTACTTGCATCATCAGAAACATATATTCAGAGTGTTCTTGGTCGGATCAAAATCGTACAAATTTTGAATCCGATAACGCTGTTTCAAGGCTTCATTGAATCCTGAAGTCAATAGTTCTTTAACCCGTTTGTACCTGATGGGTTGAACTATTGTCTGAAAGAATTTGCTCCGCAAATCCTTGAAGTTAGAAGTACGGCAGATTCTACTCCTCCAAAAGCGTCTCAAACCACAAAATCCCCAACAAATTTTCAGACAATAACTTCAACCATGGATAGTCTGAGCGCTTTGCAAGTGATGAATCAGCATTTGACGAAGTTGGAGTGGTTTGATGGAGAGAACTTCACTCGTTGGCAGGAGACTATGAAATTCTTTCTGATCACGGTTAAGTTATTTCATATTCTCGAAGACGGATTGGAGAAAATACCGGAGGAAACCGATAAGGATAGTGCAGAATTAAAAGCAAAAAGGGCAAAGCGAAAAGAGGAAGATTTTCTATGCAGAGGCCACATACTGAATGCACTGTCTACTCCGATATACAATGCTCGCAGGACCTTGGACACGGCGAAGGCACTCTGGACTGCGCTAGAAAGCAAATATCGCATCTCTGAGGCAAGTAATAAGAAATTTCTTATATGCAATTTTATGGATTTCAAAATGGTCACTAACAAGTCCATAATTGGACAAGTTAGTGAAATACTACTGTTAGTAAATCAACTTAAGGATGCCGGTATTGATCTCCCTGAATCATTTGTTGTTGGAGTTATTATTTCGAGACTCCCAAATTCTTGGAATGATTATAAGAAGAAATTAAAACATGCAGAAACCGATTATGATTTAGACGGTCTACAGCGTCATCTTCGTATTGAAGAGAATTCTCGTAAACGCGAACTAGATGATAATCCGCAAACTGAGTCTCAATCTAAGGCTAATAATGTTGAAATTAACGATAAGTTGAAGCCTAAGAATGAGACACAGTTCAAAAAGAAAGGAACTAATTCCAAGAATAAGAAGAAGGGTGACTGTTACTATTGTCACAAACCCGGCCACTATGCCTGAGACTGTCGTCTTCGGAAGAAACAACAAAAAGCGAATGTGGTCGAAGAAAAGCTTGTGGCTGTCGTATAAGAGGCGAACTCCGTTAGTGGAATTGATAATGATTGGTGGCTCGATACTGGAGCAACTATTCATATTTGCAAAGACCGTAATCTGTTCAAGACTTACGATGAGAATAACGGAGAATCCAGCGAAGTAACTAGCACAAACAAAGTTGCAAGCAAAGTTCTGGGAAAAGGCACTATTGAATTGACATTCACCTCTGGGAAAGTTCTTACTTTAGTCAATGTATTTTATGTACCTGATATGTGTAAGAATTTGATTTCTGGATACCTTCTTAACAAAGGAGGATTCAAGATGGTGTATGAGTCTGATAAGTTAGTGTTGTCCAAGAGCAGCAAATTTATTGGACAGGGATATTCTTGTAACGGCATGATTAAGTTGAATCTAGTAAAGAAATCTTCTGCTTATATTGTTAACTCTGTTAATTTATGGCATAGTAGATTAGGACATGTTAATTATAAGTCACTTAGAAATATGCATAAATTAGGATTAATTTCTGATTGTGATTTCGAATCCATTTCTAAATGTGAGACATGTGTTCAAGCAAAAATACATCGAAAATCCTTTAAATCTTTTGAAAGGAAAACTGGTTTGCTTGATTTGGTATATAGTGATGTGGGTGACTTGAAAAGTCATATCACCTATGGTGGTAACCAATACTATATAACGTTTATTGATGATTATTATAGATATGCTTATGTATATCTAATGAAATCAAAAGATGAAGCCTTTGATAAATTCAAAATTTACAAAGCAGAAGTCGAAACACAATTAGGAATTAAAATTAAAGTGTTACATTCAGATCGTGGTGGTGAATATTTTTCAAATAAGTTTACTTTGTTTTGCAAACAAAATGGTATCGTTCACCAATGTACCGCCCCTTATACACCACAACAAAATGGTGTTGCTGAGAGAAAAAATAGAACTTTAGTAGAAATGGTTAATGCCATGCTCATAAGTTCTAATTTGCCATATAACCTATGGGGTGATGCTATGTTATCTGCATGTTACATTTTAAATAGAGTACCACTTAAGAAAAATAATATTTCCCCTTATGAATTATGGTTCAGTAGAAAACCTAATCTTACTAGACTTAAAGTTTGGGGTTGCTTAGCATATGTTAGAAAACCAGACCCTAAAAGACCAAAGTTAGGTAATAGGGCTTTTAAATGTGTTTTCATTGGATATTCTCTTAATAGTATAACTTATAGATTTATGATTCTTAATACCTTAGAAGTCATAGAATCTGTAGATGTAGAATTTTTTGAAAATCAAACTATTGAGAATTCATTGAGATCATCTAGTCCAGAACAAACTGAGACTAATGATACAAATGATGATGAATATGCTCCTGCTCAAAACAGCAAGGAAGTGACAGTACCAGATGATAGTACTGAACACAGAAGAAGTAAAAGAGCGAGAATAGAGAAGGACTATGGTCCTGACTTCATAACATATCTCATAGAAGGAAATAAGGATGAAGTCCTTAATGTGACAAGATATGTAATGAACGTCGATGATGATCCCAAAACTTATTCTGAGGCTATGAGTTCTAGAGATTCTAATTTCTAGAAAGAAGCTATCAATGATGAAATGAATTCCATAATGTTAAACCAAACTTGGGTATTAAGCGATTTACCTCCTGGTGCTAAACCTATAGGATGTAAATGGATATTCAAGAAAAAGTTGAATACAAATGGATCCATTGAAAGTTTAAAGCCAGATTAGTTGCTAAGGGATATAAACAAAGACAAAGAGTAGATTATTTTGATACATATGCTCCGGTGGCTCGCATATCCTCGATACGTTGTTTAATAGCACTTGCATCAATTCATAACTTGGTCATACATCAAATGGATGTAAAGACAGCTTTTATAAATGGAGATTTAGAAGAAGAGATATACATGGAACAACCTGAAGGTTTCATAACCCCAGGCCAAGAAAAGAAAGTTTGTAAATTAGTTAAATCTCTTTATGGCCTGAAGCAAGCTCCCATGCAATGGCATGAGAAGTTTGATAAAGTTGCACTGTCATTTGGATTCATTGTTAATGATGCAGATAAATGTATCTATAGCAAATCGGATAACAACGGTTATGTTATAATATGTTTATACGTTGATGACATGCTGATATTTGGTTCCAACATATCCTGTGTAAATGAAACTAAGAAGTTTCTATCTTCTAAATTTGATATGAAAGATCTGGGAGAGGTTGATGTAATTCTAGGAATTAAAATCATTAGGAAAACGGGGGAGTTATTATTAACTCAATCTCATTACATTGAGAAGTTCCTAAAGAAGTATAATCATTATGATGACAAACCAGCACCAACTCCTTTAGATCCAAGTATAAAATTAGAAAAGTACACTGGACGTACCATTTCTCAATTGGAATATTCCAGTATTATTGGGAGTCTTATGTATGCTATGCATTGCACTAGACCAGATATTGCACATGCTATAAGTGTATTGTGTCGATTTACGAGTAATCCAGGTTTCGAACACTGGAAAGCCATTTCCAGAGTCTTAGCTTATTTGAAGGGAACCATCAACTATGGTTTATCTTATAAAGGATATCCTGCTGTAATAGAAGGATATAGTGATGCAACCTGGAACAATGTAGAATCGAAATCCAAGTCTACGACTGGATGGATATTTACATTAGGAGGCGTTGCTATGTCTTGGGCTTCCAAGAAGTAGACCTGTATATCTGATTCAACTATGTTGTCAGAATTAATTGCATTAGCAGACGCATGTAAGGAAGCGGAATGGCTTAGAAATTTGTTAGTAGAAATCCCATTATGGAAGAAGCCATCTCCAGCAGTCTTGATTAATTGCGATAATCAAGCAACGATATATAATGTTTCTAATAAAACATATAATGGAAAGTCTAGACATGTCAGTCTAAGACATTAAATGGTGAGACAGTTACTCAAAAGTGGAGTTATAATTGTTGACTACATAGAAACAAAGAAAAACTTGGCTGACCCACTTACGAAGAGTCTTCCAAAGGCTATGGTTTCTATAAAGTCAAAAGAAATGGGACTAAGGTCTGTGAATGAAGATTGATCATCCTTAATAGAAACCCAACTTGTGTTTTGAAAAAGATAGACAAAGTTCAATGGGTACCAACAAGTTAAGAAAATGATTATGGAACACTAAATCAATAATCCAATAATGTTTAGTGTTGGATTCTGCATGAACTAAGGATGGATTAATATCCTTAATAAGTCTAGAAACCCTAAAAGGTGTCTCGCAGAAACACCTTAAGTGACTTACCTATATGAGTATGGAAATCAGGCCGTTTCCTAGGAAAGTAAGACCGCTTTCGAAGTAGACTCATGAACCAGGATTTAAGCACATGGCCATTAACGTGCTGAGCAATACAGAACACTCTAACTAAGGAATACAACATGTGTGATTGTTCCGGTTTTATCACTAAGGGATACATGGTTCAAGATTCGTTCACCATTGAATCTCGATAGAACTTTGAATGGTTTACACTAAGTAAAAGTTCAAATCCAAAAGATACTTTTATTTATGTGTTGTTTCCACGATGATGCAAAGCTTGATCTTAGAACTACATAGGCTTGATCCCACTTGGGTATGTAGGAAGTAACACTAGTGATTCAGCCGTCCACTTGAATTTTATTTTGAAAATTGGGGGAGATTGTTGAAAAATTTTCAAAACAAATGCTTTGGGGTATGGGTTTAATTTGAAGAGAAGAATTAAAATAGGAAGAAGAAAGGAGCAAGTAGTTTTTGTCCCACATTGTAAGATATATGTGTGTATGTTGCATACTTAAGTGGCTTTCTCAAGAAGGTGTTGGGGCCTTGGGGCACCCAAATGTTTACTTTGTTGTGAGGAGGGAGACCATGCATATAGACCACACACGCGCGCGCCGTCCGTCCGACCGACCGAACCGAACCGGGCCGGGTACGGGTTTTGGGTTCGGGTCAAATGAGAAATAATTTTTGACCGGAATATATTAGTGATAAACGGGCCAAAACTAGGCCCATTACGGATCCGAAAGAATATTGGGATAGAAAGAAAACCTGTCGACAGGCCAAATTCAACCAGTCGACCGAATTTTTCTCTGTTTGATAACGGTCGACCGGTGATATTGACCTGTCGACCGATTTCAGTAAAATAGGGTGCGACGTTTCAAATTGAAACGGATATGACTGTCGCAAACAGTCATGACGCTTCGCTGAAAAGACGTCTCCTTTGGTCTGCTATAAATAGCGACGCCCAGAAACGTTGTAAGAAACCAAAAATTCTTATCTTCTTCTTCCTTCGATCTGCAACGCCATTAAAGCGCTGTAATAACGCTGTTTCGTCTGTAACACCTCTGTGGTGTTGCAAATTCCAGAAAAAACGTTGTAGATACTTCATCTTCTTCTTCTCTTTGTTCTTCACACTACTTGCATCATCAGAAACATATATTCAGAGTGTTCTTGGTTGGATCAAAATCGTACAAACTTTGAATCCGATAACGCTGTTTCAAGGCTTCATTGAATCCTGAAGTCAATAGTTCGTTAACCCGTTTGTACCTGGTGGGTTGAACTATTGTCTGAAAGAATTTGCTCCGCAAATCCTTGAAGTCAGAAGTACGGCAGATTCTACTCCTCCAAAAGCATCTCAAACCACAAAATCCCCAACAAAATCATCTACCCCTCTCAAACAAACATGACCCTTATGCTCCACTTCAACCGTAAAGTAGAAGGCACCGACACACTTCACACGTCCTATTTCTTAGGCAGCACACGTTCTATTTCTTAGCAGCACACGTCCTATTTCTTAGCAGTGATCTTCTGCTGGGATGAAGGTAAGCTGTTGTGTTTCGTGACTCAGAGGACAGTATGGCGGAGAGGATTGCTTTTAAGGAGGGGCCGAGGGGGTGACAACATGCAAAGTGGAACACAGTACTGAAGCGGCAAGAAAAAAAAGGAAGGGAAGGAGCTCAACGCAAAGAGGGGGAAGGGCTAACAGTTGGGAAGAAACGATGTTAGGGAAGAGGAGCGGAGGAGCTGTTGGGGAAGGACGTGAGTTGAAGAGTGGCGAACTGATGATGTAGTTGAATGAAGAGGTTACAGCTATGGAGCTTCGTAGAAGGAAGGTGACGCGAGTTTTAAGGAAAGGGAAGATGGGTGAAAAGAGGGAGAAGACGGCTGCATGCGGACTGTCGGTGGAGGTGGATAGCGGAGCAACAGACGGTGGAAGGAGGGAGCATGAGAACGTTGAGGAAAAAGGAAGGTGGATGGATTGTATGGTGCTGCTGTTATTAATGGGAATCTGATGAAACTTTTTTTTCTTAGGAAATGCTATTATACTCGAAGAACTTTTTGTCAATTTGTACGAAACAAATCTGAATCCTGCATTCTCTCCACCTCCCATGATTTGCACCCTCCATTTTCTCTTCTTAATTTTCAGCCTAAAATTCCGAATTAAAATTAAACTAATCGCATTATTTGACAAAATCCCTTTCGGGCATTATAGCAGTGTTCTTTTTTCTTTCCCAAACTTGTGTGGCTTGTGAGGATAAATGGTACACGCGTGAGCAATATAGGGAGCAACCGGTTTGACTGGCATGTGGAGAGAGCCTCAGAGCGGTTTCGACAAGTGCATAAAAAAGACAAGTCAAACGGACGAGTCACAAACGCGAAACAGAACTGACCGTATTATAAGTTATATCTATGAATATGCCTTACGTTCTGTTGGAGTACTCGTTAGATACGCGTAGGGCATTCTTTGTTCTAATGTACCAAGAAAATAAGCGTAGACAAACACTAATTCGGATGCATGCACATAGTTTATTAATTCCGAACGGCAACAAAATAAAATATGATCGTGTACAATAGTGTGTACAGATTTCAAAACAATAATAAAGTGTCAAAAGGACCACTGTTGCCTTAAAATTTGCTAGAAAAATATTTGTTTATTTTCCCAAAATTAAATTCTACTTTAAGACTGC
This sequence comes from Allium sativum, assembly GCA_030737875.1. Taxonomy (NCBI): domain Eukaryota; kingdom Viridiplantae; phylum Streptophyta; class Magnoliopsida; order Asparagales; family Amaryllidaceae; genus Allium; species Allium sativum. Next base: position 20,367,250 of record JASFAX010000020.1, on the reverse strand, counting down.
GTACTGAAATCGAATGATTATTTGAAGCAAACATTGAATTATAATTTATATGAACATTGATCGTTTAGTAACTCACTGCAAACCATTTGACAATTTCGACTAATGACGAACCGTTTTGCCAAACAGGTATTATTTTAACTAAATTAATTTCAAACAAAAAAAAATTATTGTCTTAAATTTTATATAGAAATAACATTCTAAATCTTAATATTAAAATGGATTTGAAAACTTGTGTACAACATCTTTTAAAACAATATATACCTATATATCTTAATATCATATATACTTGTCAAAATCATTAAAACTTTATAACTTACACATGCCTTAAATAAATTTTCTTTTACCAAATCCTAATTATAAAACAAGGTACTTATCAAAATTAAAATTTTATAAACCAAGCATATCTTTAAAATAAATTTCCTTTTCAAACTAATATTGATAAACAAGGCAAATGTAAAAGATTATTTTAATCAATATTTGTATTTTATATCTAGAAAACCCAAATTATATTGTGGAAATTCAATCTTAAACTTAGTAAAAATCCTGGGTTGTTACATTTCAGAAATTAAAATTTATTTTAGAATTTAGTGTTGAAATTAATGCTTTTAAATTAATTGGAATTCTATAGTTTAAATAGAACTAGACATAAATGCAATCAACTATTTTAAAGAAATAAAAAGAAAAACATATGATATGTTTAGTACGAAATCAATTAAATAATAGTAAAGCATAAAAATTTCATGCTACCTCCTTGATTCTTTCTCCTTAATTCCCTCAGTTATCTCTATTCTCCTTAATTCCCTTAAGATATTTGTATTAAATCAAAATGTTACACAATTTATACTATACTATAGTTACCCAATTCAAAATAAATAGATCTGAGATACTCCATGTCATACAAGAATTGAATCCTCGGTTTTTCTTTTAATTCCTTCGTGTTCCTCACCCCTGTTCTAACCCTAATTTCATCCAGCATTCCAAAGTCAAATTAAACTGGAAAATCAATCGTTGCCTCCTCTAATATATTCCACTAATTTGTAGTGGCGGCTCTATTTCCCTTTCTCAGATCTATTTGAGGTGTCATATTGCATAGTTTGTTCCTTCGTATTTTTTTCTTAGCTAACGATCATACTCCAAGTAAAAATCCTTTGTCTGCTGGTTTTGTTGATTAGATTTGTTATGCATAACTATACTTGGTTTTTCCTGGATTTGCTTTGTTTATTTCAACAATAAGGGTGGTGGATCTGGTACAGTTATCCAACAAGGGTCATTTGCAACAAAGACTGGTTGTTAACAAGTTAAACTCAACTTCGCACTACTGCGATTTCAAAAAAAAAATGATGGTGGTGGATCTGGCACAGTCCTACAAACACTAAAACAGTTTAAGACCTTCTTTGATTTTGCTGGTAAGTTCTTTTTTTTTTTTGTTATTTTGGGTTTCTCTAAACATTTACAGTATGCAAAATGCAGTTTTTGTTTTTCAGTTAAGAAGAACCGCTCATCCAAATATTGGTAAATTTAATTATTCCCCAATATAGTACATAGATTAGTTTTATTTTTTTAGATTGCATGTCTGTATTTCAGAATTAATACTTTGGATCTATTTTAGTCTTTCAGATAATATTGACAACAAATGTCATTTTTAGTGTACCCATTTTCAATCAACGTGATGACCCACTATTGGTTATTTATAAACTGTGATGGATGCAAGCAGTTAAAGAACTAAAACATAATATTGTTTTGTGCTTTTTATTGACTTTTTTTGTATACTACTAACTTGGGAATGATTAGGAAAACTCAAGATTTTTTTTTTGAACATGCTGTTGTATCAACAGTGTGTAATATGTTTACGTTTGTTTGAATATACTACCTGTTTCAATCTTTATTGGTTCAATTTTTTAATATATCTACCAATCATCCAATGTAAAATATATTTCCTGTTTAATGTGTTGCATAATTATATTGCTAGACTGGCTTTTTTCCATATATAATATATATCATTCTCAGTTGTATATGTATACTTATTTCTATTATTTTTCATTACTACAGTTCTTATTACCTTCATTTCTATTTCTCTTAGGTCATCAGTTCTTAAACCACTACTTTTGCATTAAAAAAATTGCTTACAGTTGATGCCAAACAATCGATCATGACAAAAACTAAGAAGAAATTAAAAGGTAATAACTATTAGAAATGTATATTTTTCCATCTATAATTAATATAAATCTATATTTTAACCATGCTTCATTAATGTTTACTGCCAGTATTTATTGCTTCTACAAGGAAGGTATTGCTGTTTGAACTTTTAGATTTATCTTAATTCTTTCTTATATGTAGATTGCATTATATGATTAACATACATCTTATGTTGTGTGTCTGAACACTTTATTAGAAACTTAATGTAATAGCCCGGAAATCTGAGCCAATTTCAAATTTTTATTTTGGCAATTTTAATGGATTTTGAATATTCAAAATGGATATTTTAAATAATAACGACGAGAAATTTATTTTGAATAGAATTAGAACATATATATTTGTATAGATCGTCGTTAGAATATAAATATTTTATTTTAATTATAAAAGGAATTGAAAATGGCGCGGTAGTTTGAAATTTCGATTTCAAATTTCAAATTTCAAATGAATGTACCAGGTGCAAAATAAACCGGATTTTGGTGAAAAGTATAAAAATATGATTTTTATATAATAGAAAATATAAAAATGTGATTTTTATATATGTAGTGAATACGGGCGACGAAAGTGACAAAAGGCGAGTACGACAAAGAGTTCCTACATATGAAGAGTCGTGGCGTTTGGTTTAGCTAGTCGGTGAGAACTCCTCACCTTTTTATTCATTTTCTAGTTGAAATTATATACTAGGATGCAAACGGCGTTTAGTAGCACCCGACACCCGTCGTTCACAGACCATGGATGACTTGTTTGTTTGATTGCTGTGTTGTGAAATCTGATTGTGTGATGTGGAATGAGATAAAATAATTTATAATGGAAAATATTTTATAGTTAAAAATATATTTTTTAACGTGTATATAAAATAAATATTTATAAACAAATCGGACGATTTTTTTATATACTACACTGATTTGACTGGTATTGTTTGGGACGATAAATTTTACACATCGCCCAACTGCACAAATAAAATATGTGTTGGTTGATTTGAAACCCCACACGGGTATTGGGATGATATTTGACGTACACTAATCCTGATTGTTTAGTTATATGTCAATCGATGGGTTGACAGACTGTGTAAGCGTTAATTATTTATATTTAATGCTTATGCAGTTGTGTGGTGCACTTTGGATGATGGTTGATTATTTATCGTTGTTATTATATACATGTGTTGTATGGAATCCATATAATTAACATTATATGGTAATTGATTGGGCCTCATTCCAATTGGGAAAATAAAGAATATTATAAAATAAAGATTCATGTGTTGAAACTTATCATGTGTTGAACGAAATATTTTAACAATAAAATTTACTTCTTTATCATATATGAAATTAGAAACTAACTGCAAACTAGATAAGATGAGTGGTCTCCTGGGTATTGATCTGATGTTGGTTTCGACCTTCGGGGTTAATATTTAGGGAATCGTTCTCTTACTAATTTACGGTTGGAGTCTGGTCAAGAATTAAACGATAGAAATCAAAATTTTATAAAATATATTAAATAACAAAAATAGTCATGTGTTGACAGTACTCATGTGTTGAGAATAGTCATGTGTTGAAAGAAATATATATTCATGTGTTGAATAGAATAACAAAGTTATTGAAAAATATAAAGCCGTGTTGATTAGATATGCACTATTTTGACTCGAACAATATTTATATCGATTATATTCGTTTTTATAATGATTATAGAAAAGGAAGTAATTTCAAAATATAACGTTTTGAAAATATTGTCATTTGTATATCGATGATGTGGAATATTCAATTTTGATTCGAAATTGAATACGAAGTTGAAATCGTTTCAAAAACGAATTTAAAACGATTTAGAAAATACGTTGAAAAAGGAAATCGACGAAATATATATAATATATATATTATATATATATAATGGCCTGAATAGAATGCGTCGCGCCGCGGCAGTTCGCGAATTTCGACCACTGACTTCGAATTGACATTGCGGGAGATCCGATCGTCGGATTCTCCTAAAACCGGAATCGTTGGGTTCGTATCGAAAAGAGCTTTCTAATGAATATTAGAAATTTGAAATCTAACGGTTGGATTTGGAATTATGTCCAAATCAAATTTGGAAAAGGTCGCTGTAAGTGCAGTTCGATGGCCGTTGATGGAAATCAACTATACGGGCCTTGATAAAATTATTAAAAATATCAATAATTTGTGTAAAATCATAAGAAATGATTGGTGAAGAATTGGGAAGAAAAACTCCATATTTGAAAAAATAAAAATAGATTTTTATCGAAATGAACTAATTTTGAACTAGAAATATAATCCATTATTTTCGAATAAATAAATTGGATTCAAAGTGGTTTTGAAAATAATCAGAATTTCCAATACGTGAATTGGAATGGATTTGAATCAAAATTATCTTCGGAATATTTCGATGTTGGATTTCGTGATTATACATATATAGTTATGGAAATTTGAAAGATATATTTTATATCGTTATTTCTAATATGATATTTGTTGGTTTCAGAATTTGATATTGAATATAAGCCGGTATATTTTCTATTCAGAGCCTTGTATTTAATATCAAATAGGATTTTGGGTTCGTCTCGAATGGTGTCTTAAATAACACTTTTCTTGAACCCAGTTTAGAAAAGAATAAATCTTTTAATTAAAATTTTGAGAAATTGTCCAGTTAATTAGTATTTAATTGGAATTGAATTTGAATTGGTTTTTTGGGTTTATCATGAGCGGTGTTTTGAATAACACCTGTTCTTTAACCCGATTAACAATGGGAAGTGATTTTTGGTTTATCGTGAACCGAGTTTTAGATGACATTGGTTCATTAACCCTGTTAAAGACAGGATATTGATTTTTGAGAAGATTAAAACGAAGTGGAGTTTTAATGAATCTTTAATTAGATTGAAGTGAAAGAGGATGGAGTATCACCAGTTTTGCACCAAAGCGATAGTTAAATCTTTAATTAGATTTAACATGAAAAGGTAATTAATATTTACCGATAACACCGTGGTGTTAGATATGGAGTATTACCAACGTTTTGCTCCATGGGATAAATAGGTTGGGATTAGGAAATAAAATAAATAATTACTTCGGTGTGGTTCGCTAATCCCGACTAGTTTGGAAAACCTTAACATGGTTTGAAACGTTATCCAAAGTAAGATTAAAGAATAAATTTCAAAGAATTTATCTTTGATAAAATTAATGGGAACCTTTCCCTAAGAATGTGAAATTTAGCAACTAACAGAAGATTAGTTGAGATGAATGGTTTCCTGGATATTGATCTGATGTTGGTTTCGGCCTTCGGGGTTAATATTTGGGGAGTTGTTCTCTTACTAATTTACGGTTAGCGCCTGATGAATTGGAATGAGACGTATGTTGTGTTTGTGTAACATTTGTTTATTATATATGCGGGTTATTCGGAAAGGCCGGGTTTATACCCATTCTGAATAACTGATTCGAAGATATGTCGAAGATGAAGACAGTGGTTGAAGACCGGAAGTCTTCACATTGTTTGAGTGATTACTGATGATCTTGATTGGCCTGTACACCCAAGAGGAGGGAATCAGTTGGTGCTCGTCCAGACGTACTTGGAGATCGATGGATATGCGAGGAAAGTGCCTCCGGTTTCGTTCAGACCCAGAACGAACTTGTAAATGGACTGTGTGTCTGACATTGGATTTTATTCTGTGCTGATTGATCTCTATTAAATACACATCTGTTTGTCGGCGGAGAATTTATTCTCTTGCTTAACACCCTTCTCTGAGACGTACGAGATCAGAGGTTGTATATCTATGGACATCAATCGGATGGAGTGAATTGCCTGTGTGGCATGACTAAGTGGCAAATGATCAAGGCTTCTATTGAAAAGGAAAGTCTTGTGGTTGGTGAGCAAAGCACGGCCTGTGTGGCGCAGCTTTGTGTATAGCGTGAATTCACGAGCATCACACCTCAGTATGAGTTAAAAAAGGGATAAGGACCCAAGGAGTGCATGACGTTTCTTTGTAGCTATGGTGGTGTCAGTGCTTAAACTGGTTGACATTTATATTATTTTCACCCTTGTGGTTGTTGGATGCGAGGCGCCTCGATTATAGGTCCTATAGGGCCGGGAAACGTGTGTTCAAGAATAATTAATCCTCAAACGTAAGGGAGTACCGGTCTTGGAGGTTCCAGGGGTTACCCAGAGTGTGTAGTCCCGAGGCATTTGCTAGAGTGTCTCGAAGCGGAGAGGAGCTTGCCCCTTGCCTCGACTCATGGCAGAAATCCAATTTCCAATATGAGATATTTCAGTTTTAGTTGTAGAACCTAGTATGGCGACATAGTGGTATGGGACATTCATGCCGCCTAAGATTGATATTTATGATTGAAATTGTTTTGACACTATACACTTATAATAGTATCGAATGATTTGTTTTAAACGTACCAAACATGTTTGGCTGTTATATGGTAAAAACCTATCCTCCGGCTTGCGTTGCATTGTGTGATGGGACTTGGGTCTTATAATAGCTTCATTTTTCGAAAAAGCATTGCGTTGTTTATTCTATGCACTGATGTTCTTGGGAGGAAACCCGTTCCGTATTATACGTCGTGGTCCCTGGAATTACTCTCTTTTAAACTAAAGTTTTAACTAACTGTTTTAGTTCTCACACCAGTCACACGACTGACCTGGAGTTTATTGTTTTAACCTAAACTCTGGGTGCCCTTATTTTCGACACGGGCAGCTAGTAGTTTTGGTTTTGCAGATTTATGTTCACAAGATCCTGATTTACAATTGGAACGATGCTCGGAAAGCTCTGTATCCGTGTATTATTTTCAGTTGTGTTTTGTAATATTTTTCCACTGCTATGTAATTTAAATCTCTGATATTTTCTTTGTAATATTTATTCATGCTCTGTATATTCTTGTATTCTGATGGAATTATTGTAATAAACAATGTAATGCTCTTCTGTTTGCGTTCTAATGTGTGTTGTTCTCAAGGCCATCCGTGCTTTCCTTACCGGGGAAGTTCGGGTCGTGTCAGTTTGGTATCAGAGCTTTGGTTTACAGAGCTCGAGGACAAGACACATTAGAACCAAACGAAAGAATTCATCAGAGATTGGATTAGTAATATCCAATGAGAATAACTCGTTAGAGATGGGATCGGTAGTATCCTAGAACGAGTGTGAAGAGTATATTTTTGAAATAAAATTTTTGAAAATGAAATTCAAGTATACGTATTTGAATATTTTATTTATATTGAATTTGGACAATCGAGTATATAAAGGTTTTGCATATACGCGTCATGAACGTATATTCGAAGTTTTAATATACTAGATAGATATAGAATCACACTCCAGTCGTCCAAGATGATTCTACTGATGACTATATAGCATCAGTAGTTTGTGTTCGAGTTTCGAAAGTATGATTTCTATATATTTCCATCAGACTGGTGTGAGAACCAATACTAGATAGGTTTATTGTTGTGATTTGGCATCAAAAACATGATTTTCTGTATATGTATCAAAGTTATGAATTTGAAATGTTAATTCACTAATTGATTAATGGTTATGTTGTGTGATTATTATTTAAACCATTATGTGAATGGACGGTGAATTTAGGCCGAATTAAACCAAATTTTGAACTGTATCGAAAATTATTTGGAAATGCATGTGTATACATTGAACAGGTCATTGCAAGGAGGCTAGAGCAGAGGAATAAAATTGTTTGCCCGACAAATAGGTACATGTTTATTGTATTTCTTTGGGTTTGGATGATTTTATGAGCCGATTGGCTAGCCGCTTGGCTTTTTCTTTTTGTTTTGGATTGAAGAAGGCCATGGGAGGCTATATGAAATATCCCGAAGTCCCCGATGCAGGGGAGGTTAAGGTGAAATTTAGGGTATTAGCCAAATTTTTTGAAAATTTTGAAAAGTTCTTAAAAAACTGAAAAGTTGAAGAACTTAAGTTGAAGAACTTAAGTTGAAGAACTTAAGCCGTAAATAAAATAGTGGAAGTTGAGTTGATTATTTTAATAACTTTTGGCTTCGTTCCTTTTCGGGGACGAAAAGTTTTAAGTGGGGGAGATTGTAATAACCTGGAAATCTGAGCCAATATAAATTTTTTATTTTGGCAATTTTAATGGATTTTGAATATTTAAAATGGATATTTTAAATAATAACGACAAGAAGTTTATTTTGAATAGAATTAGAACGTATATATTTATATAGATCGTCGTTAGAATATAAATATTTTATTTTAATTATAAAAGGAATTGAAAATGGCGCGGTAGTTTGAAATTTCGATTTTGAATTTCAAATGAATGTACCGGGTGCAAAATAAACCGGATTTTGGCGAAACCAAAAATATTTGAATCTAATTGAGAATATCTTTCCAACGAATCCGAAAAATTGAAATTTCATAGCGGGAATCAAAAGTTACGTCCAGTTGAAAATTCAAAATAGTCGCTATGGAATTCTGGCCCTTAAAAATGGAAATTTGGCAAACGACCTCGGTTTTCGACGAAACCACTTTTGTTGGATCCGTAGTGTCAAATTATTGCTAGATTCCAAATTCATAATTTTTCGAATCAATATGTGAGCGTGGCAAAGGAAAACGCGTTTGACCGGTTTCAGTTGATTTTAATCAACTGAAAAATGACCATTTTTCAAACGGTCTCAGAATTTGACGAAACTAGTTTTGTTAGGACCGTATCGTCAATACGAAGCTAGAAAATATTTTTCGGGAATTTTTAAAGTTCATGCGTGGCCCCGGTAAATTGAAATGTGCATTCAAATTCAATATATAGAGTTATATTTAGATTTTGACGAAAAACTGATTGAAACGATCCAGTCAGCTTAGGATACATATATCATTGTGTTCGGAATGGGGGTAATACGCTAGTGACGACGGTCGTTGGGTCTTGTTTGGGGTTCGAACAAAAAGTCAACCTTTTTCGAAATTAAATAAGCAAATATATATATATATATAAAAAACTTTCTCATATACCCCCCTTCTCCTTTCTTCCCACGACAGTTTCAAATTAAAAAAAATAAAAACCCCTAAATCAATTCGTCGCGCCCCCCTATCGTCACCGGCCGCTGCCTCCAGGTGCTGCTCCCCTACCGGACTCACCTAGCCTCGTCGCACCCCTCCCTCCTCCTCCGGCCCCTCCTTATCTCTCCACCGCAACCCTAGGGACCCCCTAAACCGTGTCCTCCACCAGCCGTGAAGGCTGTCGCCGCCGCCAGGGGTCCGACCCCGACCATCTTAACGCCCTCAGCCCATTTCCCCCTCCAACCGTTCGCTGTAAGTGTTTTTTTTATTTTGTTTTCATGTATTTTTATTTTTAGTTTATAATCCAAATAGATAAAGGAGGATCTCATTTTTATTTCAAGGAAAGAACTGATTTTTATATGGGATACAAATAAAAATGTACTTTTTACAATTAAAAATATGATTTCAGTTTATAAAAATATGTTTTTGACTGTATAAATGGTAAGATTTTTATATAAAGAAATTTTTATAAAAATATAATTTTTATTAGTTTGAATGATAGAAAAAGATTAGGGTTTTGATTAGAAAAGTTATGACTTTTGTTCTTGAAAAGAGGAGATTTTTAAATATAAAAAGGTGTGATTTTTATTCCGAAGCTAGCGAAATAAAAATATAAGTTTTATATACGTAATAGAAGAATAACGATCTGATTTTTATTATATGGATAGAAAAATAAAAATGTGATTTTTATTTATATAAAGTAGCGCTATAAAAATATAATTTTTATGTGAAATGATTTAGAAGTAAAAATATAGATTCGTGAAGTAAAAAAAAGATTCGATTTTTTACATATATGTAGTAGCGGTTAAAAATAGAATTTGTATCTATATAGTAGCGTTGTAAAAATAGGATTTTTATAAATATAGTAGCGGCATAAAAATATGATTTCTATATAATAGAAAATATAAAAATGTGATTTTTATATATGCAGTGAATACGGGTGACGAAAGTGACAAAATGCGAGCATGACAAAGAGTTTGTACATATGAAAAGTCATGGCATTTGGTTTAGCTAGTCAGTAAGAACTCCTCACCTTTTTATTTATTTTCTAGTTGAAATTATATACTAGGATGTAGACGTTGTTCAGTAACACCCAACACCCGTCGTCCACAGACCATGGATGACTTGTTTGTTTGATTGTTGTGTTGTGAAATCTGATTGTGTGATGTGGAATGAGATAAATTATTTTATAGTGGAAAATATTTTATAGTTAAAAATATAATTTTTAACATGTATATAAAATAAATATTTATAAACAAATCATCCGATTTGTTTATATACTACAAGGATTTGACTGATATTGATTGGGACGATAAATTTTACACATCGCCCAACTACACAAATAAAATCTGTTTTTGTTGATTTGAAGCCCCACACGGGTATTGGGATGATATTTGACATACACTAATCCTGATTGTTTGGTTGTATGTCAATCGATGGGTTGACAGACTGTGTAAGCGTTAATTATTTATATTTAATGCTTATGCAGTTGTGTGCTTTGGATGATGGTTGATTATTTATCGTTGCTATTATATACATGTGTTGTATGGAATCCATATAATTAACATTATATGGTAATTGATTGGGCCTCATTCCAATTGGAAAAATAAAGAATATTATAAAATAAAGATTCATGTGTTGAAACTTATCACGTGTTGAACGAAATATTTTAACAATAAAATTTACGTCTTTATCATATATGAAATTAGAAACTAACTGCAAACTAGATAAGATGAGTGGTCTCCTGGGTATTGATCTGATGTTGGTTTCGAACTTCAGGGGTTAATATTTAGGGAATCGTTCTCTTACTAATTTACGGTTGGAGTCTGATTAAGAATTAAATGATAGAAATCAAAATTTTATAAAACATATAAAATAACAAAAATAGTCATGTGTTGACAGTACTCATGTATTGAGAATAGTCATGTGTTAAAAGAAATATAGATTCATGTGTTGAATAGAATAAATATTCATTTGTTGAATAGAATAACGAAGTTATTGAAAAATATAAAGCCATGTTGATTAGAGATGCGCTATTTTGACGCGAACGATATTTATATCGATTATATTCGTTTTTATAATGATTATAGAAAAGGAAGTGATTTCAAAATATAACGTTTTGAAAATATTGTCATTTGTATATCGATGATGTGGAATATTCAATTTTGATTCGAAATTGAATATGAAGTTGAAATCGTTTCGAAAACGAATTTAAAACGATTTATAAAATACGTTGAAAAAGGAAATCAACGAAATATATATAATATATATTATATATATAGAATGGTCTGAATAGAACGCGTCACGCCGCGGTAGTTCGCGAATTTCGACCATTGACTTCGAATTGACATTGCGGGAGATTCGACGATTGGATTCTCCTAAAACCGGACCCATTGGGTTCGTATCGAAAAGAGCTTTCTAATGAATATTAGAAATTTGAAATCTAACGGTTGGATTTGGAATTATGTCCAAATCAAATTTGGAAAAGGTCGTTATAAGTGCAGTTCGATGGCCATTGATGGAAATCGACTGTACGAGCCTTGATAAAATTATTAAAAATATCAATAATTTGTGTAAAATCATAAAAAATGATTGGTGAAGAATTGGGATGAAAAACTCCATATTTGAAAAGATAAAAATAGATTTTTATCGAAATGAACTAATTTTGAACTAGAAAAATAATCCATTATTTTCGAATAAATAAATTGGATTCGAAGTGGTTTTGAAAATAATCAGAATTTCCAATACGTGAATTGGAATGGATTTGAATCAAAATTATCTTCAGAATATTTCGATGTTGGATTTCATGATTATACATATATGGTGGTGGAAATTTGAAAGATATATTTTATATCGTTATTTCTAATACGATATTTTTTGGTTTCAGAATTTGATATTGAATATAAGCCGGTATATTTTCTATTCAGAGCCTTGTATTTAGTATCAAATAGGATTTTGGGTTCGTCATGAATGGTGTCTTAAATAACACTGTTCTTGAACCCAGCTTAGAAAAGAATAAATCTTTTAATTAAAATTTAGAGAAATTGCCAGTTAATTAGTAATTAATTGGAATTGAATTTGAATTGGTTTTTTGGGTTTATCGTGAGCGGGGTTTTGAATAACACATGTTCTTTAACCCGATTAACAATGGAAAGTGATTTTTGGTTTATCGTGAACTGTGTTTTAGATGACATTGGTTCTTTAACCTAGTTAAAGACAGGATATTGATTTTTGAGAAGATTAAAACTAAGTGGAGTTTTAATGAATCTTTAATTAGATTAAAGTGAACGAGGATGGAGTGTCACCAATTTTTCTCCAAACCGATATTTAAATCTTTAATTAGATTTGAACATGAAATGGTAATTAATATTTACCGATAACACCATGGTGTTAGATATGGAGTATTACCAGTTTTGCTCCATGGGATAAATAGGTTGGGATTGAGAAATAAAATAAATAATTACTTCGGTTTGGTTCGCTAATCCCGACTAGTTTGGAAAACCTTAACATGGTTTGAAACGATATCCAAAGTAAGATTAAAGAATAAATTTCAAAGAATTTATCTTTGATAAAATTAATGGGAACCTTTCCCTAAGAATGTGAAATTTAGCAACTCACTGAAGATTAGTTGAGATGAATGGTTTCCTGGGTATTGATCTGATGTTGGTTGCGGCCTTCGGGGTTAATAATTGGGGAGTTGTTCTCTTACTAATTTACGGTTAGTGCCCGATGAATTGGAATGAGGCGTATGTTTTGTTTTGTAACATTTATTTATTATATACGCGGGTTATTCGAAAAGGTCGGGTTTATACCCATTCTGAATAACCGATTTGACGATATGTCGAAGATGAAGACGGTAGTTGAAGACCGGAAGTCTTCACATCATTTGGGTGATTACTGATGATCTTGATTGGGCTGTACACCCAGGAGGAGGGAATCAGTTGGTGATCGTCCAGACGTACTTGGAGATCGATGGATATGCGAGGAAAGTGCCTCCGGTTTCGCTCAGACCCAGAACGAACATGTAAATGGACTGTGTGTCTGACGTTGGATTTTATTCTGTGCTGATTGATCTCTATTAAATATACGTCTGTTTGGCGGCGAAGAATTTATTCTCTTGCTTAACGACCTTCTCTGAGACGTATGAGCTCAGAGGTTGTATATCGATGGACATCAATCGCATGGAGTGAATTGCCTGTGTGGCATGCCTAAGTGGCGAATGATCAAGGCTTCTGTTGAAAAGCAAAGTCTTATGATTGGTGATCAAAGCTTGGCCTGTGTTGCGCAGCTTTGTGTATATCATGAATTCGCGAGCCTCACACCTCGGTATGAGTTAAAAATGGGATAAGGACCCAAGGAGTGCACGACGTTTCTTTCTAGCTACGGTGGTGTCAGTGCTTAAACTAGCTGACATTTCTATTATTTTCACCTTTCTCGTTGTTGGATGTGAGGCGCCTCGATTATAGGTCCTATAGGGCCGAAAAACATGTGTTCAGGAATAATTAATCCTCAACCGTAAGGGAGGACCGGTCTTGGAGGTTCCAGGGGTTACCCAGAGTGTGTAGTCCCGAGGCATTTCCTAGAGTGTCTCGAAGCGGAGAGGAGCTTGCCACTTGCCTCGACTCATGGCAGAAATCCGATTTCCAATACGAGATATTTCAGTTTTAATTGTAGAACCTAGTATAGCGACATAGTGGTATGGGACATTCATGCCGCCTAGGATTGATATTTATGATTGAAATTGTTTTGACACTATACACTTATAATAGTATCAAATGATTTGTTTTGAACGTACCAAGCATGTTTGGCTGTTATAAGGTAAAAACTCTGTCCTCTGGCTTGCGTTGCATTGTGTGATGGGACCTGGGTCTTATAATAGCTTCATTTTTCGAAAAAGCATTGCGTTGTTTATTCTATGCACTGGTGTTCTTGGGAGGAAACCCGTTCCGTGTTATACGGCGTGGTCCCTGGAATTACTCTCTTTTAAAGTAAAGTTTTAACTAACTGTTTTAGTTCTCACACCAGTCACATGACAGACCTGGAGAGTATTGTTTTAACCTAAACTATGGGTGCCCTTATTTTCGACACGGGCAGCTAGTAGTTTTGGTTTTGCAGATTTATGTTCACAGGATCCTGATTTACAACTGGAACGATGCTCGGAAAGCTCTGTATCCGTGTATTATTTTCAGTTGTGTTTTGTAATATTTTTTCGCTGCTATGTAATTTAAATCTCTGATATTTTCTGTGTAATATTGATTCATGCTCTGTATATTCTTGTATTCTGATGGAATTGTTGTAATAAACAATGAAATGTTCTTCTGTTTGCGTTCCGATGTGTGTTATTCTCAGGGCCATCCGTGCTTTCCTTACCGGGGAAGTTCGGGTCATGTCACATAAACACTATAAAATGTTGCCACAACATTTTCTGAGTTTAGTGCAAACATTCTATTTATGTTTATTGAATTTAATATTTTATGATAATTTTTACTTGAAATAAATTTATATTGCTTCCAAATACACCTGTTACATTTTCTTAATTTAGTGCAAGTATTCTAATTATGCTTATTGAATTTAATATAATTTACGATAATTTTTACATGAAATAAATTTATATTGCTTTCAAATACACCTGTTTGATAAATAACCAAAAAATCATCAAGGAATTGTTAATTCCATTATTGACATGAACTGATTAGGAGTCATATTTATTAGCTCATGTAATGCTCAGGCTTTTAATGGTATGTTATGACATTTTCCCTTCTTTGACAATTGTTCCCATATTATACATGATTTACTTGAATTCTTAACTTATATACTTGCAATTTGTTTCAGTTGTTATTTATATATCTTTTTTCCATATATTCTCATATGTTTCGTTTCTTTATTTCTTTTTATATTATGTACCACATTGATATAACATTAATACCTTTACTCATTTGACTAAAATAGATACCACTTATTTGCATATAATTTTACAATGATATCTTAACATATGTAAGTAATACCTTAATATATAACATTTTTCCATATATTCTCATATGTTTCGTTGCTTTATTTCTTTTTATATTATGTATCACAGTGATATAACATTAATACCTTTACTCATTTGACTAAAACAGATACCAATTATTTGTATATAATTTTACACTGATATTTTAACACATAACATTAATCTAACAATATGGACCATCATGTTTGACCAGCTAAAGAGATTGTACATAGCACAATATAAATCACTTTTGTCCCTACTTCTCCATATTGTCACACCCTCCTCATCTTTAAGCCTCTCTGTATTATTAGGTTAGTACTTCTAAAAATTGTCAATATCGCACATAGACATGTAACATCTATTTTATTTTTTTTCATCCATATATCATTGATTATCAAAACTTAGCTAATTTTTTTTCATAAGAACTCATATCAGCGACATATATGGAAAGATTTGATAGCTTAAGGTCTCTAAAACCTATTGATAATAAATATAACTGGAAAATCAGAGTTTGAGTTATTAGAATCTGGGAAAGTCACAGCAGTAAAGGTGACAAGGAATATCTAGGAAGAAATCTCCTATTGTTAGATGGCAAGGTAAATAATTATATTTAAACAGTTTATTCTATATATATATATATTGCAATCTCATAATTATTCATTTTTTTCAAATGTTTTTTATTGTATAACATACCTGAATTCATGCTTTTATATGGGCAAATCATGTTGAATACTTGAAGGACAAGTTGAAAGAAGGACAAATATACATTCTTAGCAATTTGTATGTCAAATCCTACAAACAGGATCTATAAAACCTATCCGCAACGATCTACAGATTTGGTTAACAAGACACACCAAGGTAACCAAATTATTGAATTATGAGATGATGACATGGGAAAATGAATTTGATTTCGTTGATATTGCATGTGAAAGAGTTTTCACTAGAGAAAGACCAAGCTCAATTATTAGGTATGATCTAAGATACTTTAGACATACATACACATCTGTTTTACAATAAGTGGCAAGTTTCATTTATTTATTATTATTATTTATCATATTTTATTGGAGTGCTCAAGTATAAGGATTGTGATATTTCAAAAGATGGTTTAAATGAGTTTGTGAATGCAAATGGCAAAGAGCAATGCAATTTTATATTTGAACTTACAGATGAGAGGTATGTATATATAACACTTCAAATCTTATGGAATTTAAATCTTTATTTTGTTATATGCATAAACAATATTTTGCTTCCCATTTTTATGTTTTGACAGTTCTACTGTGAAATTTTGTTTTTTGGATGATTTTGCCAAATTGTTTGCCACCGCTTTAAAAGAAGCTACTGAGAAAACAGTTATCATAATTGTGGCAAGTTGCAGGTTGAATTCATTTAAAGGTACAATTTTAGTATGCCTTTTAGGTTATTCATAATTGAGAAAATTTATTAAAATATTTTTTGGTAGGATTTATGTAACGACCCGCCTTTTCGAGAGGTTCAAGATGATAATGAAACCAACTTAAACCATTCGAATTAGCGGATTGTTATTGCTATGGGGTTAAATATAAAATCATCACAGTATCACGGACACAGAATTTACAGAATGTCTCGCAGCGGAAAAAATAAAATACAATAGTAGTTCATGAAGATACTACATATAAAATCTCAAAATAGTACATAATATCAGAATAATAAAATCAGATACAACGGAAGTTTAAATACAAGAGATTTCTCTAATACAGAGAACTTACCGAGCTAAACCAGTAACCTAAATAGGGAAATAACAGAAAGGGAACATTAGACAGAGATATGATCTTCAGCAAAAACATCCAGCTCCAAAAGAGGAAATCTCAAACTGTAATTCTCGGTCTGACCCGAGCAAAATGCCAAGACAAAAATACCCGAATCAGGACTAACATTCTTATGAAAATAAATCGACTCAAGTGAACTAATCAATTGAAATGCTTAAATAACTTAAAGGATGTTTGGGATACCCATCCTCTAAGGATCCGTCAAACTATATATCATATACTATAATACGCTATTACAATAGTGTCTACGGTAAATATATTATTTAAAATAGCATAAGCGGGATTACCATTATTACCCTTACACCGTTTATAAACATTGTAGTCTATACAGTACTGTAAACTCCACCAAACCGGTGGGCTATCAGGGAGCACTCCATAGGTACAACGCAAATCAAAATCGTAGTGGGCGCGATAAGGATAATATGACAAGGCACTCGAGGCAATACCCAGGGTAGGATCTACCAATTGCACTCCCGGACCGGTGGTGACGCATAGCAGCCACTATCGCCCACCTCGAACACACTCCTATAATCAAGGGTGGTACCACCAAATCAAATCACAAGGTAATAGATATGGTTTAAAGAAACGTGTTCGATAAGGGGAAGCGGCCCCATTAGTCACGGTATAACTCCTGTTCTAGTCATTTTAATTATGACTCGAAAGTCAAGGCTATCCATCATCGTTCTCTTATTTCATTCCAGTAGCGTTCGCCAACTCCATCCTACTTCGTTCTGGATTCTCCACCACTTACACAGTTGTTAAAGTGGTTCCCGGTATTGACAGAGAGTATGCCAACATCCGGCCCCGGTCTCTTTAACAACCAAACGCTTATTTCACACCGTGGTCATTAAGTTTCAAAATCATATTCACGCTACATAAATCAAATTAACTTCAACCACTAATTTTTTTATAACCATTTGCTTAACCAATTAAATATCGGTTTCAACTTTTAGAATTTCAAATCTCATACTATCGAATATTTCATTATCAAATTCAAATTTCAGTTTCATATTTCTATTTCAAAAAAAATCATCACCGATTGAACGTTGTCATAAATAATTCAGACTTCATAGCTCAGATTTGGAATAGACTATATATACATTTTAAAATATTTAAAATAGCTTTTAAATTTGGAGTAGTAAAAATGTATATAAAAAAATTTAGATTTAATAATAAAATAGTTTTATAAAAAGGAATTTTATTTAAATAGTTATAATAGTTAAACATATAAGATAGTTTATTAAAAATAGTTATAAGGAAATTTGTAAGGAAAATTTAGCTTGAGTAAAATAACTTGATATAAGTAATAATCTAAAATAATTTAAATATACTAATCCAAATACGAACCATGTATCCATATTTCGAAATTCAATTTATCATTTATTCGGATTTAAGCTTTCCATTCAAATCAATCTTATATTCAACATGTATAAATTATACTAAATTAGTTTACAACTAGAATGACCAATTTCTAAACCATAACTTCTATTTGTTTGAAACTCACATTCTAAATTCAATTCTTTCCATTATTATTCAAACATCGTTCCTAGTTTAGTTATCAAGTGGGTTTCTCAAATCAAACTTTTCAACTTCAAATTTCATATTTAGATCTTATAACAGTTCAACTTTAAATTTAGAAATCAATTCACTCACTCACTCAGTTTAAAACAAATTGAAATCCTGTAAACTAGGTTCTAATTTAAATTAAATTGATTCAAATTATTACATCAATTTGATATTACACTTAAACAGAAATTTCATATTTTATAAATTTTATACCAAAATTTCATTAAATCAATTTAACTTAAAATTCACAAATTCAAGTTAACTTCATTCGATAAAAAAAAAAAATCAATTTGACCAACGGTGTCCGTATATAATTTTCTAACTTATGGTTAAGTAAATTGGGTATGTATCATTTCAACCCTTCAATTAAATTTCCTGGTATATATCATTTCAACCCGCATCCCAATTAGATATCAAATGGCATAGTGATTCGGGTATATATCATTTCAACCCATAATGATTTTTTTTCTAAATCTACGTGAACTTGCAGTGTGAAAGCAATATAAACAAACACGTCCAAACATATATAACTTGTGCATCATTGTGTCAAATATCGCATGTCAATAGTGTGTCGTATGTGCACAATATACATATCATATAATAAGGTTTTCTACAAGCAATCCTAACATTTCAATCAAATAATTCAAATATGCCAAGATATATTTCATAAAAATGTCAGTCAGGTGTGAGATAAACTCACCTTCCGTGATACGGAAAAAGATAACGGTACGGATGAAACAAGAGATGACGATGAAATCCGAGCGCATTCGAAACCGAATCAAATCAACTACAAGCGGGCCAAGTCTGTTCACGCAAACAAGAAAGGTACAAAAATAATTAACCAAATATTTTTTTATTAATTTTCTTTATCTTTTTTTTTTTGGGACAAAGCGCTTGCAAAACTCGCATGAAGTTAAAAAATGCAAATGCATGCTAAAAAGGGACAAATGCATGGGACATCATGCATATATTTGTTCCAACGTATGGAACATATGCTTGCTACAGTAGTCCATTTGTACCTTTTTTTTTATATGCTAAAGGCTTTCATGCATGGACCTCTAAACATGCATGGAAAAGAAATACTAATGCATGAGAAACATGCAATAGATCCAAGCTCACGGTGCAGACTAACATACCTTTTTTTTCTTTTATAAGTAAGGTTTGAAAGAAGAAGAAAAAAGAAAAGAAAAAAACAAAATAAAATGGACAAAAGCATGGTCACATGAATGCAATTTGTTCCAAACGCATAGAACAAATGCGACCAACAACTTGCATGGAAGTACCATAAGTGAAAACATTTTTTTTCATGAATAATACAGCAGCTACTAACGCATGCATGGAAAAGAAAAATGGATAAAGTAAACATGTATGCATGTTCCAATTGCATGGGACACATGCAGCAGCCGCATGGACAGAAGCCGTATGTACACAAAATTATTATTTTTTTTCAATAAAACAAAACAAATAGATTTTACATTCTCTTTTTTTTTTATTAGAAGAGGCCTCATCGCATGCTGCATGGTTCTGAAAAATGCACGGTAAAATGTATGCTACTGTTACAACATGTACGTGTTACAGGGGACAAGTATGCTACCATGAAATAAAACTTTATAACAGAACTTAAATTTTATTCTTATATATAATATATTTTTATTTTTATTTTTTTATAAGAATCACATAATTTTGGTACTCAAAGGTATTGCTTAAAGCCTTAAACAAATGGCATGTTACGAATACAGCATGCATAATTACACTGTGATTTTATTTTTTTACAATAATGCTTGAAAACGTTCGCATGTATTAGCTTCATTTTATATGTTCATGTATATAGCTCTATGTGCAGATGCCACAGTATTTTTATTTTATTTTTAAAGAAAAGGGACACAAAAGGTTACCAGTAAAACAAAACTCCACCGTAAACTAGAAAGAGCTCGGCTGCTGAAAACACTTCGAAGCTGGAGGTGATCGCATGGTCTTCAACACAGGCAGCGCTTGGTTCTCAGACGGATCTGAGCGAAGAGCTGGGCTAGGCGGACGGACGGAAGCCGGCTGCTCTCAGGTGAAGGCGGACGTTAGGTAATGGCTGGCACAATGGTGATGTTGTGATGGGGCGGTGCTCATGCTGTTGGACAGTGGAAAGAACTATCGCTTGTTTTTTTTTCTTTTTCATTTTTTTTTAAGGAGGCGCTCAGATCTAAGCTGAAGAAAAATGGAGAGAAGGGAAGAAGACTATTGCATGAAAATTGGCAGAGGGTAGGTTGTTGAATAGGCAGTGGGTTGTTTAAAAGGGGGCAAAGTAGGAGCATGCAAGGCACGTGAAAAATAGGGTCACGCCATAAACATTGGTTTGGGAATATTCTTAGCATATTCGTTTTATGAGACCAAGCATGGAAGTTACATGACTTGTGATTTGCAATTGTATGTTTGCACATTTATACTACCAACGTTCATATTAACTGATGTTGAACAATCAACTAAATTAAACTTTCAGACCACTAAACGTTCAA